>CM060357.1:183362107-183982019 GCA_030545235.1 Helianthus tuberosus
TGGTTACTGCGGCATGAGTTATGTGAAGAACATCAACAATGGCAACAACAGCTCCCTCTACATCAAATGGTCTGCTAGTTTTAGATGTTTATGAAATGTATTTTATCATTAATCAACAATATATATTTATATATGTGTAGGGCTGCAAACGAATTGAACAAAAACGAACACCAACAAGACCTTGTTCGTGTTTGTTTGTTAAGGAAATATATGTGTTCACGACTGTTCATGAACACTTACCGAACAAGATTCTATGCTCGTGTTCGTTCGTCAAGGAAATGAACGTGTTCGTTTGTTAATTTTAGGCAACAAACGTTCGTGAACACAAATGTATAGAGACAAATGTTCATGAACACAAATGGAAACAAACGAAACACAAACAAGCGTTCATGAACAAAATATATAATACACTAATACTTATTAAATATATTATTTGTCCGAATTCTGAAAGTTTAAAAATAATATATAAAGACTAAAAACACTAATGAACTGTTGAACACAAACGAGCACGTTACCGAACGTTCACAAACATAAATGAACGAACGTGACCTCTGTTCATGCCCATTCATTTAACTAAACAAACAAAATTTCTTGTTCGTCTTCATTCATTAATTAGACGAACAAACACAAACGAACTTCCAGCTGAATGGTTCACGAACTATGCGCTGAACGTTCAGTTTGTTTGCAGCCCTATATATATGTTAACCAGTCAAGGGTCTAGATGAGTTCTATGTGTTTAATACATGGCGTGTGTGAGTAAATGAGTGAGTTTTAACTTTTAACATGATCATATATATGTATATACCTTTATCAACAACTGGAAGATGTAAATACTTTCCATCATGCATATTATGCAGGGCATTGAGGATAGGTGTATCAAGTGTAGCACATTCTGGATTCTGAGTCATCACCTACATAAAAAACAATTTTGAAGCATGTATAACATATTAGTGTGCTCGTAAATGATACGCGAACAAAGTAGGTAATCACCTTCTCAACTAAGATCAATTCAGGGCGAAGATCTTGTGCTATCACTCTCATTAAGATATCATTTGATCTAATATAAGGAGAAATTTCATGTCATGTCATGGTATTGTTTTTGTTTTAATTTTTTTAAATGCATAGTTGTTATATAATCAAAACTCACGTTAAAATGCCAACGGGCTTATTATCAACAGTTGCGACAGCAGAGCTCGTGTGACCCTCGAGCATCTTTTTTGTTGCGGCTACTACTGTGTCCAATGGTGAAACTGTGACAACCCTGGTAGATGCTCAATTTGATAAACAAAGTAACTAGTATTATTATGTGGGAATCATAGATATATTTCCATACAAACAAATACATTAAAAAATAAAAACAAAGTAAAGGTATTACCTACTTTGGATTCTCGGAGAGTATGGTGGATAACGATGGCCGAAACATCCTCTCGCGAAGTGATTCCACAAACGTGTTGGAGCCTGTATATATTCATATAGTAAAGAAAAATAAAAGTGCACAAGTTAAAAAGAGTACAAAGTTATTTTAAAGAGTAAATTTCGTCCCTGAGGTTTGGGCAGTTTTGCGACTTTCGTCCAAGGGTTAGTTTTTCCGTATCTGGATCCAAAAGGTTTGAAATCTTGCCGTTTTCATCCGGCTCGTTAACTCCATCCATTTTTCTCTGTTAAGTAAGGGGTATTTTCATCTTTTTTTGTTAACTTAAATGGGCATTCGATCTTTTGAATACTTGTACATCATGCTAAATGCTTGTACATAAAGAGAAAAGACCGAATTGCACTTTAAGTTAACAAAAAAGACGGAAATACCCTTGACTTAAGGGAGAAAAATGGATGAAGCTAACGAGCCGGAAGAAAATGGCAAGATTTCAAACCTTTTGGATCCAGATGCGGAAAAACAAACCTTTAGACGAAAGTCGCAAAATTGGCCAAACCTCAGGGACGAAAATGGTATTATCCTCATTATTTCAGTTAACCTGAAACAGAAGATCCCCAATGCCTTTCAACACCCTCAACAGCAGCTGCAATGGCTTTCCCTTTTTCAGCAGCTCGTTCCATACGCGCGATTGCATCGTATAAACATTTTTCTATGTCGAGTAAAGCAATAACTTGTCCATGTTCTACAACCGGCAAATGTCTGAATTTTCCTGCAATATTTGAACATTTTAATTTGTTAGATTAGCAAGTTATTTAGCATACGTTACTGCGTATTTCATGACGATGCTGACCTTGGACCATCTTTTGAAGGGCTTCGACCGCAAGAGTATCAGCGAGTACAAAAACTGGGTTTCTTGTCATTACTTTTGACACGGGTGTGCTCTCGAAATCAAGTTCACGAGCAATAACTTTTGTTGCAATGTCCTTTAATCATCACGGTTGACACTTATTAACTATCAATAATCGAAATGAATTGATTTTAAGTTAAAACAGAACACAAACTAACCTTGTCTGTCAATATCCCACAAAGTAAAGATCTTGAATCCGTTACCAAAAGAGCGTCAACTTTTTTAGCAGCCATTCGTCTGCATGCTTCGTAAATGCTTGTGGTTTCAGGTGCGGTTATTGCCTTTGAGAGACGTAAACGCTTCACTGTACGCTCGCCTGTTAAGCCCCTGTGTATTATATATGCCAACATGTAATCAAAGTGTATATTCTGAACCATGTTATTCCTTTTGAAAGCGAGTTTATTGTTTTATTTGATTAATGACTAAGCAGTTATAATACAAATGAGCTGCAAAGATAGCGTTTGGAGATGATTTTACTGTTAAAGATTTGTAGTGATCTGATAATCATTGACAACAAATTCTATTTACTGATAGAAGTAATACACAGAACGACCAGTGACGATATTTTTGTTAAAAAAATGAGATTCTTCATGTGTGGTAATGTTATGACTCCGAGATCTATGGATGTAGTTTTTAAAAGACTTGGTTTTGCTATTTAAAAAGGGGTAGCGGTGCAGCTTGTTGCCCGTTTACCTTCGATTTCGATGTAATTTCCATTGCTAATATGAAATAAAATACATAGAAATTAAATCCTAAGCATAATTTGTCTATCCAGATATTAAAAACGGCGTTGCTAAAGAGACACCACCCCCTTCCTATACGTCATTCCACCTGTCACATCATACAAGCCGTATGACAGTCATTGGACATCACATCAGTCATTTCTTTCTTAGTCAAAACATCATATGGTCCATATGATTTGGCACTCATACCAACAATATGACCATTTTTTATTGTATGATTATCATACGGCCTCGTCATAACATACAGCCCATATGACACGTCAGCGGTGTTTGTATAGCAACAACTTGTTAAAAAATCGTTTACTTACTTGGACTTCAAAGTCAAATTACTTAGATAATCAGTTTCATAAACCAATGATTTGATACGATGCAACCTAAAACTAGTATTTGATTAGCTAACAAACACTACTGACACACTATCCAAACACCACTAACGCATCTATGATAAGGATTAAACATTAAATTGAGCCTCAAAAACCTTTCGAGATTCTTTTTTAACGAACGAGGAGAACGTACATGAAACGAGCAGAACTAAAAGATCTACGATGATCAGGTAGTCCGTTTGGAGGAAGCGTTTTCTTATGCGAGGACGAAGATGTTAACGCCATGCTTCTGCTTCTTCGTGAAGAAGAAGAAGAACCTGCATGACTCGTCGTCGGCATCTTCACCAATCGCAAATTCTATTTAAATTACCTACATGAATGAATGAATGATGAATCAATCTGTTGCATATTAATTATGATGCAACGAGATAACTATAATAATAATAATTGAAAAGATTACCAAATGTTGAGCAATTGATTTGAAGGAGGGAGATGATGAGTTTCAACGTGAATGAGGAGAATTCTCCATGAAATCTGTGCTCGTTATTGTTTCAATTTCAGAGGATGAATGAAATGAGGTGTGTGTTTATTTGTAGAATATAGAATAACGATAAAAACTAGAGTCATTTTCCTGAAAATGGTTTTTTTTGTCTAAATGTCAAAATAAAAGAGAAAAATAAATAAGTAATGAATAAAAATTGGTGATGTGTTATTCTTAGGGCCGCAAGGAGCTTCCGGGAAGAAGACCACTTGATTCAAATAGCTCCACGTGAGGTGACTCATGCTCGGGGAAGGAGATGAGGAACCCTGAGTCCCTGACCCTTCCAAGCGAGGGGTATCTTCGGTGGCGGACCATGATTTTTTTTTCCAGGAGTGCGGATGAAGAGTTCAACTATATTTTTAAAAGGTGCGATCGGGTTTTTTTCTAATAAATACACTTTGTCGGGAAACAAAAAGGGTGTGGTAATTGTCAATGTTTTAAAAACCGGTTCAAACCGGCCGGTTGAACCGTCCGGTAGAACCGGTTAAACCACCTGATTGAACCGTCTGATACACCCGATTAAACCGTTTCTTAGCCAAATCTGATAGGGTTAAATCCGGTTATAACGGTGTAACTCGCAACCATTAAGTGGTAAATCAGTTGGGCTCCTTCTCATTGAGCCCATGACTATTTTGCCGCTATTTTCTCTAATGCATCAAAGTCCTTAGTAAACAATTCACATCAAAGACGCAAGACTTTAATCAGTGGCGGATCTAGGATTCGCGTCAAGCGGTAACGTTTTATAAATAAACGGTAACGAAATAGAAAAAACGTCAAATTTTTCCAAAATTTACATTAATTTTACACTACCGCCGGAGCGCCAAGGGGTAGCGGACATTACCCCTTGTTATACACTAGATCCGCCCTGACTTTAATAATTACACAATTGGTCCTAATGATTATAAATATGTAATACGAGTGAGCTCAGTGGTTACATTTTCATAATATGGATAGTTTTTACCAGCTAACATCGTGGAATACTCCAGTTAAGTCTATGTCAAATTACCAAGTTTAATAAATAAAACTAAACTAGAATTACCATCCGCCGCAATGCGACAGGGGATTCATTAGTTATATATCATATTAGATGAAATGCAAATGTTTTTTACATGACCGCGAGCCTGTGTGTAAAACATAGAAAAGAATAACTAAATCGATCCCTGACCCACGCGTTGCGACAAACCCATCAAAGGAAAAAATAGACGCGCTGCGATGGGCCTGTCAAACGGGAAAAGTAGATGAATAACGTTGAACCCCACACGCACGTTGCGGCGTGTTAACTCGGAAAATTTAGAACGAAACGTTAAACGGAAAATTTGCGAAAGATGTAAAGTACAAGGGATCAAAATTGAAAGTAAAAAAGTGTTGGGGTTAAATTGTAAAAGATGAAAAACTTTGGGTTAAAATTGCAAAAGGTGAAAACTTTTGAATTAGAAGTGAAAAATCAAATTAATAAAAGGGGTTAAATTACTAAAGATTGAAACTTTAGACTTAAATTGTCAAGGATTGAAACTTTAAGGTTAGAAATGAAAATTTAGTTTTTTTTTTTTTTGAAAAACTCCCAAGGCCAACAATACAACTACCTTATGCATAAACATGTTGGTTATTTATAGTTTTGTAATTAGTAAACTTGTCCAGGTGGGCTTTCGGATTTTCGTCCGATCAGCCTAATCGGATGTATAAACAAGGTGATTGCCAAAGTGTTGGCAAACAAGTTAAAACCGGTTATGAAGAATCTGATTTCGGAAGAACAAATGGCTTTCTTAGCCAATAGAATTATTCTAGATGGACCTCTGATTCTTAACGAGGTAATTTCATGGCTGAAAAGGTCGAAAAATGAAGGAATGATTTTTAAAAAAGACATCGAGAAAGCGTATGACACGCTAAATTGGGGTTTCTTGGACTCGATAATGGATCAGATGCAATTTCCGGGTCTTTGGAGGAGAGGGGTTATGACAACGATTAATACGTCCAAAGCTTCAGTTATAGTAAATGGGCCTCCTACCCAGGAGTTTGTGTGTTACCAGGAACTCAGACAAGGTGACCCCCTACCACCCTTCCTATTTATTATTGCTATGGAAGCGTTATCAGGAGTTATGAAACGGGCATGTGAAGTGGGGGTCTTCCAAGGATTAAGGTGTGCCGCTAATGGTCCCTTGTTGTCACATTTCCTCTTTGCGGACGATGCAGTCTTCTTAGGGGAATGGTCGACCATAAATGCCCTAAATCTGAGGTGAATCTTGAGGTGCTTTTACCTAGTCTCGGGGCTTAGGGTGAAGTTGGCAAAAAGCAACTTGTACGACATCGGTGTAGATGACAACAATATTCAAAATATGGCGGCGATATTGAGGTGTAGAAAATGGTCCCTTCCATTTAAATACTTGGGACTTCAAGTAGGGGCTAATATGAATCTTGTAAAAAGTTGGAAACAGGTGGTAGACACGTTCAAGAGTCGACTCGGTTTGGAAAGCGAATATACTATCCTATGGTGGGAGAATAATACTCATTAAATATGTCATAAGTTCTCTCCCTACTTATTATTTTTTCCATTTTTAAGGCCCTAAATAAGGTAATAAGAGAATTGGAGAGACTTCAGAAAGATTTCCTTTGCGAAAGATGTAAAGTACAAGGGATCAAAATTGAAAGTAAAAAAGTGTTGGGGTTAAATTGTAAAAGATGAAAAACTTTGGGTTAAAAGCAAAATAATCAAGGGGTTAAAATTGCAAAAGGTGAAAACTTTTGAATTAGAAGTGAAAAATCAAATTAATAAAAGGGGTTAAATTACTAAAGATTGTAACTTTAGACTTAAATTGTCAAGGATTGAAACTTTAAGGTTAGAAATGAAAATTTCGTTTTTTTTTTTTTTTGAAAAACTCTCAAGGCCAACAATACAACAACCTTATGCATAAACATGTTAGTTATTTATAGTTTTGTAATAAGTAAACTTGTCCAGGTGGGCTTTCGGATTTTCGTCCGATCGGCCAAATCGGATGTATAAACAAGGTGATTGCCAAAGTGTTGGCAAACAAGTTAAAACCGGTTATGAAGAATCTGATTTCGGAAGAACAAATGGCTTTCTTAGCCAATAGAATTATTCTAGATGGGCCTCTAATTCTTAACGGGGTAATTTCATGGCTGAAAAGGTCGAAAAAGGAAGGAATGATTTTTAAAATAGACATAGAGAAAGCGTATGACACGCTAAATTGGGGTTTTTTGGACTCGATAATGGATCAGATGCAATTTCGGGTCTTTGGAGGAGAGGGGTTATGACAACGATTAATACGGCCAAAGCTTCAGTTATAGTAAATGGGTCTCCTACCCAGGAGTTTGTGTGTTACCGGGAACTCAGACAAGGTGACCCCCTACCACCCTTCCTATTTATTATTGCTATGGAAGCTTTATCGGGAATTATGAAGCGGGCATGTGAAGTGGGGGTCTTCCAAGGATTAAGGTGTGCCGCTAATGGTCCCTTGTTGTCACATTTCCTCTTTGCGGACGATGCAGTCTTCTTAGGGGAATGGTCGACCATAAATGCCCTAAATCTGAGGCGAATCTTGAGGTGCTTTTACCTAGTCTCGGGGCTTAGGGTGAAATATGGCAAAAGCAACTTGTACGGCATCGGTGTAGATGACAACAATATTCAGAAAATGGTCCCTTCCATTTAAATACTTGGGACTTCAAGTAGGGGCTAATATGAATCTAGTAAAAAGTTGGAAACCGGTGGTAGACACGTTCAAGAGTCGACTCGGTTTGGAAAGCGAATATACTATCCTATGGTGGGAGAATAATACTCATTAAATATGTCCTAAGTTCTCTCCCTACTTATTATTTTTCCATTTTTAAGGCCCTAAATAAGATAATAAGAGAATTGGAGAGACTTCGGAAAGATTTCCTTTGGGGTATAGCTCTGAGACAACGTATTAGCTGGGTAGCATGGAAAAAGATCATTAAACCAAGGGAGTTTATGTTTTTCTCTTGGGTGGTGGTGGTGGGTGGTGAACGGTGGTGGTGGTGATGGACGGTAGTGGGTGGTGGACGGTGGTGGTGCGGATTTATCATGTATGGAAATTTAGCATTTCCATAAACTGCCTTGTTGTTTTTTGGGTTTATGTTTTTTTCTTGGTAGGATAGATATAAGGGTGTAGGGAGTGGTTAGACACTTGAAAGTAGTAAACTTCAAAATCAACCAATGAGAGTGTGCCATGTCATTCAATGAAAAGTGTTTAAAATACGCTCAAAAGTGTTGGCAATGGTTAGACACTTCATGAATTGGTAAACTATTTAAAAAAAGGAAAAAATGTGTGATTGGTTAAGATGACATGGACCCCACCACACGCACCCCCTCTCTCTCTCCTTCCCTCCCTCTCCCCGATCGGTAACCAAACACCGATCCCATCCCCTCACCGCGCGGCAAAGATGGTTGACGATGGTGTTCCCGAGCGGCAAACTCGTTTTGCCGAACCACTTTGCCGCCCACACTGTATCCCCTAATGTAATTGTTTACGTAAGATATATCGGGTTTAGTTTGCATCAATATAATTTGTAGCTTTCCTACAAGAATACAATTTTAGGTTTAATAATTGTTAATGGGTAGAGCCTGATTCGATTTTGAGATATAACAAACGGAATCTCAAATTATGCCATTGTATTGTTACCATTGTTAATGTACACTCTTTAACCGTTGTTAATAGTGAATTTATCAATTATAATTATTTTTAGAGCTCATTGTTTTATAGGCTAGTGGCATCTTGGACTTGGAGTGGGATAAAACTTTGAGACCAATAGGTTCTGGGTTCAGTTCCTATAAGGAGGGTTTTCTCATATTTATTGGGTTTCCTCCTGAGTTGGTGAATAGACATTATGCCTAGTGGAGATGGATATGATCGGGTGGTTCCGTTTGTGACACGATGATACTCCAGTTTTTTGTCAGTGATCCAAATTTGCCGTTCAAAAAAATTATTTTTAGAAGTTACTGGTATTCATTTTTATGGTTTCTGATTTTGATAAAATAATATATATCGCTATCGTCTTGTACTGAACCGAACAACATCGGTATCACGACTTCACACCGCAATGTGTGAAACATTATACTCTTTTTATCTATGCCTAACCACGTTAATGTCACTAACATAACAAAGTTAAAAACGTGTCACATCATGCGTGAGCACCTGTAACACCCCGAAAATATAAAACTTTATATTAAAATTATAAAGTATATAATAAACGAAAATGAATTAACTAGGAATAAACAACCTAGTTAGTCATAAGTCTAGTTATAACAAGAAACTTGATTAAAACATCTAAAGTTTAACTTGGCATTAGTAGGAGGGCCAAAGGTGTTAAATAGGAAAACTTGAAATAATAAAACAAAAAATTAAAACCCCAAACACACAAAAAAATGTGTGTCTGGTTCGATTGAAACCCAAGGGCGACCAGGAGATCCCCTCAAACCCTAGTTCATGTTATTTTCCTCAAATTGAAGGCTCAAATCAAGTCCAAATCGAAATCTGAATGTAGATTAGCGATCACCTCGTCTAAGGGATCATACGGTATGTAAAATCTTGATGTTTTGATTCATCTCAAATTCTTGGTTAATTGTGAAGAACTGAAATTGAGCTTGATTATGTCTTGCATGGGTGAAATTAGAAGTAATATGGTGTTTAGGGATAAACCGTAGATGATTTCTTATCAAAATCTTGCATGAGGCTTGTAAGGTTTATAATCACCAATGTAGGTGACTAATAAGTTTGTAGAAACTTGATGAACACTAGGATTATGATTCTTGTTTTAGTATAATCTGAATTCCAAGAGGTAAATTCTGAAATATAGAAGTTAAAACATGTGTAAATATGCCTAATTGAAGTTGGTTTAGATGAAAATTACAAGTCATGAACTTGGTTATGATTATGTAAAAATCTGACCCGCTAGGTGTTTGATAAAACGCCTAAGTGAGGATTAAAATGTAAAAAGTTGGGTGAAAACGCAGATTCGATTATTATAGAGAATTATGTGTTAGGGCGTATGAAAGAGTTCTAAATTTATTTTGAATTGAACTCTTTAGGCAAGGAATCCGGATCGTCAAGCGGACACGCCGGAGGGGATACGCGGTTGAAAGGTGTGCACTAAAGGTACGCGAACTATGGTTTCTTTACATTATGTTTATTTATTTATCCTCGCTTGTAGTGAAAATTAGCAAAAGAGGAAACCCGTAATGTCGCGAAAGTGACAAAGTTCACTAGACAAATAAAACGGGTCAAAACATTGGGTAAAAATAGAGTTAGTGTAACACCCATCTTTAAAGGACATAATTAATAGTATATAACATGCATTTAGTACAAAAATTCCGAGTTTACAAAAATCTTTTTAGTTTTAAGATCATACTTGATCATAACATTCAAGTCTACATCCTACTAGATAAACTTTCAAAACATAATTTCAAGTGTTTACATGTCACTAAAACAAAATAGACAAAATTGTGGAAGCTTTGTTTGGTGTGTTCGGTTCTTGACATGGCTTGATCATCCTCCGGGGTCTAAAGTGCATCTTTACCTATCATACAATTTCATTTAAATGATTAGAAATCAAAGCATTTGAACAAAATAATTAAACACAAGAAATTATATATTTTGTTTTCAGCCCCTTCACCCGGTCGTGTCAAAAGTTCACCCGGCCGTGTCAGCTAAACATGTATTTTTCACAGCCCCTTCACCCGGCTGTGTCAAAAGTTCACCCGCCCGTGTCAACTCTGCACGTTTATTTTTCACCCAATTTACATCCAAACCTATCCAAACTCATTTTAATCTCTTGGGGTTCGTTTCTTAACATGTCTAAGCTATCATCCATTACCCGGATCCAATATTCATATAGTTTACGCTCCCGTTACCCGGTTTACGTTTTGCTTTATTTTGACCCGTTTGTTTACAAGTTCAACAACTTGTTTTGTGTCATCTCATGTCTTCGGCCATTTTACCCAATCCCGGGTTTACCCACTATAGCGTTTCGCTCCCTTTAAGAGGGACACTTACGCAATAATCATCACGCTTGTTTTCAAGGATTTAAACATGCTTTTCTAAAACATTTGACAAGTAAAAATTCCGAACTTTAATCCCTCTACAAGGGTTCATGTTTTTGCAACAAGTTAGCGTGTCCGCTTCATGGCTTACGCCTTGTTTATAACCAATCATCAAGTGATGGTCATTGACTTCGACGTTTACAACTCAACTTGTTTTGACCCGTTTTGATGCCAAATGGAGACTACCATTTCAAGACATTCCAAACTCTATTTGTAACTCATGTTTTGACCCGTTTTATTTGTCTAGGGCACTTCGTCACTTCCGTGACTTAACGGGTTTTCCTGTTTGGCTAAATTCCAATACGACTAACTAGAATAAATAAATAACATAATGTAACGAAACCATAGGTCGCATATCTTTGGTGCTCTTCCTTCAAGCGCGTATCAACTCCGACTTGTCCGCTTGAAGATTCAATTCCTTTGCCTATAGAGTTCAATCAACGATTTGTTTAGAACTCTTATTATTTCATATAACGCATAATTCACCATAACATTCAAATATGCGTTTTTACTCAAAATTTCAACTTCTAGTTTTCTTTTAGGCATTTCAACAAACACCTAAAGGGCATAATTTTGCAAAATCATTAACCAAGTTTCATGACTAGTTATTTAGCCAATTTTGAGCATTTTTCACAATTTCAAATGTCTAGTTTACACATCAACACCTAGACTTACTTCATGGAGCTCAAATAACACTAGATTGATAATCAT
Organism: Helianthus tuberosus; assembly: GCA_030545235.1. Classification (NCBI taxonomy): domain Eukaryota; kingdom Viridiplantae; phylum Streptophyta; class Magnoliopsida; order Asterales; family Asteraceae; genus Helianthus; species Helianthus tuberosus. The sequence goes on from CM060357.1 coordinate 183,373,777, forward strand.
AATTCTAGTGTTCATCATCTTTCTACAAAACCCATTTAACACATAAATGGATGGTTATGGACTTCATATCTATGAACACTAATTCAACAAATTATTGACTAGGGTTTGCTCCTAGACATGATTTCATCCTAATTTCATCCAAACTTCAATCATGCAAGCCAAATTTTCGATTTCATATGTTCACCAAGAATAAAAGATGGAACTAAATAATGAAATTTGGCATACCTTATGATCCCTTCACCGAGGGGATCACGAATTCGTGTCTGGATTTCGATTTGGGTTAGATTTACCCCTTCAATTTGTTGATTTTATGCTTGTTAGGGTTTGAGCTTGAGAGCCCTTCTTGGCTCCTGTGTTTTGTGCGACCAGAACACACACAAAGGTGTGTGTTTTGGTGTTTTTAGTTTTAATTAATAAAAACCCATTTCTCATTTTAACCATTTTAGTCCCTCAACTTTACCCAGGTTTATAAAGGTTACTACATCAAGTTCCCTCATTATTTTAAAACACTAGACTAACTAGATTGATATTCCTAGTTATTTAGTGGGTTCCGGGAGTTATAACCCGTTTTATTTTAAGTCCCGTTAACTCGGGCTTCTTATAAACTTACTTTTCTCAAAGCTTTTATTGTCCTTTTTAATTAATATTAGGATTATTTTTTTAAATCCTAATATTCACCGGGTTAATTTTACTACTAACAGTATTTTACCTGTTCATTATTATTAACATGTTTCAATTACCAATCCCATTTTCGGGGTGTTACAAGTCTACCCCCTTAAAGAGGTTTCGTCCCCGAAACCTTCTTTACATAGTCATTGGTTTGACCTACGAACCTAGTTTCATTTTCATGACATTCTTTCTTTTCGGTAAAGAGTTATCATTCGTATTGACATGGGTGTCTTTTATGTATAAGTCCTCATGGACCTTAACTTTCACCTTATATTTCTTATCTTTGTCGTCTATTTGAACTAGTTTCCATTTAACCACTCGGTCATACTAGTCCGTCCACATGTTTACTCCACGCTAATCTTGTATTGACAAGTGCTTTGTATAAGTCACAATACTATTCCGATTTTGAATGATTTTATACCGGCTAGACTGATTAGTCACCGTCACTTTATACCCTGTCACTCAGTATACCATATTGCCATACTCGGCCTTACTTGAGTTTATGATCTACTATCCCACAACTCATGCTACGACATGATTATATTCTATATCACTTTTGTGACTATGATCGCATCGCATTGCGTCATATTTAAGTTTTTATAAACTTTTCATTATCAAAAATCTTCTTTCTAACATATCCTCTTACACCTCTCGGTGTTAAGACCCATATCCTTTATTATTAGCTATTTCCATTTTCTCTCACAATATTCATATTTGTTAAAAACATTGTTTCTCACTAAAAGCGAATTTTAGTTTAACGTTTTTCTCTTTAATTTATGTCAATTACTCATACCAGGAATTGACGACAAGAAGTTATTCTTTTTCTGCTATTATATTACGCGGGAAATTGTAACCAATCCCCATGCTTTACCCCAATTGACCCGTAGGTTCTTTTGCTTAGCCTCGTATGTTATTTCTTTAGATTTTCACCTTTTTAAGGTGAGACCCCAATAGTTCGTCTCTTTTTATTTGTGACCCAAGGGTCTTTTTGGTCCCGTATACCTTAACATTTGCTTGTAATCCCAAAGGTTACGATGATCCCGTGGATTCATCTTTTACTCGCGCCTTTATAAAAATGTATATCTACATATATAGCGTCCAGACATCCCTTGTTATGTTTGGAATCATTTATTTTTGCTTTTGAATTCTATTGACCTTGACTGTAGTCTAAGGCTACATTTGTTTTCGTTTGAGCTATTCTTCCGACTCTATGACTTCTTACGTTATTGCGCGCCGGTTTGTTCCCCGCTTACCGTTATCTGGTTTGCACTACATTTCCTTCGTCCCCCTTTTTTTATATATATATTTTCTCACGACCATCTCATAAGTTATTAATATTTTGCGCTCCCATTGATGGTTTGTGCTTACGTGTATTATCAAGCGTTATACTTTATTCGACCCGTTCAATATTGAAATAGTTGAACATAACTTATCGAAACTTCTGTTTAACGAAATTTTATCGGCTTTTAGTCATAATTCTTAATCCAAGTCTTTTGACTTTTAATCTGCGTTCCCGTCTCTTGGTTTATGCATGTATCTGAAGTCCTACCCATCTATCTGGTATTTTACCGAAGTCATTATCATAGCACCCGTTCCGGCATGCATTTAAGACTTCGTTTTGATTTATTTGGTTGTATTAGCGGAATCCATCGTCTTTAATCAACCAAGTCCTTTATTCTTTCCTTCTTCTTGTTTGACTTGTTCGTGTGAATTTCATCACTTATGACAGTCAAACTTTATCCCTATGCCTTGACATTCTCAATTGTTGGTTTATATTTTCGTTTACTTTAATTCTTATCCCTTCCCTTGGGCTCATTATTCTAATGTAATACGCTTCCGTTACCCGGCTTGCGTTTTCCTTTATTATCAAACATTTTACTTATTTGATTTGAACACCCATCTTTCTCTTGTTCGCGACCCATAGGTCCGTCCTTTTTATTAACTTCCCGAAGGTCCATTTCTTAAGCCTTATTCGGTAGAACCACTACTACTGTTATATGACTTTTGGGGTTTACCCGTTTTCGTTCCATCATTTTTAAAATGTTAATTTTATTACTCTTTTATACAATCACACCCATCAACGTGATCATTGTTCTTCCTCATAAGGATTTAATTTATAACGTGTTACTTGGATGGGTACCCAAGTTTCTGAATCCGCATTTAACGGTACTTTCTTATTCGCAATGGTGAATAATACGTATCATTCATTTCGTTTTCCTTGAGGGTATTTCCCGCCCAAGTCTTAATTTCTCATTCTTAGCCTTAATCCATTGTCTAATTGTTGCCCAACGTTATCTTAATGAAATTTTAATACATGTACCTGCGATACTCACCCCGATGGGCTTTCTCTCAACTCGTTAATCTTTTCTTTCTTTGTCGTCATCATGGTGACTTATAGGCTTTCCATTATTCCGGGTTAAACGGCTTCAGTAGCCCTTTCCGACTTTCCCATAGATCCTTTCGCGCATCTCCTTAGTTATGAGGGATACCGTATCATCGCCAACTATGGTTGGCATCATTCCATTGTAACAATAACAGAAATCAGTTCATTTCATTTCATTTTATTATTCCATGTCGTTGTATGGAATTTACTCACATCGTTTATCAATATAAACGATGTTTCTACATGTTTTTATTTGGTTTGGCCAAGACTATAACCTTGTCTTTGCCATTTACTATTATTTCAAATCCCGTGTTCGGGTGTAATTACACTCCTTCCCAATACAACGTTTGTTCGTTTCATTAAGTTCCCGGGTTCGAGTGTGCGCGCACTCCTTCCCATTATGACACTTATCTTTCTTCGCATTCTCGGGTTTGAGTGTACGCGCACTCCTTCCCATTGCAATATTTATCGAGATTACTTTTACCTCGATTTCACATACTCACTATTATTTATTTATGCATATATATATATATATATATATATTCCTTTTATATAATTTGCTCATTTCACTAATCATATATGCCCATACGTATCTATCGTTCATTATGTGAATTGTTTCATTCTACTTGTCTTATCGTAATTTAGAACGTGTACTTGATTGATACTTCGTTGTCTCAAGTCATTACTTGATTTAGGTTCCTTGCTAGCATGTCCTTTGTCATGCTTCTGAACCTTACGCCATTTAATTTATTTAACTCCCGTCATCTTAAGACACGGTCGTCATCTCATTCGAACATTTCCAATTTATTATTAATCTTTACTATTCAATGTTGCCCGTATTGTTATACATGACATTCAAATATACTTACTTTACAAGTACTTATTTTATATTTAATCTATGATTAGGATTTATACTACCTAATCATATTTTATCGACACTAGACATCTCGAATCTGCAATGTTTATGTCAATTGTTAAACATTTCGTTTCATTATCATTTGCATCTTTCACTTTGATTTAGCTAAGTTTGTAACTTGCTTAAACCATTCGTGTTTAGTGCACTTTCCGGGTTTGAGTGTATTAACACACCCTTCCCATGCACTTTAATCCATATTCTTTTCCTAATATTTTGTTACAATCTACTCATATAAATAATTCTTACCGGATGTTTGATCAAGCTTCGAACCGAACACACTTTGTTAACAACCTTGAGCTCTGATTACCAATTTGAAACACCCATCTTTAAAGGACATAATTAATAGTATATAACATGCATTTAGTACAAAAATTCCGAGTTTACAAAAATCTTTTTAGTTTTAAGATCATACTTGATCATAACATTCAAGTCTACATCCTACTAGATAAACTTTCAAAACATAATTTCAAGTGTTTACATGTCACTAAAACAAAATAGACAAAATTGCGGAAGCTTTGTTTGGTGTGTTCGGTTCTTGACATGGCTTGATCATCCTCCGGGGTCTAAAGTGCATCTTTACCTATCATACAATTTCATTTAAATGATTAGAAATCAAAGCATTTGAACAAAATAATTAAACACAAGAAATTATATATTTTGTTTTCAGCCCCTTCGCCCGGTCGTGTCAAAAGTTCACCCGGCCGTGTCAGCTAAACATGTATTTTTCACAGCCCCTTCACCCGGCCGTGTCAAAAGTTCACCCGCCCGTGTCAACTCTGAACGTTTATTTTTCACCCAATTTACATCCAAACCTATCCAAACTCATTTTAATCTCTTGGGGTTCGTTTCTTAACATGTCTAAGCTATCATCCATTACCCGGATCCATTATTCATATAGTTTACGCTCCCGTTACCCGGTTTACGTTTTTCTTTATTTTGACCCGTTTGTTTACAAGTTCAACAACTTGTTTTGTGTCATCTCATGTCTTCGGCCATTTTACCCAATCCCGGGTTTACCCACTATAGCGTTTCGCTCCCTTTAAGAGGGACACTTACGCAATAATCATCACGCTTGTTTTCAAGGATTTAAACATCCTTTTCTAAAACATTTGACAAGTAAAAATTCCGAACTTTAATCCCTCTACAAGGGTTCATGTTTTTGCAACAAGTTAGCGTGTCCGCTTCACGGCTTACGCCTTGTTTATAACCAATCATCAAGTGATGGTCATTGACTTCGACGTTTAAAACTCAACTTGTTTTGACCCGTTTTGATGCAAAATGGAGACTACCATTTCAAGACATTCCAAACTCTATTTGTAACTCATGTTTTGACCCGTTTTATTTTTTTTTATTTTTTTTGGGTAGTTTTGACCCGTTTTATTTGTCCAGGGCACTTCGTCACTTCCGTGACTTAACGGGTTTTCCTGTTTGGCTAAATTCCAATACGACTACCTAGAATAAATAAATAACATAATGTAACGAAACCATAGGTCGCGTACCTTTGGTGCTCTTCCTTCAAGCGCGTATCAACTCCGACTTGTCCGCTTGAAGATTCAATTCCTTTGCCTATAGAGTTCAATCAACGATTTGTTTAGAACTCTTATTATTTCATATAACGCATAATTCACCATAACATTCAAATATGCGTTTTTACTCAAAATTTCAACTTCTAGTTTTCTTTTAGGCATTTCAACAAACACCTAAAGGGCATAATTTTGCAAAATCATTAACCAAGTTTCATGACTAGTTATTTAGCCAATTTTGAGCATTTTTCACAATTTCAAATGTCTAGTTTACACATCAACACCTAGACTTACTTCATGGAGCTCAAATAACACTAGATTGATAATCATAATTCTAGTGTTCATCATCTTTCTACAAAACCCATTTAACACATAAATGGATGGTTATGGACTTCATATCTATGAACACTAATTCAACAAATTATTGACTAGGGTTTGCTCCTAGACATGATTTCATCCTAATTTCATCCAAACTTCAATCATGGAAGCCAAATTTTTTATTTCATATGTTCACCAAGAATAAAAGATGGCACTAAATAATGAAATTTGGCATACCTTATGATCCCTTCACCGAGGGGATCACGAATTCGTGTCTGGATTTCGATTTGGGTTAGATTTACCCCTTCAATTTGTTGATTTTATGCTTGTTAGGGTTTGAGCTTGAGAGCCCTTCTTGGCTCCTGTGTTTTGTGCGACCAGAACACACACAAAGGTGTGTGTTTTGGTGTTTTTAGTTTTAATTAATAAAAACCCATTTCTCATTTTAACCATTTTAGTCCCTCAACTTTACCCAGGTTTATAAAGGTTACTACATCAAGTTCCCTCATTATTTTAAAACACTAGACTAACTAGGTTGATATTCCTAGTTATTTAGTGGGTTCCGGGAGTTATAACCCGTTTTATTTTAAGTCCCGTTAACTCGGGCTTCTTATAAACTTACTTTTCTCAAAGCTTTTATTCTCCTTTTTAATTAATATTAGGATTATTTTTTTAAATCCTAATATTCACCGGGTTAATTTTACTACTAACAGTATTTTACCTGTTCATTATTATTAACATGTTTCAATTACCAATCCCATTTTCGGGGTGTTACAGTTAGTATGTCTTTGAAATGGTGGTCTCCATTCGACATCTAATCAGGTCAAAAACAATGTTGAGTTGTTATTTATGAAGTGACTGAAGCATCACTCGATGATTGATTATAATTAAAGCGTAAGTCGTGAAGCGGACACGCTAAACTTGTTGCAAATGAACCCTTGGTATGGGGATTAAAGTCTAGAAATTATGTTTGTCGAATTGTTAAGAGGAGCATGTTTAAATCCTCAAAAATCAAGCATGTCATTGAGGCGTAAGCAACTCTCGATAAGAGAGTGAAACGCTATTGTTGGTAAGCCCGGGAATGGGCAAAATCTTTGAAAACAAGAGATGACGATAAAACAAGTGGTATGACTTACAAACAAACGGGTCGAATAATTGAAAAATGGATTTAATAGCAAATTGCTTATAAACCAGGTTTTAACGCGAATAATGATGGTAAACGGGTCCGTAATTAAATTTCGGTCGCGTAGGAAAAAGAATCGGCTAAAACGGACGCCCGAGTCAAAAGTTATGACGATTTAAAGTTTGGAATTTAGAATAAGAGAGCTGGGCTGAGTTTCAGCATCAAACAACAAACATTCTGTCGAAAATCGATGCTGGCGCGACGCCACGGGGGTGGCGCGACACCACAGCCTCCCTCGCGCGACGCCAGCATCCAGAACCAAGATTTTCTTGGTTTTTTTTTTATACTTTTGAGTATGGAACTTGCTTATACTTGATGTTTAAAGGGTCAGACTAATAATTTTAAATGGTTTTGACCGTAGGTGAATATGGAACCAAATCCGGATGGTGATCAAGCTCTTATCAAGAACCGAACGCACTAAACGAAGCTTCCGCACTCGATCTATTTTGTCTTAGCATTATGTAGATACTTGAACTATGTTTTCAAACGTAATCTAGTAGATACTTGAAGTTATGTTTTGTATGTCTAATGGATATTTTCCTTTTAACTGAAACTTTCAAGATCAAATATGGTCCTTTAATGAAGAAACTTTTTTTGTAAACTCGATTTTTTAGTATCAAATCCTTGTTTTGTATCATTATTCTTGTTATAAAAAGCTGGGTCTTACAAGTTGGTAATCAGAGCTAAGGGTTGTCAATAAAGTGTTCGGTTCAAGCTTGATCAAGCATCCGGTAAGAGTTAATTGTTTTAAGTAGATTTAGAGAATATAGAAATGAAATATGAATTAATATGCACGAAAAGAGTATGCAAGCTCACTCAAACACAGGAAATGCATGAAACAAGAACGGTTGAATCAAGTTATGAACTTGATTAAATCAAAACAAGTAAATCATATGTTATAAATGAAATGTTTAACAGTTAATGTAAACATTTCAGTATTAGAGATGGCGGATGGAGGTAAAGATGATGCGGTGCCAAGAGTCACCGAACAAATGAGAGAAGTGATTGCCGAAGAGGTTGGAAAGGCGATCGAAAATAGTTTGTCGGGTTTTATTGATAAAATTCAAAACACGGTTCTATCGATAGTAGACGAGAAAATCAACAAATTGGAAGATAGCTCTAGCCTAGCAAAGGAAAAATCCAGAGGACGAAAGCCTTGTTCATACAAGGAATTCAGGGCGTGTAAACCGCCAATATATCATGGGGAGGTTGACCCAATAGTATGCCAACGATGGCTAAGTGATATTGAAGGGGTTTTCGAGAGGACCCATTGTGACGAAGATGACAACGTAGCCTATGGTTCGGGTCAATTAAGGGGTCAAGCGAAAGACTGGTGGGATAACAAAAAGAAAGAGATTGGAAGCGAAGCGGCTAAGGCCATGACATGGGAGGAGTTTAAGATGCCGTTTCTTAAACATCATAGTCCCAAGGCGGTCATTAATAGAATCAAGGAAGAGTCATACAACTTAGGCACAAGGGCGAGACCATAGACAAGATTACGGCAACGTTTATGGATAAGATGAAGTTTTGCAATGAATTGGTGACGAATGAAGAACAGAAGATATACTACTACTATAACATGTTGAGCGTCGAGTATAGGGAGTTTATGACTCCTTCAAAATATGAAACCCTTACCGAGATCATAAATGTTGCTCGGGAGCGGGAGATTGAATTGAAGAAACAAGTAGAGAGGGGCGAACGAAGGGCGCGGGATGTGAACCCAAGCCCTACAAAGCAGGTACGAACAACTGAATCGACAAAGGAGCCGGGTGTGAAGGGCGGATCGCCGAGCTGTAAGGTATGTGGAAAGGGACATAAAGGCGAGTGTCGCTTTAAGGATAAACTGTGTCCCATATGCGGAAAGACAGGGCATACGGCTTCGCTATGCCCAGGGAAGGTTTCGGTTTGTTACAATTGCTACCAACCGGGTCACAGGAAATTTGAGTGCCCGGAGTTGAATGAGAAAAAGAATGAGATGGATGTGCAGATGGAAGCACAAAAGGCAAGGGCCAGATGTAACACCCCGAAATCGGGATTGGTAATTAAACCATGTTAATAATAATGAATGGGTAAAATACCGTTAGTGGTAAAAGTAAACCCGGTGAATATTAGGAATTTAATAGATAAACCTAATATTAAATAAAAAGTGAATAAAAGCTTTTGAGGAAATAAAGATAATAAGAGGCCCGAGTTAACGGGATTTAAAAATAAAACGGGTTATGACTTCCCCGAACCCACTAAGTAACTAGGAATATCAACCTAGTTAGTTAATTGTTGTAAAAACAATAAAAGAAACATGAAATAGCTAACCCTTTTATAAACTATGGAACTAGAGGGACTAAACATGGGCAAATGTAATAAAGTTTTGATTAAATCAAAATTAACTCAACAAAAACACACACGTACGTGTGTTCCTGCGACCTCCACAGAGCTTCTAGAGCTCAAACCCTAAATTCCAAGAATTCACGAAATTGAAAGGGGAAATCAAGCCCAAATCGAAATCCAAGCATAGATTAGTGATCACCGCAGTAAAGGGGTCATAAGGTATGTAAAATTTCATGGTTTGATTCCATCTTGAATTCTAGATGAACACATGAGATTCGAAATTAGAGCTTGCATGATTGTTGTTTGGATGAAATTTGTAATGAAATTATGTCTAGGAGTAAACCCTAGTCATTTGTTGTTGAATTAGTGCTTAAACTATGAAATTCATAATCATCTATGTAAGTGCTAAACTGGTTTTGTGGGAAGATGAGGAACACTAGATTTATGATCATCAATTTGGTGTTATTCGATTTCCATGAAGTAAGTCTAGGTGTTGTTATGCATGCTAGACATAAGAACTTGTGAATGATGTTAAAACTTGGGTAAATAACTAGTTATGAAAATTGATTGTTGATTTTCTAGAATATGCCCACAAGGTGTTTGTTAAAATGCCTAAGTGAATGTTCATATGTTGAAATTACGAATGAAACGCGTAATTTCCTTGTTTGACTAATTACGTGAAAGATGGGTTAAAGCGGGTTCTAATCATAATGTTGATGTGACTTAATTGTGTAAACCATGTGATAAAAAAGTAGTTAACTTTTGATAAGCTAAGTTAACTAATCATGAAGTCGAATAGTAGCTTTGGCATAGAAAATAAGTGAGGTGGAATAGTCGTGATTTTTTATGACAAATTTAACCGCCTTGTAAATGATTGACAATAGTTTGACGCCTAACGAGCTAGGTGGAGGCTTGGGAAAGAAGCGGTCAAACGAACCAAGCACGAGAAGAAAAGCGTAATCGGAATGCAAGGTAAGTAAAGCTTACACTCTAATTACTTAATACCTATTGGTTTTATAGATTTTGAATGACAAGTCTTGTTTAAATTATGATGTTCCGACAAGACAAGTGCGGTCCGGAACAAACGACAATGGTCATAAATCATAATTAATGGTTAAAAAGGTGCTAATATGGTTAGTTAGTCATGAAATGACTAAAAGATAACGGGCTTTTAATGATTACCTTGTGTGGTAAACAATGCGGTTAAAAGGGGTAAAATGGTATTTTGGTCACTTGTTGACAATAATCGTTAGTTTGGAAAAGACACGTTATAGCGCAAGTTATAATGGGTCAAAAGAGATAATAGATGATTTATAAGTAAAATGATTATTCAGTGTAAACCGGAATTAGTCATATGGATAAGATGGTAATAAATATCATCTTATAGAGTTTTACGGTCATTTTAGACCAAACGGGTCAAAAGGTGAAATTATCACCCTTTTGATAATATCGACTAATGGTTTGTTGAGTTATATGATTATAGGAATGAATACCAAATGGATATGTACATCGCTATTTCTTAGCGACTACTAAGGCAAAGTATCGAAACGGGTCAATATATTGATCCAAGTCAGGTATGTGTGTTTAAAATTTAGGCTAAGTGACTGGATTGGCTGAAAGTGCAATGAAGTCCTTTATGGTGAAGGACGGAGCTAAGTTGACAGAAATGCCCTCGATAGGCATATCGAGCAAACAACTTTAAAAGGTTATTAGAAACGAGTCTTTAGATTAAATGATTACTTTGGATAAGCAAGTAAGCGGAGAGTTGATCTTCATGAGTCAAAGTTTTAAAAATGCGCAAATACCCCTAACGGGTCGAAATAAGCACTTGAGCGTAAAAGGGTTTTCATTATGTAAGAAACCCGTGATTTAAGATTAATATGATAGAGGATATTAAAATTATAAATTTCATGAGTTTAAAGATCGAATAAACATGTTTGTTTGACAATATCACGAACGGGTCAAAAATTGGTAAAAAGGGTAATAAGCCGAAGACTTAAAAGTCTGAAATTTTATTATGCCAGATGTTGGATTTTAACTTCATAAGGTGGAGAATCAAATTACGATCACGTAGGAAGAAACGGTGGGTCAAGCGGATAAGCGGATTGAAAGATACGAAAGTTTTCGTGTCAAAAAACGGCAAAATGAAATGGGCTGATACAGGGGCCACCGTAACTTACGGTGCCCACCGTAAGTTACGGTGGGGGCTGAATTCATTACGCCAGATAACTCCTGCTTTACGGTGGGGGTACTTTGATTCAGGGGCCACAGTAACTTACGGTGTCCACCGTAAGTTACGGTGTCCACCGTAAGTTACGGTGGAGGTCAGTTTCATCTCCTTGTTTATGGAATCAAGAGACTAATGTTGGGATTTCTTTCCATTATCATTATCTTGCCTAGTACCGTAAATTATACTATCAATACTAACTCTTAAGCTGGTATTGACCATAGGTTTATGTCAAGAGACCCGGATGAAGATCAAGCGTCAAGCAAGAACCGAACACACACACACTAAACGAAGCTTCCGCAATGATGTTTCGTCGTTATTCTAAACGGCGAATTAAATCACACTATGTTGTTTTACTTTTAAGTTTAGAAAAGTTTTAACAAACCTGTATTTTCATTGTAATTGTGACTGTAATTATTTGATTATGGACTTAAATTATACGAAAAACGTAAAATAATAACAAGGGTGTTACACCAGATCTTTTCAATTAACCGCAACCGAAGTCAAGATAGAACCTGATGCCGTTTCGGGTATGTCTCTTGTGAATTCAATTTTAACACAAATTTTATTCGATATAAGTGTGAATGATAGTTGCATATTGGCATATATGAGTAGTGAAATGAGTGAATTATATAAATGATATATATATATATATATATGTATGAGAAAATAAACAATGGTGAGTATGAGAAAGCCGAAAGAAATAACCTACGAGGTTAAGCAGAAGAACCTACGGGTCACTTGGGGTAAAAACGCGAAAAATGGTTACAATTCCCCGTGTACTATAATAGCGGAAAAGAATAAATTCTTGTCGTCAATTCCCGAATAGGAGTAATTGACATGAATTAAAGAGATAGACGTTAAACTAAGATTTAGTTTTAGTAAGAAACAACGCTTAACAAATATGAATATTATGGGATAAATTAGAAAAATAGTTGATAACAAAGAGTATAGGTCTTAACACCCATAGGTGTAAGACGATACGTTAGAAAGAAGATTTTGATAATGAAAAGTTTGTAAAAACTTAAACATGACGTGATGTTGTGCGATCATAATCATAAAAGTGACATAGAATATAATCAAGTTGTAGCACAAGTTACGGGATAGGAGATCATAAAACTCACATAAGTCCGAATATGATGAAGGGATAAATCCAAATTTACGAGGCATGAGGTGACGGTGACTAATCAGTCTAACCGATAAGATCACCCAAGGTCAAAATAGTGTTGTAATTTACATAAAACACTTGGCAATATACGGTGATATAGAATAAACATGTTGACGAACTCGTACTATTGAATGGTCAAGTGGCAATTGGGCCGACTAGGCTGCAAGTTAAGAAATACAGGACACAAGTTAAAGTCCATGAGGACTTATGCATGAAAGGCGCATGCGTCTAGGCAAATGATAACTTTCGACTAAAAGAAATAAGGTCTGAAAAACGAAATTAAGATGGTTAGGCCTAAACCAGGGAACTACTTAAGGAAGGTTTCGGGGACGAAACCCTTTTTAAGGGGGGTGGACTTGTAACACCCCGAAAATATAAAACTTTATATTAAAATTATAAAGTATATAATAAACGAAAATGAATTAACTAGGAATAAACAACCTAGTTAGTCATAAGTCTAGTTATAACAAGAAACTTGATTAAAACATCTAAAGTTTAACTTGGCATTAGTAGGAGGGCCAAAGGTGTTAAATAGGAAAACTTGAAATAATAAAACAAAAAATTAAAACCCCAAACACACAAAAAAATGTGTGTCTGGTTCGATTGAAACCCAGGGGCGACTAGGAGATCCCCTCAAACCCTAGTTCATGTTATTTTCCTCAAATTGAAGGCTCAAATCAAGTCCAAATCGAAATCTGAATGTAGATTAGCGATCACCTCGTCGAAGGGATCATAAGGTATGTAAAATCTTGATGTTTTGGTTCATCTCAAATTCTTGGTTAATTGTGAAGAACTGAAATTGAGCTTGATTATGTCTTGGATGGGTGAAATTAGAAGTAATATGGTGTCTAGGGATAAACCCTAGATGATTTCTTATCAAAATCTTGCATGAGGCTTGTAAGGTTTATAATCACCAATGTAGGTGACTAATAAGTTTGTAGAAACTTGATGAACACTAGGATTGTGATTCTTGTTTTAGTATAATCTGAATTCCAAGAGGTAAATTCTGAAATATAGAAGTTAAAACATGTGTAAATATGCCTAATTGAAGTTGGTTTAGATGAAAATTACAAGTCATGAACTTGGTTATGATTATGTAAAAATTTGACCCGCTAGGTGTTTGATAAAACGCCTAAGTGAGGATTAAAATGTAAAAAGTTGGGTGAAAACGCAGATTCGATTATTATAAAGAATTGTGCGTTAGGGCGTATGAAAGAGTTCTAAATTTATTTTGAATTGAACTCTTTAGGCAAGGAATCCGGATCGTCAAGCGGACACGCCGGAGGGGATATGCGCTTGAAAGGTGTGCACTAAAGGTACGCGAACTATGGTTTCGTTACATTATGTTTATTTATTTATCCTCGCTTGTTGTAGTGAAAATTAGCAAAAGAGGAAACCCGTAATGTCGCGAAAGTGACAAAGTTCACTAGACAAATAAAACGGGTCAAAACATTGGGTAAAAATAGAGTTAGTATGTCTATGAAATGGTGGTCTCCATTCGACATCTAATCAGGTCAAAAAAAATGTCGAGTTGTAATTGTTGAAGTGACTGAAGCATCACTCGATGATTGATTATAATTAAAGCGTAAGCCGTGAAGCGGACACGCTAAACTTGTTGCAAATGAACCCTTGGTATGGGGATTAAAGTCTAGAAATTATGCTTGTCAAATTGTTAAGAGGAGCATGTTTAAATCCTCGAAAATCAAGCATGTCATTAAGGCGTAAGCAACTCTCGGTAAGAGAGTGAAACGCTATTGTTGGTAAGCCCGGGAATGGGCAAAATCTTTGAAAACAAGAGATGACAATAAAACAAGTGGTATGACGTACAAACAAACGGGTCGAATAATTGAAAAATGGATTTAATAGCAAATTGCTTATAAACCAGGTTTTAACGCGAATAATGATGGTAAACGGGTCCGTAATTAAATTTCGGTCGCGTAGGAAAAAGAATCGGCTAAAACGGACGCCCGAGTCAAAAGTTATGACGATTTAAAGTTTGGAATTTAGAAAAAGAGAGCTGGGCTGAGTTTCAGCATCAAACATTCTGTCAAAAATCGATGCTGGCGCGACGCCACGGCCTCCCTTGCGCGACACCAGCATCCAGAACCAAGATTTTCTTGTTTTTTTTTTTTTTTTTGATACTTTTGAGTATGGAACTTGCTTATACTTGATGTTTAAAGGGTCAAACTAATAATTTTAAATGGTTTTGACCGTAGGTGAATATGGAACCAAATCCGGATGGTGATCAAGCTCTTATCAAGAACCGAACGCACTAAACGAAGCTTCCGCACTCGATCTATTTTGTCTTAGCATTATGTAGATACTTGAACTATGTTTTCAAACGTAAACTAGTAGATACTTGAAGTTATGTTTTGTATGTCTAATGGATATTTTCCTTTTAACTGAAACTTTCAAGATCAAATATGGTCCTTTAATGAAGAAATTTTTTTTGTAAACTCGATATTTTAGTATCAAATCCTTGTTTTGTATCATTATTCTTGTTATAAAAAGCTGGGTCTCACAGCACCACACGTTAACGTCATCACCTTATCGCAGGTAACAAAGTCGCAAATGTGATGTTGCCACCGCAACGCGCGACATTGGCAAAAATCTAGTATGATGCAAAAATGAATGGGTTGTATTATAGTCCCCTATACACCCTTTCCTTTCAAACTTTTCAAACTGATGCAGTTTTTGGTTTCACAGTAGTTGACATCCATTTGAACGAACACCATATTAGCTAGCCAAACGTAGGGTCCTGACTTGTAAGGGTCAGATACGTCGTCAAAGCGCATACTAATGTCGAGTCAAGCGTGCCCTTATGAGTTCCAATCTTTTTCTACTGGTAAGAAACTAACAACCTCTCTAACTTTTAACTTGTAAATCTTACTAGGATTCATGAAACTTTTATCTACAATAACCAAAATTCTGTAATTTCATTCTCTTTATCCTAAGAATTAATAAAAAAAAATCTTTTTACTATTCTTTAAATTAGTGACTCTACAAAACGTATTCACTTCCATTACACCCATGAAACAACAATTAATTTTGAATAAAGAAAAGTTATTTTATAAGGCAAAAGAAGGGGACAAGTAATGCATAATCTATAAAATTATCCCAAACTATATCAACTTGCAATATACTTATGAAAAATAAAAGTTATAAAAGTTGTTTTAGTAATGGTTCGGTTAGGTTAGTTCAATATGTATTATTTCAATCATTAATAAACTTATAACGATAGATAAACCACTATACACCAAAACGAATTCATATGGCTTACATTTTGATATTATTGTTGTTTTATTATTGACAGTGATATTAAAAAAAAAATTGTGGCTGTAGTTTAGTGGTCAGAATTCCACGTTGTGGCCGTGGAGACCTGGGCTCGAATCCCAGCAGCCACACATTTTTTTAATTTTATTACTTTTTAAGTTCAATGTTTTAAAAACCGATTTAAACCAGCCAGTCGTACCGGTTAAACCACCCGGTTAAACCGTCCGATACACCCGGTTAAACCGTCCGATACACCCTGTTAAACCATTTTTGAGTCAAATCTGGTACGATATAAAAACCAAATTTTAAAACATTGAATTTTTTGTTAGATTTTGTTCCAGATTTATTATTATTTCATCAATGAAAACGGCCCAGTTTCTGCTGCCTGGCTTTTATAAATGAACCCGGCCCATTGGCAAGTTCCTGCTAGTTGGCTGCCTTAATTTTATGAAAGCTTGAGTAGGGATGAGCATTTGGTACCGGGTCTGGTACTGAACCGGTATTTACGGGTAAAACACCGATAAATACCGGTACCTACTTTTCTCGTTTTTCGGTACCGATACCGGTTCGGTACCGAACGAGTACCGTGCTCATCCCTAAGCTTGAGCACGAGTTTTAGTTGTCGATTGGACTAAATGACAAATCTCAAATAACCATTATTTGTTATTCTGTTTATTCGAATGTAACCGAAACCAAGTTTTCGGAAACGAATGGCTAATTCGATTTCAGTTTAAAACCAAACCGAATCAGCTGAAAAGTAAATATTTATAATTCGGTTTGGTTTTAAACAGTTTTAGTTTGATTTAGGTTTTTTTTTTTTTTTGAACGGCAAGAAATGACGTGCCAACCACCGTGACACCGGGCGTTGTGGCCAAGGTCGACTACTCGACCGCCGCCAGCCCCTTGGCTCTCCTAGATGCCCGAAAAACTCGACATCCACCCAGGGGCGGATCCAGCATATAACAAGGGGCAACCCCCGCTACGGCTTGGCACTCCGGCGGTAGTGTAAATTTTGGAAAAATATAACGTTTTTTCGATTTCGTTACCGTTTTTTTTATAGAACGTTACGGCTTGGCGGATTTTCTAGATCCGCCACTGCATCCACCCACCCGAAGGCACGACAGTAGAATAATCAGTAAAACATCGCCTCCCATCCAAGACGAACCGACGCCACCCGTATTCGTCCTTCACGTTAAAAGACTACATCATTCTCAAATATCGCACAACCCATAGACACCTCACGTGAAAACATCACAAAAATCGCACAACCCACGTCCCAATATCACCTCGTGATACTCCATTTTTACCATCTTTAAGATTTCACTCACAACTCACAAATTTAACAAACTACAATTAATCAAAACAATTGTTATATTCTTACACCATCGTTAGTGAAGATATATGGCGGATTGGGGGCCGGTTCTGGTGGCGGTGGTGCTATTCGTGTTGTTAACACCAGGGTTACTGTTCCAGCTGCCGGGTCCTGACCGGGTGGTGGAGTTCGGCAGCATGAGAACCAGCTGCGCTGCGGTGATCGCTCATGCCGTTATCTTTTTCGGCATACTTACTCTCTTTCTGATCACCATCCGGGTTCATGTGTACACCGGCTAGTAATTTGAATTAAAGGAGTATTTAAGAGTATGTTAGTTTGTCGTTAAAATATATGTTTTATTTACATTTACCTCCCTGCTTGTTTGGTTTAATTGCTATGTATACCCTTTATTTTCAAGAGGTGTTTGCAACATGTGGTAATTTAATTGAATTTTATTTGAATTATTATTCAGGTTAAAAGAATTATTGTAGGAAGACTGATAAATGAAATGAATCTGAAGTTATTTTCTTATGGTCATGATAATAAATACATTATTTAAGGATATTATGGCATATCTTTTTTTGACCATTGTTAGTTGGGTCGTGGGTGCGTAGTTTTATACTTTTATGGTTGGTTTAAAACAGTGTTTTTGGAAACAAATCGGCCGGTCGGACCAGTAACCATCGATACAGTTTGTCTCATTGAATACTCTTGAACCGTCTATCAAAATTTAGTTCATTAACTATTTCATCGTCAAAATGATCCAAATCTCATGGACTAAAATGGCATTTAACGTTACAAATTTACATCAAAAGACAAAAGTTATATATTTTGCTTTACGTTGGTTAAATATACTTTTTATTTTTAATTTATATATAACATCAGATCTGACTAGTTCCGACTAGTGGACCTATACAGCAATCGGTTCGATGACCAGTCTGGTTATGAATAGTATCGCTAGACGTGAGTTTGTTCATTTTGGAAGTTTACCCGAAAAGGTTGGCTCGGTTTGACCGTTTAGGACCACATGGTTTTAGCCAAAACATAAATGGTTACACTTCAAATGCAATGGGATGGACATCATGGATTTAGATCAAGTAGAGATTGATAAAAGTCACAACAAACATAAACACATTAACTAAAAATTAGCTAAAAGACCAAATGTCCCACAACAACACAATATTAAGTCTGGTGATTTAACAAGCAAACATAGAATCTTGTTTCATGCAGGCCAACCCTGCATTTGATGATGATGGCTCATGTTCGATGAGGTCGCTCCCGAGATTTGTTCAGTCTGGTATCTAAAATCACAAATCTTGAATCTTATTACAACATTTACAAATAAAAAGAAATATAAAGTTAACATCTTTCAAGATCAATATATGATAGGTGTATTGTATTCTTACCCGATTTGCAATGTGGTTTCGCAGCCAGTCGGATGATAAAACGCACCATGTGCAGGATGAGACACTTGGTGCTGATGATGATGCCCATAAACCATTCCATTTGCGTGTGCGTGCGCGTGTACATCCCATTGGAGTGCCTCTGCTTGGCTTTCTTCATCTAACTGTGAGAACAAGAAATTTCAACACGTAAATCATTCGTTTTGACTTTGATTTCAGCTAAAGGGGCTAGTTTACACCGATAAATGGGTGAGTCGAAGCGTCTTGTAGGACCCGCATGAAATTAGGGGTGTTCGAAAAGCTCACGGCTCGAGGTTCAGTCAAAAAAGCTCATTTTGTTTTCGAGCCAAGCTGAGCCAGCTAGTTTTGTAATCGAGCTAAGCTCCAGCCAGGGGTGCTCAGCTCGATGGCTCGGCTCTGTGGTTTGACTTGTGGCTCGACTCATGGCCCGTATGTATGTGTGTGTGTATATATATATTTAGAAACGTGTGTTAAATTTTTTATTTTTTATTTTTATGTTATCAATATTTGTAAAAAAAAATTATTATTTTTTTTAAAAAGCAACGAGCCGACTCGATTGGGCTCAAGATGGCTCGAAGTTTTAACGCGTCAAGCTCGAGCTCAACTTTTCAGCTCGAAAAAATAATCAAGCCGAGCCGAGCTGGCTCGTTTAAGTTCGAGCTCGAGCCCAACCTGGCTCGGCTCGGCGCTACATGAAATTTACCATTTTTGACCCGAACCCGTTTTGCAACTCTACATTTTGTAAAGAAACTAGATACAAAAGATAAAAAGCATGCATACTCTGAGTCGAAGTGTCTTGTTGGACTCATAAAGTTGGTGTTCCTGTAAACCATAAAAAAGTTATAACCATTTCAAATACAAATATATAGTTAAGCAAAAAGTCAAAAAGTCAAATTCCAAAACAAGTTCATACCATCTTTTGTTGTTCGTAAAGCTTATCGATCAGCGACTGAGTCTGCGTACAAGATAAAAGCCGATTACTAACAACACAAAACGGTAACATCATTATGCTATTTATTAGATGAAGAAACATGGGTTGTATACAATAATGTGATTCGGATAGGGGTTTTGGTTGACTTCAAAAAAGTCAAAGTTGCTGACTTTTTTAGAGTCAAATTGTTCATAGCTTTTGAGTATGTGTTAACTGTTAACAAGATCATAATCCAAAAAGATAACATTTTTATGCTATTTGGTAGATAAACAAAATGGGTTAATCAGCAAAAGCAATACATATACCGGATTTTTTTCGATTTCACGGAAGGTCAAACATGTTGACTTTCAAGAGTCAAACTTGTAACATTTAAGAACAAATTATAAGCATGAAAATGTACCCTTATTGTCCTAATCTGTTTCAATGAACAATGAAGCTGCCTTTCAAGCGACTCGAGCTCGTTGGTAGTCAACGAGTCAATCTCCTCACCATAGTAATTCCTGAAATTTACAGCGCTTAAACCAAGTTCGTAACAGAATATTAAAATCAATTACGAAGTTGCACGTAAATGTGTTCTTGCCTTTCAAGTTGTTTCAAAGCATCGTAGCGTTCTTTAAGCCTCATGTATTCCTGGTAACTGCTTTGTTCCTAATCAAGTGAAAAACATAAATTTGTTGACTTTTTTGTGAGTCAACCATAGTAACAAGTTTGACTTTTGAAGATAAAAAGTCAAAACAAGTCCATCACTTTTTCCCAGTCCCATGTTTCATTTCAGTTTTATATCAAAACACCATCTTATCAATCATCATTTCATAAAGACTAGTGACATAAATTATACAAATAAATAAAAAAATATTGATTAAATCATAAAAAATTATAATAATATTTTAGAATCTTGTAATACCTGAAGATCCTCCTTGGCTGGCTTTCTTTGTTCTGGTGGCCCAAAACTACACTTCTCATACCTCTCAAGTGTTTTCAGCATGCTTTCAATTTCCAAAAAAAAAAATAGCATTAGAATCTTGAAATTTTATTAGATTTTTCAAGAAAATATCTTTTTGTTTCATTTGATATTGTTTATCTTGTGTTACAAAAAAAAAAAAAAAAAAGATTGAAATTATACCAAAAAAACATATAGTTTTACAATACCCATGTGGGAAATTGGATTTAAAGATGAATTATTTATGCAAAAAGAAAGATTTGCAAGAAAGAAACTAGGGTTCAATGATACATCTCAAGTGTTTTCAACATGGTTTCAATTTCCAAATGAAAAACATGAAAATGCATTAGAATTTTTAACTTATGAACCAAAACATATCTTGTTTTAAATAAACAAAAAAAAAGTCTTTTTAATATAAAAATTGAAACAAAATCCAAAAATATATAAACTTGTTGCAAACTTGCAATACCCATGTGGGAAAATGGATTTAAAGATGAATTATTTATACAAAATAAATAAATAAAGTAAGGTTTGATGGATGAGAAGAGGAAGATACAACCTAGAGGTGCTAGAGAACTCATAGAGTTTGCCACGAGTGGAGAAGATGATGAGAGCAACTTCAGCATCACAAAGTACAGAAAGTTCATAAGCTTTCTTGAGAAGACCATTTCTTCTCTTTGCAAAGGTAACCTGCCTGTTTATCTTGTTCTCAATTCTCTTCAACTCTAACCTTCCTTTTCCCATATCTCTTTTATCTTCTCTTCTTTTCTCTTTTCTTTTATAACCCACAAAAGTTGGTTCTTTCAAACTCTTCAACTTTAAAGGCTAGCTAGCTACTAGTGTTTAAGATTGGTTTTTTTTTTAATAACCTTTTATTATTTTAGTTTATTTAAAATATATAGAGTTAATTACTGTTTTTTTCATGTGTTTTGTCAAAAATCACTATTTCAGCCCGTTAGTTTAAAAATTGTGATTTCAGTCTCTGTGGTTTCACTTTCGTAACCATTTCAGTCCACCTTGTAACCATTTTAATATCTGTACTTAACAGAATAATTGATTGAAATGGTTACGAAAGTGAAACCACATGGACTGAAATCGCAAATTTTTAACTAATTGACTGAAATAGTGATTTTTGACAAACCATAAGGATGAAAACAATAATTAGCTCAAATATATATAACTTTTAAGTTGGTTTAAAACTATTTACAAATAATAAGATAAATAGTTAGGCTATGGGGTGTGGGATAAAGACTCTAGGGGCTTATCACGTCATGTCAGCGTCACGTCAGATCCACGTCAGCCAGGGGGCTTTATCATGCCTTCTCTTAACTTGCAGGGGGTGTGGGATAACGCCCCCTTAAACAAAATTAAAAAGAATTATTGGATGAAATGATGTGGGCCCCACCTCCAACTCACCTTCTTCTTCGTTACCATGGTGAAGCCCTTTCAATGACGCCCCTTGTTAAACGGCAGGGTATGGCCCGTGGCGCCCCTATGGCGTTACCAGAGGTGAGGTGGCAGAGGTGACGCCCCGATCTTAATATAGAATCTTTGCCTTTAAAAAAAGTTAATACAAAATCTTTTAACACTTCTAAATAGGGTGTAAACAAGTCAACTTGTTCGTAAGCTACGTTAAAAGTCTGAGCGCTAGTTTAATTTGGATCTCATTTAAAAATGAGCCTATGCCAAGCTTCATATACCAAGTTTCAATTATATATATTATGTAACTGAAAAACACAATAAAAATAATTACTTAGTACATAATAATATATATTATGTAAATAAAAAATGCAATAAAATTTTAATTTATGTAAATAAAATATACAATAAAAAATTAATTACTTGTAGTAAGAAAACTCAAATACACCTTGAGATACATAGATAATTTCTTTTTGGAATTTGTTTCTGAAAATGTTTTCCGATACTATCTAAATATAATTTCTTTTTAACAGCAAAATTTCCCTTCTTAGACACTCCAAGACTAGAAGTCTCACTCTCACCACTTTGTTAGGAGGAGGATTCTATTGTCCTCATTGGGACCCATGGGCGGATCTTAGTGGAGCCGTGGCAGGGCCACGGCCCTGACAAGTTTTTCGGCCGTAGTGCTAATTTTAGTGTCCGTATCTTTTGGCCCTGGCAGGTTCAACGGGCAAGATCCGCCACTGTTGGGACCTATCTAGATATAATTTAATATGTAATTTAAATACGTAAGATTAATCAATAAATTTTTAGAAAATCTTTGTATATTTAAGAAAAAAAAATATTGAAATTATTATTTACCGAGTTATCATTCGGACATGTGTAACAAATTTGGATCACTTTTCATATGTTATGTATAAGAAAAGAGTATCTAATACTTTTTACACAAATTTATATCACTTTTCATATGTTATATATAAGAAACGAGTATTGGATAATAAAATGTTCTCCGAATCATTTGATCTCGATACCTAAAACTAAGGCACTCCATGGTTTGAGAGTATTTTAAAACTAGTTTTAATTTATTTTATTTTTATCTATAGTGATTTACTCTAAACTGATTCTAAGTTTGGTTTATTAATCAGAGAAATAGTTTATAAGTGATATAATTTATAAGTTTGGTTTATTAATCAGAGAAATAGTTTAAAAGAGATAATTTTAAACACTCCAAAAGTGTAAAAAATATATAAGTTAATATTTTTTAAATAAAAACATTACATATTATTATTATTAATATTATTATTTTAATCAATTACTACACTTTAAATTATTAATAGATGTGATGTACATGTCACAAAAGCATACGAGTTACAAGTCACTAAAACTCTACAAATCTCAAAAAAAATTTATAAAATAACACTTTTGCCCCATCACCATTGTTTGAAGAATGCCCTAATATACGAGTTTGTTCTTGTCCGTGATTCACCTCACCTCCCTTGCCGCATAAGGCAGCTTACGCCACCTCAGCCACGGACATCTCCAACGGGTAGCAATGGCAATGATAGCAAACTAGTTATAATAGATTAAGTTATAAAATTGTTTATGTTGGTCGTTCAAAAAAAAAAGTTATAATAGATTAAGCAACTTAAATAAGATGATATTATTCTAGATTTTTTTTTCTCAAAACTTATATATTAGAAAATTATTAAAGTTGTTTTTATTTTTTTGTTGGCTTTTTTTATTTTTTTAATCAAGGTTTTCTCTTTCAGTTTTAAATTAATCATGGGGCAAATTACATAAGGATAGCAGGTAGACGGGCAACAAACTGCGCCGACATCCCCTTCTAAATAGAAAACCCTAATCTACTAAAAACAAAGCCTCGCCCCTGAGGGGTCGAAAAGTTACTGTGAACCACACGCTGAACTCTAGCCAAGAATCGAACCGCCTCCGGCGCCAAGGAGCCGAACGTGTCAAACGCCAGAGGGACAAAGGCATGCTGATTATCCTCACAAGCTTTCGCGTGCTTTTCCACCTTCTTTGACTCTGCTTTCAGTACCGCTTGTCCCGCCACAAACTCATTTTCCCGGAACCCGGCTAAGGGGGATACACCTGTGAGATCGACACAAGCATGTTTCCTGCCGGGTAGCAATATACGATTTTATTTTGTTTCTTTTACATGTTAAAATATACGATTTTATTTAATATGTAATTTTACTTTTAGTATAATTAAATTAAATATACGATTTTATTTTGTTTCTTTTACATGTTAAATTTTTTTTATTAAAAATAGATTATATCTCAAACTGACCCAGAAGTTATCTCCGGTTTCACTTTAAATCTTTGTGTCGTAAAAATGGATGTAGGTTTTGGGAAAAAAAAATATTACAGTATATTAGTATTTTTAGAAAAAAAAAACTATTCAATCGATCATTATATAGTATTTAGATTTTGAGCTAATGAACAAGACATAAATGAGCCCTTCTCTTGAATGAACTATCTATATCTATATTATATAATAAAAGAAACCTGCTTTGGACACATGTCATTCAATGAGAGCATCAATAATTTATAAATAAATTTTAAATTTTAAATTAGAAAGATTTAAATATTATATTAGAATTTTATTTTGATTGAATCTAAAGTCTAAAATATGTTTTAAATCTAATCTATAATTTATGGATTTAATTTTGATTTGAAATTATTAAACAAAAACCCATAAAATTAGTAACCATTTAAATCTAATCTATAATTTATAGATTTAATGTTGATTTGAAAAATGTTCGAATTAATATTTCGTTTAAGTGCAATACGTTGAACCGCTCATGTTTCTTGTGTATATATATACACATATGCTTAGTGTGATTTGTTCGTACTTATACATGAATAAGTGTAAAATTTTAAAACAAAAAACGTAATGATTATACTATTAGATTAGATATAAATTAAAATATAAACATGTATCATCTAAAAGTATAACTTAATTTATGATGCAAGTATAACCCGTTAGAATAATTTATTATCAGATAAAATCAGACACGTTACCTTTGAACAAGAAAATGTCACAATAAATATTAGTAGTGGTACAAAATTTTAAGTTCCTATGATAAATCCTAAAACAAATAACAGATCATATTATTATGAATGACTATACAAACTTCAATATTTATTTCGTATTTGGTATGCATATTACTCTATATTATATATACTTAGATCATATCATCAACATACTTTTTTTTTATTTCACATTATAATTATGATTCACCCGTGTATTACACGGGGCAAGGGGCAATAACCTAGTATAAATATTAGTGAAAACCAAAATACAACACGCAAAACCGGTTTTTCACTTTAAAACTTCTCTTAACATAAAACAACTAAATTGTTTTCACCCCTAAAACTTCTTTAAGATAAAAAAGCTAAAACATATAGTGTAATTAATAAAAAAAATTAATGTGAAACTTCCTGTTATTACCTATAACTACATATACCATGGAGGGGAATAACTTATCCGTTGGTCCAACCAAATTATGATTTTATTGCGTTTAAATTTATATCTTTGCCATTGGTTTTGTTTTTTTTTTTCCTCCCAGCCAAATTACGATTTTGCCATCGGTTCAGTTTTACAGTTTTGCATCGTTTTTGTTTTTTTCCCTGTCAAATTACGATTTTGCCCCCAGTATGATCGTTTTAAATTTTTTTACAAGTAACTAAGTTACGATTTTACCCTATTTAAATTTACATCTTTGCCATTGGGTTTGTTTTTTTTATTCTCCCAGTCAAATTATGATTTTGCCCTCAGCTCAAATTTACAGTTTTGTCATCTTTTTTTTTCCTTTCAAATTACGATTTTGCCACCAATGTAAAATTGCAGTCATGCGATCGTTTTAGTTTTTTTTTTACAAAACTATGGTAGTGTTTTGTTTTAACTGGTTGACTCGGTGTAATTTTTATTCGTGTCAGGCAGTTGTCTTGCACGCCCTCATTTGTCTTGAAACATTACAATTTTGCCTTAAGTTTAAAATTACAGTATTTCTATCATTTTACTTTTTTCTAGTAAAAGTATAGTAGTGTTTTTTTTATTTGTTGACTTGATGTAATTTTTTTAAGATCGTATTATGAGTAGTATATACAAGTAATCGAATTACAAACGTATATACTATGAAAAGGAAATAATCGACTTAGTATCCTGTAACACGGGCGAGGAAAAACTAGTTATACATATAAAGTAGAAAACACATAGTTTTAACATATTTAAACTATAATAATACGGAATATAATTCTAAAAAGAAAATAAAAAGGTTGAATGATGATGGAGTGGGTAAAAGTGTAAAATGCATTAAATAAAAAGAAAGATGATGAAAGATAGAAAGATGGAAAAGGTGAAGGAAAGGAAGATGATACCTTAACACTTTGGTATCCATTTTAATGTTACAAAATGGTCCCACTAAGCCACGTGTCATTAGATTAAGACATGGGTCTGATTGCTTCTGGTTCCAGACTTTCATCCTCCACTCATGGTACTTGCTTACCATGGACCCCACCACACTCAAACAAAATGCCAATTGGGTGATTGGTTTTGCAGACTGTACAAGTCATTGATGCAGGGTCTTGTTTTGGTATGTGTGAGAAGGTGGAGTTTAACTCCATTGGGGTATTATTGGAAATTACTTGTTGGCTATTCTCCACTACAATCCACTTTTCATAATTACCCTTTAGACTAAAGGGTATGGTGAGGATGAGCTTGGAGGGGATGAGCCGCCACGTAGGCGCCACGTAGGCGCCACGTAGGATCGGCTCGTGGGGGATGAACCTAGGGGGGTGGGGGATGAACCCCTTTATATATATGTATGTATGTATAGATGTATGTGTGATAAGGAGAGAGGAGAGAGGCCGGCTGAATCGGTTCGTGGGAGCCGTTTGGGCCTGAGGGGGATGGTGTGGGGGACCGGCGCCGGTCCAAGCCGGGGCTAGCCGGCCCCCATACCCTTTAGTCTTACAAACATACATAGCTTTTATAATCATTTTCTTTGATCTATATATTCATGACATAAATAAATAAATGAATAAATTTTTGAAGTAATTAACAATTTTTTTTAATATTCATGACATATATAAAGTGTGTAGGAAACCTAAAAAAGTTTTTTATATTCATAAGAAACAAATAAAAGTTGATGTATCCATTTAATTTAGCTTAAGTTTTAATTACATTTAATAAATGGACATTGAGTTTAAATGAGTTTGAGGTGAGCTCAAGTACGGATGGTAAAAAAGCCCGAGCCCAACGGGTATACCCAAAACATATGGGCCGGGTATACCTGAAGCTCGATGGGTATGGGCCGGGTATGAGATTAAAAATATAAAAGAAAAATTGGGTACGGGTATGAGATTTAGTGATACATGCCCGATACCCGACCCGTTTAGCCGAATTATACCCGAAAAGTATATTAATTTAAATTTAATTTTCCATTTATATAAATTTTAGTACATATACTTATTCATTATTCATAGATTTTGCTCTTTTGTTTGTCTTCAAGTCTTTAGCATACACATACAATAATTCTTGTCCTCGATTATGTCCTCGGAGAGGTGCAGGAATAGCAAATCTTGCTTAACCGGCTCATCTCATCCTAATTTGGGCCTGTCTCAACTCTTCCTCCTCTCCCCTCCTCTACAAGAGTTTTCACAATACTCTCTAGAGCTGACATCTGTCTACTCTTCACATGTTCAAACCATCTCAACCATCTCTCCCTTATCTTGTCAAATAACATGTCACCCCTATTTTTTCCCGAAAAACATCATTTTGTATCTGGCATCCTTATGTGTTCACACATGCATTATAGCATGCGACCCCACCTTATAATAAACTATAATAACAATCGACAAGAGCAAACTGACGAGAAAAAATATCATTAACCCCCGTTGAAAGTACCTAAAAAAACGCTAGGACACAAAAGTATGGGAAAATCTAACACCCCGACACATATCTATAAACTCCCTAAAAGTTCATAACCTTAACCTGGCGTCTCCAAGAACTCATCTCCCCGATTATGTCCTCGGAGAGGTGCATATTATATAACTACTAAATATCTATTTTCCCATATGAACAAATATCTAGGAATGTGTAGTTACCATTTAAGATGGTTTAATCTTTTAAGGGTAGAATGAGTGAATTTGAAGTTTTACAATGAAGAACTACATGGTTATGATGTAAAAAAGCAGACAACTAGCAAAAAGCCCCAGTATCACTTGAGTTTAAAAAGGATAAACATTTTTTCCTGCCAAATCCCAACACAAAACCGACACTAATTAAGCTAAAGGAGTGTAACACATGATTAAAAAGACACTACAGTCAAAGTGCACACAACATCGCACCATTTGTTCATGAGATTCTTTAACGTACGGGGTTAAAACACGACGTCCAATCACGCTGCTACTAAAATTCCCGCCAAGAGTCACACCGGGGAAGTTGTCCAAAAACGGTGAGCTGTTAATGTCTGGCTGACCAAGGCTAAAGATATCAGGAGAAGTGAATATAAGACCGCCAAACACCTCAATCTTATCACCGTCGGTTGTGTTGTTGCTCCCTTGATTGAAAGACCTCAGATGGCTAGAGACAGCAGCGGCAGAAGATAGAGCGGTGGTAGAACCTGTGTGGTATAAACGGAATGCATCACCGGTTTTGAGTGCCCCGCCAGGAACATAAAAATACCCCTGGGAACTCCTACATGAAGATGATATACGATTATCAACTTTATAAGATTTACATTTATTTCATATTTTTTTCTGTGTATAAATCGAAGTATCATACAAATGCAAATTAATATAAATGAACAAAACCCTCGTCTGTTAAATTAACTGATTTTTGATTTTATTCTTTAGTATAAAATTATTATTACATAATAGTTGCCAATTGTTGTTTCCATAGTTATTAAAGGCGTTAGGCGCACTCAACGCACATAGGTCTCTACTATGGCCTAGGCGCAAAGCGCGAAAAAAGCGCGGGCCTGAGAAAAAAAAAGCGCACAACAAAAAAAACTTAAAATATTTTTATATAATAGAAAGTTAATATTATTCTTCAAATAAAAAAAACTAAAGCTATTACATAACATTTCTATCGTCTATTTAGTACTAAAAGTTATAAATTCTTGTTTATAATACCAAAAGTTATAAATGCTTGTTTATACGTGTAGAAAAATAGTTTTCGTTAGATAAAAGTAGGAAATCTAGCTGGAATCTTGCCAGAATTTTAAGAATTTGGCCGGAAACTCTCCAGAATCTAGGAATCTCACTGGAATATGTGCATGAACCATCACCTGGAGAATTAAAGCGCAATTGCCTTGACTTAAAGCACAATTGCCTCGCCTTGCTAGGAAATTGGGCCTAGGCGCAAGAGGCGATGGCTTTTAACAACTATGGTTGTTTCATCATTAAACTTAACTTCTTCCTTAGTATAAAATAAAATAAACATATTTTGAACTACTAGTGTTTCTGGTCAACCAAAAATTTACCAAAAAAAATCCTATCTTGACCAATCCCCAACCCACCACTTCTAACGGGTCGTTTGGAATCACTTTTTAAAATATATTATCCAACTTTTGCGTTTCAAGTCAGATAATCTAATATTCAAAAGCAATTCCAGACACCCACAAAGAAGAAGCTTATAAAGAAATAAACTACCCATAATCACAGGTGCATCATTTATTATTTAAGAGTTTAGTACAGGAATGGTCCCGGTGGTTTACCAAAATTTTGAATTTGGTCCCTAGCTTTCCAAAATTACTCGGATGGTCCCTATGGTCTGCACTTTGTAACGCGTTTAGTCCCCGGCCAACAAATCTAAAGGTTTTAGCATGTCCAAGTTAGGGACTAAATGTGTTACAAAGTGCAAACCACAGGGACCATGCATGTACTTTTGGAAAAAAATTGAGGACTAAATATGTTACAAAGTACAAACTACAGGGACCATCAGTGTACTTTCCGAAAGCTAGGGACCAAATCTAAATATTTTGGTAAACCACAGGGACCATCCCTGTACTTTACTCTTAAACTTAACTTCTTCCTTAGTATGCCCATACACAGGCAATAAAGCTAATTATTTATAAAATAAAATAACATTTTGAACTACTAGTGTTTCGGGTCAACCCAAAATTTACCAAAAAGCTGCCTATATTGACCAATCCCCAACCCACCACTTCTAACAAGGCGTTTAGGAATCAGTTTTTAAAATAGATTATCCAACTTTTGCATTTCAAGTAGGATAATCTAATATTCAAAAGCAATCCCGAACACCCACTAAGAAGAAGCATATAAAGAAATCAACAACCCATTATCACAGGCTTGGTTTTAAAATGCGCGCATCAGGAGTGCATAATGTGCGCATCACATGATGCAATGATGAGATCGCATCGCGTATTGCCGTTCCATGATGCACGCATCACATGATGTCGTCTAATGCGGCGCCTTATGCGGTTGACCGGTATTTGAACAAATCAGATCTTTAGTTGAAAAAATTTGACTATAGATGATGAGTATATATTATATTTTAGTGTTTAAAGGTTCACAAGTTAAAATTTTTAGCTATATATATATTTTTCGTATTTTTTAATAAAGAACACCTCGCATACATGATGCGTGCGCTTCATATGCATTGTGCATCACGCACCGGATTTTAGGATAAAAACGCATTGGATCGCTACACGCATTTTAAAACCAATATCACAGGTGCATCATCTATAATTTAAACAATAAGATGACTTCTTGCTAATGATATGCAAAGGTTGACTATGCAAGTTGTGAACTTCTTGCTAATGATATGCAAATGTTGCACTTGTTTAGTGACTACTTGCTAATGATAAGTTGACTTCTATGTTATAAATGATGATATATGTAATCGCCCAAAAAAATACGATATAAAGAAACAAGAAAAAGTATAGTATCTTACCAAGGAACTCCATGGAATGCAAGAGACGTCATACATCCGACATTTTCTTGACCATTGGAGTATTCTCTTTTTTTTGTTACCCCAATGAGGAGAGAATGATATTGATCTGGATCTCCTATCTGTCATTATTTATGAACAATTAAAATTCGATAACTTTGGAAAAAACAGAAGGCAATGGCAAAAAATATAGGATTTAAAAAAACTTTCATCATTTGGCAGATAACACTCCCAACTTACGAATTGTACCATGCCATTCCCAACTTTCAACTTATTTTCCCCTGGCACTCCCAAACTAACTGAACCCTCATCTGATTTGGCACTTTTTTGCTGACGTGGCATCTGACATGGCACTTTTTTGTTGTCATGGCTTTTTTGATGACGTGGCATCTGATGTTGCACTTGTTTAGTGACGTGGCATCTGACATCAGCTAACTGGGTTAGGGTTCAATTAGTTTGGGAGTGCCAGGGGAAAATAAGTTGAAAGTTGGGAGTGGCGTGGTACAATTTGTAAGTTAGGAGTGTTATCGGCCAAATGGTGAAAGTTGGGGTTATTTAAATCTAATATCCCAAAATTATAACACAACTTAAGAGAACATTATTTACTAAATAGAAATGTGACCAGACGATGTTAACTTTTATGTAATTTGCCTAGAGAAAAATGCCAAATATATTGTATTAAAAGGTCTTGATATTCATCAAAATAATAAATCATACTATTTTTCATATATATATACTCTAAATGTTCAACATTTCATAAGTTCATATTTAAAACTCCAAAAATATAAAATATAAACAAAATCACTTGTAAGTTATAACAGTTTGATTCATTGAATAAACAAATAGTAAAACAACATTGTTACTGTGAATCATCCTCTCAACGCATAATTTTCTGCGTTTATTTAGTGAAACAGGCTTATAACTATTATTATAAGTAACTTTGTATCTGATATTGTTTAATCTACTATGGAATGTGTAAGTATGAAATTTTGAACTTTTAGAATGATTTATATGAGAATGTCCCTAATATATTAGTTATAATAATAATGATGTAGCTTGACTGCTTGAGTATGAAATAGAGATAAAGAATAACATACTTCATCATAAGCTTGATTCAAGATAGTTTCACCATCAACATTCTCACCCGACCCTTCTCTTCTTGCAGTGATTTTAGTCGTAAAATTATTCCCATTAACAGATGTTGCCTTGTATGTGGGGCCTACGGGTGACAATCCGCTTGATAATACAGCATGAAATTGAGTTTCTCCTATACCTGCTCAAAACATAATAAACCAAATTGAGCAACATTGGTACATCGGATATATATCCACAAGTTTACATTTTGATGTTACCAGGAGGTTTATTCATATCCACCGCAAATACCAAAGCAACAGCAGCAGAAGTACCAAATTGAGCATCATTGGTACATCGAAACTGAGATGAAGGATTACCAACAACGACAGTTTCTGGTGACATGGCATAATCTAAAATAATGAAGAAAAATACATATAGTTAACTATATGATTCAGCGTAAGAAAGTGAAGTGTTTCTAAAGCAACACTAACCCAATTTCTCTATAGCATCTTTTATGCTTTCATAACAACTCTGTAAACAAACAAACTCCATTAAGCATTAGAAATGGTTAAAAAAACAAGAAAAGTTATTGGTAGTAATATATACACAAAAAACATGAAAAAAGACTTACGTCGGACATCATTATGACAGCAGCAGGGGAGTTACACCCTGAAACCGAAGTTGAGAAGTCCCTAATGTCTGTTACAAATTCGTCAATCATGACAGCTCGTGGCTCCTGATGCATGAATACATAAACTTATAACAAAAACATCTAATAATCTAAAGCAAGATATAAAAAGGCGAGATTTATTACTTGAATTTGCTTCAGAAGTGGGATTATTTTGGCTTTCAGCCCAGGTAGAAATCCAACAATCAACATGATTGCATCAATCTCATCACAAGGATTATACCACTCAATCTGCATGTTATCCATTTCGTTACTTTCTTAACAAATAACACCAAAGAATAACAAGCGATAAATTAGCAATCAAAATAACTAAAAAAACCTCTTTGAATTCATCAGAAATTGCATCCCTTCCAATTATCCCATGGGGACGATTGATAATGACTGGAACATGAGTGCCTAGTGCTGCATTAATCTGCAAGTCATTCATGAAATCACTAGAATATTCAAAGCCTGTGTACATTCATTGATGGTATATTAATAGGGTTGTAAACGAACCGAACCGAACGAACACGAACAAAGCCATGTTCGTGTTCGTTCGTTAAGGAAATTAACATGTTTGCGAACTGTTCACGAACGCATACCGAACATAAGTTTATGTTCGTGTTCGTTCGTTAAGGAAACTTAGTTGTTCACGAACAGTTCGTAAACACTGGTCTCGAACACAAACAAACACAAGCAAATAAAAATGAACGCAAATGAAGATTTAACTTGAAAATAAAAAACCAAAACCATTGTTACCTTTAAACATTGGATATAAGTAGTTAAATACAACTATCAAATGATAAATCAAAACACAAGAAGTCTACTACACCACCAAAAGATGAATCAAATTTAACTAACTTAGACATAATTATCCCTAAAAATGCCTTAGAATGTCCAAATTTTAGCTAACTTAGAAAAAAATAGGGTTTCAAGTTTTCAATATGTTTGAATAAAAGGTTTATTATTTATTATTTTTTAATATAATCAAACGAACATGGACGAACATAAACGAACGAACATGAACGAAACTTAACCGAACATATTGCGAACGTTCACGATCGCAATCAAACGAACGAGACCCGTGTTCATGTTCGTTCGCTAAGCTAACCGAACGGAATTCTTTGTTCATGTTCGTTAAGCAAATCGAACAAACATAAACGAACTTCCCGCCGAACGGTTCACAAACTGTTCGCTGAACGTTGAGTTCGTTTACATATGTATGTATATATCAATTTTGAAGTAGAAACAACATACGAGTTGGCGAGCATCTCCCAAAGCGTCTTCATAATAATAACCAGCAACAGAAGCAATGGCAAAATGAGGACGAATCGGATCGGATAATACTTTATTCACCACCTCTTCAACAGCATCCTAATCATAATTAGGGCTTAAAATTGTATAATAACACGATTTGGAGTATGATTTATGATTAATGTAAAAGTTAGGGTTTGAAAAAAGTAACCTGGAGAGAATGATTGAAGGAACATGCAGAGGCGAGCTTCGGACGAGAAAGGACGCGATCGCAAACGAGGTTCCAGGAGCGGTTGACGCAAGCGGAGGAGGCGAAAGAGGTTGCCGGAAGTCTACCGACGATGTTCTGAAGAAGGTCTTCGCCGATGAGATCGAGAGTTGCAGAGACTTGGCTCTGCCGGAGTGTACGTGACGTCATTTCTTCGGTGCTTGACGGTGGTATGTATCTGAAGGTGGTGGTGTCCTCCAATACATACACTTAAACGTTGTATGTAGGGGTGGTTGGGTTTAGAGTTAAACCAAAGTGATTGAAAACTACGTGGCTAAAGATTGGGGGGCGCGTGGCATGCGTAACGATGCCAAAGTGGGTAAACAAAGTGTACAACACAATATGCAAGCTTATTATATTATATTATATTATATTATATACAATACTCTTAAAAGACAAAGTCGGTGGAAACCCCACCGGCTTTGCCTCCCCCTCCCTCGTACTTTCATGATATTGCAATTTTAGCCCCTTGACTTTATCACCTTCAAAGTTTCATAAAATGGCAAATTTAGTTCCTAAACTACTACTCCATTTTACAAATAGTTTGCTTTTGACACCCCAACTTTGTGGTAGTTTCCTTTTCAGCTCCAACTTTGTTATAGTTTTCTTCTGGGATTTTTACATATATCCCCTTATTAAGAGCCTTAATTACATATTTACCCAACCCTTAAATTTAATTACATATTTCCCCTTTTCTTACCAAAATTACCCAATTACCCTTATAAGATATGATTCCTTTTGGTTCTCAACCATCTCCAACACCTCCCAAGTCTGATATATCATATACCCCATCCCCTCCCACATCGTCATTCTGGCCACCACCCTAGACCATTGCCGCCATTCACAGCCCATCCTCCAACCACCACCATCATGTGCCACCTTTGTCACCATTGTTGCTAACATGTATCATTGCCATCTTCACCGTAACTAATAGCTATCCCCGTCACCTTACCGTTTTAAGGTAAGTCTCTCGCAACCCCCTCTCTTACTGATGAACTTCCACCACACCACCATATCGAATTTCTCATGAAAGTTAAAATCTATTTATCATACAAAACCAGTTCCAGCGTATGGAGTTTGATCTGGACACGTCTACACAACAATTTGAATAAAGATGGAGCTATGATGGAAACAACCTGACGAGATAATGTTCCATGGATACAGATATGGGTTTTAATCCCTTTTTAATTGTTTTGAATTTTGAGTTAGTTTGCATCATCTTTGTTTGTTATTTTTTTTAAGTCCCTGTAACTCACGTTGGTATTATTTTAATTCATTTTTCATTATATTTTTTTGAGCTATTTCTTTGATCTCGCGATGATTATTATTGTTACGTTACTACCGAATCCATATAAGATATATTATTATTTTTGTAACATTAGAGAAATTAAGAAAATATATAATTGATGGTATTAGGAAAGGGGAAATATGTAAATAATCATTCAATAAGTTAATTAAGGGTAAAATAGTAATTATCAAGAGTAATTTTAATGAAATTGATAAATATGTAATATATGTGGTTTAAGGAGGGGAAATATGTAATTGATTTTATGGATTGGGTAAATATGTAATAAGGTATCTTAGGAAGGGGAAATATGTAAAAAGCCCTTTTCTTTTTACCTCAAAACTTTATCAAATTTTATCTTTACCATTTCTTAGCCCTTAAGTTTAGGAACTACAATTTTTAACCACTTAACTTTTTATAAACTTTGTAAATGTCACTTTGACCCCCTCGAGAGTTTTTGGCTTGACGATATAAATTCGAGTTAGTCGGGTCGCGTTAATACGTTATGATTATACGATATAACTTCGATTTACGTTACGTTTTGATCCAATCGCAATGCAACTATAGAATACATTGAGTTCAATCGGATACGTCAGAACGTGCGTTTTCATATGGTTAACACATCACATAACGCTTGGACTAATCCGTTCGATATTTGCGAAGTACTCGCGCCACAACGCGTGCGTGTCTTATTACTAGTTTTTTTTAAACGGCAAATAATCTCACGTGTAAACTCACCCTGCTCGGGGCTATGTTTAAGGTCGACTCCTCGACCGCCATGAGACCATGTCCCCTGATGCGCGGGAACCGGATGGAATTCATAAACCCTCGCCCCCCTCAGGTTCGAACCCGAGATTAAAGCCCCGATTCGTCCCTTCACCTAGATGTACCTTGAAAATAGCTTAAATGAGAATCGAACTTACGTCTCCACTAGGGAGGGCAAACCAATTTACTACTAGACCAAGTTCTCAGGACATGCAAGGTTATAACATAAGACCATGGGTTGTGGTCACCCCCTATTCAGTATATATATATATTGAATGTTCCGGATCTGGCGGGTTTAGACGAAATTTTGGATAGGATAGAGCTAATTCGGTAGAAATCTCCTAAGAATAGTCATAAGTAGAAAGACTCCATTCATACCGAAAGAGCATACATCATTTTACAAGCTGGAGAGAGCATCATGCAATCTCTCTAGCATTTCCTCTAGATTCTCCAAAACTTGACCACTAATGAACACATGACCCTATTTATATATGAAGTTTGGTGAGGATTAACACATCCGTGCAGATGTATCGTGTCCGTGCAAATGAGCTTCATCCGTGTGGATGAGTCTCATCTGTACGAACGAGCTCTCGTCCTGTCCAAGGTCTCATGTGTTCGAATCTAACTCGTAACTATACAATATTCAATACACGCTCTATCTAGCCTATTTGCACAGTGGCGGACACACCGAATATACACTAATCACTTCCGCCTTATACGTATCTTGATATTCAAATACGAAAGCCGTGTTTGAATATTCTGCAACTCCAATCAAACATTTGATATCTTCAAATAATTCCCCCTTGATTGATGATTCGGGTTTGCATTATCTTCAATAAGTTCCCCCTGAAATGAATCATCTGGTAACACACTTTGATCTAAAAACATTCTTCCACGATCAGATTCACATTCTTCCTATTCAGTCATGATAACAGATGTATAGTCTTCTCTGTTAGTCCTGACAGCAACTTAATTTACAAACATCCTCATTCCCCGGCGTTAGTCCAAAAAACAACTCATTTGTTCGAAGATTAACCATTATGACACTTTAGACTATCATAGAACTATCAGTTTTTGAAAGCCGTCTAATATCTTTTAAGTATCGACAATACTGACGCATCACTCCTTTCTAATCCTTCTAACCGGCTTGTACAAAGACTCGAGACTCAAACCCTCAAACATCAATATGGTCACGATCTGAAGAATCCGAACTTCCTATGATCACGAACTAACGAATCCAGATCCTATGCCCCCCCCCCCCCCCCCCGACAATCTGAAGTCAGAACCACCCGAATACTGTTGCACCTTTTCCCGTCTGAATTTCCAAAAATGTCTAATATTTGAAAATTTTTATTCCCCCCTCATGTTTGGTAAATTCTAAACTCTCTAAACTTATCACTGAATTTTCCCCTCAAACTAGACAAATTCAGTCCTCTCTATTCTCTAAAAAACTCAACTATGTGAAATGTGTGACATTTTGCTTCACAAAAGTCTGTTTTTCATCAATGCGGATTTTTCGATTTGGCCCATTAATATTCACTTTTCCCAAAAGATCAACATTTTGCATCGGTATTCATGACTACCCCACAAACTTTAACACTCTTTGATCCCATCATCATAATTATTCTCTGAATCCTCAGATGGTACCCCGAACAACCTGTATTTAACGTTAACATCTCGAAAAAAATTTCAATCACCAAATTTTTCCTGCACACTAGTCTCGACATCACGATCAAAAAATGCATTTTTTTAGGCAATTTGACTCATTCGCGCGGATGAGAAATGTTCATTCGTGAGAATGTCTCCTTCGTGTGGATAAAATCATTTTAGAACGAATTAGGCTGTTTTGTGAGATGAGATCTGGTTCATGCAAATGAATGCTTATCCATGCAGATGAAGGTTGATTTGTGCGAATGAATTATTGGTTCATGCGAATGAACTCCATTATTCAAATGGATCAGGCTCATTCGTGTGGATGAATGACTCCTACGCACGAACGTTGCACTCCTGCGTACGAAACTCACTCGTCCGTTCGAAACGTCGATGTTCACAGTTTTCAATCTAAAATCTTTATTTTTTCGAACTTTATGATGATTCTTCCACAGATAAGGTGGAAATTCATTACTGACGAATCCTATGGTTTCAATTTTACTTTTTGTCCGTGAATTTACCGTTAATTTGATGATTACGTCTAAAACCCCATAAACCCCATAAATCATGAGCATTGGTGATTCAATCAACTGTTAGGTCGATTGAATCGGTACCGTAGCTCTGATACCAATTGAATGTTCTTGAACCGACGGGTTTAGACAGAAATTTGGATAGGATAGAGCTAATTCGGTATAAATCTCGTAAGAATAGTCATAAGTAGAAGGATTCCATTCATACCGAAAGAGCATACATCATTTTACAAGCTAGAGAGAGCATCATGCAATCTCTCCAGCATTTCCTCCAGATTCTCCAAAACTTGATAACTAATGAACACATGACCCTATTTATACATGAAGTTTGGTGAGGATGAACACATCCGTGCAGATTTGTCCTGTCCGTGCGGATGAGCTTCATCCGTGCGGATGAGTCTTGTAACGCTTTGTTTTTTGGTACCTTCCTTATTTAGAAAGTCTGTTTGTATTTCCATTTTTGGAAACTTGTAATTTTCTTGTATTCGTATTTCCTTTCCAAACATTCTAATCTGAGGCTTTGATCATAAAAAAACTCGATCTTGTTATACATTATTATACATGTTTGTTACATACTTGTTATACATGCAAACTTGAATACATACTCATACTCGCAAACTCATACTTGAAATACTTGCAACATCAGTTTATACATGCATTTTATTCACACATTATACATATACATCACACTTGTATGCTTAAAACACTTAAAACCGGCGAAAAAATACGTAAAAAAAACAACTTAACTCTTCGAACAATTGGACCAGTTTCTTCGTGCGAAGAGGCCTTTTCTCTTCGTGCGACTGGCCCTCTCGTCCCAACCTCACTCGCACCAACCTTCACTCGCACCTATAAATACGAACCCGTTCCCTCATTTCCCACCTTCCACTCACTCCGAATTCTCTCTCAACTTACTGAACTTGAGCATTTCGTCAAGACCTTCCAGCAGATTCTAAGTGAGTTTTAAAGCTCACTTCCTTAATCTTTCTCCTACTTTTCTTTGATTTCTTCTACTTTTTCTACCATTCTTCAAACCTTTACAACTTGGTTCACCTCTTGGATGTTCCACAGACTTGCCTTGGCAGTCTAAGCATGGAAGTCACCACATTGAGGTCCAAGGTAAGGATTGAAGTTCCATTTTTCATTCAAACTATTATAAAATACTTTTTTTTAGTTCTGAAAACTTGGCAAAATTTTGAACCCACCGAGCTCACAACTAAACCCATAGCTGTGGGTTAGTGTAGAGGTTGATTATAGCCAAGAAACGAGTCTGTTCAAACAAAACAGAACCCACTCGTTCAAACAGGGACCACTCGCATGACTGAGCCAACCCACTCGCGCGACTGAACAGTCTGTTCGCGAGACTGGACATCCCATTCACGCGAAGGGACTCTTTGTTACTCCCGTTCCGGCGAAATCCTAAGTGTTGAATGTTATCTCGGATCCCCATCTTCAATATGGGTGAAACTGTGTTTAACAGAAGTGTGAACCGTAGAAGCCTTGGCTTTCCAATCTAGTTCCACCGCCTCACTTGGACCTGCAGACGAACACCCAAACAGTCTCCTAGACTCGGAATAAGTTAACCCCGCCTCGCCTCCAACACTTTCCATGTTGGGAATGACACGCCCGGGTTGTCCTTGTTCGGCTGTTTGGAATATATGTATTTATTTAATTCTGTTATATTCGTGACCAATCGGGTTTGTTAACGATGTTAATAAACTTTGTGCTTTGGTGAAACATGTAATGAGGTTTATACGTCCATACATGACCTCCATGAACTCTCTGACTTACTGGACTGTTAATACTATATCATATAATATAATAATACATAACCAAAATCAAAACGTTAACCGGTTAATGGTTAAAGTGTCAGAAACAGCCCCCTTCACACGAACAGTCCATTCGCACAAGTGGGAAATTCCCACTCGCATACAGACTCTATTCGCACAGGAACATGTTCGCACGAATGGAACTTGCATTCGCACGAACAGTGTTGTGAGATTCGGTTATCCGTTATTCTCAGTTCTGAGTTCCTCGTTGCTGAATCTATTGGGCCAACCAGGACCCATGAAATCACGGTAACTTAGTGTCACAACGAGTGCTTAGACGGGATATATTTTATGTTTAATCATACTTTCTATACTTTTATACTTTAACTTCCAAATCCGAATCCCCCCTTCAACTTCAAATAACTCACACCTTAGTTTACCCCATGTAGGGTAACCTCGGTGTTCCAACGCCTTCAACTCATCAGCTCGTGGAATTAACAAAGGAAGCTTTGCAAAACCATGAGTATACTCGAACACCCTTTTTACGTTTTACCCTTTTGGGTGCAACATGTTTACATTATCAACTTACACAATCACACATACATTATGCAATCACAAACAAACAATCCAATCATTCATGCTTAATATGTTATACTTGATTCGTACATGTTGGAACATTCTTTTGTGGTATACTTGTCATTAACTTTGTATAAGCCTCCCCTTAACATGTATAGTGCTATAGGAGTAATGCACCGCCCGTATTCTTGAGGTCATGTTAAGTTTAAAACAGAACAGTCCTGTCGTTGCTACGATAGGATTACGCCAGCATTAATCTTTTGGTTAACACGTATAGTTTCATGCCACTCTTATGTTAATTTAGATAACTATTTTGCCATGTGGATCTGTTTAAACCATTTTACACTGATGCTATTATCAAACTTGTATACTCGTCAATACTTTTGTATTGGCCTATAGTTTGAACATGTTGCAGGATGATGATGATGATGACACATGGAATCTAGAAGGGTTGACTAGATATACTCTTTAGAAATCTAGTTTTGTTGTTGTATTTGCTTCGAATATCATGTTGTACTTGTTTTATGAACTAGTTGTATTTTTTGTTTCCAATGTTGTAATCGAATTATTATCAATGAAATGAAATCCAGTTTTGTTAAATATTGTCGCAAGTAATGTTGTGATGTCTCGAGCAATCTCGTTTTCTTCTCACTCCGATGTTTCCGCCATTAGTTGGGGTGTGAGAAGTCTCATCCGTACGAACGAGCTCTGATCCTCTCCAAGGTCTCATGTGTTCGAATCTAACTCGTAACTATACAATATTCAACACACGCTCTATCTAGCCTATTCGCACAGCGGCAGATACACCGAATATGCACTAATATATATATATATATATATATATATATGGTTAGGTTCATTTCAGAACTTTAACTAATTGCAGAACTTTCAGAACTCTTAACTAACAATATTTTTATTTATACATTTTTACATTTAGGGTACTTTTATCATGTTTTTATATGTGATTTTATGATTACACATATGTAAACTACTTTTAACATGTATGAAATCATAAAAGTACGTATAATAAATGATAAAAGTACTCTAAATATAAAAATATATCTAAAAAATGATTGTTTGTTAGGAGTTCTGAAAAATTATTTAGAGTTCTGAAATGATCTTTACCACACACACACACACACATATATATATATATATATATAGGGTAGGGTTCTAGAGTGAACGCTGGTTGAGAGTGAACTGTGTGAACTAATCTGGGCCATTGGATTACATCATCTAGAGATTTTTAAACAATGGCAAGATTGTAATTAAAATGTTGTAACTTCCCTTTAAAATAAATGACCTAAGGGTATTTGCGTCTTTTATAAATTGCATTTATTAAACAATATAATCAAAATCCCTAAAATCTCGCTAGTTTCCGTATATACAAGATTCACAGTTGTTAGTGTATACATATGTGTACAGTCTCGCTAGTAT
Organism: Helianthus tuberosus; assembly: GCA_030545235.1. NCBI lineage: Eukaryota > Viridiplantae > Streptophyta > Magnoliopsida > Asterales > Asteraceae > Helianthus > Helianthus tuberosus. Next base: position 183,416,001 of record CM060357.1, read on the forward strand.
CAGTTTATAAAAGATACACAGATGTTAGTTTATACACATGTGTACAGTCTCGCAAACTATCAGTTTATACGAGATACACAGCAGTTAATTTATGCATACGTGTACAATATCGCTAACAATCAGTTTATATAAGATACACGATTGTTAATTTATACACATGTGTATAAACTTTTATACATCTGTGTACTATATTCAGAGATGGTTAAATATGTGTATATTAGCAACGTATAATATATTATGCATGCACAAGAGTAGATTTATATAAAAATTATGAAATTAATGAAAACGAAACAAGTCACATGTATGCGAAAATAAGTAACTTCATCATATAAAAAAAAGTTAATACCCAAAAATAATTACAGTTTCAATCTTAGAGAATTTTTTTAATATTTATTGAAAATGATAAAAAGTTAAAAACAATATATTATGATATCTATATATACGGATAATAAAAGAAAAACAATATTTAAGTTAAAATCAAAACAAAATCTATGGATGAAGAAAGGAGTTGATATGTAGTAAAATACACATATTTGTCCTGTGTGAAATGTATAATTATTGTATGGTTTTTATTTGTTTTTATTTAGTTTTAAGTTTGTTTTATTTTATTTTGTGTTTTGCCAGGTGAGCATGGTGCGGTTTGGTGCGGTTTTAGCATAAAACCGCAACTCATACCGCGAGGTGCGGTTTTTATTTTTTTAAAACCACATGTTGCGGTTTTTTTGCGGTACGGTTTTTGCGGTTTATTTGCGGTTGCGGTTCGGTTTCGGTGCGGTTTCGGTTTTAATAGTTGAATACATCTAAAAAAAAACTCTCAGCAATACTTGAATACATCTAAAAAAAACTCTCGGTTTTAATACTGGAATACATCTAATACTTGATGGTAATTAGAATATAATTTTTGCAAGAGCAATGTGAAGAGCATATGTATGGGCTAGAGGACATCAATCAAAACAAGAGTTTGTACTAGAAACATGTCTAGAATAATAGTTGCTATGTGAAACGGTGAAAGCTTAATCACATAGTCGTATCCAAATAAAAACGTAATATTGTTTCCAACTCATTCTTGTTTCCAACTTTCAATCTTTCCAACTTTCAATGTTTCCAACTATCATTTGCCATTAGTGTTTCCTAGATAGAAAAAAAAAAACAAAAAATATATGTTAGTAGGTATTTGAAATATAAACTCACACATGTAAAGAAAACCTTAACAAAGTCAAGTCTGTACTTTTTTTTTTAACAAACACAGATTATATAATATATAGGGAATTTTATATTTAAATCTTTAAGTATATTATAATATATATATATATATATATAATAATTTTGCGGTGCGGTTTCGGTTTTTTGGTGCGGTTTTTAAAGCTAAAACCGAACCGCACCATACCTTTGCGGTTTCGGTTTTTGCGGTTTTTGTGTCGGTTGCGGTTTTGCGGTTTCGGTTTTTACGGTTTTTTGTGCGGTTTCGGTTTTCGGTTCGGTTTTTGCTCACCCCTAATTTATACACATGTGTATAAACTTTTATACATCTGTGTACTATATTCAGAGATGGTTAAATATGTGTATATTAGCAACGTATAATATATTATGCATGCACAAGAGTAGATTTATATAAAAATTATGAAATTAATGAAAACGAAACAAGTCACATGTATGCGAAAATAAGTAACTTCATCATATAAAAAAAAGTTAATACCCAAAAATAATTACAGTTTCAATCTTAGAGAATTTTTTTAATATTTATTGAAAATGATAAAAAGTTAAAAACAATATATTATGATATCTATATATACGGATAATAAAAGAAAAACAATATTTAAGTTAAAATCAAAACAAAATCTATGGATGAAGAAAGGAGTTGATGTGTAGTAAAATACACATATTTGTCCTGTGTGAAATGTATAATTATTGTATGGTTTTTATTTGTTTTTATTTAGTTTTAAGTTTGTTTTATTTTATTTTGTGTTTTGCCAGGTCCTGGTGTAAAGGGAGCAAAAACGGCGAATAAAACGGAGTCCGAATGAAGAAGAAATGAATAAAAGAACATAAATACGCGCCAGAAACAGTCAGAACTTCATCTGGACATATCCGGAGCTAGAAAATGAGTTACGGGAGCCATAATATATGCTTTTGGGGTAGCTCGACGAGAGGAATCCAAAAATAAAGTTTGCTTTTGAAGACCCCTTGCGCACCGTAAGGTTCTCACCCTTACGGTGCGCAAGGACCTGTCGGCAGAAACTTTTTCATGCGAATTGGAGCAGTTGGAAGTGGATTAGGTGAGTGGACCTTGCGCACCGCAAGGCTTACACCCTTACGGTGCGCAAGGGGTGCGCAGAAGCTCAAAATTTCAACTATAAAAGGCCTTCACTTCTCACTCGAAAATTATACCTCTGATACCTCGAAAACACACTTCTAAGACTGCTATCAGTCGAATTTAAGTAGCTAGGAGTGAAGTTGAAGTCCCTCGGAGCTCTCGGGAGTCGTGGAAGCTTTCGGTTCGAGTCCTAAGCGATCCGGGTTCGGTAATTATTCGCTTTTCAGTTTTTATCTCGTCTTGTATAATGTTTTCAATTACTTTCAGACTTTGTTCATTTGTATTGTTGAATATTATGTGTAGCTAAACGTTGAAACTATCTAGGTTATGATGAACACTTATTAATATGTAATTTTTACCGGGTATTGTGTGATTATGGTTTGTTCTTGTTAAGTAAATAATTTAAGTTATATGTTTTGGTGTTTATGCATATTTTAACTTGGTTTACACTTTGATCATTTGTTTCACATAAATTCCGGTGAATGTATTTTCATAAAAAGAATTATGTCGATATTCAAGTCCTAAACGGGTTGGGTAATCTTATGGTGGATTGTGAAATAAACCATAGAACTAATGATCAAGAATTAATCCGGTTTTAATGTTCTACTGTTTTTAACGCTGTAAGGTATAAAAATATTAATAGATCGAGTTTAGTGTATTGCTAAGATTGTGTTTTGTGAGAAACCAGGTTTTAGCTAAATTGTCGCTAATTTGTCTATTAAACCAAATCAAGTTTTCTTAAATTGCTTTAGACTTATAACCGAGAGGAAGTCAGTCTTTCCAAGCACTTTTCTAGAACACTAGATAACTGTAAAAAAGTCTAGTAAATCGGTAATCAAAATAAACCTTTCAAGTCACATAGTTGACTTCCCGAGAATGATTGGGAATCCTACGTCGTCTTTAAAGGTTTAATATCTAAAGATCCCGGTTTCATATCACACAATTACCCGGTAGAAAGCATGTTATTAACAAGTATGATTCTAACCTAGATGGTCCTTTATTATTATCAGATCATTTGTCTTAATCTGTTTTTAGTTCATTTTTATTAATTAGTTTTTAATTAATTTACTCTTCAAGCAAAACCCCTCCTTTCGAATAAAAAAAATACAAAAATATTTACTCTTGTGTAATTTTTAGTATAAATAAACTATTTAACGTAATTCAACAGTGTCATGTGGGTTCGACATCCGGACTTACTTTTACTATACTATACTGATCGGTACACTTGCCGGTTGTGTGGTTTAGTTTTAAGATCAAGTCTAAGTATAAATTTAAAGCTTAGAGTGTCTAGTTTAAGGTTATTTTTAAGGTTTGTTTTTTTTTTTTGTACATTATTTGTAAAAATGTGTTTTTCGTGTCGGACATGTAGTAACTGGAAGGGTTAAGTACCGTTAAGTTGGGAACTCCTGTCTAGGCTGGCATTCGTACAAATCCAATTATAAGGACCCGTTGCCTACCTGGGGACAATCCCAATGAGAGTACCGATACCTATTAGGCCAAAGCATGTCTAAAGTTTAAGTTTTTGAGTCAATCTTTATTTAACCATTTTTAGTAGTTTTTATTTAACCACTTAGCACACATCAAAGTTTTTGGCGCCGTTGCCGGGGAAACTTTGCAATTGCGTTAATTATTTTGTTTGTATTTTTTATTATTTGAGTCATAGGAATCTAAAATTCATTAGTGTATTTTAAAATTTTATCACAATTTTTATTTCCAGTTTTTATTTAATCCTTAGTTAAATTGTGTTTACTTGTGTACTTCAAATTCCTAGTTTAAATTTCATTAGTTTATGCGACATACACGCTCACGAGGACCACCTGAGTTTGAGCCACAAGACGATCCTGAACTTTTATTCTTTAACCGTACCAACAATCAGGAAGGAGAATCGGGTAACACAAGTGAATTCCAAGTTTTTGCAAATCCTTACTTTGAATCCGAAACAACCACAGAGACCGATTCTTTCAAAATTTCACGTTCTCCGAGTCCAGAAACCAAAGCTCAAATGGCTAACCGCACTGTTTACCAACAAGCCACAACCGGTTTCACCGGTCAAGCTTCACCCATCACCCTTCCCGAAATCACCAATGAAAGATCTTGGCAAATCCCATCCTACATCATGACAGCTATCACTAACTCTTGCCAATTTCATGGCCGTGACGATGAAGATGCACCCGCTCACATAAACCGTATCACCCGTCTTTGTACCACCTATTCTATCGAAGGTGTAAACCTTGAAGCCCGTTACCTTCAAGTCTTTCCATTTTCTCTCGCTGGACGAGCAGCCATCTGGTTTGATTCGCAACCAGCAGGAACTTTCACCACCTGGGCAGGTCTTCGAGACGCCTTTTTAGCTAAGTATTACCCACCAGCCAAAGCATCCCGACTTCGCGATCAGATTCATTCATTCCGGATGGAACCTGATGAACCTTATCATCTTGCCTGGGAGAGATTTCAAACTTTACTCGCTCGTTGTTCACAGCACGGATTGTCAGATTGGGCACTTGTAGAGAAATTCTACAATGGTCTCACCCCAGAAATCAAATCCCGGTTTGACACTTCGGCTGGAGGACAACTTATGGGAAAGAAGACAGTTGCCGACTGTAACGATCTTTTCGAGAGTTTTGCACATTCTGATATGGATTATAGCGCTGCCAGCATGAAATCAATTCCTGTGACTACCACCTCTTCGACCACTCGAGGGGTGAACCAAGTTGGCTTGGATTCATCGGTAGCTGCTGTTCTAGATCGGATGGAGAAGACTTTCACAAGAGAGCTTGATGAAATCAAGAAAAAGGTCGATAGATGTGAAGTATGCAGAGGAGGGCACGATACTGGAGATTGTCCAACACTCACCCTAGAACAAGTTGAGTTTATAGCAGGTCAAAACCGTGGTCCCACCAACCCATTCAACAACAACTCATTCAATAACAACTCTAATTGGCGTAGTAATTACCGTTCGTTTGGAAATCCTCCTGGATTTTCTTCCAGTCAATATCAAAGTCGAGGACCAGGTTTCTATTCTAATAGTAACTCAAGTCAAGGGAATCAATTCGGAAATTCAAACCAAGGAGGTCAATTCGGAAGTTCAAGTTCGGGTAATCAATTTGTTGTAGGGAGTTCATCACAAGAAGGTCAAGCTAATGGAAAAGGTCCAGAATCGAATCTAGGAAGAATTGAGGAGATGTTTTCTCAATTAATGGCGAAAGATCAAGTTACTCAGAAAACTCTAAACGAACTTACTAACTTCGCTAGAAATCAAGACCAAATTAACAAAAATTAAGAACTTCATAATAAAAATCAACAATCTTCTTTCTTAGATCTTCAGAGACAATTAGGTGATATCTCCAAACAACTACATCAGAAACCTCCTGGTCAGTTCTTGGGAAACACCTACCAGAATCCAGCTAATCAATCAGCTAAAGTTATTACTACTCGTAGTGGCAGGATTCTTGGAGAGGTTGCTCGAGAGAAACCAGAGACAGAGGATGAAGACAAGGTAGATGAAGAGATTATAATGGAAACTCCCGGTAAGGTGCAAGAGAGGCTAGACCCAGCAAGTACCGCACAAACCGGAGAGCCCCAAGTTGAAGAGAAGGCAGAAAAACCAGTAGGAGTTAAGCCATCCCCTTTGGTTGATCATTCGCGTGTCCCATATCCTGCTCGCCTTAAGCAACAACAATATGCTAAGGAATATGGTCACTTTCTAGAGATCTTTAAGCAATTAAAGATAAATCTTCCGTTCATCGAAGCACTTCAGACCATTCCTAAATATGCCAAATTTCTTAAGGACCTTCTTAAGAGAAAAGACAGGTTAGGTGAACTTTCAAACATTCCATTGACTAGAGGATGTTCCGCAGTAGTGTTGAATAAGCTACCTGAGAAATTAACCGACCAAGGCACATTCACCATTCCGTGTTTCTTTGGAGGTTCCATTGATCTCGCTCATGCGTTGGCCGATTTAGGTGCGAGCATTAATTTGATGCCATTTTCACTCTACGAGAGGCTAGGTCTAGGAGAGCTTACACCCACACGCATGTCACTGTCGTTGGCCGATCGTTCGATAAAATATCCTAGGGGGATTGTAGAAAATCTGTTAGTCAAAGTCGATAAATTCGTATTCCCCGCTGACTTCGTTGTCCTTGACATGGAAGCTAATGAAAAAGTTCCAATCATTCTAGGTCGTCCTTTCCTTCGAACCGCCAAGGCAGTCATCGATGTCTTCGACGGTAAAATCTCACTTCGTGCAGGTGACGAGATTGTCACATTCGAGGTAGAAAGAGCCATGCAACATCCCAGGGATATCGATAATGATGATCCATGTCATTCCATTTACTTTCTAGATTCCTTCATTTCGTGCGTTGATCATTGTTTTAATTACATTAGTGGAGCCGATCTAGTTGAAGACGAGAATGAAGAAGTAGATGAGATAGAAGAAAATGATCCGGAGCCGATTCCGGAATCATTAGAGCTATGTGAGATTAAGGAAGAGAATGAGAGCAAACCCATAGAGTCACCTCTAGAGCTCAAAGTCCTTCCTTCCCACCTAGAGTACGTTTTCTTAGGAGATGAGTCAAGTTTGCCCGTCATCATATCATCTAAGTTGACGGAGGAGGAGAAAAGAAAGTTGATTGAGGTGCTACGAGAGCACAAAGATGCCATAGCATGGAAGTTGTCCGATATCAAGGGGATTAGTCCCACTTTTTGCACACACAGGATTCTCATGGAGGATGAATTCAAACCAGTAGTGCAACCTCAAAGGCATTTAAATCCTAACATGAAAGAGGTGATTAGGATAGAGGTAATTAAGTTGATGGAGGCTGGGCTAATTTATCCTATTTCTGATTCCGCGTGGGTTAGTCCGACCCAAGTCGTTCCTAAGAAAGGAGGAATGACCGTTGTCATGAATGAGAAAAATGAGCTTATACCATCCCGTACAGTCACCAGTTGGCGAGTGTGTATCGATTACCGCAAGCTTAACGATGCCACTCGAAAAGACCACTTTCCACTCCCGTTCATCGATCAAATGCTTGAACGCCTTGCAGGGCAGCAGTTCTACTGCTTTCTCGATGGTTTTTCCGGATATTTCCAAATTCCAATCGCACCGGAAGACCAAGAGAAAACCACTTTTACTTGTCCATACGGCACATATGCGTACCGACGCATGCCTTTTGGATTATGCAATGCACCGGCGACTTTTCAACGGTGTATGGTTGCCATCTTTCAAGGCATGGTTGAGAGGTCCATGGACGATTTTTCAGTTTATGGCGACTCTTTTGAGCAATGTTTAGCGAATCTTGAGGAGATGATGAAGAGATGCATTGAAACAAAGTTAATGCTTAATTGGGAAAAGTGTCACTTCATGGTGACAGAAGGAATTGTGCTAGGACACAAAATTTCACGAGCCGGTATAGAGGTTGATAGAGCAAAGATAGATACCATCAGTAGGTTGCCTCCACCGACAAATGTGAAGTCCGTTCGCAGTTTCCTTGGTCATGCGGGCTTTTACAGACGTTTCATTAAGGATTTTTCAAAAATCACGCGCCCCATAACACGTTTCCTTGAAAAAGACGTATCCTTTGTCTTTGACGAGGAATGCCTGAAAGCCTTCGACTTTTTGAAGGAGAAACTTGTAAGTGCACCCATTCTTATCTCACCCGACTGGAACTTACCTTTTGAACTCATGTGCGATGCTAGTGATTATGCTGTAGGAGAAATTTTGGGTCAAAGAATCGCAAAGCACTTTCATCCGATCTACTACGCGAGCAAAACTCTTAATGATGCACAAGAGAATTATACCACCACTGAAAAAGAGCTGCTCGCCGTAGTATTCGCATTCGACAAGTTTCGTTCATATCTCGTTCTATCCAAAACCATCGTTTTCACTGACCATGCAACCTTGCGTTACCTTTTCAAAAAGAAAGACGCAAAACCTCGTCTCATACGGTGGATTCTACTCCTTTCCGAGTTCGACATAGAAATCAGAGACAAAAAGGGAGCGGAAAACACGGCCGCAGATCATTTATCACGATTGGAGGATCCTGAAAGAGAAGAGATTCGAGAGGAAGCAATTGGTGATAAATTCCCTCATGAGCATATAGATTTCATTACAGCCGAAAAAGAGGGTATGCCATGGTTCACAGATTTGGCAAATTACCTGGCAAGAGGGGTGGTGTTGAAAGGTATGACCACCCAACAAAAGAAGAAGTTCTTTCGGGATGCGAGGAGGTACATTTGGGATGATCCCTATCTTTTCAGGATAAGAGGAGACAGGATTTTGAGAAGATGTGTGAGTAAGGAAGAAGGTTTAGGGATTCTGAGGCATGTACATGAAGGATTAACAGGAGGTCACCATGGTCCACACACTACCGCACAAAAGGTCTTTGATTGTGGTTTTTATTGGCCTTCGGTAGTGAAGGATGCGATAGAGTTTGTGAAGACCTGTGATTGTTGCCAACGTACTGGCAATATCTCATCCAAGGATGAGATGCCCCAAAACCCAATTCAAATTGTTGAAATATTCGATGTTTGGGGCATTGACTTCATGGGACCATTTCCCTCATCTAGAGGAAATCGATACATACTTGTGGCGATAGACTACGTTTCAAAGTGGGTAGAGGCACAAGCTCTTCCCATAAACGATGCCCGAGTAGTGGTTAAATTCCTCAAGAAACTCTTCACGCGATTCGGTACTCCTCGTGCTCTTATAAGTGACCGTGGCACTCATTTCTGCAACGCAATCATGGAAAAGACATTAGCTCATTACGGTGTCACTCATTGCTTCTCCACTGCCTACCATCCCCAAACTAGTGGGCTAGTCGAGAATTCGAATCGAGGAGTGAAACGAATCCTGGAGAAAACAGTAGGGAAAAGCAGGAAAGATTGGTCAGAAAAGCTTGACGATGCTTTGTGGGCATTTCTAACCGCCAACAAAACACCCCTGGGCACCACACCATTCATGATTCTCTATGGCAAGGCTTGCCATCTTCCCGTTGAGTTATAGAACCGAGCACTTTGGGCTCTCAAAACTGTTAATCTCGACTTAACGGAGGCCGCCAAGAGACGATACTTCCAAATCCATGAATTGGAAGCCTTGAGAGACGCCGCGTATGAACGATCTTGGAATATCAAGGAAAAGACAAAGGCGTTGCATGACAGGAAGCTTAAGGGGTTGAAGGAATTCAAAACAGGCGATAAAGTGCTTTTATACAATTCACGTTTAAAACTGTTTGCAGGAAAGCTGAAATCAAAGTGGACAGGACCGTATGTTGTGAACGGAGTTTTTCCATACGGGATAATTGAGTTGAAGAACGAAGCAGATGGAAGCACTTGGAAGGTGAATGGACATAGGTTGAAACATTACCTAGGGGGACCAATTAACACCACCGAGATGGAGGTAACTCGTCTCGATGTCCCATCAATCGCCATCGTTTAGAATCTTGAGTGAAAACTCAAGATTAGGGTAGATAGATAGTTAATGTGTGTTTCGAGTTATTGTTTAGGAGTCTAAATTAGTATTATTTGAGTCAATTTTTAGGTATTACTCGGATTTTTGCGTGTTTTTGTATATGCAGGTTTGAATCATACCACCCGTACTCAATCTCCATTCGGGTGATTTCGGAACTGCTGACAAATTCAACAACATCTCCAAGCATGTGATCTAAATTTAAAATGCATCCGTTTGATTTTAATTTGCTTTGTTGTTTAGAATTTGCAAAACCAGGGTTACCTGTAGATCTTAGGGAGAAAATCTTTCTCCTAAGCGCTGAGGTAAGGAAAGAATGGCATCGAAAAGTCCAGATGCCCCCCATTTTGTGGAACATCCAAAAGTGCAATGAAAAGAAGAGCAAAACGCTACGAGAGATGCATGGGATGTGGAAATTGGGCGCACATAGGAAGATGTAAACGAAGTCCTACTGAATCCCAAGGTGAGTACATACAACTAATGAGGGTGGGCGCTATTAGGCTTGATGTTGAACGGTCCATTAGAGTTGGGAGTTATGTACACTATCGGGTTAAGGAAGACATCGCACACATTTTCGAAAAAACTGGTCTTGATAAACAGACGTTACGAAAATCCCTTGGTTTGTGAATAATTTTTAGTGGCGAGTTTTTGTATATAAAACTTATTTTTGTATATATTTTCCATAAAATAATAATAATAATAATAATAATAATAATTTTTAATAGCTACGGATCATAAGATCAGACAGGGTCAGGCTGAGATCAGGCAGACACAGACAGAGATAAGGGGGATGCTTCAGAGCATCATAGATCATTTTTCAGGTTCCCCCTCCACATGATCAGCCTCCAGTGTAGACTATCTTTATTGTTTGTATTATACTTATTACATTTTGGTGTGTATTTACATTTGCATTTTAGTTTGACTTTAGTGTGAATAATGATGTTTATTATGTTTATTTCCTATGATGCGTTTATTTACAATGTTGCAAGCGTCGCGCACAGGCATCGAGGCAGAATTCATATATAATGTGGCGTTTCAACATATATACACATATCGCAACAAATCAGGGAAGTAACATTTTAAATTTCAGTGTGTATTTTTAATTACATTTTTCAGTGTGCAACATATTTTCTTATTTTCACTCATTGAGGACAATGTGTCTTTCAAGTGTGGGGATGAGGGAATATTATATTATAATATTATATAAAAAAATAATAATAATAATGTTTTATACTTGTCCCATTCCTTTAAACACATATAAAACATGAACATTTTTCAAAAACGTCTGTCGAAAAGCAATTTAAATGTTGAACTTACAAAACCAAAAACACATGTTTCTTTAAGTTGCGGGATAGTAGATTGATTAATTCAAGTTTTTCGTGAAATAATTTTTTTTTACGAGATACCTAAGATAATAGATCGAACTGGAAAGTAAATTGATTATGCAATGCCAAAATCCATAACCCTTGTTCCACATGATGGTAAGATTTGAGCCTATAAGTGTTTCTTACATAAACACTACTTTTGTTTCATGTGTGTTTACCGACGTGTTGCGTTACTTTAGAACTTGTACGTTTTGATACATTTCGAGACCTTTGGTTTAGACTTTGATACAAATTTGATAAAAGACATTAGGATCACCTTTTCTGTAAAAATTCACCATTTTCCTTTAGACACCACTTTGAACCTGAAACCATCTGTTGTTACTGATGTGTATAAAATGCAACATATAAATTACATCAAATAAGGCATAAAACTAACCCTTTTTAAGTACTAATATTGGAAAAAGAGTGTTTTTGTCTTCCTTTTGTATTTTCAGGATTAAAAGAGCTCAAAAACACAAAAGAAGCAAAAAGACAGCTAAATCCAACATAAATACAAGGAAAGGAACATTAGTGGACTGCCCGACCCCTCAACGGCACCTTCCAAAGCAAAAAGGAGAAGACAGAAGGCTGAACACGCCCCGTGCTCAGCCAGCACGGGGCCGTGCCCAAGAAGCAGCAGAAAAGACAAATCCATAGAAGCTTCTATTGCCCATCACGGGGCCGTGCTCAGCGGACACGGGGCCGTGTCGAAAGTACAGCAGGCGCATTTATTGTAATTGCGAATTACAATTAATGAGGAGAGAGAGTGTCAGACGGACACGGGGCCGTGCCCAGCGGACACGGGGCCGTGTCCAGCTCTCTGTTCAGCCTATAAATAGGAGTGCTTGGATTCATTTCATCTCATTCCTTGGCACTCCACCTCTCTCACACTTCATCCACCACCCACCACCATCACAACACCATCATCCACCACCATCATCCATTGTCCATCGTAGAGTGTGTGTGAGTCATCTCGGGATCCAAGATTGATCGTAAGAGTTCTTGACAATCAAGGCCATGTTTTCCTAAGTCTCTTACATCACTTGGTGAAGACAAAGTGTCTAGTATAATACTTTTTATTTCTAATCTTTTGCACTTTTTATTTGGTTTTGTATTAATGACTTTAATAACTAGTTACTTATGTTGAAGGTGATCTTTCCTTATCGTTTGTCCGTGGTGTCTTGGCATTATTCTACTGTCTATATAAAATAAAGGATTTTCACCATTCATATCTCCACGGTCTATATGGAGATATGTTGGCTACCTGGTAGGGGGTTAAGGGAACGGTTTGGTAAAGGTCTTGCCATTGTTCAGCGTTTAGAGGTCCTGCAATGGACCTGGGTCAAATTTAGTAGGACCTCCTTCAATACTTCACGGTATTGGATGGCGGGGGTCCAAACTCTTTGATCCCCTCATAAGTTAACTACTATTAATACTATAACCCGGCTATTTAGGACTGTATCCCTGCTGACTCAGACTACTTAGCCGAGGGTAACGTCACCGCCAAAAGCGGGGCCTACCACAATACTGCATTAATAACTTAATTCATTATCTTCCAATAATCCACCCTTTTAGGATTGTATCCCTGCTGACTCAAACTACTGGGGTGAGGGTAACGTCGCCTTCAAAAGAGGGGCCTACTACAATAACTAAGATAATCTCTTAATTATGTGCAAAAGTGCAGAAATAATCAAAGGTTATACTAGATACGAGTCGGAACCAAGTGATTCATCTTGTCTATCTGTTTTTATTTTTATTTTCAGCATTTTAGTTAGTTTTATTTTTCTTAGTTTAAAACATTTTCCTAAACTTTTATTTTGGTTAGACGTTGAGGATAAACCGGTATTAAAAGCTCTTGTGTCCTTGGACGACCTCGGTATCTTACCAACGCTATACTACACTCAACGATGGGTGCACTTGCCCATATGTGTGTTTAGTGTTAGTGAAATATCGTGTTTTATAAATTTAAAACTTGGCTAAAATAAGTGTTAAAAAGGGCTTAAAATATACACCTAAAATAAGTAACACTTCACACGCATCAAGTTTTTGGCGCCGTTGCCGGGGACACAAGGATTTTAAGAAAGTTAGGAATCAACGGCCTAATCATTTTTTTTATTTTCTTTTTTATTTTTTAGGATTTTCTTAGTTTTTCAGCTTCTGCAGAGCTCAGCACGGGCCGTGCCCGGTCAGACACGGGCCATGCCCAGCATCATCACTGGCAGTTTTTATTTTCTGAGTTACAGAGAGCTGAACACGGGGCCGTGTCGGTGCAACACGGGGTCGTGTCCAACTCCCAGTAACTGGGAATCCAGAAAACAATTACTGTATCTCTGACCACGGGCCGTGTTCACTGAGCACGGGGCCGTGGCGAACTTTCTGACCAACGTTCTTTTCTGTTTTTATTGCAGGACTTGGAACCCAGGTGCCACATTTGACCCTCCTACGTAGTGCATGAGCTCCAGTTCTAGTAGAGACATAAAAGAACCCTTAGAAGAACCCGAACGCTTTCTCAGAAAAAGACTTAAAGCTAAAAATCAAGAGAAAGCTTCGGGGGACCAAATTCCAATGGCGGACCAACGTACCCTCATGGATTACCTACGGCCTACCGTAGGCAATCTCGGCGCCGCTATCAATGCACCAAATGTCGAGGCCAACAACTTTGAACTTCGGCCGCATCTGATACAAATGCTCCAAAACTCCGCAACCTTCCACGGGCTTGCGGACGAGGATCCCCATCTACATATTACTAACTTCTTAGAAATATGTGATACTTTTCGGATCAATGGAGCATCAAATGACGCCATCCGCCTTCGAATGTTTCCTTTTTCACTAAAAGACCGAGCTAAGGCTTGGCTTAACACCCTCCCAGTTGGATCGGTAAACACCTGGGATGAACTCGCCCAAAAGTTTTTGTATAAGTATTTCCCTCCTACTAAAACGGCTAAATTAATGATTGAAATTAATACATACTCACAAGAGGATGGGGAAACCTTATATGAAACTTGGGAAAGGTTCAAGGAGCTTCTAAGAAAGTGTCCTCACCACGGTCTAGCGGTATGGCAACAAGTATCCACTTTCTACAATGGATTGTTGCCACACACAAGACAAACACTTGATTCAAGCTCCGGGGGACTTTTAGGTAATCGTCGCCCAAATGAAATATATAACCAATTTGAGGAAATTGCTCAAACCAATTTTCAATGGCACACTCCCCGAGGTAATAAATCTATTGCCCCGGGCGCCTATAAGGTTGATGAAAGCACCTCTTTACAAGCCCAAATCGAGGCCCTCTCTTCAAAAATCAAAAAGCTAGAAATGACAAAAACGGCCTCGGTTATGGCTTGTGAAGGGTGTGGTGGGTCACATGAAAATTGGAGTTGTATGAAAGAATTAGATGAACAAACAGAAACGGTAAGCTACATTGATAATAGACCTAGGCCGTCGGGTCCTCCAACGGGTACCTACAACCAAGGATGGCGTAACCACCCAAATCTTGGTTGGAGAGATCCCGGCAATAGTAGTAACCAACAAAACCAACGAACTAATTTTCAACAACCGCAAAACTTTTCCCAACAACAAGGTGGAAGAGAAAGGCTCGAAGATACTGTATCTCGCCTCATCTCTGACACTGAAAAGAAAAACTCGGATCGATTTCAACAATTGGAATCGAATTTTAGAAATCAACAAGCTAGCATTCAAAACGTTGAAAAACAATTAAATCAACTAGCTCAAAATTTCTCCGAGAGACCACAAGGCGCGTTACCTAGTAATACCGAAACCAACCCGAAGGCACAAGTACATCTCATCACATTAAGAAATCGAACCGTGGGTCCCGAGGATGCTCCATTGCCACCAAATGAAAGAAGCCATTCTAGCCAGCCTGTGACTCCTTCTGCGCCAGAAAAAGCTTCTCTACCAACTCAAGAGCCCACCAAGACTCCTCCAATTCCGTACCCCGGTAGGTTAAATCGTCAAAAGACCGACGAGCAATTCGCTAAATTTGAAAATTTACTAAAACAATTGCATGTTAATATTCCTTTTATCGAGGTCCTAACCCAAATGCCTAAATACACAAAATTTATGAGGGACTTCCTCACAAACAAAAGGAAAATTGAATCATTGCAATTAGTTAACTTAGGCGAAGAATGCTCCGCTTTAGTGCTCAACAAACTTCCACAAAAGAAAATCGATCCCGGGAGTTTCACAATTCCTTGCTCGATTGGGGAATCTCCCGTTCGTAATGCATTAGCCGACCTTGGGGCTAGCATTAACCTCATGCCCACATCAATGTTCAAACGACTCGGCCTAGGAACAACGAGCCCTACAAAGATGAGCATACAACTCGCCGACAGATCCGTCAAATTTCCACAAGGTGTCGCTGAGAATTTGTTGGTAAAAGTTGACAAATTCGTTTTCCCAACCGACTTTGTCATCCTAGACATGGAAGAAGACATCGATGTCCCTCTCATCCTCGGGAGGCCATTTCTAGCCACCGCCCAAGCGGTGGTGGACATGAACGACGGAACGTTAACATTGAAGTTTGGGGATAAGGAAGTGAAGTTTGAATGTGGAAAAAGAATTGAGGACGAAGACCCGGTCAACTACATGCAGGTCATAGACTCAAGCTTGGACGATGCTCTCCGACGGTGTAACATGGGATGCAATACATCCCACTTGGGTGACATATGACCGGCTTTGGGTCTAGCCAAGGACCCTTATAAACGTGGCGCACCACGGAGGCATTCCGCGGAACTATCCTTAGTTTAGCTTAGATTAATTTTTATGTTTTCTAGTTAGTTTTAATTTTCAGGAATAAAACACACTCATGGTGGTAAAGGATGAAAAGGGGAACGAGAAAAATGAACCCATGCACAAAGAACAAGGCAACCCGACATTTCTCACCATTCCAGAAGGCTCAACACGGGCCGTGCCCAACCAACACGGCCCCGTGCTGAACCACCTGCAGTAAAACGCCCAGTTCAGGTAACTGGACACGGGCCGTGTTCACCCAACACGCCCCCGTGTCCAGGCTTCTGTTTCTTTTAATTTAATTCTGTTACTGGCACTTGAACACGGGGCCGTGCCCGGTTAACACGGGGCCGTGTTCAGTGCCCAGTAACACATATTTTTGCTTTTTAAACACTATTTTACACATCTAATCAACCTAAAAATTTATTTTTGGGACACATTGAGGACAATGTGTAATTTAAGTGTGTGGGGGATGCTAAAACCTTGAATTTTGCAAGTCCTAAATACAAGCCTTACACAAAACTCTATTGGAACTGCTAATCACCCCAAATTTTTTCAAAAATTTCATTTTTTTTACTTGTCTAGGTTTAACTCGGGAAATTTAAGTTCTTAAAAAGGTTATATTTTTACAAATTTACAACCGATAGCGTAGTGATAAAAAGAACCAACATAAGAAAATTATGAAAAGGCATAGCAAACTTATTTAAAATTTGATTATATATACTTGATCACATAAAAACCCATTCCCACAAAAGTGAGTTTTGAGCCTTTATTGAGCACACAATTACATATCATTTGACTAA
This sequence comes from Helianthus tuberosus, assembly GCA_030545235.1. Lineage (NCBI taxonomy): Eukaryota > Viridiplantae > Streptophyta > Magnoliopsida > Asterales > Asteraceae > Helianthus > Helianthus tuberosus. The sequence goes on from CM060357.1 coordinate 183,432,693, forward strand.
ATGCTCATTTTTCGTTTCTTGTGTGAATAGCCGCTTGGTTCTTACAACTCTAGAACTTGCCATGACAATGCATTCCCGGTCCTTATCAACTTAAACCCGAGTAAGTAAATGATGGAGGCATTAGGACTAACCCTTTTTATTTCTACACCATTATTTTTCTTTTTCTTTTACCACCTACCCAAAAATCCCCCTAGTTAGCCCCTTTGAGCCTAAACCTTTTCGTTTCATCACCCAAACAAAAACCCTTTTTACCCACCAAAACTTTTTTTTTTCTTTTTAACCCTTTATTTTAGTAACAAGTTCGGTTCTTTCGTAAAAAAAAAAAAAAAAAAAAGTGTGATAATGATGAAGCAAAAAGAAAATAAACAAACAAGTTAATCAAAAATAACTTGTTTGAATAAAAGCTTCATCTAAAAAAATAAATAAATAAATAAATAAATAAAATATATATATATATATATATATATACGAAAACCGACACTTGTTACGCTTTTAGCCCTTTTTCTACTAACCACTATCCCAACCACCTACCTTTAACCCTAGCCTAACCCTTAACCCACAAAGTCCTCTTGATATTTACAAAGGTATAAAAGTTAAAAAGGAGGAGGATTGATTTCTTGGCAAGCCTATGGTAGGAATAAGTTCCATGCCGCTCTCGAGTGATTCACTAAAAATACACCATCGGCCGAGTGTGAGTGATTTCCCCGTGAGGTATGTGAACTTGTATATAAATAGAATTTTAAAAAGGCATGTTATGCCCAAATAAGTAATTTCTTTTATGAAAAGTTCTAAATAAATCATTACGAATAGGAGTGTAAATAAATAAAAATAAAACCCCAAAAAGATCTTGGAAATCCCGACACTTTACGACAAGCCCAAAACCTTCTCTTCTACCTATTCCATTTGGGAGTGTAAGCCACATATTAAAGAGTTTTGCTTGAGGACAAGCAAAAGTTCAAGTGTGGGGGTATTTGATGTGTATAAAATGCAACATATAAATTACATCAAATAAGGCATAAAACTAACCCTTTTTAAGTACTAATATTGGAAAAAGAGTGTTTTTGTCTTCCTTTTGTATTTTCAGGATTAAAAGAGCTCAAAAACACAAAAGAAGCAAAAAGACAGCTAAATCCAACATAAATACAAGGAAAGGAACATTAGTGGACTGCCCGACCCCTCAACGGCACCTTCCAAAGCAAAAAGGAGAAGACAGAAGGCTGAACACGCCCCGTGCTCAGCCAGCACGGGGCCGTGCCCAAGAAGCAACAGAAAAGACAAATCCATAGAAGCTTCTATTGCCCATCACGGGGCCGTGCTCAGCGGACACGGGGCCATGTCGAAAGTACAGCAGGCGCATTTATTGTAATTGCGAATTACAATTAATGAGGAGAGAGAGTGTCAGACGGACATGGGGCCGTGTCCAGCTCTCTGTTCAGCCTATAAATAGGAGTGCTTGGATTCATTTCATCTCATTCCTTGGCACTCCACCTCTCTCACACTTCATCCACCACCCACCACCATCACAACACCATCATCCACCACCATCATCCATTGTCCATCGTAGAGTGTGTGTGAGTCGTCTCGGGATCCAAGATTGATCGTAAGAGTTCTTGACAATCAAGGCCATGTTTGCCTAAGTCTCTTACATCACTTGGTGAAGACAAAGTGTCTAGTATAATACTTTTTATTTCTAATCTTTTGCACTTTTTATTTGGTTTTGTATTAATGACTTTAATAACTAGTTACTTATGTTGAAGGTGATCTTTCCTTATCGTTTGTCCGTGGTGTCTTGGCATTATTCTACTGTCTATATAAAATAAAGGATTTTCACCATTCATATCTCCACGGTCTATATGGAGATATGTTGGCTACCTGGTAGGGGGTTAAGGGAACGGTTTGGTAAAGGTCTTGCCATTGTTCAGCGTTTAGAGGTCCTGCAATGGACCTGGGTCAAATTTAGTAGGACCTCCTTCAATACTTCACGGTATTGGATGGCGGGGGTCCAAACTCTTTGATCCCCTCATAAGTTAACTACTATTAATACTATAACCCGGCTATTTAGGACTGTATCCCTGCTGACTCAGACTACTTAGCCGAGGGTAACGTCACCGCCAAAAGCGGGGCCTACCACAATACTGCATTAATAACTTAATTCATTATCTTCCAATAATCCACCCTTTTAGGATTGTATCCCTGCTGACTCAAACTACTGGGGTGAGGGTAACGTCGCCTTCAAAAGAGGGGCCTACTACAATAACTAAGATAATCTCTTAATTATGTGCAAAAGTGCAGAAATAATCAAAGGTTATACTAGATACGAGTCGGAACCAAGTGATTCATCTTGTCTATCTGTTTTTATTTTTATTTTCAGCATTTTAGTTAGTTTTATTTTTCTTAGTTTAAAACATTTTCCTAAACTTTTATTTTGGTTAGACGTTGAGGATAAACCGGTATTAAAAGCTCTTGTGTCCTTGGACGACCTCGGTATCTTACCAACACTATACTACACTCAACGATGGGTGCACTTGCCCATATGTGTGTTTAGTGTTAGTGAAATATCGTGTTTTATAAATTTAAAACTTGGCTAAAATAAGTGTTAAAAAGGGCTTAAAATATACACCTAAAATAAGTAACACTTCACACGCATCAGTTACCCAAATTAAACCGGAACGTATAATATTGTGATATTATTGTTATCTTTGTTGAAAAAAAAAAACTAGAGAAAAAGAAAAAGAAAAATAGAATAAAGTATGGTCAAATGACCAAATTGTTGTTAATTCTTATTTCGTGTTTTTCCGGTTTATCGTGAAATTTCCTGTTAGCCACTTTCACCCAAATAAACAACCTACCTTTTACCCTTACCTACCCATTTTCCTCTTTATTTGTATCAATTTCTAACAATTAGGTGGAGATCTGATTGACGTACAAGCCTATAAAAGTCATGCTTCACAGTTTGGTTCTTGAGAGTTCACTTGAAATTACACATATATATATTAACCGAGAGGAGTGAATTTCGTAAGGTTTTGATATTGCATAAATGAATTACTTGAAGGTAAGAAAAGTTTGATTAGGTAGGCTCGGTTTCTCATTTCATTCTCTTGAATTATCAACCTTTTGAACGATGTAAGTCTTGGGAAACCTCTGTATTTAATGATTTTGTAGTTAGCATTTTAATTTGATACTTGCGTTCTTGTTAATCGTTTATGTTGGACATGTTGTTTAGGATTTTGCTTAGGGACAAGCAAATGTTTAAGTGTGGGGATATTTGATGTGTAGTAAAATACACATATTTGTCCTGTGTGAAATGTATAATTATTGTATGGTTTTTATTTGTTTTTATTTAGTTTTAAGTTTGTTTTATTTTATTTTGTGTTTTGCCAGGTCCTGGTGTAAAAGGAGCAAAAACGGCGAATAAAACGGAGTCCGAATGAAGAAGAAATGAAGAAAAGAACATAAATACGCTCCAGAAACAGTCAGAACTTCATCTGGACATATCCGGAGCTAGAAAATGAGTTACGGGAGCCATAATATATGCTTTTGGGGTAGCTCGACGAGAGGAATCCAAAATTAAAGTTTGCTTTTGAAGACCCCTTGCGCAGCGTAAGGTTCTCACCCTTACGGTGCGCAAGGACCTGTCGGCAGAAACTTTTTCGTGCGAATTGGAGCAGTTGGAAGTGGATTAGGTGAGTGGACCTTGCGCACCGCAAGGCTTACACCCTTACGGTGCGCAAGGGGTGTGCAGAAGCTCAAAATTTCAACTATAAAAGGCCTTCACTTCTCACTCGAAAATTACACCTCTGATACCTCGAAAACACACTTCTAAGATTGCTATCAGTCGAATTTAAGTAGCTAGGAGTGAAGTTGAAGTCCCTCGGAGCTCTCGGGAGTCGTGGAAGCTTTCGGTTCGAGTCCTAAGCGATCCGGGTTCGGTAATTATTCGCTTTTCAGTTTTTATCTCGTCTTGTATAATGTTTTCAATTACTTTCAGACTTTGTTCATTTGTATTGTTGAATATTATGTGTAGCTAAACGTTGAAACTATCTAGGTTATGATGAACACTTGTTAATATGTAATTTTTACCGGGTATTGTGTGATTATGGTTTATTCTTGTTAAGTAAATAATTTAAGTTATATGTTTTGGTGTTTATGCATATTTTAACTTGGTTTACACTTTGATCATTTGTTTCACATAAATTCCGGTGAATGTATTTTCATAAAAAGAATTATGTCGATATTCAAGTCCTAAACGGGTTGGGTAATCTTATGATGGATTGTGAAATAAACCATAGAACTAATGATCAATAATTAATCCAGTTTTAATGTTCTACTGTTTTTAACGCTGTAAGGTATAAAAATATTAATAGATCGAGTTTAGTGTATTGCTAAGATTGTGTTTTGTGAGAAACCAGGTTTTAGCTAAATTGTCACTAATTTGTCTATTAAACCAAATCAAGTTTTCTTAAATTGCTTTAGACTTATAACCGAGAGGAAGTCAGTCTTTCCAAGCACTTTTCTAGAACACTAGATAACTGTAAAGAAGTCTAGTAAATCGGTAATCAAAATAAACCTTTCAAGTCACATAGTTGACTTCCCGAGAATGATTGGGAATCCTACGTCGTCTTTAAAGGTTTAATATCTAAAGATCCCGGTTTCATATCACACAATTACCCGGTAGAAAGCATGTTATTAACAAGTAGGATGCTAACCTAGATAGTCCTTTATTATTATCAGATCATTTGTCTTAATATGTTTTTAGTTCATTTTTATTAATTAGTTTTTAATTAATTGACTCTTCAAGCAAAACCCCCCCTTTCGAATAAAAAAAATACAAAAATACAAAAAGATTTACTCTTGTGTATTTTTTAGTATAAATAAACTATTTAACGTAATTCAACAGTGTCCTGTGGGTTCGACATCCGGACTTACTTTTACTATACTATACTGATCGGTACACTTGCCGGTTGTGTGGTTTAGTTTTAAGATCGAGTCTAAGTATAAATTTAAAGCTTAGAGTGTCTAGTTTAAGGTTATTTTTAAGGTTTGTTTTTTTTTGTACATTATTTGTAAAAATGTGTTTTTCGTGTCGGACATGTAGTAACTGGAAGGGTTAAGTACCGTTAAGTTGGGAACTCCTGTCTAGGCTGGCATTCGTGCAAATCCAATTATAAGGACCCGTTGCCTACCTGGGGACAATCCCAATGAGAGTACCGATACCTATTAGGCCAAAGCATGTCTAAAGTTTAAGTTTTTGAGTCAATCTTTATTTAACCATTTTTAGTAGTTTTTATTTAACCACTTAGCACACATCAGGAGTGCTACGAATATTTTGGAAATTAAATAATTTGTAAACATAATAGTTCAAAAAAAAAACATTTGAAAAAAATAATAGTTTTGTTTTTATCATCTTCTTGAGTGATAAGAATACTTGCAATATTCATTAATCAACTTCAACATATGAGCTGGAAATGTAGAATGATAATGTCGTAATCCATTATGGTCTACCAAAATTTAAAGCACTTCAATTTCTTATAATTAAAATAATGGAGAAATAATTAAAAATGAGAGAGAGAGAGAGAGAGAGTTAAGAGATGAGAAAATTAAGGGATTTTAATTAAACATACTTGGTTAATGTCAATCTTACCCTTTTAATCTAAAAAACGATCAAGGGCCAATATTAGTTCACTCAGTTCACTTTTACGAAGTTGTTCACTCTTGAACCTAATCATATATATATATATATATATATATATATATAAACGGGATCATGAGAAAACGCCTAAAACTGTGAAAACGATAAGAATGGATCCTGATCGAACACGTGGCAAGCGATATAAGGAAGGGCGGGGGGCTTTTTTGTCCTTTTATATTCTTTTTTTCAATGAATCTCACAACACCGCTTCATTTTTGGTGCGTAAGATTTTTTTGGCGTTTAGTTAGATGCAATAACTACCTGGCGTTTTATTGTTTTTTTAGATATGCCTCGATGAATTAATCTTTTTTGTATTACATAGTAAATATTTTGGCGTTTATGGCGTTCCCAAATTCATTAAAATCAATTAATAATTCTAACTTCTTTGCGTCCATGGCGTTCCCAAATTCATTAGGCGTTTTTGTAGATTTCACCAGTTCAATTAACCCCATATATGTTATAAAGGTAAATTTATTGGCGTTCATGGCGTTTTTAAATTCAATATAATTCATTAGTAATTCAAAAGAGTACAACTAAGACGAAATGAAACAAAAAACTAATAGTCTTCTAGGGATGTTATTACATCAGATATGTAACCATCACTTTCTTCAGACTCATCATCATCTTGTGCATTGGCGTATAATGCCATAATCTCGTCTCGTCTTTGTTGCATCCTATACTTAAATATCATCACAACGCTGGATCTTGCATCGTTTGAAGGTTCTAAATCACAGAGCTGTTCAAGAAGATGTATTCTATCTATGTTCAGCATTTCGTCAATTGTCAATGAATAATCCACCCCGTGTTGATAACTCACGTTCACCGTTCTTGATTGTTCATCTAAACTACAACTGGTAACTTTTGGTAGATCAGTATCATCATCATTATCATCATCATCATCATCATCATGTCACACCCCAACCGATGGCGGAAACATCGGGGCGCGGCACTGAGCGAAACAGATTGTTCAAGAGAATCCATAACAACTATTAAATTACTGAATCTTTAATGTTAATATCCCATACTACTAACAGATAAAGTAAAAATAGTTATTACATACAATTGTCTCAAAAACAAGCAAACTGTTCCGACAACTCAGATTTTATTTGGTTTGTTTCTAGACTCCATCCTAGCTCGATTCCATGAAAGCAAGCAAAACATCCTAGCATTCAAACACCTTTCACATACGTTAAAATAGAGGTCAATACACATAGTGTAAAGGTGAGCATACAAGTTTAATAGTAATAATAGAGTTCGAAAGCGTTTACGCATAACCAGCATGTAACATGTTTAATGTGAAGCTAATAGGTTATCGACAATGAAATATGCACAGACAAAACTGCGAGTTGTAGAATGCGCAACACATATCACCACTGTGCCACGTGAAGAAGTAACCTCAACAACCCCTGCCCACGACAGGTGCTGAGTCCAAACAAATAGTACTATCGTTGCTAAGGTGTCAGGCAACAATCACTGTGTTAACATAACATACAAGCATTCATCGAGTAACACGTATAACATGCAGTAACGGTTAGCGTATAAAAGTGTTTGCGTTGTGTGTTCGATGTGATTTAGAATAAGTAACGTACGTAACACCCAAAAGTGCTTAAAGCAAAAAGGGATCGAGTATACTCACAGTGATGGTAGTTAATGGATTGAAGGGAGCGCTAGAGTGATTAGCCTGAACAGTTAACGATTATCATAAGCGAATGAATGGTGCGTTAAACGGTGAAAGTGAATAAGGGACGAATGTGTAACAACTCTCATCAAAAGTCATATTTAATTTAATTAAATTATCCAATAGGAAACCCTAATTGAGAAACCCAAGTGATTCTGTATAATCCCTAAAATTTTCAAACATTTGGAATTAGAATCAGGGCCCCTAAAACTCAGGGGGGGTAAACCCTATTCGGTAATATCTTGACAGTTCGTTGTCAAAAATTCGAAATAACACGAAACTAACTCAGCAAGCCTACTGGGACACAAGGCTACCCTAGGGTAGATTGGTACCCCAGGCGAGTCGCGACAGAACCAGGGACATCTTCCGCGACACGCGGGGGAACCCATTTTCAAGTATAAATAGAACAGTCTGTTTCAGGCAATTGAGTGTTCGTTCGACGTTCAAATTCGAATTGTACGTTGAGTTATAGCATAAACAGTCCCAAAACACACACTGATCATGAAGAGCTGCCACAATTCAGGGTAATAACTCGATCGCTGCTACGATTCAATGTCCGATCGATTAAACTATCCAATGGATGTTTAAGTGCTGCCCACATTAGGGTTTATGCTTTGTCATTCGTCGTTAAATCGATGGATGTTTAAGTATCGCACTTTGTCATTCGTTGTGAAGGTTTTAATCTCGTGAGTTGTCGTAAATGCTGTATTAAGTTACTAACCTAGTTTGTGTGCTTGATTATTTAAACTAGGTTATCAAGGCTAATCAGTAGGCTAAGCTCTGTTCAAAATTAAATCTACAATGTGAGTCATTCTCTTTTTATCAAATTTGGTTACAAAAAGTATGTTTATTTTCAAGATTATAATTACAGTGATTAAGTTTATGTAGTCACCAAATTACAGCCGGTATGTGGGGTATTGTGCACATTACTGTTGTATTATCACTTTAGGTGGGCGAACCTAATTAATGATACTCGTTACTATTGGGTGAACGGATTTAATAGTAATATGACCACCGTCACCGAAACGAGTCGGTGACAAATACTGTGGGTAGTTGGTTGAAATAAACATTGTAATCTCTCTTAATACTGTGAATTATAACAAAAGAGTCATTTTAGCAAAATGAATGATTCACTCAGTATTTCCTGCTGACAAAACCTTTTTCAAACATGTTTCAGGTGATCTGTTGTGATTCAGGAAAAAGTGCCGTGAAGCACTATCAGCTTAAGGAAGTGGCTCAGTATAAAATAAAGAAACATGTTTTGTAAAATAAAAAGATTTCTTCGTGAAATCTCAAGATTGTAAATTACCGGGTTATATCCCGAGTTGTGAAATAAAATAATCGGGAAATATTTCAGTTTTTAAAATGATCCTGAAGAAACTTCCGCTGTTAAATAAATACCACGGGATTTTCTGTCCCGCGGCTCCTGAAACGGGTTAAACCGGGTCGGGGGCCGTGACAGAAAAAGATGGTATCAGAGCCACTGATTTAAGCCTATTAAGTATTTAGAAATACTTAATTTTATTGATTGCCAATTATGTGATTATGTGTTTTATTAACTGATTATTTGTTAGTTACAGTATGGGTAAACAAAAGTTGTCAAATATCTATCTTAAATTAGATAGGTCAGGCCACGAGAAGGGAAGTTCATCCCAACCCAAATCCTCAAATCACTCTGTAATTCCTGAAGAAGGAATATTTGTGAGAAAGGCACATTATGAGAAACCACTTTCTCCTAATAAAAGAAGTTTGATTATTAGGAAAAGTCAGGAGGAAATAAGGAAAAACCGAGAGAAGAAAGTTAAACAGGAAACCCAGGAATTAACCAGTAAAACACCTTGGGAGGACAAATTAGATGAGAAATGGGCAGATCTTTATATGCTAGCCACAGTAGCAGAAAATGCAAATCTCTAAATACTTTAACTTAAGTTTTAGTATCTTTATTTATTTACAATTCAGAAACCTTATTCAGTAAATAAATAAGTTCACAGTAAATCGTAGTATATTTTACTTGTCAATTGTTTTATGTATGGTATGCAATAATATTTAAGGGTTATCTATGAAATTTTGTTATTTTATTTTAACATTTGGTATGTATTTTGCATATATGCTAAACAGCATGAATGAGATATCTGAAGCTTTAGAAAATCTTAACCTCTATCCCGTTAAGATAGAAGTTTCCAAGGAATTCACCGGTTACTTCGCTGATCAAGAAGAACCCATGGAATTTCAATCCAAACCACTGGAAAAACCTAAACCCAAGAAAAGAAGGAGATTTGTGGGCTGGAGACGTGTACGTAGGAAAAAGCCAGCAACAAGAAAGGTTACTAAAATTGAAGAACCAAAAGACAAAGGAAAAGGGGTAGAAATTGAGGAAAATATTAATCAAGTAGAGATAGAAGCTGAGAAGAGTTTTAAGCAAACAGAAAGAGAAGTCGGAGAAAGTTCTAGACAGAAACAAAAAATGACTCCCTGGGAAGTTTTAGATCATAAACTAGTAATGAGTGACCTCATCGGACCTGCCGATGGAAACCTTGAACCAGCTAACCCAAATCTTATATTTACTGAAGAAGATCTTTTCCACTACCCACTAGAAGCTCCAATTCCAATCAATCTGGAACCTGCTATTCCAGATCCTATTGTCCAACCTCAACCACTACCAGTAGAATTAGATGAATGGTGGACAACTGATTGGCAATACCAAAATATTTTAAACAACCCCGATACATTTTTCCAACAAGTTAACCCAGAACCTCCACTATACCCAACTATGAGCCCGGAGAATCTGACTGAACTTCGTCTCTGGGGCGAAGAGTTAATTAATGCAGGAAATAGGATTAGAGATGTTGGAGAAAGAGTTACTTGGAAGTATGACGAAAGGGAGCGTCGTTTTTTAGAAATTAGCCGACTAAATAATGGGAGTTTGCAGGAATAATTGTTTAATAAATAATCATAAGAACCAGTATCTGTAATAACTTAACAATAAAACGTTGTATGATAATCATGTGTACGAGGCATAATATAATATATAGAAATGAAACTTGGGAAATCGATAATTTTTATACATGTTAATGTGATTATGTGCAAACTGTTTTATTATATTTGTATTTATACTAATTATTTATATAAAATTAATTATCAGATGGCAAACAGTGGTAATGAACCAGTAAATGAGGTTAATCAGTCTGAGCAACATCCAGGAGATCAATATATGACTAGGAAAGATATCGAAAATATTGTTGCTCAAGGGATAGCCAATGCTATTCCAGCAATTGTTGCTGCTGTAAAGAATCCAATCGAACCGCAACAAATCGTTTCTAGTAAACGTATTTCTGAAGATAACTTCAGTAATAGTGTAAACGGAGGCAATGATCATGTTAATCATAATGATGAACCACATCAAGCTCCATTTCCTAAGAAAATGAAAGCTGCAACACCTGGTTGCACTTATAAAGAATTCCTTGCTTGTAAACCCACTGAATTTGCAGGAAATGAAGGAGCAACTGCATCACTGCGTTGGTTAGAGAAAACCGAAGCAGTAATTGCAATAAGTAAATGTGCTAAAGATGATCAGGTCATGTACGCATCAAATCTTTTTAAGGAAGGAGCACTCGAATGGTGGAACACTGTGTTACAAGCAAAAGGAAGAATGATAGCTTATGCCATGAATTGGGAAGAGTTTAAGGGTCTTGTAGAAAGAAAATTATGTCCCGAGTATGAAAAGGAACAAATGACAAATAAGTTCCTAAATCATCGGATGATGGGGGTAGATTGTCGCGGTTATACTTCGACATTCTTTGAATATGCTAGAGTGGTACCAACACTGGCTTCGCCAGAACCGGTACTCATTTCTCGCTACATTTGGGGATTGATTAGTGAAATCCGCAATATTGTCAAAGCTATGAGACCTCGCACTATTGACGATGCTGTGGAATTAGCTAACACCCTAACCGACGAACTGGTGCGCACAAGAGATGAAGACAGAAAGAAAGAATTGGCTCAGAAAATTACCCAGGGATTTCGTACGGGTAATAATAGCAATTTCAAAAGAAGAGGAACAGGGCAACTCTCAACTCCACCGTTCTGCAGGAATTGCAGAAAGAAACATTTTGGAAGATGTAGTGTAACCTGCAATTTTTGTAAAATGGTATGACATCGTGAAGAAAACTGCAGGAAGAAATCCACAATCTGTTATAATTGTGGAGAAGTAGGACATTTCAAAACAGAATGTCCTAAATTAGTTAAACCAGCAGACAACAAAGCTAAACCAGCTGACGGAGCTACAAAGAAGAATGTCAGAGCATTCCAGCTAACTACACAAGAAGCAGAACTCATTCCAGATGTGATAGCTGGTACGTTCTTAGTTCACAACATTTACGCCAAAGTATTATTTGACTCTGGTGCAAACCAAAGTTTTATTAATACTTCATTCTGCCAAGCTCTTAAATTACCCTTAACCAACCTTAGGCAGATTTTTACAGTCGAAACGGCAGACGGAAATTCTGTTAGTATAGATAAAGTTTTGCAAAAGGAAAATATAGAACTTTCAGGTCATAAATTCTTTGCAAACCTATTACCTATGAAATTAGCTGAATTTGATGTTGTGTTAGGAATGGATTGGTTAGTAGCCAACCATGCTCGAATCCTTTGTGATAAAAACTCTATAGAAATTCAGGCACCTACTGGGGAAATAATCACAATTACAGGAAATAAACCACGTAAGCCCATGAAGTTCATATCAGTAATGAAAGTTGCTAATTATGAACGAAAACAAGGAATAGTATATATGATTTCAGTAATCATTATCACTAAGGGTAAAGAACTTAAGGAAATTCCTGTAGTCTCTGAATATCCAGATGTATTCCCAGAAGAGTTACCGGGATTACCCCCAGATAGGGAAGTAGAATTTAGGATTCATCTAATTCCAGGAACTACACCGATAGCCAAGGCACCTTATCGGTTAGCACCCACAGAAATGTTAGAACTGAAAGAGCAATTAGATGAATTACTAAGTAAAGGATTCATACAACCTAGTTCATCCCCATGGGGAGCACCAGTACTATTTGTTAAGAAAAAGGATGGTTCAATGAGGATGTGTATCGATTATAGAGAATTGAATAAGGTTACAATTAAGAATCGATACCCATTACCTAGGATTGGTGATCTGTTTGATCAACTTCAAGGAGCTAGATATTTTTCTAAGATAGACTTACGCTCCGGATATCATCAATTGAAGGTACAAGAAGAAGACATACCTAAAACTGCTTTCAGAACTAGGTATGGTCATTATGAGTTTACAGTCATGCCCTTTGGGTTAACGAATGCACCTGCTGCATTCATGGACATGATGAATAGGATCTGTAAACCATATTTGGATAAATTTGTAATTGTTTTTATAGACGATATACTTATTTATTCCAAAAGTCAGACAGAGCATTGTGAACACCTTCATGCACTCTTAACTTTGTTAAGAAAAGAAAAGCTTTATGCCAAATTCTCGAAGTGTGAATTTTGGTTAAAGGAAGTGCAATTCCTAGGACACATGGTGAATCACAAAGGTATTCACGTAGATCCTGCTAAGATAGAGGCAATTACCAATTGGAAGGTTCCGCAAACCGCAATGGAAATTAGAAGTTTTATAGGTTTAGCTGGATATTATCGACGGTTTATTAAGGATTTTTCCAAGATAGCCGTACCATTAACTAAGCTAACCTGTAAAGCAGTTAAGTTTGAATGGGGACCAAAGCAAGAAGAAGCCTTTAGAATATTAAAGCAGAAATTAACAAATGCACCAATCTTAGCCTTACTAGAAGGAACTGAAGATTTTGAGGTATATTGTGATGCTTCAAAATTAGGATATGGATGTGTGCTTATGCAACGCAAAAAGGTGATTGCATATGCTTCAAGGCAATTGAAAAAGCACGAAGAAAATTATACGACTCATGATTTAGAATTAGGAGCCGTAATTTTTGCCCTTAAGATTTGGAGACATTATCTGTATGGAAGTAAATTTACTGTTTATACAGATCATAAAAGTTTAAGATATATATTTGGGCAAAAAGAGTTAAACATGAGGCAAAGGAGATGGATGGAAATCCTAAGTGACTACGACTGTGATATTCAGTATCACGAAGGAAAGGCAAATGTAGTTGCAGATGCCTTAAGTCGTAAGTATTATGAGAAACAACGACGGGTTCGTGCTCTCAGATTGAATCTACAAATAGATTTAATGGAACAATTGAAGAATGTTCAAGCTACAGCAATCAAGGATGATGCTGAAGGAATGAAAGGACGAATAAAGGAATTAGAACAAGGAGCAGATGGAATTTGGAGATTCCACAAAAGTAGAATTTGGGTACCTAAGCAAGGAGACCTAAGACCTAAGATTTTAAAAGAAGCCCATAAATCTAGGTATACTATGCACCCAGGAAACAATAAGATGTACCAAGATTTAAGAAAGAACTTCTGGTGGATAGGAATGAAAAAGGATATAGCGCGATATGTTTCTAAATGTCTCACTTGTTCACAAGTTAAAGCAGAACATCAGAAACCTTCAGGGTTACTACAACAATTAGAAATGCCTATATGGAAATAGGAACTTATAACAATGGATTTTGTTACTAAGTTACCCAAAACAAGAAAAGGTAATGATGCGATTTGGGTAATTGTGGATCGATTAACCAAATCAGCTCACTTTCTACCAATGAAAGAAACCTTTAATATGGAAAGGTTGGCAAAATTGTATGTAGATGAAGTCGTATCCTTACATGGAGTTCCACTCTCCATTGTTTCGGATAGGGATAGTCGTTTTACTTCGCATTTCTGGAAAAGTTTCCAGTAAGCTATGGGAACTCGACTCAATCTGAGTACTGCATATCATCCCCAAACAGACGGACAAAGTGAAAGGACGATCCAAACTATAGAAGACATGCTCCGAGCATGTGTAATAGATTTTGGTGGAAATTGGGATGATCACCTACCCTTAATCGAATTCTCCTATAATAATAGTTATCATTCAAGCATTGAAACTGCCCCATTTGAAGCACTATATGGAAGAAAGTGCAGAACTCCAGTTTGTTGGGCAGAAATAGGAGAAAATCAATTGTCAGGTCCTGAAATAGTGCAAGAGACGACTGATAAGATTACTCAAATCAAGGAAAGACTGAAGATGGCTCGTGATCGTCAGAAGAGTTATGCAGATAATCGGCTCAAGCCATTAGAATTCCAAGTCGGAGACAGAGTACTATTAAAAGTTTCTCCTTGGAAAGGAGTTGTTAGATTTGGTAAGAAAGGAAAGCTAAGTCCAAGATACGTAGGACCATTTCCAGTAATCCAATGTATAGGACCAGTTGCTTATCGTTTACAACTACCAGAAGAATTAGCTGGAGTACATGATGTATTTCATGTATCCAATCTCAAGAAATGCTTATCAGATGAATCACTGGTAGTACCTCTTCGAGATATAGAGGTAAACGAAAAGCTGAAATTTGTTGAGAAACCTCTTCAAATTGAGGATCGAAAGATCAAATTTCTCAAACATAAACGACTAGTTTTGGTTAAAGTAAAGTGGGATTCAAAGAGAGGAGCTGAATACACTTGGGAGCTGGAATCAGAAATGAAGCGAAAGTATCCTCATTTATTCCAGTAAATCTCGAGGACGAGATTTTTATTAAGGTGGGGAGAATGTAACAACTCTCATCAAAATTCATATTTAATTTAATTAAATTATCCAATAGGAAACCCTAATTGAGAAACCCAAGTGATTCTGTATAATCCCTAAAATTTTCAAGACATTTGGAATTAGAATCAGGGCCCCTAAAACTCAGGGGGGGGGGGGTAAACCCTATTCGGTAATATCTTGACAGTTCGTTGTCAAAAATTCGAAATAACACGAAACTAACTCAGCAAGCCTACTGGGACACAAGGCTACCCTAGGGTAGATTGGTACCCCAGGCGAGTCGCAACAGAACCAGGGACATCTTCCGCGACACGCGGGGGAACCCATTTTCAAGTATAAATAGAACAGTCTGTTTCAGGCAATTGAGTGTTCGTTCGACGTTCAAATTTGAATTGTACGTTGAGTTATAGCATAAACAGTCCCAAAACACACACTGATCACGAAGTGCTGCCACAATTCAGGGTAATAACTCGATCGCTGCTACGATTCAATGTCCGATCGATTAAACTATCCAATGGATGTTTAAGTGCTGCCCACATTAGGGTTTATGCTTTGTCATTCGTCGTTAAATCGATGGATGTTTAAGTATCGCACTTTGTCATTCGTTGTGAAGGTTTTAATCTCGTGAGTTGTCGTAAATGCTGTATTAAGTTACTAACCTAGTTTGTGTGCTTGATTATTTAAACTAGGTTATCAAGGCTAATCAGTAGGCTAAGCTCTGTTCAAAATTAAATCTACAATGTGAGTCATTCTCTTTTTATCAAATTTGGTTACAAAAAGTATGTTTATTTTCAAGATTATAATTACAGTGATTAAGTTTATGTAGTCACCAAATTACAGCCGGTATGTGGGGTATTGTGCACATTACTGTTGTATTATCACTTTAGGTGGGCGAACCTAATTAATGATACTCGTTACTATTGGGTGAACGGATTCAGTAGTAATATGACCACCGTCACCGAAACGAGTCGGTGACAAATACTGTGGGTAGTTGGTTGAAATAAACATTGTAATCTCTCTTAATACTGTGAATTATAACAAAAGAGTCATTTTAGCAAAATGAATGATTCACTCAGTATTTCCTGCTGACAAAACCTTTTTCAAACATGTTTCAGGTGATCTGTTGTGATTCAGGAAAAAGTGCCGTGAAGCACTATCAGCTTAAGGAAGTGGCTCAGTATAAAATAAAGAAACATGTTTTGTAAAATAAAAAGATTTCTTCGTGAAATCTCAAGATTGTAAATTACCGGGTTATATCCCGAGTTGTGAAATAAAATAATCGGGAAATATTTCAGTTTTTAAAATGATCCTGAAGAAACTTCCGTTGTTAAATAAATACCACGGGATTTTCTGTCACGCGGCTCCTGAAACGGGTTAAACCGGGTCGGGGGCCGTGACAGAATGGTCATCTGATCGGATGACAATCCGAACGGATGGTCATTCGATCGAATGACAATCCGTTCGGATGGTCATCCGTTCGGATGGTCATCCGTTCGGATGGCCATTCGTTCGGATTGCCATTCGTTTGGGGTGGATGTGTTTGTGTATAATGGCTTTGAAGTTTTCGTTGTAGTATTTTGAAAACATAGAAGTATCTCTACCTTTCAGGTCGCCCGGTCGAACAGTCATTCGATCGGATAGTGATCCATCGGTTGAACACTTAGGGGCTGTTTGGCAACCCTCTTAATGAATCATTAAGAGGTTCCCCTCTTATTCGGACAGAGGTGTATGTGTTTGGTTGGAAAAATACTAGCCTCTTAATGGCAAACCTCTTAATGATTCAGTGCTGAATCATTCAGCTATAAGAACTTGCTGAATGAAAAAAAAGACAATTGTTACCCTTTCCCTTCTCTTCTCTGTATAAACAAGAAACCCAACCTTTCACCTCTCATCAGCCAAGACCTCCGCCCCCACCCATCTCCTCACCACGGAACGCCTCCCGCCACCCTCCTCCTCCCTCTCCTCACCACCGAACAGCCGCCTCCTCCGTCACCGGAGAACTCATAACCGTAAGAAGCTCCGGCGGAATCACCCTCGCTCTTCTCTCTCTCCTCGACACAGTCACCGGAGAACTCACAACCGTAAGAAGCTCCGGCGGCAAATCGTTGGCCGGTGATGGCAGATTTGAGTTTACAGGTGAATCGTTTGGTTCGTTCATATAAAGATTTGGGTTTGATTCGAATCATGAAGTCTTTGATTCTTGGGTCTTTTTTGTCGTACAAGGGTTTTGTATTTGTTCTTGAATTTGATGGTTCATCAATCTGTTGTATATTATTGTTTTTGTATGAATTTGTTGATTTTCTCATATGGGTTTTGTATTTTGTGATATAAATTGCAAAAACAGTAGACATTTTTATGTTTTTATTTTTTATTTTTAGTTTGTTTAGAGGGGTAAAAATGTAATTTCACACGGTCATTCAGATGTGCAACCAAACAGCACTTTACTGGTTCAGCACTTACTGGTTCAGAGCCTCTTACCCATTCAGGCCTCTTATTCATTCAACACTTATTGATTCAGATGTTGCCAAACAGCCCCTTAGTGAGAACAAGTTCACAACAGGATTTTCATTAGATGGGATGGTCTTCCGAACGGATGGCAATCCGTTAGGAACTGATAATCTTTGGAAATTTCAAAAAGTTTAAGTGTTGAAGTCCAAATGCAATCCGATCGAACTGTCGTTCGATCGGATGGCAATCCGATCGGATGGCAGTCCGATCGGACGGCAATCCATCCCAACAACCTGATCGTCTTGAAACTTGAACGTTCTGAAAGTTTTGCGGTTCGATCGAGATGGCATGACAACACACTGAACAACAGGAACCCCATCAGACCCAGGTTATCCGATCGAACAGGAATCACCCCAATCCGATTCGGCTAACTGTTCACAATGGTTGTTCGTGTTCAACCCGAAGTCGGTTGCCTCGTTGATAGGAATTAGATCTTGGACCGACACTTCACTAGGAAACGAGTGAAAGGCCTGATCTAGCTCCGATTCTATCGGTTTGAGTGCATTGAGTGTAAAAGAGTTGAAAGAAGGTTAGAAACCATCTTTCAATCCTTTTAATCACGAAAAAGTTTAGATCTAGATGAAAATAGTGTTGAATCATGTGGAAATCATGTAGATCTTAGTTGTTCTTGGTGGAATAATGCCAAAACTTGAAGTTCATAAGAACTCCATGATGACATCATCCTAGAACACCCCAAATCCGGTGATTTCACGGTTAAAATTGACGATTCAAAGGTGAAAATGATGAAGAAGTGTGTGTAGATCATAGAAGTACAAGATTTGAGTTGAAAACTTACAAGGATCGCGAGAAATCGAGGGAAAAGAGGGCTTGAGCGTGCTGGTCGAATGAGGGAGAGCTGTCAAATCACAAGTGATGTGACAGAGGGGTATTTATAGGTTGCCAGAAAGGGAAAGGAGGAACAAGTGTCGGATGACGTACCGATCGGATGGCATTTCGATCGGATGGCAATCCGATCGGACGGCCATTCGATCGATTGGCTATTCGATCGAAGTGGTCCGATGAGTTGAGTTTCGGCGTTTCTTTTTTTGTGTGTTGAGCGTTGCGATGCATTTCGAGTGAGCGATGCGATAGTATTACTCATTAGTTACACAAATAACCTAACTACTATATCTAACATACAATCACTATAAATAACCTGCGTTTAGCGTTTGCGATTAGATTGCGTTGCGATAGAATTACGATTGCATTTGCGATTAAACACCTCAACATAAACATAACATGCACAAGTAACACATATTAGCACACACACGTAAAACAATATCCATAACCTATAATTCGGGTTGCGATGCGATGGCGATGCGATACGTCGATTAGCGTTTAACATGCGATTAAACCTCGATTGTTATAGATACTCCACATAATACAACTAAAGCAAATAAATAATAGAATTCGATTACAAGTCAAGAAGTACAATTCCATAGTTAAGCAAGGAGTGACAGATCGCAATTAGCAATCTTTTCTTCCTTTGACTTTGACTTATACTTTGACTTTAAAGAAATGCGGGTTGTTACAGCCTCCCCTACTTTAGGAAATTTCGTCCCGAAATTTAAGAAGTAGGCGTAATAAACAGTTACGGATACTTTGCCTTCATGTCACTTTCGAGTTCCCAGGTGAACTCGGCGCCCCGTTTGCCTTCCCAGGGAACCTTCACAATGGGAATGCGTGAGCGTCGGAGTACTTTGGTTTCTCGGCCCATGATCTCGACAGGCTTTTCCACGAAGTGTAATATTTCGTCCACTTGTCAATCCTCAAGAAGGACATGAAATTCCTGGTCGGCTAGGCACTTTCTGAGGTTCGAAACCTGGAATGTCGGGTGGACATTACTAAGTTCCTCCGGTAGTTCGAGCCTGTAGGCCACTTTACCAATCCTTTCCAGAATTTTAAAGGGTCCAACATATCAATGCGCGAGCTTTCCTTTCTTGCCGAATCTGATCTCCCCCTTCCAAGGTGCAACCTTTAGGAGTACGTGATCGCCAACGTCAAATTCCAGGGACTTGCGGCGTCTATCGGCGTAACTTTTCTGACGACTCCGAGCTTTCAGCAGATTGTCTTGAATTTGGAGGATTTTTTCAGTCGTTTCTTGCAACAGCTCAGGACCGGTAATTTGTGTGTCTTCAATCTCGTGCCATACAATAGGCGATCGACATTTTCTTTCGTATAATGCCTCAAATGGTGCCATTTGGATGCTAGAGTGATAACTGTTATTGTACGAGAATTCGACTAAAGGTAAGTGCGCGTCCCAATTACCACCGAAATCTATGACACACGAGTGAAGCATATCTTCAAGGGTGCGAATCGTGCGTCCAGTCTGACCGTCGGTCTGGGGATGGAAAGCGGTACTTAGATTGAGAGTAGTACCGAGAGCAGATTGAAATGTTTCCCAAAGACGCGAAGTAAATCGACCATCGCGGTCAGAAATGATATCATGAGGCGTCCTGTGTCGACAAATAATCTCGTCGGTGTAGATTCGTGCTAATCGTTCCACCTTATAGTCTTCCCGTATCGGTAAAAAGTGAGCAGATTTGGTGAGACGGTCAACAATCACCCAAATGCTGTCGTGACCTGATGGCATGCGCGGAAGTTTCGTTATAAAGTCCATAGCTATACTCTCCCATTTCCACATGAGGATCTCGGGTTGGACAAGTAAACCAGAGGGGCGTTGGTGTTCAGCCTTGACCTTCGAACAAGTCAGGCACTTCGAAACATAGATAGCGATATCCTTCTTCATGTCCGGCCACCAGTACTTGTAGCGTATGTCCTGGTACATCTTATCGGCACTGGGATGAATGGAATATCGCGATTTGTGAACTTCGTCTAGCAAAATTTGTCATAAGTTGGTACGCTTGGGAATCCAAATTCGGTCTAAATAATGAAAGATACCGTTCGATTTATTCTCGAGTTGAGCGACATCGTTAATTATTCTTTCCTTCTTCAAAGTACGTTCGGTAAAGCAAGCATGTTGGGCGTCGCGGATAAGAGTTTCGAGATTATGCTGGGATTGAATATTACGAACGCTATGCAAATAGCTTCGTCGATTGAGAGCATCGGCGACGACGTTTACTTTGCCTGGGTGGTAACGAATCTCACAGTCGTAATCGTTGAGGAGTTCTACCCACCGGCGTTGACGCATATTCAGTTCTTTCTGGTCAAAGATGTGTTGTAGGCTCCTATGGTCGGTGAAGACCGTACACTTGGTACCGTAAAGGTAGCGTCTCCAAATCTTTAACGCAAAAACAACTGCGCCAAGCTCGAGGTTGTGTGGGGTATAGTTCTTCTCGTAGATCATGAGCTGTCGAGAGGCGTACGCGATAACCTTATCTCGTTGCATGAGAACACAACCAATACCGAGGTGAGAGGCATCACAGTAGACTACGAAATCGTCGTTTCCGTCGGGAAGTGAGAGCACGGGAGCGTTGCAAAGCATCGTTTTGAGAGTTTGAAAAGACTACTCTTGTTTATTTCCCCAGACAAAAGGTCTGTCCTTATGCGTAAGCGAGGTAAGCGGTACAGCGATTTTAGATAAACTTCGATAAATCGGCGATAATAGCCCGCTAGTCCGAGAAAAGAATGGACTTCAGACGGGTTCTTGGGTGTAACCCAACTCTTAACAGCTTCGATCTTCGCGGGGTCGACGTGAATACCTTCGAGTATACTCACAGTGATGGTAGTTAATGGATTGAAGGGAGCGCTAGAGTGATTAGCCTGAGCAGTTAACGATTATCATAAGCGAATGAACGGTGCATTAAATGGTGAAAGTGAATAATGGACAAATGGTCATCCGATCGGATGACAATCCGAATGGATGGTCACTCGATCGAATGACAATCCGTTCGGATGGCCATTCGTTCGGATTGGCATTCGTTTGGGGTGGATGTGTTTGTGTATGATGGCTTTGAAATTTTCGTTGTAGTATTTTGAAAACATAGAAGTATTTCTACCTTTCAGGTCGCTCGGTCGAACGATCATTCGATCGGATGGGGATCCGTCGGTTGGACACTTAGTGAGAGCAAGTTTACAGCAGGATTGTCATTCGATCGGATGGTCTTCCGATAGGATGGCAATCCGTTAAGAACTGATAATCTTTGAAAATTGCAAAAAGTTTAAGTGTTGAAGTCCAAATGCAATCCGATCGGACTGTCGTTCGATCGGATGGCAATCCGATCGGATGGCAGTCTGATCGGATGGCAATCCATCCCAACAACCTGATCGTCTTGAAACTTGAACGTTCTGAAAGTTTTACGGTTCGATCGAGATGGCATGACAACGCGTTGAACAGCAGGAACCCCATCAGACCCAGGTTATCCGATCGAACAGGAATCACCCCAATCTGATTCGGCTAACTATTCACATTGGTTGTTCGTATTCAACCCGAAGTCGGTTGCCTTGTTGATAGGAATCAGATCTTGGACCGACACTTCACTAGGAAACGAGTGGAAGGCCTGATCTAGCTCCGATTCTATCGGTTTGAGTGCATTGAGTGTAAAAGAGTTGAAAGAAGGTTAGAAACCATCTTTCAATCCTTTTAATCACGAAAAAGTTTAGATCTAGATGAAAATAGTGTTGAATCATGTGGAAATCATGTAGATCTGAGTTGTTCTTGGTGGAATAATGCCAAAACTTGAAGTTCATAAGAACTCCATGATGACATCATCCTAGAACACCTCAAATCCGGTGATTTCACGGTTAAAATTGAAGATTCAAAAGTGAAAATAATGAAGAAGTGTGTGTAGATCATAGAAGTACAAGATTTGAGTTGAAAACTTACAAGGATCGCGAGAAATCGAGGGAAAAGAGGGATTGAGCGTGTTGGTCGAATAAGGGAGAGCTGTCACATCACAAGTGATGTGACAAAGGGGTATTTATAGGTTGCCAGAAAGGGAAAGGAGTGACAAATCGCAAATAAATAATAGAATTCGATTACAAGTCAAGAAGTACAATTCCATAGTTAAGCAAGGAGTGACAGATCGCAATTAGCAATCTTTTTTTTCCTTTGACTTTGACTTCTACTTTGACTTTAAAAAAATGCGGGTTGTTACACATCATCTGCTGGAAGTTTTCTCTTCAATCTTCTTATTACCGTTCAAGTCCTTTCACAATCGTAGGCCACTGGAATCCCAAGGGCCAGAATATCCATCTGAACGGTTTCATCCATACTAAGTATGGCCTTGATTGTCTTGACTTTCACCCTTCTCCTGTCAGAGAACTTTACGACGAAACGTCTCTCTGACCCCTCAAACCTCCATGCAATAACCTGAGGCATTTTTTAAGTTGTATGGCGTTTTAGACAATGTGTGGCGTGTTTATTGAATATGTGGAGTGTTAAGCTTTGTTTACCCGTTCTACTTATATAATGACTTTTTTTTGGCGCGAGGTAGATATATGTTTTTCGCGCTAAAAAACATTAGTAATTTTTTTATGTGTATTTTGTGTATCATTTGTCGTGCCATGTAGGATGCAGGCCTATAATGTGACAGGTAATTATGACGTTTTGAAAAGATAAATAAATTCAATTACGATGACGTGAATTTTAATATAATAAATGTTAGTAATAAAGTTTCTGTCGTTTCAGTCACTGTTTGTAGTTACTGTTTGTTCAGCTTCATCTGTTAAGGCTGTAACACGTCCCATCTTTCCAGGGTTTGGCATTTTGTATTTAATGGTGTTTAGATAAAGATGACACATTGTTTTAATGACGTTTAGTTAATTTTTGGACTTTTTAATAATAATTTATTAAACTAATTTTAATATAAGTTTCGGCATTTTGGCGTTTTATATAGCAACAACTTGTTTGGCCAGGATCCGTTCTCACAGTTTTCACACTTTAAGGCGTTTGGTGTTTGTAGCATCTTAGCGTTTTATAAACATTTTGTATAAACATTTTACAGAAATAATGTATTTTATCAGTGGAGAATTAGATAACAAACCACAGAAAATGACCCCTCAAAAATAAAAAAAATTAGAAAATGAAAAAAAATTAAAAAATGCTAATCCAATTTCTCATCCAAATCTTCACTGTCATCAGTATCTTCTTCTTGAAGTTTTTGTGCCTTGAACCTTTGAATATCTTAGATAGATGCCAATTTTCCTACATAACACCCATTTTTAGACGAAGCTGATCAGTCAGTAAAATATGGTATCCTGTATTTTGGTGTGATCTATTGTTGTTTGTTGACATGTTGTTGTAGATCAAAGCCTGTGTGGATGCTATTATCATCATGGAGTCCAAAATAGCATTTACACTGGGATCAATTCCTTCTTATCATCCAAACCTTCTTCAAGAACAAAGCACACAAAATGACATATCACTGTCATCAGGCTCTTTTTCTTGAATATTTGTCCATCTCATTCAGCAAAATCTTATAGAGTTAACCACCTCAGGTAAGAATCCATTCAGTGAAACTTCATGCAGAACAATACTGAATATCCAAGAAACGAGGTTTGCCATCTGTGGTTTTTTTAACTATTGATGGCATTTTAAACTGAGTGGTATTTAGGAAACATGGCGTTGTTTTTGGGTGTGATCAATGGATTGTGCTGAGACGTTTCTCTTTATAGGATGTTTTTGGCACGTAGTTTAGGCGGGATTTTATTATAATAAATGCTAGTAATAAAGTATTCGTCATTTAAGTTACTGTTTGTATTTACTGTTTTGTTCAGCTTTATCTGTTAAGGATGTAATATGCCCCATCTTTCAAGTTTGGCGTTTTATATTTAATGGCGTTTTGTAGACCAAGATGATAAAATACACTAACTAACACAGAAAAAATAGTTTTTATTATTTGGCGTTTTTTATTTAATGGCTTTTGTGGCATTTTTGCGTTTTGTAACTAATGAGAGAAATATAGTATTTTATTATTTGAAAAAAAATTACTAAAAAGAAAAAAAAACTCCTCGTCAGAAGGGACTTTGTCTGAGAAGTATCCATTACTCCTTTTGTCTTCTTCTTCGGATTCTTATTCTAGTCTCCCATCCAAGTCATCACTTTCACTTTCATTGGCTTCTTGTTCTTGAAGATTTTGAAGCATCCATTTGAACTTGTCCTACATCAACGCGAATTTTATGTTCGTGTATGTGTTCAAACATGTGGCGTTATGTAACTTCTCCAGGAACCCAACCCCCTACTTGGTCATGATGTCTTCAAGCATGTAGTCTTCCTGCGCCCCGTTGTTACATATAACGGTGACCATGTCTGTATCTTCATCAAAACGCCATGATGTGATGACTGGGTCCATTTTTGCATTTGCTTTGCGTGGTCCAAATTTTCTGGTTAATCTTCTCATAACCTTTTGTGTTTCATCACATTCGTTATCAAGAGGGATGCCAGGTGATAGGATAACCCTCTGTACCTCTTCTTCCATGTTCAAAATGGCTTTGATTGTTTTAACAAACACTTTTCTTCTATTGTCAAAATGAATTACAAATATTCTGATTCTGAGGGTGTATCTCCATGAAACGATGGTTAACATTTTGGCGTTTTGGTTAAATTTGACGTTTTGGTTAAAAATGACGTTTTTAGTATGATAAATGGAAGTGATGATGGAAGCGATGGTAACGCCGTTTATATAATGATGTTTTTGGCGCGTAGTTTAGGAGGGAATTTTTTCTAATAAATGTTAATAATTGACTTTCAGTACTGTTTGTTCCATCTACCTTCTAAGTCTGCAACGCGTTTTATCATTAAGCTTTGGCTTTCTATATTAATGGTGTTTTAGTCCTTTTGAATGGTGTGTTGCTCATTTAGTTTGGCGTTTTGAATTTGAGCAGTAAAAGACCTTTTTACCCTTAATGAAGCACGTTCAAGTAATAAAATTGATGTTATTTACGAAAACGCCACCGCGCCAATCTAGTCCATAGATTGTTTTGATATGACAATCCATAAGCGTTCTCACACTTTTCACCGTTTTCCTTAAATCCTTACATATATATATACACACACACATACATGGATGGGTTACCTTAAGATGCGAGAACTGTAGGAACCACTTTTCACCCTAGATCTCTCATGTATGAGTGGTTGTTGGGATTGAATTGTTTAAGTTGATTTGTCTTGTAGTTATTTTATTGATTAAAAAAGAACAAATAGTACAAGAAGGGTATTTTGGAAAATTTGACTTATGAACTATCGATGTATGACAATCAAACATCATAGACTACATCACTCTTCATGTCAACATTAATTACGTTTATCTATTTAAAAAAAATTAATTATAACACATGATTTTTATACAAAAAAAATTACACTACAAGAATAAAAAGAAAACGTCTTCAATCTTTGATCTTGATCTTCATTTTTTGTTTGTTATCCTCGTCATTTGAACGTAAAAGCCCCAAAAACTACGAAAATCAAAGAAAAACAGAGCATTTACATTCCACAAACGTTTAGAGGAGCTCAGGCCAGCGATCAGAGGCGTAAAAAAATATTTTTTTATCATGTGTAATAAAAAAAATTTACATTCGACACCATGCGCGAATTTTTTTTACATTCGACAACGTACGAGAAACAATTTTTCAAACGTATATAAAAACTAAACCTTTACGCGTACCGTTTTCACATATGTTTGAAAAATAGATTTACGCGTGACGTTTGGAGGAGTTCGGACCGACGATCAGGGCGTAAAAAAATATTGTTTTCTTTCGACGCCGTGCGCAATTTTTTTTACATTCGACAAATTACGTAAAAATATTTTTCAAACATACGTAAAAACTATTTTACGCCTTACGTTTTTATATACGTTTGAAAATTAGATTTACCCGTGACGTTTAGAGGAGCTCGGGTCGGCGATCAGGGGGGTAAAAAAACTTTTTTTACGCACGTTGTCAAAACATTTTTTATTATTTTTTTACATTGTGGTGTTCTCATACTCACTTCGTGTAAATGTTTACGTACATTGTCAAACCTTTTTTACGCACGTTATCGAATGTTTTTTTTAAGTTATAGTGCAAAGTCATCAAGCGTTAACGAATGAAATAGAAATTCTCAATAAACATATAAGACAAATATAGCTTGCATTTTATAAAGAATATTATGTCAGAATTTGGGAAAATAGAGCAAAAATAAATAGATATCATTTTCGATAATTTTGTATTTTCTAATCTATACTTTCTATAAAAGGGCAAATGGGCATGACATAAGAAAAATTGATGTGGCAAACATAGAGGTTGTCTAACAATGTCTTTCTTATATCATTATTGCAGCATAAATCTTAATATAAAATCACTTTAAAATACATTTAAACCTCTGCCCTCAAAACCTCTGCCCATATTCATCTATACAAAATCCAAACCTCTGCCATCAAAACCTCTTCCATATTCAAAATTCAAAATTTTGGCTCTAGTTTCAAAATTCAAACCATATACATATATAACATACATGATTCTGACTCCACATTCAAGTTTCAATTCATCTCCCTCTCTCATATCCAGAGCGAGCAATCTTTTCATCTAGGGTGAACCACCACTGTTTCGTTTAACGAATTTGTTCTAAATTTCTAATTATTACTGCAGCTTTGTATGAATTCATCCAGGAGCCATCAACACTTGTAGTAATTCTCTATTTTTTTCAATTGTATTTGTTGATTTGGATTTATTGCGTTGATTTAGCGTTTCTGTTTTGGGTTTCAGCTGTTGGATTGAGATGCCACGACCCTAAATTTGCTTCCTAAGGTAGGTAGAGTCACTTTTATTCTTGATATATACTACATAACCTTAGATCTATACATTGACCGAGTAATGTGATTCGTGAAGTATATTTACGTGTTACAGGCTGGTCAAGTTTATGGAGTCTCTCTAACTGGTAATTTATTAAGTAAGTCCGGTGTTTTTTCCAGAACAGAAGGCCAGTGGTAATATAGAGTTAATTGCCATTTTAGTCCCCGAGGTTTGTTCAAATTTGCTATTTTAGTCCAAAATGTTTTTTTTTTTCGCCTCTAGGTCCCTTGACTTTTCCCTTTTGTTGCCATTTTGATCACATACCCTAACTCCATCCAAAAACCCCATTTTTAACCAGGGGTATTTTGGGGATTTTCATTTTAAATCTTTTCAATTGCCATTTTGATCCAATTCTAAAAAATCCAAAAAATTCTAAAAATCCCAAAAATTCTAAAAAACCAAAAAAATAAAAAACAATTCTAAAAATAAAAAAAAATCAAAAAAATAAGAAAAAATAAGAAAAAAATCACAAAAAAAATTTGTAAAAATAAAAAAAAAATTCTAAAAAATCATAAAAATTCTAAAAAGTCAAAAAAAATTTCTAAAAATCTAAAAACTCAAACATATTTTAAAGTTTCAAATTCAAAAAATGACGATATATTCCTCGTCCAGACGAATATATTTTCAAGTTTTATCTATTTTGTTGAGTGAATGAGTGGTCATGATGAGATAGAACCATTTATCCATTTAAAAAAAAACAAATTTCATTTTAAGTTGACATCTTTCACAAACATTCTTACATTTCCACATTAATTATCACCCTTTTGGCCTTTTTATATATGTTTTCATACTATTTATTACAATAATATTTGCATCTTTAGTTTTGTATCAATTAATATAATTTACTAAATATAAATATAATGAAATATAAAATTTATAAACTAAAACATAACATGCATGTTCGTTAGTTAGTGGTTCTATCTCATCATGACCTCTCATTCACTCAACAAAATAGATAAAACTTGAAAATATATTCGTCTGGACGAGGAATATCGTCATTTTTTGAATTTGAAACTTTATAATATGTTTGTTTGAGTTTTTAGATTTTTTTTTATTTTTTAGAATTTTTTGATTTATTATAATTTTTTTGATTTTTTAGAATTTTTTTGATTTTTTTAGATTTTTTTTTTATTTTTTAGAATTTTCTTGATTTTTTAGAATTTTTATGATTTTTTTGGTTTTTTCGAATTTTTTGATTTTTTCGATTTTTTTTACTTTTAGAATTTTTTTTTACTTTTAGAATTTTTTTTATTTTTATGGTTTTTTTTTTTTTTAGAAAATTTTGGATTTTTTAATTTTTTTTTTATTCTTTACATTTTTTTTGATTTTTTAGATTTTTTTTATTTCTAGAATTCTTTTTTATTTTTATGATTTTTTTGTTTTTTTTGTTTTTTTATTTTTTAGATTTTTTTTATTTTTTAGAATTGGATCAAAATGGCAATTGAAAAGATTTAAAATGAAAATCCCCAAAATACCCCTGGTTAAAAATGAGGTTTTTGGATGGAGTTAGGGTATGTGATCAAAATGGCAACAAAAGGGAAAAGTCAGGGACCTAGAGGCGAAAAAAAAACAATTTGGACTAAAATAGCAAATTTGAACAAACCTCGGGGACTAAAATGGCAATTAACTCGGTAATATATAACATACATGTTACTCATGGATATAGAAGGAAATCACTTTTGGAAGTTCTTATTAGAAACAATGTACCTCTATTGAGGGCAACTTGGTAATATATAACATACATGTTCCTCATGGATATAGAAGGAAATCACTTTTGGAAGTTCTTATTAGAAACAATGTACCGCTATTGAGGGCAACTTGGTTTATCAAAGTTACATATCTCAATAAGGTATTGATAATGTCATCTTACCATTATTAGTATTTATTATTTATTATTGGAGTTTGCTAATCATGATTTTATATTTACAGGTTCGACCAGGTTCTTCAAGTACATCTTCTGATAAAACTCGGTTTTCTAGCTCAGACCAGTGGACGAAGGATGTTATTGAGTATTTGCAATATCTTTTGGATGAGTTTGTATCTAAAAGTAATTCATAATCTACCCTTCGTTTTAAGGTCATCTCAGTTTGCTTATGGTGTGTGAGTGTGTCCCTCCAGCACATGAATGACCATGTGTATCAGGTTGTGGTGATGAGGAGCCATCTTTACATTTTAAATGGTGGTATGTGGTTCGAACCATTATTAGTATTTATTATTGGAGTGGTGCAGATCATGATTTTATGTTTTACTTTGTAGATTGTTTATGGTATTTGTTTGTAAGTTTTGCGAGGTTATTTATTTAAGAATCGTTTGATGATTTGTGGAGAGAGTAGAGTGATGATGAGGATTTGATGGACTGTTTTGAGGTTTTGTTCGTCATTTTGTTTGAACTATGATTTAAAATGAAACTATCATCATTTAGTAAGTTATTTCCACGTGTCCGTCACTCTTTATCTCAAATGCTTCTTGAGGACAGCAATGAAGTTGAAATTGATGAATAGGGAAATGCTGAACATCCTCCTACCATGGTCTATCAAAAAGATGCACCAAGAGGATTAAAACGACTCTTGAAGTTTACACAAAAAGCTAAAGCTGATTCACATCTAACAGCTGGTGGTTGGTCCAGCCCGTCGGCATTTTCTGAAGGAGAGGATGATATTGAGGAATCTAAAGGTATAGAATAATATACAGTCTACTTTACTACACTTTTATCTTCGAAATGATTTAAGGAATAATGTATTATCAATGCAGGTCAATCAAGTTTGAGTAGATATAGTGTGCAGAATCATCATAGGGTACCAGAAGGTCATGTCTCAGCTTTCATGAACACAACAAAAGGTAAAGTCTGTTAGTTTCTTCTCCTACGAGTTTGTACGTGCTTCCTTTTATAAGTCATTGTATATTACTAGAGGTTGGCCCGTTGGGCGGGCTGGGTAGCAGGTCAAAACATGTTCTAGTTGAAAATGACCCACAAAACATTTTTTGTCCACTTAATATTTTGTAATCAGTTTCTTTGCCCCTTGTAAATTTCAATACTCTCTTGCTACTTTTGTTTTTCAGCAACAATGCCATTCTTCTCTCTTTCAGGATTTAGGGGCAACAAGACAACGAAACCAAGCTTAACAGCCTCAATATCTAGCCTCAAAGTAGTTTGGCGTAAAGATCAAAAGCTAGACCAAGCAATCAAAAACGATAAATCATGGAGACTATGTGCCAAAGTTGTTAAAGAAGTCTTAAACGAACCCGATCAAGTAATCCCTCTTCGCTATTTAGAAAAGCGACGTGAACGGTTATGACTTCCTGTTAAATCGACACTTTTTTATCTCGAAACCCTTTGCTTTTCGATGTGTATTATGACCGAATTAAGCCCAAGACTGACCCGGTTAAGTTTTTACGCGTCAGTGATTGACTTCAACGCGTTTTGGATCAAAATGAAAGGGTTTATGTCGAAAACGAGCCGTTGATTGTTGCTAAGCTGTGTAAGTTGTTGATGATGTTGAAAGATAATGTGGTTTCTTGGAACACGAGATTTACAAAATCTATTATTGAGCAAAGGGCTTATGAGGAATCGGAGTTAACGGGTATAAAGATCAGGCCGTCTTTCAACTAGAAGCTACCATCGGGTTTTTAAGTAAGAAAGAAATGAGGGAATGGATTAGAGATTGGAAGGAACGTCCGTTCATATCACTGTATGACGATGCGTCAAATTTGAATCAAACGTCTCTAGAAATGGAGAAGAGAACGGTGGGAGTTTTTCACGAGTTACTATCGTTATCTTTGTATAAAAGAATTCCAGTGTAGATATTGGGCAAGTTTACTGAAGAGTATAGGTTTTCAAACGCGTTTTTGAGTGTGTTTACATGACATTCGGGGATCTTTTATATGTCATTAAAAGGTGGGATCAAAACAGCAATGCTGCGAGAAGCGTATAAGGGTGATCAGTTGATTGACCGAGGTCCGCTACTGGAAATTAATGATAATGTTATTGAATTATTGGCTGAAGGACACAAGCAGAGGGAAGAAGAACTGAATCTAAAAAAACAAGCGGTTAAAAGGGATATGGATACGGTGCATGATCAAAAGCAGACTTCACAGTCTAAGGGTTAGTATTTTTATACCTTTGGCAATAATACCAACCTTTGTTGTGTATAATTGACTTTTTTTGTTTGCATTTATATTATTTATTGCAGTTTTATAGATATGGTTAGTGATATAAATGATACTATTTGAAGCTTTGATGTCCTAGAAATGTTACTTTTAGAAATGTGACCACTTGGTTAAAAAGGAGCTTAGGCCATCCGTAGTCATAACGCCCCTTTGTGGGCGTTATGCGACACGTGGCGCGCCACGTCAGCGTGTGGGCGTTATGGGGCCTTATGCATTTAAGCCTGTAGTCATAACGCCCCTACCTCATCATTACCCAATTAATTATAAACCCTTAAATTATACATATATATGTATATATATATGTCTGTGTGAGTGGAGGGTGAACGGAGGCAACAAGCATGGCGCCGCGATAATTATCGCGCCTTCAAAAAATTTTTGGGCATAGCGCCCTTCGGGGCGGTGTTCTCGGCGCCATCTCGGCGCTATAGGGGCTTATAGCGCCCCACTACGCAAGGTCTTATATATTAGATGGATTAGGTCAACAGAGTTTAGAACAGATTAGTCAACAGAGGTTAAAAGAGGGTTAGGTTGTGTTTGTTTTTTACCAGAAGGTCTGCGCAGCCTCTTATGTCTGCGCGGCGCAGACCACGCGCAGACATTGGCTCGAGCAGACTGTTTGTTTTCCGGAAGATCTGCAGACCAAAAACGTCTGCCTCACCTCTTCCCCACGCAGACTTGGACTCGTGTCTGCACACCTCTGCAGACGTCTTCTCGTCTTCTCCCTCCAGCCGACACCACCTCCACCTCCGACACCACCTCCTCTGCCACCACCTCCACCTCCGCCACCACCTCCTCTGCCACCACCTCCACCTCCACCTCCGACAAAACCCCCCAAAACCCCCAATCACCTCCTACTGAACCTACCCACCCCACATCCCTCGTTCTCCCTTAAGTGAACGGCCGGCCACCACCGGTTGGTGATGGTGTACGGCGGCGACGGTACAGACAGCGAGAGAGAGGGAGATCGGAAGAGAGAGAGAGAAAGAACCCGATGAGAGAGAGAAGGAGATCGGAAGAGAGAGAGAAAGAACCCGGTTGGTGATGGTGTACGGCGGCTGAATCGCCGTCTCCGACGACCAGAAACGCCCTCACGGCGGCGGCACGGCGGCGGTGGTGGGGTATGTCGATGATGATGATGATTTTGTCGATGATGATGATTCTGGCGGTGGTGGGGTATGTCGATGATGATGATGATTTTGTCGATGATGATGATTCTGGTGGTGGTGACGGTGGTGGCGGTGGTGTAGTGGTGATGGTGGTGGCGGTGGTAGATGAAGCAGAGAGAGAGAGGTGAGTAGTCTGAGGTGTGTGTTTGTGTGTGTTTTGTGGGTGTAGAAGATATTTATGTAGAAGTAAAAAACAAACTCTCTTCTCCTTGCAGACTGCAGACATTTGGTCCACCTCTTCTCCTGCAGATGCCTGCAGATGTGGTCCGCAGACTGCAGACATTTTCCCGCAGAAAAAACAAACACAACCTTAGTCAACAGAGGTTAAAAGGGTTAGTCGACAAAGGTTAAAAAGGGGTTAGTTAACAGAGGTTAAAAGGGTTAGTTAACAGAGGTTAGAACGGATTAGTCAACAGAGGTTAAAAGAGGGTTAGTCAACAGAGGTTAAAAGGGTTAGTCGACAAATGTTAAAAAGGGGTTAGTCAACAGAGGTTAGAACGGATTAGTCAACAGAGGTTAAAAAAGGGTTAGTCAACAGAGGTTAAAAGGGTTAGTCAACAAAGGTTAAAGAGGGGGTTAGTCAACAGAGGTTAAAAGGGTTAGTCGAGGTTAAAAAGGATCATGCAACAGAGATTAATTTCCCAAACCGTAATTTTCCACTAGAGATGTAATTTTACTTTTATGTGATGGTGTTTTGATGTTTTAATTACAGGAAAGTGCGATGCTAAGATTAGACATGAGTGAATACATGGAGAGATATACAGTCGGCAAGCTAATAGGTTCACCACCAGGTTATGTAGGGTATGGTGAAGGTGGGACCCTCACTGAAGCGATCCGTAAACGCCCGTTCACTGTTGTCCTTCTCGATGAAATAGAAAAAGCCCATCCCGATATCTTCAACATTCTTCTTCAGATCTTTGAAGATGGCCACCTCACCGATTCTCAGGTTCGTACATCTTGAAAATCTAAAAAACAAAATTAAGAAGTTATTTTTAATTAATATGTTAATAACCTATTGTTGTCTTGCAGGGTCGTAGAGTATTGTTTAAGAATGCATTATAATTCTATCGGTTTTATGCTTGACGATGATGAGTCAGCATCTTCTTATGCTGGATTGAAATCGCTTGTGATGGAAGAACTTAATGCATAGTGAACTTACTTTGGAAATTTGATTGTGAGATTTGAGTATTTCATAGTGAATGTTTGATGGAATATTTATAGGTTGAAATTCAACTGTGCTTCCTATAATTGTTGAGAATGTTGCCAGAAGTGGAGTTGAAATTAGGGATGGCAATCAAACCCGAACCCGATGGGTAAACCCGAAACCCGACACATCTGGGACGGGTTTGGAGTCGGTTAATTGGGTTTGGGACGGGTTTGGGACTAGTTTTTAACTTTTTCGCGGGTTTGGGATTTGGTGATATACCCGTTTACCCGACCCAATTACCCGATAAAGTAAACCTGTTTTCCCGATTGTCTACCCGATATAATTTCTTTTATATTTTTAAATATGTAAACATATAATACATCCTTTTTTCTATACACATAGATATTTTATCCCGTATACATTATAGTTATTTGATATATTTCTTTAGTGATAATACTAAATGTAACTGATTAGTAGTTACCCGATGGGTTTTGGGTCGGGTATACCCAACGGGTAAACTTTTTAAAATTAATGGGTTACCCGAAACCCGCGGGTATACCCAATACCCGATGGGTATTTACCCGCTAGAAACCCGACGGGTTTTGGGACGGACTTGGGACAAGCTTATCTAATCGGGTTTGGGGTTAGGATTACCTAAACCCGTCCCAAACCCGACCCATTGTCATCCCTAGTTGAAATTGAGATGGCTTTGGAGGTATAATGTTTATATTTTTGCTTTGGCTACGAGGATGATTATTTACAAGTGTTTTAATTATCTCTTAGATTTAATGATTTTGAATGTTCTCGATGCATATTCTTTAAAGATTTTAAGATGAGTTACCATAGCTCTACGAAAGTTTGATGAGTGTGTCTAGATTGCGAAACTATAACTTTTTGGCAGCTTATTGATGTTTATCAGAACTAGGAAGTCTATAGAGAACATAAGTTTAGTCATTTTGAAACATTATTGCTGGCGGCTAGACTGTGAAAGTGGAGAAATTGGTCCAGAATAATTGTTGAAAAGTTGTGTGAAAATGGAGGTTAAGTTTGTAAATGTGTGGTAAATATGTTAAATAGGTGTGTTGGCTTGATGAACCGAGTCCAACAGAACAGTAAACAACATTGCATCAGATATATTTTAAGTATATGTATATATTGTTTTTTTTGTATGTAGTTATTCTGATTGTAATGTTGTTATATATTGTGAGTAATGAATCAATTCAATTCAAGATGAATGGAACATCTAAGATTATGGGGTATGGGGCGGGGGTTGGGTACAAACGCCCAAGTCATCACCCCGGGTGGGCTTGGGTTTCGGCGTGGCCCCTTGGGCTGGGGTTTCAGCTCAGGCGTTGGGCGGGCCTAGCGGTGTTCCGTGGCCGGCTTTCATTGGCTGGGTTGGCTAGGCTATAGGTGGCTAGGCTTTTTTTTTTTTTAATTTTGTGTGTATTTT
Organism: Helianthus tuberosus; assembly: GCA_030545235.1. Classification (NCBI taxonomy): domain Eukaryota; kingdom Viridiplantae; phylum Streptophyta; class Magnoliopsida; order Asterales; family Asteraceae; genus Helianthus; species Helianthus tuberosus. The sequence goes on from CM060357.1 coordinate 183,467,908, forward strand.
TATAATAATTGAAAAAAAAAAATATAACACATGGCCAACCCACGCGGGCTAGCCACGCCCCGCCATGCTTTTCCCATGGCCAGGAAGGTATTGGGCTGACAAAGCCCCAACTTACTGTTGGACGGCTTCCACGTGCTGCATAGAGCACACACAACCCATCACCGTTGGACATCTGCTTCTATCCTGGGCAAAATGGAAAATTGAAATGAAAAAGGACTTTCCAGGTGAGCCACCAACCCAACATGCAACTGACCAACGGTGCCCCTCGAAGTCCACGTGTCAACTCATGCCCCAAACCGCCGCCCCACCATACCCCACGGTCTAATATAAAAACATTCGTTGTTTAATAAAATGTGGTAAGCATAGTTCTTTAAAAACCACCCGTGTTTGCACACGGGTATCACTACTGGTAAACATACAAGACAAATATAGTTTGCATTTTATAAAAAAAACATTATATCATAATTAGGGAAAATTGAGCAAAAAGAAATAGATATTATTTTCGATATTTTTGTATTTTCTAAATTACGTAATACTTTTGGTGTTTGAATTTAAAACATAAGATATTTTTTTCTAATTTTAAATAGAGTTAAATGCCATTTTAGTCCCTGTGGTTTGAGCCATTTTGTCAGTTTAGTCCAAAGGTTTCATTTTTAACATGTGGGTCCAAAAAGGTTTCACAGTTGCCATTTTAGTCCACTGGGTTAACTTCATCCATTTTTTCTGTTAACGAGAAGACCAATTCGGTCATTTTATATGGCTGAAATGCCCTTTTAGTTAACAGAATTACATACAAAATGACCAAATTGGTCTTCTCGTTAACAGAAAAAATGGATGAAGTTAACCAAGTGGACTAAAATGGCAACTGTGAAACTTTTTTGGACCCACAGGTTAAAAATGAAACCTTTGGACTAAACTGGCAAAATGGCCCAAACCACAGAGACTAAAATGGCATTTAACTCTTTTAAATATAAAAAGTATAAAAGAGATGAATTGAGAGAGAAATTTTTATGTTAGACATATGAATGATGATTTTATGTCCCCTGTAATGTCTTAAGAGAGGTACTGAATAAATATTTAGTTACCTTAATAAAATATATATCTATGATTGTGTAATTACTTATTTATACAATTTAATCATTAACCGTAGAATGAGTACGAAATTTGAAGTTGACAAACTACAATCCTATGATATATAAAAAGTAGACAACTAGCAAAAACACACTAAAAACAATAGTATCACTAACTTTACAAAGGATAAACATTTCCTGCTATCAGATCCCAGCACAAAAACCGCATTAATTACTCAACTAATTTAAAGGAGTGTATGACATGATTATGGGTGTAAACGAGTCGAGCCGAGTCCGAGCTTGACCAGGCTCGAGCTCGATTAATTTATGAGAGCTCGGGCTCGAGCTCGGCTTGATTCGAGCTTTGTTTTCAAGGCTCGAGCTCGGCTCGTTTGTATTTTCACAAGCTCGAGCTCGGCTCGGGATTGGCTCGTTTATTATCTATTAATTAATATATTAAATAAAAATAATAGACTTTTTAGGCTCGCGAGCTCGATAAGTGAAGCTCAGGCTCAGGCTCGTTTACTAAATAAGCTTATTTTTAGGTTCTAGGTCGGCTTGTAAACAAGTTTGAATAAGCTCGGCTCGACTCGGCTCGTTTACACTAAGGCTCGATAAGGCTCGACGAGCCTAACGAGCTTCACATGCGAGGCTAGAGCTCGGGCTCGATAAACAAATGAGCTTTGTTTTAGGCTCAAGCTCGGCTCGGGCTTGATAAGGCTCGGCTCGTTTTGAGCTTTTTCTCGAGCAGACCTCGAGTAGCTCGTGAGCCGCTCGGCTCGTTTGCACCCCTAGACATGATCAAATAGATGCTACAGTTAACATGCACGCAACATTGCACCTCCTTTGGTTATTGAGATTCTTTAACGTACTTGGTTAAGACACGACGTCCAATCACGTTGCTACAAATCCTGTCTAATCCGCTCATCTCAAGTAATTATGGGCCTACCTCTATTCCTCCGCTCCACAGTCAAGGATTCCACTACTCTAACTGGCGTTGTCGACTGTTTGCTCTTCACATGTCCAAACCATCTCAATCGCCCCTCTTGTATCTTATCCAATATACGAGCCACTCCTAACCTTTCCCGGAGAACCTCATTTCTTATCCGATCTAGCCTTGTATGCCCACACATCTATCTTAACATCCCCATCTTTGCTACTTCCATCTTACGCGCTTGTGTCTTCTTGATGGCCCAACAGTCTGTTCCATACAACATAGCAGGTCTAACTGCAACCCTATAAAATTTCCTCTTTAGTTTTGTTGGAAATCTCTAGCCTTGATGAGATGAACTACATCACTATCTATCTCCCCATCCCTTTGTACAAACGATCCAATATTTGAACTTAGTTGTCTGGGGAACCATTTGACTGTCAATGGTAATCTGAGTATCGTCGATGTCACCTGAAATCACAATAAAGACATTGAGTCTTAGAGCGACTAATCCTTAAACCCTTGCCTTCCAAAGTTGCTCACCACACCTCTAGTCTCCCATATAATTAATATTCATTTTCTTATACGTTTTTTCTCTTTAGATGTGTGTATACGTGTATAATGTTAAAAATATTTGACATGTATATGTTTGTATATAAATGAACATATATGAATGAACACGTTCATAGACGTATATGTTCAAATGATTTTTCATTCACATATGATCGAAAAAGAAGCTTGTTCGTGTTTGTTTATTTAAGTAAACAAATGTAAAATCACGTTCATATTTGTTGATTTAATAACAAACAAACGTAGCGAGTAAAATAATACTTCTGGCAGAACTATTGGTAGAGTTTAAGGAGGATGGGATGAGGACACCTCTATTCTAGGAAATAAGGAGGTTGCGCCCAGCGAAACACCCAACTCCAATATTATTTTTAGTGCACTATATAGCAATCCAGATGCCATAAAATATGGATAAGAGAATTAAAGCAGGAACAAACCAAAAGTACTAATAATGATAGTAGTAAATTACTCCCAGCATAAAAACGGTGGGTAAACTATAATAGCAAGAGATAAGATAAACATGATACAAGACAAAGTACATCTAGGAATCTAGGATCCTTGAAAGTTCCTAGACACTCCCTTAAAAATACCTATATGTGATCACTAACTTTACAAAGGATACATTTTCTGCAGCCAGACCCAGCACAAAAACCACATTAATTACTCTTAACTAATTTAAAGGAGTGTAAGACATGATCAAATAGACACTACAGTTAACGTGCACGCAACATTGCACCTCCTTTTGTTCTTGAGATTCTTTAACAAACTTGGTTAAAACACGACGTCCAATCACGCTGCTACAAAAATTCCCGCCAAGAGTCACACCAGGAAAGTTGTCCAAAAACGGTGAGCTGTTAATGTCAGCTGGGCCAAGGATGCCAAACATATCAGGACAAGTGAATATAAGACCACCGAACACCTCTTGCTTATCACCGCCAGTGGTGGTGTTCCTCCCTTGATTGAAAGATCTCAAATGGTTGGAGACAGCAGTAGTAGAAGATAGAGCGGTGGTAGGATCTGAGTAGTAAAAACGGACTGTGTCGTCTGTTTTGAGGCCCCCGTCATGAACCCTTAAATACCCTTCGTAATGCCTGCATGAAGATGATATATAGTTAGAGCCTTGGAAGTCACAGTTTCGAAGCATTTAGTTATCGGTTTGGTTTTAAAAAACGATGCGTTTTGATCCCAAAAGCCGAGTTGCGCGAAGCGCACGCATCACGTATGCAAGACATTCTTTATTAAAAAAAATATTATAGCTAATATTTCAACTTGTCAACCTTTAAACACTAAAATACAGGTAAGATATACTCATCATCTACAGTCAGATTTGATCAATCGATGGTCTAATTTGTTCATATATCAGTCAACTGTATAAGGCGCCACATCAGACCCCATCATGTGATGCACGCATCATGGAATGGAATCGCATCCGCGATGCGATCTCATCACTGCATCAAGTGATGCGGGCATTTTAAAACCAAGGTTATCGGTGGTTTGTACGAGTGGTGTTTTATTTTAAACAAATTCAGTGGATAAAGCCAAAAATCACTAGCCAAAATGAAAACGTGCCAAAAATCGCTATCCAATATGCAAAGATTGACTATGCAAGTTGACTTCTATAGTTCTATGTTATACATGATGGATGATATATGTAATCGCTCAAAGAAAAAGACAATATGAAGAAACAAGAGAAAATTACAGTATCTTACCCAAGAACGGGATGGAATGCAAGAGATGTCATACATCCGACCTTTTCTTGAGCAATGGAGTATTTTCTTTTCTTTGTTACCCCAATGAAGAGATCCCAAAACTTATCTCGACCTCCTAGCTGTCATAAGTCGATAATGTATTAAAAGGTCTTGATGTACATCAAAATAATAATTATACTACTTTCATAAACATACACTAAAAGTTCAACAATTCATAATGTCATGTTTTCAAAACACAACCCATTCCATAGTAAAAAAATCCCACTTATAAGTTATAACAATTTGTTTCATTGAATAAAATGTTCTCTTCGTTATATAGTGTAACAGGCTTATAATCAAAATTATAACTTATAAGTAACTTTGTACTTGGTTTTGTTTAATCTAATGTGGAATGTATAAATATAATATGTTTGGCATTCTGACAGAATAAATATGAAATTTTGAACTATTAGGATGATTTATATGAACATATGCCTAATATATTAGTTATAATGATGTAGCTTGAGTTAACTACAGAAAAAGAATAACATACCTCATCATCAACTTGATTCAGAATAGTTTCAACATTAATATTCTCAACCGACCCTTCTCTTCTTGCAGCGATATCAGTCGTAAAACCAGTTCTCACAATAACAGATGTGTATGTGGGGCCTACTGGTGACAATCCGCTTGATAATACAGCATGAAATTGAGTTTCTCCTATACCTGCTAGAAAAATATTAAGAACTTCTCATAATTGAATGCAACATATAATAATTAAAAAACAACATAAAAAAATAAAAAAAAATTGAAGGTATCAGATCAACAGAGAAAGAAAAATAAGGAAAAAAACAATAAGGATATGATAAAAACATAAAACTATATATCCACCGGTGTGGATTTTGATGTTACCAGGAGGTTTATTCCTGTCCACCGCAAATACCAAGGCAACAGCAGCGGAAGTACGAAACTGAGCATCACTGGTACATTGAAACTTAGATAAAGCATCACCAACAATGACGGTTTCTGGTGACATGGCATAATCTAAAAAAATGAAAAATGTATATATAAAATTCATATAAGTCAGCAAAACAAAGCGATGTGTTTTTGAAGTAACACTAACCCAATTTCTCTATAACATCACTCATGCATGAATAATAATGGTCCTGTAAACAAACTCCAGTGAGCATTAGAAATGCAACAAGAAAGGTTACTGTTAGTAGTAAAATATGTGACCAAATAACATGAGGGATGGCTTACACCAAACACTATGATGGCAGCAGGGGAGTTACATCCAGAAACCGAAGTTGAGAACTCCCTAATGTCTGTTACGAATTCGTCAATCATGAGCGCTTCTGGTTCCTAATACATGAATACACAAACGTATAAAAAAAAACTAAACCAATATATAGAAAAAGAAAGACGGCATTTCTTACCTGAATTTGGTTTAAAAGTGGGAGTATTGTGACTTTTAACCCTGGTAGAAATCCAACAATCAACATTATTGCATCAATCTCGTGGTCTTGAAAATACCACTCAACCTGCAGCAGATTATTCGATTCGTTATTTTCTTAACAAACACCAAAGAATAACAAGTAATCAAAATAACAAAATTAACCTCATAGGATCTATGAGAAGTTGCATTCCTTTCAATTATTCCCCAGGTATGATTAGTAATGACTGGAACATTAGTACCTAGTGCTGCAGTAATCTGCAAGACGTCATTCATACAATCAGTGTTGTAAAAGTCGGCCTACTCGGCCTTGTACTCGGTGAGTACTCGGTCCTCGGACCACCTCCGAGGGGAGTTTACCCTAGTCGGACTTGATTACTCGGCGACAGTCAAAATCAATCTCCTCGGCCTTGTACTCAGACTACTCGGACTTGTATTCAGACTACTCGGACTTGTACTCGGCATACTTGGCCTTGTACTTGGTGAGGTTTAAACTCAAACATGTTTCATTTTAAATTATACTCATTCTGACATGAATTATGCTTATTTTTATATAATACAATATATAATAATAAATTTTCTTTTTATTTACCATGTCCGCGTACCCGCGAGTACTCCGATTACTCCTAACCAGGGGCGGACCTACCTCTTTGGTAGGGGTAACCCCCGCTACCCCTTGGTAGGAAAAAAATTGGAAAAATTAGTGCAAATTTTGGAAAAATTTGACGTTTTTTCGATTTCGTTACGGCTTATTTATAACACGTTACCCCTTGGTCGGAATCCTAGATCCGCCACTGTCCCAACTCCCCATTCGGCCGACTAGGGACCGCCTAGCAACTAATAGATGCAATTTATTAATATTCCATCTATTACTGATATACTGATTACTAGTGTTCCACAACATGACATTATTCATTAATTATAAAGTTGTATATATCAATTTTGAAGTGGAAATAACATACGAGATGGTGAGCCTCTCTCAAATCGTCTCCATAATAGCCACCAATGGAAGCAATGGCAAAGTGAGGACGAATAGGCTTCGATAGTACTTTATTCACCACCTCTTCTACAGCATTCTGATCAAAATTAGGGCTAAAATTGGTAGGATATTACGATTTTGAGTATAATTTATGATTCATGCAAAAGTTAGGGTTTGAAAAGTAACCTCGAGTGATCGATTGAGGGAACATGCAGAGGCGAACTTCGGACGAGAAAGAACGCGGTCGCAGACGACGTTCCACGAACGGCTGACGCAAGCGGCGGAGGCGAAGGAGGCTGCCGGAAGTCTAGCCACGATGTTCTGTAGAAGGTCTTCGCTGATGACGTCAATAGGTGCAGCGATTCCGCATTGCCGGAGTGTTTGTGACGTCATTTCGGTGGTATCTGACAGTTGTGGTGGTTACACTGAAAGCTTTTAGGGGTGTTGAATGCTGATTAATATTGTTTTATAAGGGCATGTGTAGTCATAACGCCCCTTTGTGGGCGTTATGCGACACGTGGCGCGCCACGTCAGCGTGGGGCGTTATGGGGCTTTATGCACTTTAAGCCCGTAGTCATAAAGCCCCTGTCTAATCATTACTCAATTATTAATTTCTAATTTTTTATAATTATTTTCTAACTTTATAAAATTAAAATTCATTTCATTAAATTAAAAAACATTACACTAAAATAAAAATAAAAACATTACACTAAAAAAAAAAAAAACGGTTACACTAAAAAAAAAAAAAAAACAGTAACCTAAAAAAAAAAAAAAAACGGTTCCAAAAAAAAAAAAAAGTTCCCGTCTTCAAAGATTAATCTTCTTCGTCTTCGTTGTCTCCTTCTTCCTCTTCGTTTTCTCCAGCATCCAAACCTACGTCTTCAAAGTTCCCGTCTTCGAATTCCTCAACCTCTTCTTCCTCGGAATCTTCTTCGTCTTCATTGTTGTATCCAATTGGCCGAATCGCCCAAGCATGCTCAACCAAATCTGCCTTCAACGCGTTATGCATGTCCCTAGATCGCAATAGTTGAGCATTTGCGAGTCTCTCTTCCATTGTTGCTTGGGTTCCTTCGACTAAATCTTCCGGAATGTAGTTTTGGCATATCGCTTTTCCATCATCCTCAATGATCATATTGTGCAAAATGATGCAAGCATACATGGTCATTCGTATTCTATCCTTATGCCACATGCGACAAGGATTTCTGAGAAAATGCCATCGTTGCTGTAGAACCCCAAAACACCTCTCGATATCCTTTCTCGAAGACTCTTGTAATTTTTTAAAATACTTTCTTTTCTCATCGAACGTTTCAGAAAACGTTTTAACAATTATCGAATACTCCGGGTATATACCATCGCCCAAATAGTAGCCATGCTCGTAGTCGTTCCCGTTTGCATGAAAACCGGCCTTTGGTATAGTTCCAGAAATGTAGCCCTCTATTAATGGTGAAGCCTCTAACGTATTAATATCGTTAAAACACCCGGCTACACCAAAGAAGGCCGACCAAACCCAAAGGTCGTATGACGCAACAGCTTGTAATACCAAAGTTGGCCCTTTTTGATCACCCCGTGTATGTTGACCTCGCCATGCGGTTGGACAATTATACCAACGCCATTGACGACAATCCAAGCTACCAATCATGCCGGGTATTCCATGCTTTTCTAGATGGACCTCATATATTTGTTGAAGGTCGTTCCAAGTGGGATTTCTCAAATAACGTTTTCCATATAACTGGCATATACCTAAAATATAATTTAATATATAAAAGTTTTATTTGTAAGCTACTAAAAAATCAATATATAAAAGTAAGTAAATAAATAAAAAAAAGTCAAAAAAAAAATACCATAGCAAAAATGTTCCACGCAATCTCGGGTTGTTTTCTCCGCCATCTTCAAGTACTCGTCGTTGATGTCGTACGTGTTTCCGTATGCTAATATGCGTAACGCGGATGTGACCTTTTGAATTGAGGTGAAGCCTAAGTATCCTCGCGCGTCCATTCTTTGCTTAAAGAAATCATACGTATTTTCCAAATCATTAGAAATGCGCAAAAATAACCTTTGGCTCATACGAAAACGCCGTCTAAAAACATTGGGTCCGTGAACCGGTGTCGCATCAAAATAGTCTCTCATCAAACGCTCGTTCGCGGCTTCACGATCTCGCAAGATATAGGTGCGCCGCAAGATGGGTCGTGGAGGGGGAGTAGGCCGAACGTGCTCAAGTGCTTGCATCATAAAAGTAGACACACTCGTAACCGCTTCTTCCTCCTCCGCGTCTTCTTCGGGCGAAAAAAATCTTCGGTAAATATTGGTGAACGAGTCTTCCGACGGGGAACCCATTTTTTTGAATAAGGTGAGAGTAGCTTCAACACTTTTTAAAAAATATAGAGAGAATGAGAGTTGGAATGTATTGATTTGTAAAAAAAATGGAAGAGTTGGAATGTATTTATAGTGTGAAAAATAAAAAAAATGAATTTTTTTTTTTTTTTTTTAATAAATATGACCGTTTGTCAACGGTCAAAATCCAAAACACAAATCGATAGCGCCGCGATAATGGTCGCGCTCTCAATTTTTTTTTGGGCATAGCGCCCTTCGTCCCGGTGTGGGCGGCGCCATCTCGGCGCTATGTGGGTTGGTCGCGCCCCACTACGCAAGGTCTAAGGCGGTAGTGGGGTGGCTATGAGATTAGGTGTTCAGTTTGGTACCGGTAAAATATCGATTTTTATCTTTAAATATCGGTCATGTACCGTACTGTACCGTTCCGTTCCATACTGAACATTTCGATACTCGTACTCAATTTTGACAACTTTTCGAAACCGGTACCGGTTCACACTCGTCCCTAGTTATAATCGTCTTTTTTTCATTTTACATTTAAGCTAATGCTACAAGTTTAATAAGATTATTGGTTCTTAGGGAGTAAGCGACATCCAAATGTATTACCCTAGCCCGGTTTAATCCTACGCTATCATGTCAATTTTATACCCAAATACTCTAGTACAATCAAACACTGATGATGTCTAACCACGAGTACCCTAGATTCATGGACATCACCCTTTCAATCCACCCAACAATCACACACACCCTAAAGAGATAGACCTCACCTCTTCACACACTCTTAAGACCATGTGTAGTGGTGCACATGAATAATGCCCCTACCTATGGGCGTTGTGCGACACGTGTCATCACAGTCAGAAAAGGGGAATTATAGGGCGTTTTTCATATATGGGTGTAGTGGGATAATGCCTAATAATACCCCATCAATAATTACCCATTTTTTTTTTCAAAATAGGATCGCAATTTCATTCATACTTGCCAAATTACATCAAAACAAAAGGTAGACGGGCAACAAGCTGCGCCGCCACCCCTTTCTGAATTGCAAACCCTAATCTGCCAAATACAAAACCTCGTCCCCCCGATGCTGAGCAATTGTTGTGGATGACCCGTTGGACCCTGGTCAGAAATTGGATAGCTTCTGGCGCTAGGGAGCCAAATGTGTCAAAGGCAAAAGGGACAAAAACATGCTGGTTCTCTGCACAAGCTTTAGCGTGCTTATCAACTTTCTTCGATTCTGCCTTTCTTGCTGCTTGTCCAGCTACAAACCCATTTATTATCTTTAAAAAAAAAATAAAACAAACTAATAATATTTGGAAGCTTCTTATTAGACAAGCAAATAATGCCCCAGCATGCACCAGCGTTCTTTAAACAACGCCCAAGGGGGCGGTCCGGCGGCGTTAAGGGGCGGTTTTTTTTTTTGGGGGGGGGGGGGGGGTAAACGCCCAATAACCCTACTACGGGTGGTCTAAGCGGCAAAGGTTTGGCATGTAAATTACCCTAGCCGCAACCCTAAGAGGGTGACGATAATGTTACCTAGTGGCAAACTACCATAGTAGGCTTACCCGCATGACGCCACGTCCCCTTATACATAAAATGGAATGTTACAAAAGTAAATAAAATTGTCTTTGAAATTCATTGTCACATGTATTAAGTTGTTAACTAACGTAAGAGTGAAAACAACAAAGATAATTCTTAAAAGATGAAATATATTATTGAATGAATACAGCATTACATTAGGACTCAGAAGTCATTTTTGTGTGGAATTCTAAACTTAAGTTATCATCACATCTTTTAAATCTATAATTGATATTTAAATATTGAAATTAAAAGTAAAGAAACATGTAAATCAAGTCACTTAGTCGGTTATTTACATGTTTTATACCGAAAAAAATTGTATGATTTAGAATCACTAAGGTCGTGTTTGTTTTTTTGCTAGAAGCACTTCAGAACCTCTTATGTCTGCGCCACGCATATCACGCGCAGACATAAGGGTCTGCAGCTTTTTTGTTTTCTCGCAGACCTTTCATTAAAAAAGGTCTGCGAGACCTCTGCTTCAAACAGACATGAACCCATGTCTTCTAAGGTCTGCACAACATCTTCTCCCTCCACTCAGCAGACACCACCACATCCTCTGCCACCACCTCCACTCCGCCACCACCTCCCACCCTCACCTGTCGCCACCTCCACTCTGCCACCACCTCCACTCTGACACCACACCCTTATCTGAACCAAAAAAAAGAATCCCCAAATCTCTTAACAAACGAAAAAAATCCCCAAATCATTAAACATAATAAACACATAAACCCTAACCTGAAGATTCGATTTCGAAAACCGTCGATTCTGAAACTCAGGACCGGAATAAGAGTCACCGGAGAACAAACCGTGAGAAGGTGACAGTGGTGGTTGTGGTGTAGTGGTGACGGTGGTGGTAGATGAAGGCAAATAAAACCCCCAAATCGAAACCCTCCTTCCCGTTCATCTCCTCCCTTGATCTCTCTCTCCTCCCTCGATCTCTCTCCCTCGATCCTTCCGGTAACGGTGGTGGCAGTGGGTGTTCGGTGGTGGTGGTGGTTGCGACGGGGGTGGGTGGTTGTGGTGGTGGTGGTTGAGACGGGGGTGGGTGTTCGGTGGTGGTGGTGGTTGCGACGGTTGTGGTGGTGATGGCGGTGGTTGTGGTTGTGGTGGTGGTAGATGAAAGGCAGAGAGAGATGAGGTGTTGTGTGTGTTTGTGTGTGAGAAGAGAAGAGAAGGGTTATATGTAAAACAAACACTCTTCTCCTTGCAGACTGCAGTCCTTTGGTCCATCTCTTCTCCTGCAGATGTGGTCCGCAGACTGCAGACCTTTTCCTGCAGAAAAAACAAACAACACCTAAAATTGTGGGAAATTTTTAGTGCTAAAATCCTAAAACCGGAGCCTAAATGATGAAACGCGGGTCTATACGTTGATCCAAACACCATGTGGTATTTTCCACAAGATTTGATACATAGAGAACTTTTCGACTTTTCCTGCATGCTTGTGGGCCCATAGCTCAACTCATAGCCTGGGTATGCTTCTTTATTTTATTTTTAGAGTAAACTGCCATTTTGGTCCCTGTGGTTTGGGCATTTTTGTCATTTTAGTCCAAATCTCAAACTTTTGTCTTTTTGTGCAGGGGCATTTTGGTCCATCTCAGGTTTTTTACAACATATTAATTATTATTAATAAACTAAAAAAGAGTAAATTGCAATCATCTCTTTAACTCCTCTTTCCCTCAATTCATCTCTCTCTCTCTCTACCTCTACACATCCCCATCTGCATCTTCATCTTCTCTACCAAAACCCTAATTATACTTAAAACACAAAGGCATATACTATCATAGCAACATTCATTCTATAATGACTAAATTACAAGTTTTGTCCTTTATGTATGTCTCAAATTGCAGGCGCTGTCCTTTAAACCAAAACTTGACAGGCGGTGTCCTTTGTGTTTTCAAAATCTTGCACATTTTGTCCTTTAGGCCAAACTTAGTTAGATTTTTTAGTTAAATCTGGTATCAAGGGGCTATTTTGTAAAAAAAATTTATTCAGGGACTAAATTGTAAAAGAATATTATTATTATTATTATTATTATTATTATTATTATTATTATTATTGAGTAAATTACTAACCACCATCACCACCACCCTTCATCACCATCACCACCACCCTCCACCGCCGCCACCACCACCATCATAACACATACTTCTAAATCCACTTTAAATCTCTCCTACAAACAATTCCAACTGTAATATTAACAATAAATGTATCAAATGCTAATAAAATCATAAACCTCTACATATTCAATAAACAAGCTATGAAACATAAATTAGAAACAACCTCAACGCCATATTTGATAGCGACACCTGCAAGCGTATCACCATTACCGACACTTGACGGTTAATTCCATTAATAAACAAGAATGATGCATTAACCCTAACGGAGCTGAAACACTTGAATCTGAGGTTAATTCCATTAATACAAACTCCGATCTCATAAAAAACCTTATCACAATACTCTAACAATCTCCGTTTTTCCGTCTTTTCATCCGTAAAACGTTTATTAAACCCTAAATCTGAGTTTTCGGCACATTAGGGCATCAATCTGGTGAAAAAGAGTACTTCCAGCATTTTAACAAATCTCGAGGTCGAGATTTCTTTTAAGGGGGTGAGGATGTAACACCCCGAAAATTTACGTCCTATAATGTCTTGACACGTGTCATAACCTTTGAACGTGTGAATGAATGTTCTTGAAGGACTAAAGTTGACAAACAATGAAACTATGTAAATACAAGGGTTCAAAGTGTCAACAATGAATAAATATACCTTACAATAACCCTTCATGATGTTGATTACCTTAAACGAATGGATCATGGATCATACGAAGCGAATTGTGAAAGAAAGTGAGAGATTAAAAACTACAGGGGTTAAATGTGTCAACATGTTAAGTTATACCTCTGAGTGACCTTATAGCAAACCTGAAGCCTTGTAACGATTAAATATGCTCTCTAGAATGTACCATAAAAATTTCACCAAGTTTCGTTATCGTATGAGAAAGTTATGATAAAAGTCGTGTGTGAGGGTTAGAATCGCCAACATTGAAAATTAGGGCTTTTCGGGTGATCACAAAGTTACTCGAGGACTTGACAAAGATGGTATAAGCCTTGAAGCCCTTAGAATTCATTTTAGAAGGCTTAAAATGCAAGAAACAGTGAGAAAGCGATGTTTCGGAGGACTAGGGACCAAAAATGCAAAATTTACAAGGCTGATGACAGGCTAGCGGTGCGCTACATCAGAAGCGTAGCGGTGCGCTAGGCCTGCCCAGCGACCAGATTCATGACAGATGGCTGTTTCAGCCATTTAACCGACTTATGTTGATCTTATCTGCTGTGGTGAGAGCCCCTACATGATTTATAGCCTATAAATGACATATGTATTGATCCTTGATCATTACTAAACTCATTTGGCATCAATTTGAAAGATCAAAAGTTCTTATAAAATCTCATAGTGCAACATACAAGTTCATTTCAACTTCTGAACATTTCGAGGAACTCTGGAACTGATACAAGGCTTACAAATCATCCATTAGACGTATGTAAGTGCTCTTGATCCTTCTCGTTGGTGTTATGCTTAGTTTAGAGCCTAGAAGTCAAACCGTCGTAATTACGGTTTGACTTAGCGATAAATCAGGAACGGTCCAGAGTTTTGTCGAAACGAAAGTTGTTATAAGTTGGTATTTATATGGGTAATAAACCCCTAAAAGGTCACCCACTGATTTCAATCTTAACTATGTCGTTTGTCGAGTCAAACTTCTTTCGAAAAGTCAACAGAAATGTTAATCGCATATTTAATGATACAGAAGGCGTGTAATCTGTTTTAACATACATATAACTTGAAAATAAGTATAATAACTTGTCTACGCTTGATTGATTCGACAATTTTCTGTTATGAACCGATTCGGAACCGAAAGACGCAAAAGTTTGACTTTTGCTTTGACCTCAGTTCTGACCCGATTTATGTAGGTTTAGACATGCCTTAAGGTTCCATTAGGACCTAGTTACATGTGTGTATAAGCCTCTGCGTTTATACCACTCGAATCCCTAATCGTCCGACGTTTCCGTTAAATGCCTAAATAATGACCATAATGCCCTTATGACCGCAGAACGAGATTTTAGAAAATGTAAAAGTGCAAAAGTCTTTAATACTGATTATTGAACATGTCTGCAAAATTTCACGTCAATCGGAAGTCTAGATGAGTAGTTATGCTTAATGGCGTATTTATAAACATGTTTATTAATTAAACGGCGCCATTAGCGTAAAACCTATCTAAACTCAGTTTTGACACCAAATCTTTTACCCACTGATGTTAAATAATATTTTAGGATTTTTAAAGATTTTTAATTATTTTTAGACTGATCACAAGCTTGGATTAGCGCCTTAATTCGGTAAATACCGAATATACCCTTTTAGGCCATAAAATGAGTTTTACAAATCCTTTTAACGCCAATCCAATTGCTACTGATTTTAAATAATAAATGTAGTGTTTTGAACTTGTTTAAATAATCAGAAAACTCAGAATACTATTTTAAACCGTACGTCGCTTAAAACGGCTTTATACGCGTATTATACGCATAGTTAGGGTTTAAAACTATTTTGACATATAAGACTTATAACCAAATGTTATAATCTGTTAAAATAAACTAAGTTACTGATGTTTTCAGACCCGGTTCACATAAATGTAATTAATCCCTTTTATAATCTTTAAAATGACCAAAATACCCCTTCGGGGCTTTTTATGAGATTAAACTCGTTTTGGGCATAACGGAAGGTATCCCACTGATATCACAACATATTTAGGGCATGATAACTTAGGAAACCTGTTTAGGACTCTTATGGTTACCCGTTACGCGTCATATGCGTTCGGTTCGGTTTATGTAACTAGTTTACATAAATTGGCCGAAACGGGTCAAGACTTATCAGTTTCGTCTCAAAATCCAGAATGTGTATGAAATACCCATATTAAGCAAGTCTTCAAACTTGTCGGGTCTAAATCACATTCTATCCGGTCTTCGCTTAATCATGCGTTTGAACCGTATCTCCCTCTTGAAAACTAACCGGTCTAAGTCAAGGCTTAATTAAAGACCCGTTAGGATTCTAATAGGTTATTAAAAACCTTCGTTCCAGATTTAGGAGCTCAGTAAAAGCTATCTGTACTTGCTGATTTGATACGGCTGGGATTGAATTTATATTTAAGCTCAGGTAAATACTTTTAACTTATTTTCCCTATACGGGCTTGGGGTACGGTATATAAAATACCGCTTGGTCGGGGCGTTGAATCTTTGATTGAATGAATGATAATGAAAGTATTGAAATGTCTCGTTTAATATTGTTTTGTTTACTTAAAGCCTTTGGGGGGTTAATGACCGTTGTCCCGGATATCCCTGGCATCATTCTACGAATGGCCACGACCTCAGCACCCGGCGTAGGCGTACGCCGTCGGTGTCTCATAATTAAATGTGGTGTGTCAATTAATCTTTAACCCGGCTCGATCCGGGCTACTGAACGCATAAGGAACATGTAAATCATGTACAAGTTTATATATTTAAATAAGTAACCCAAGTTATAAAATATTATTTGTGCCATGTGCATTCAAATCAATCATTTTCTTAAACCCTTTTTAAAATGAGTCGGTTGATTGTATTTACCAGTGTAAACTGACGTATTTTCCCAAAAAGGCTAAGTGCAGGTACTAATTGGAATTGGCTGGCTACTCCTAGCATCAATAAAGAGTCTCGCAAGCTTAGATGCCTAAAGTCTGTTGAACCATATTATTTTATTTGCGATCCGCCTGTGGATCCTTTACTTCCGTTGTAATACTTTGATGTTACACTATTACGGATTGTAATATATTTATCCTTTTGCTTCCGCTGTGCATTTATATATTGTGTTGTTTGACTATGATGTTGCCAACCACGTCACGTTACTCCCCTACCGGGCCCACCGGTAACACGTGGAAATTTGGGGTGTGACAGGTTGGTATCAGAGCCAACATTGAGTGAATTAAACACTATCTTTTGTGTTTAATCTCAATGACACATTTGCACATTCCTTGACCTTCTGAGTCTAGACTTAACATAGGAATACTCTCAATCCTCACCTGGGAATTTTACTTCAAATTTTTATATATTGGATACGTCGCCAAGCGAAGAAACCGTAATAGGAATTCTCCACACCCAGAGCCTTAAATTGCTGACCTTCGTACAGCGGCTAGGATGAAACGTGCAACCAAGGAGAAAGCATTCAGGAATTGAATGAAGAAGAAACTCCTTTGCTGAAGATCATTTCCTCAATAATCCTTATAAGGACGTATTTACCTTTTCAGTCCCTTCGAGGACAACATTATTCCTTTCAAGTCCCGCTTAGGGCAACTCTGTACTTTTATTTTTTTTAAATAATGGATTTTTTCCAATATTCGTATTTAGTCTATTGATTTAGAAATCATAGCTTATATCATCCTATAAGCTGATCATATTATAACCATCCCTTAGAAGGGAAGTGCCTACGGGCTATAACGTATTGTCCATCTGAGACACTGACATTGTGATCTTTATGATTCCTTGTCTATGGTGGTGAGCTATGCTCAAGCCTATTAGCCTATATGATCAATGTGATCATGGCTAATATGTCTCAGACATTGTGATCTTTATGATTCCTTGTCTATGGTGGTGAGCTATGCTCAAGCCTATTAGCCTATGATCAATGTGATCATGACTAATATCATCAATATGATGATCATATTATTAACATCCTTAGTGACGAAGTGCCTACTGGCTATACTTTGTAATATTGTCAATACGACAATGACAGTTGTAACTCTTAGGGTTCCTGTCTAAGGTGGTGGGCTATGCCTAAGCCTCATAGTCAATATGATCAATATTATCATGACTACTATCATCAGTGTGATGATTATTATTTTTCTTAAAACATCGTTTTGTAATGTCAATTGATTTGCCTACTGGCCATATTGTATCGTCAATTATGACAATGACAGTAGTAGTCTTCGACTCTCTGTCCAGTAAAGGTAATGAAATATGTTCAAACCTTAATGCCTCGATTCTCTGAAATCATGGCTTATAAATTAAACTCGTCTACGTGACTAAGCCTTTTGTACTATTACTAGATTATAATTTAGGATTAATAGTGAAAATCCTGAATAAAATAAATATCATTCTTTTCCTGCCAGTATAAATATTAAGAGAGAATCTTAAAAGGTTTGACCTAGCTTGAATGTCATTGAAGACCTAGCTAAGATGGTAAAACCTGGTTAAAAAGAGATTCAGATCATTGTTAACCTTTGAAAATGGATTGACACTCCCGACATCAGTGATGCGATAAATCACACTTGTCATCTTTGTATTAGGATTTTTCCACATCCTTTATTTAGCATAAAATAACCAATAGGAATCATGGCTAGTAAACGTCGAATATGATGTACGCATCAAAACATCCATTAGGATGTTTACCTACGGGAAAAGGTGTATACATGAAAAGATAGTGTTTATTTCATAAATTCTTGTCAGGACAATGAATTATGAAATTTTCCGATCCAAAGGAATTATCGATTATGTGTTAAATTTTTCCCTAATAACAAGGCCACATCGGTACCAATTGTCCTAAGACTGCCAAAGAAGGAGCAGCTAAGTCTGGCAAGGATTTAAAGGACCACCAGCAGTCAGGTGAAAAACCCAGATGCAAAATCTGCAAGAAACAGCACTTCGGAAAGTGCAGGTATGGATTGAACTCGCATACACAGTCGAGAACTTTTGCATGTGGGATATGCAAGTCCAAGGGGCATAAGACCTTGGATTGCAAGGAGATGGAGGACGCAACCTGCTATAGTTGCAATGAAAAAGGGCACATTAAGACTAACTGCCCTAACTACGCTAAAAAGCTGGAGGAAGTTAAAAAGATCAAAGCTGGAAGCTCTCAAAAGGATGCTCAAGAGACTGTTCAGGATAACAAAGTCACAACAGGTATTTTCTTTATCAATAACGTTCATGCTAGAGTATTAATTGATACAGGATCAGATAAGTCTCTCGTAGACAATAGATGTTGTAAATCATTAAATCTGCCTGTTAAAACTCTAAGCGTTAAGTATGAAGTAAAATTGGCCGATAGTACCTCTGAGACTGCTCCAGCAATATTAAATGGATGTTTTATATCCATTAGGAATTACCCTTCTCAGCTGTCCTTGTTTCGTTAATAGGAGGACTCGATATAGTAATAAGAAAGGATTGGTCGTCTAGTGACCAAGCCCATATTGTGGGTGATAAGAAGCAATCAATTATCAAAACTCCTTATGAGACAACCCTCATAATTACATGTTCCATGTCCACAATGTTTAGGCATCATTTTAGGGCCTTAAAGTTGACTTAACAAGCTTTAAACGTGTCAGAAATGGCTTAAAAGTATAACAAGGACAAAGACTGTCATTTTTGAAAATTGCTTCTGATCAGAAGACCCGGGCGGCCCGCGTAAGCCCTGGGTGATACCATACGCGGCCCGCGTTAGGCTCCAAGCGAAAAAAAATGGTGGAACCGGCCGTCCTCGGAATCGAACCTGGGTCTAGGCCGCACCCTTTCGCGCGCCTAGCCAACCGAGCTAGGTGCCTAGTTTGTGAAAATTTCCGACCTGATTAATTATAAGCACATGTACAATAATTTCCTTACTTCTTTCTATAAGTCAACTACTTATCCTCCTTATGTTAACTAAGTATTAGAATCCAAGATTTTTACCGCTATGATTTAGCTACTCTTGGCTTGCTTATGTTGACTAAATGTTAGAAAGGATAAAGTAGAAATCCATTAAGTATATCAGTGGATATGCTGGAAAGGACATAGTAAGGCATACATCACAGCCATATGATAATAATACTCTTAATAGGTGAGGACCTTAATAAAATCCTCAGGAAAGATCTTTTATATATTGAGGGATGGTCCAAGTTTCTAAGGACCATATTAGAAGACATATTATTCACGCCGCGAAATGGAAAAAGATGGAATAAGAGTTTTTCAACTCCCTCATAAGAGCTATAAATTATAGGCAGTATGATGCAAACCTTGGATTCATTGGTTGAAATAATGCTCTTACTCAGTTACCCTAGAATCTAAGCATAATGCACTATATATATCGTGATGATGTAGCATCCGCTAAGAAGGGACACATTAAGGTTTCAAGGCCTGTTTATTATAAATCCATTATGGATCTACCTCAGCTATTCACGTTGCATTGATTAAGAAATAACCAGTCAAAGCTAAGACTGCCCTAAAGCTGTTTAAGATTTACAGCTAAGTTTAAAAGGAATAAGAATGGAGGCATTTAACCCTCCTGGTGAATAATTAAGGGTAGCTCACATTAATAATGACACCGGATAAATCCCTTATTTTGACATGATGGATAGAAGATACGTTTAGGATTCAGGTGCTGCTAAGTCTCTCATAAGACCATAAGCTTAACAAACTTTTGATTTCATAAGAACTTCAGATATTAAAGATAAGATATGATTTACCAATGAAATCTTTAATGACACTCTCTCCCATCCTCGAAGAAAAATCTTTTCATAAGAATCTGGAGTACTCTTCCTCAAAAAGAGTACGACAAAATATATTATTGTATTTTTATTAGTCTCTCATTGTTTTCTATCGCCTGCGAATGCCAAACTATGTTTGATAAAAGTGCCATATGAGGAGTGGCGTATCCTAGTGTGTCCCATAGATTGCTTTCATGCCTGATCAGTATGGAGGTTTAATGCATGGAACCTCTGAGATATCCCAATAGTCATATCGTACTAAAGTCGACTAGTAGTATTCAAAGAAGATATCCTGAATGGAATTATCCAATTAAATGTTCCAGATCGAGGAATTCGTGGACTTGTATCGTAAATGTGTCACTTAATTGACACAAACAATGGTGGATGGATTGGAGTTAGAGATTTATAAAATCTCTGTAACCTCCTTATATCTTGATAATCTTCTTCAAAGATTACCCTGTTTACCCCTGAGAGGCAGGTAGAGTAAGGGTTATATCCCATTTAGGGCTGCATTGTTATGAAATCTCCAAAGCAGCTAATACCATTATTGGAAGAATCGAAAACCCTGGTTGAGTAAGTTTCAGAATATGGATTCATATAGCCTAACTCAAATATCCTGAGAATTCGGTATAGTTAACGATGAAAGACGGTTCATTTTGCTTACGCATTAGTTACCGCAACCCTGAATAGGCAACGATTAAGAACCCCCATCAGCTGCCCCGAATCGTCGATTTGTTCGACTAACGGTAAGGATTAGCTGTTCCTTAAGATGGGTATTGAATAGTGATTGGAATAACCATTTCACATTAAGATAAGCTTTTCTATAATAGTTGTTAAGTAAGTATTAAGACTAATCCTTTGGAAACCTGGGATAGATCGAATGTTAAACATCGATTGATAGATAGAGAATTGGTAAGTCCAATTATCAAAATCTGAAAGTTGCCTGGGGGACAACAAATAAGATTATACAAATCCATAATCGATTGTAGGTTGCCAGTATACGGCAAGAAGTAAAAGAGTTATGAAAATAGCAAACTTCCTAAGTTCTTGTTAAGGAATATAGTTTAACAAAAGATATCACCCAGGAAGGGTGTACCAAATTTGTGAAATTATCAGGCTAGTTAAGCTCTGAATATATGGAAATCATTCGAAGGAAATTGAATGTATCAAGATCAAGTAGCTTGTAAGCTAAAACCTACTTAAGGAGTTTGACGGAGCTCGCAATACATTGCACAATAGTGACTGGAAGATGTGTTCCGCCAATAAGTTAAGAAGAACTATCACATAATGATATGTAGAATTATGATGTAATGAGCATCCTGTATCGATTGAGGATCGACAGGTCAAGAAGCTCCAAAAGGATACATACGCCTAATATAAGATCCACTATGGGAGCTTGGAAAGAATCCAGATATGCTATAAAAGTTAAGTCCCTTATGCGACATAGAGTACTTCCAGCATTTTAACAAATCTCGAGGTCGAGATTTCTTTTAAGGGGGTGAGGATGTAACACCCCGAAAATTTACGTCCTATAATGTCTTGACACGTGTCATAACCTTTGAACGTGTGAATGAATGTTCTTGAAGGACTAAAGTTGACAAACAATGAAACTATGTAAATACAAGGGTTCAAAGTGTCAACAATGAATAAATATACCTTACAATAACCCTTCATGATGTTGATTACCTTAAACGAATGGATCATGGATCATACGAAGCGAATTGTGAAAGAAAGTGAGAGATTAAAAACTACAGGGGTTAAATGTGTCAACATGTTAAGTTATACCTCTGAGTGACCTTATAGCAAACCTGAAGCCTTGTAACGATTAAATATGCTCTCTAGAATGTACCATAAAAATTTCACCAAGTTTCGTTATCGTATGAGAAAGTTATGATAAAAGTCGTGTGTGAGGGTTAGAATCGCCAACATTGAAAATTAGGGCTTTTCGGGTGATCACAAAGTTACTCGAGGACTTGACAAAGATGGTATAAGCCTTGAAGCCCTTAGAATTCATTTTAGAAGGCTTAAAATGCAAGAAACAGTGAGAAAGCGATGTTTCGGAGGACTAGGGACCAAAAATGCAAAATTTACAAGGCTGATGACAGGCTAGCGGTGCGCTACATCAGAAGCGTAGCGGTGCGCTAGGCCTGCCCAGCGACCAGATTCATGACAGATGGCTGTTTCAGCCATTTAACCGACTTATGTTGATCTTATCTGCTGTGGTGAGAGCCCCTACATGATTTATAGCCTATAAATGACATATGTATTGATCCTTGATCATTACTAAACTCATTTGGCATCAATTTGAAAGATCAAAAGTTCTTATAAAATCTCATAGTGCAACATACAAGTTCATTTCAACTTCTGAACATTTCGAGGAACTCTGGAACTGATACAAGGCTTACAAATCATCCATTAGACGTATGTAAGTGCTCTTGATCCTTCTCGTTGGTGTTATGCTTAGTTTAGAGCCTAGAAGTCAAACCGTCGTAATTACGGTTTGACTTAGCGATAAATCAGGAACGGTCCAGAGTTTTGTCGAAACGAAAGTTGTTATAAGTTGGTATTTATATGGGTAATAAACCCCTAAA
Source organism: Helianthus tuberosus (assembly GCA_030545235.1). Classification (NCBI taxonomy): domain Eukaryota; kingdom Viridiplantae; phylum Streptophyta; class Magnoliopsida; order Asterales; family Asteraceae; genus Helianthus; species Helianthus tuberosus. Next base: position 183,490,618 of record CM060357.1, read on the forward strand.
AGGTCACCCACTGATTTCAATCTTAACTATGTCGTTTGTCGAGTCAAACTTCTTTCGAAAAGTCAACAGAAATGTTAATCGCATATTTAATGATACAGAAGGCGTGTAATCTGTTTTAACATACATATAACTTGAAAATAAGTATAATAACTTGTCTACGCTTGATTGATTCGACAATTTTCTGTTATGAACCGATTCGGAACCGAAAGACGCAAAAGTTTGACTTTTGCTTTGACCTCAGTTCTGACCCGATTTATGTAGGTTTAGACATGCCTTAAGGTTCCATTAGGACCTAGTTACATGTGTGTATAAGCCTCTGCGTTTATACCACTCGAATCCCTAATCGTCCGACGTTTCCGTTAAATGCCTAAATAATGACCATAATGCCCTTATGACCGCAGAACGAGATTTTAGAAAATGTAAAAGTGCAAAAGTCTTTAATACTGATTATTGAACATGTCTGCAAAATTTCACGTCAATCGGAAGTCTAGATGAGTAGTTATGCTTAATGGCGTATTTATAAACATGTTTATTAATTAAACGGCGCCATTAGCGTAAAACCTATCTAAACTCAGTTTTGACACCAAATCTTTTACCCACTGATGTTAAATAATATTTTAGGATTTTTAAAGATTTTTAATTATTTTTAGACTGATCACAAGCTTGGATTAGCGCCTTAATTCGGTAAATACCGAATATACCCTTTTAGGCCATAAAATGAGTTTTACAAATCCTTTTAACGCCAATCCAATTGCTACTGATTTTAAATAATAAATGTAGTGTTTTGAACTTGTTTAAATAATCAGAAAACTCAGAATACTATTTTAAACCGTACGTCGCTTAAAACGGCTTTATACGCGTATTATACGCATAGTTAGGGTTTAAAACTATTTTGACATATAAGACTTATAACCAAATGTTATAATCTGTTAAAATAAACTAAGTTACTGATGTTTTCAGACCCGGTTCACATAAATGTAATTAATCCCTTTTATAATCTTTAAAATGACCAAAATACCCCTTCGGGGCTTTTTATGAGATTAAACTCGTTTTGGGCATAACGGAAGGTATCCCACTGATATCACAACATATTTAGGGCATGATAACTTAGGAAACCTGTTTAGGACTCTTATGGTTACCCGTTACGCGTCATATGCGTTCGGTTCGGTTTATGTAACTAGTTTACATAAATTGGCCGAAACGGGTCAAGACTTATCAGTTTCGTCTCAAAATCCAGAATGTGTATGAAATACCCATATTAAGCAAGTCTTCAAACTTGTCGGGTCTAAATCACATTCTATCCGGTCTTCGCTTAATCATGCGTTTGAACCGTATCTCCCTCTTGAAAACTAACCGGTCTAAGTCAAGGCTTAATTAAAGACCCGTTAGGATTCTAATAGGTTATTAAAAACCTTCGTTCCAGATTTAGGAGCTCAGTAAAAGCTATATGTACTTGCTGATTTGATACGGCTGGGATTGAATTTATATTTAAGCTCAGGTAAATACTTTTAACTTATTTTCCCTATACGGGCTTGGGGTACGGTATATAAAATACCGCTTGGTCGGGGCGTTGAATCTTTGATTGAATGAATGATAATGAAAGTATTGAAACGTCTCGTTTAATATTGTTTTGTTTACTTAAAGCCTTTGGGGGGTTAATGACCGTTGTCCCGGATATCCCTGGCATCATTCTACGAATGGCCACGACCTCAGCACCCGGCGTAGGCGTACGCCGTCGGTGTCTCATAATTAAATGTGGTGTGTCAATTAATCTTTAACCCGGCTCGATCCGGGCTACTGAACGCATAAGGAACATGTAAATCCTGTACAAGTTTATATATTTAAATAAGTAACCCAAGTTATAAAATATTATTTATGCCATGTGCATTCAAATCAATCATTTTCTTAAACCCTTTTTAAAATGAGTCGGTTGATTGTATTTACCAGTGTAAACTGACGTATTTTCCCAAAAAGGCTAAGTGCAGGTACTAATTGGAATTGGCTGGCTACTCCTAGCATCAATAAAGAGTCTCGCAAGCTTAGATGCCTAAAGTCTGTTGAACCATATTATTTTATTTGCGATCCGCCTGTGGATCCTTTACTTCCGTTGTAATACTTTGATGTTACACTATTACGGATTGTAATATATTTATCCTTTTGCTTCCGCTGTGCATTTATATATTGTGTTGTTTGACTATGATATTGCCAACCACGTCACGTTACTCCCCTACCGGGCCCACCGGTAACACGTGGAAATTTGGGGTGTGACATGAAGAAACCCCCCATGTGGATGTGAAGAAACCCCCCATTTCTGATTCAAATTTTCTGAAAACCCCCATTAATTCTGCTACGAAACCCATTTCTGATTCGAAAACCCCATTAATTCTGCTTCGTCTGAAAACCCCCCCACCACCACTTCGCCGCCGTCTAAAAACCCCACCACTCCGCTGCCTAAAAACCCAACCACCACTCTGACGGCGTCTGAAAACCCCACCACCACCACCACTCCATCGTCAGTCTCTTGATGAGGGGAGCTAGGGTTTGAAGAAGATGAAACTGATGGTAGTGGGCCTCAGAAACCGCCGGTGGTGATGGTGGTTAGAGAGAAGAGGTGGATAGTGGCGGTGTTGTAATGGTTGAGATTTTTTTGATCTGGAACTAGATAGAGAAGAAGTAGAGAAAGCTAGAGAAAGAATGATACAATTTAGTCCCTGAATAATTTTTTTTACAAAATAGCCCTTGTTACCAGATTTAACTAAAAAATCTAACTAAGTTTGGCCTAAAGGACAAAACGTGCAAGATTTTGAAAACACAAAGGACACCGCCTGTCAAGTTTTGGTTTAAAGGACAGCGCCTGCAATTTGGGACATACATAAAGGACAAAACTTGTAATTTAGTCTTCTATAATACACTCTAAACTGTTAACAGCTTACAAGAGTCAACACCATCATAATCGAACAGAAGAGGACCACCACCTCTGATGACGGCCGGAGGTTGTTTTCACCGCCATCAGTCGCCGATAACCTCCCTACATCACCTGTAAATGTGACCGCCCGAAATAACAGCCCCGGAACCTTGTCATCGGTCACTCGCCGGTCTTCCTCTTCCCCATTCATGCTTCCTTGCACGTCAATCTCTCTCTCAACCTTTCTCTCTTCCTCTCTCTTCTGATCTCGTCACCGCCACCACAGTGGTGGCCGGCCATATGTGCAGAAATGGAGGCATGTGGGTGTGGGTGTGAGAGTGTAAGGAGAAGAGGGGATTGAGGGATCGTTGTGTGGGATCATCATCGACAAAACGAGGCGCCGGAGAGATCGTTGGAGTGCCGGCTCTGGTCGTCGACTGAAAGGGGAGAAGGAAGTGAAAGGGGTGTGCGGCTGTAATCTCTATGCAATTAGGGTTTTATTTGTTTTTTAATAGAAATGGGGGTGAGAGGGGTATAGTGTTTTATAGAAATGGGGTGGTGAAGGTGACGGTGGGGGTCATGGCGGTGGAGGTGGAGGTTGTTGATCTGGGTTGATTTCTTGTGTTAATTCTTGATCTGGGTTTTTATAAGATGATCTACTTTGAGTTCTTGATTTGGGTTTTTTTAAATATCCATTTACCCTTTAAAAGCAGTACAACATGTTATATTTATGAAATGACCAATTTACCACTGAACTAAAAGACAAAACATCCAGCTTTCATCAGTGAAAATAGGGGGTTTTTGAATTTTGGACTAAAATGGCAACAAAAGTAAAACCATAGGGACCCAGATTTAAAAAGTTTGAAATTTGGACTAAAATGACAAAAGTGCCCAAACCACAGGGACCAAAATGGCAGTTTACTCTTATTTTTATGTGTTATATTCGTCATGTTTTCCTTTTGTTAGCTAGTCCAAGTAGAAGTCTGCTAACTCTTGGTTAGCTCCAATCATTTTGTCAAGGTTCTAATGTTTATTTTATTTGGTTATTTTTTATAATAGAGATTACTAATCTATATGAAAAGTTTGGTGTCGAAACATTTGGTGGTGGGTCGGCTACTGGACAAAAAAGACGTGTGTCGCTAAACTTGTTGGCCGTAGGAATGGATGAAAAGCAATGACGGAACTAGCCTATTAAATCAGAGGTATGCTGGCTAATGGCTTCTACTCTTATTTCAGAATCAGATGATCGACTTTTGGTTTCTCTCCATTGTCGCCCATTAACACAGTGATCGCCTGTATCAGTTTTATTATTGTTTTGGGTCTGGGCTAATGGGCTAGGTTTATCAATTACCCAAATATAAACATAGATTAGTTCTAGTTTTCTAAACAATGAATTCAAAAATAACTTTTAAATCTTATAGAAAGAATGGATTCTACTAAAATAAAGTATCATATTTTTTGGTTAGGGGTATCCTATAATTGTTTTAGGGGGTAACCTTTGTATAAAACCGAAAAAAACTCACACTGCGCATACGAAGTTGAGCCGTAGCCCGTGCTACGGGTGCTATAATGGTGGTTCCGCCCCTGATGAAAAGGATGAGTGGTCGGCTCATCGGTTTTTAGGATATTTTTTATTAATATTAATGGGGTAAAATAGTTTTTTTTTACTAAAATTTAATATAAAATCTAACGAACATTCGATTTAAGGACCAAATACATTACTCGCGAGAGAACAATAATGATCAAATGTATAGTTTTTCAAACCTAGGGAATACATGCATAATGTGAGCCTACCATGAACACTATCCGTGCAACTCTTTCTATACATGTATTCTTTTTCTTTTACATGCATATAACAAAGATATACAAGTGAACGCTTTCACAAACATTTTGTTTCTCTTCATCCATTTTTTTAAGGCTGACTTTCTATGTACAGGACCTATCGGTCACCGGGTTCTTGTCAAAGACAATCCCCCGTCAGTCCCGTGTTACGGACGCGATGTTCTATCGGGCCCCGGCCGCGTCCGGAAACTGACCTTCGCCCGGAAACCATACTGCCCCCACACGGGTAAAACCGCTGGGGTAACAGCTGGGTGAAAACCGGGTTGCCCTCCGGATCGAACCATGCCTCGGTAGGAACGACCCATCATAGGAACGCCCCCCCCCCCCCAATATGCCACAGCCGGGAGTCGAACCGGCGATCTCACAAGGAGGAAGCCGGCCCAACCACCACCTTGTTTATATTTGATGTTTTAATAATTAAATTAAAGAGTAAATTGTCATTTTAGTCCCTGAGGTTTGTCTCAAATTGCCACTTTAATTTAAATAGTTTTTTTTTCCCTCAGGTCTCTGAGTTTTTCATTTTTTTGCCATTTTGATACAACCCGCTAACTTCGTTAAAAAATGTCAATTAACTCACATTAAATAGTTTGATAATTGTCATTTTCATCCAAAAACCATTTTTTTCTTTTATTCAGTGGTGGGTGGTGGAGGTTGGTGGTGGTGTGTGGCAGAGATTGATGGTGATGGGTGACGGAGAAGGTGGGGGTTGTGGACCTGTGGTGAGAGAGAGAGAAAGAGTGGGTGAGTTGGGGATTGGTGGATTTATATATAAAAATATTTTTTTGAATTTAAAGGGGTTTTTTAATATATATTAATTAATATTCTGTTTTTTAAAAAATTAAAGGGTTTTCTATATATTAATTTGTATTTTTATTTTTTTTAGCTTAAGGGTCTCTTAATTAAAGTTTATATATATATATATATAACTGAATAAAAGAAAGAAAAATAGTTTTTGGATAGAAATGTCAACTACCAAACTATTTAGTTTGAGTTAATTGACTTTTTTTTAACGAAGTTAGTGTGTTTAACTAAAATGGCCAAAAAATGAAAAACTTAGGGACCAGAGGAGAAAAAAAAACTATTTTGACTAAAGTTACATATTACTCTAAATTAAAATAAACAAATTTCCCTCGATAGTTGAATATTTGGTTTGTTAGCTCTAATATTACATAATAACTAAATATCTACAGTAAATTTCTGTTTTGCTTCCTGTGGTTTGGTTACTTTAACGGTTTTGCCCCAAACCTTTAAAAATAGACAATTTCCTCCAATAGTTTGCTATGGTTTTTCTATTTTGCTCTCTGCAGGCAGCAAAATAGAAAAACAGACAATTTGGATGGAGTTAGAAACGGGGAGTAAAATGAAAAAACCATAGCAAACTATTGGAGAAAAATGACTATTTTTAAAGGTTTGGGCAAAACCGTTAAAGTGACCAAACCTGATAGGCAGGTGTCACACCCCAACCGATGGCGGAAACATCGGGGCGTGGCACTGAGCGAAACAGATTGTCCAGAAGTTTCCATAACAACTATGATTACCAATTATTTAAAAGCATCACGTCCCATACCATGACATAATAAGTAGCATAGTTATTACAGACAAAATCAAGACAAGTAGTTCTGTTCCGACAACTCAGATTTCACAATAGACAATTTATTTATTTGTTTCTAGGACTCTTTCCTAGCCTCGATATCATCACACAGCAAACAAGGCGTCCTAGCATCTTATGCACCTGCCACATACGTTAAAGTAACAGTCAATACACATAGTGTAAAGGTGAGCATACAAGTTTGATGGAGATAATAGAGTTCGAATCGTTTACGCATAACCAGCACGTACACAGTGTGAAATGAAGCACGTTAGTTATCGACATGAACCTATCGATACCAATGATTGCGGGTTGACTGCCCAAGGCAGTTCGTAATACACACTCACCACTGTTGTCACACCCCGACTTTCCACGTGTCACCGGTGGGCACGGTGGGGAGTATCGTGACGTGGTTGGCAACGTAATAGTCAAACAACACAATATATATATAAATGCACAGCGGAAGCAAAAGATAAATATCATTACATTCCGAATATAAAGTAATATCCAGTATTACAACGGAAAGTAAAGGATCCACAGGCGGATCTTAAAACATATCACTTGTTCAACAGACTTTAGACGCCTAGAACTTGCAAGATTCCTTATTAGTGCCCTGAGCTTCCAGCCAATTACGTTCAGTACCTGTCACTTAACCTTTTTGGAAAATATGTCAGTTTTCACTGGTAAATACACCCAGCCGACTCATTTGAAAGGAGTTTAAGAAAAATTTATTTGAATGCACGTGGCAGAAAATATCTTTTATAATTTGATTAAAATGCACAGAGGCAAAATTAACCTTTTTAACTTGGAACAATTATATTTATAACCTTGTATACAGATTTACATGTTCGTTATACGTTCAGGGCCCGATGTAGAAACCGAGTCAAGATTAACAGACACACCACAAGTATAAGCCCACAAGAGAGTGAGATACCGTTTCCCTTTAAGCAACTTTCAGTGTATGCCTACACCCCGTGCTTAAGGCGTGGCCATTTTATAATACAATGATGTCAAGGATATCCGGGACATGGTCATTAACCCCTAAAGGTCTTTATTTCAAACAATACAGATTAAACCGGGCTACCTCAATAATTTAACCATAATAAGATTAAATATTCAATACCCGACCAAGCGGTATTATTATACCGTATTCCAAGCCCGTATAGGGAAAATAAGTTAAGAGTATTTACCTGAGCTAGCTCCTGTCTTAAATAGCAAGAATCTAATAACTCAGCCGTATTCACTTAAGTAAGCGTAGGTACCATTTACCGAAATGCTCTAGTCTGGAATGATGGTATAAATAACCAATTAGAATGCTAACGGGTCTTTAATTTAGCTTAAGCTTAGACCGGTTAGTCTTAAGGGAATATACGGTTCAGACGCACGATTAAGCGAAGACCGGAACAGAATGTGTTTTAGACCCGACAAGTTTGAAGACTTGTCTTAAATGGGTATTTCATACACATTCTGGATTTTGAGATAAAACCAATAAGGTTTGACTCGTTTCGGCTAATCATATAAACTTGTTACATAAACCGAACCGTACGCGTAATAGGCGTGACGGGTATTCATGAGAGCTATGTACAGGTTTCCTAAGTTAATTTATGCCTCAAATATGTTGTGACATCAGTAAGATGCCTTTCATTATGCCCGAAACGTATTTAGACACGAACTTTGCCCCGTAGGGGTAGTTTGGTCATTTAAAAGGTTATAAAAGAGTTTAAATATTTACCTGAGTTACAGGTCTGATATAATCAGAAAAAATACTTATTTTTATAAGTTATAACAGTAGGATAAAGTATATGTGTGAAATCTATCATTTATAACCAACTATGCCCCGTAGGGGCATTTCGGTAATTTCACATAAGCCGAAAAGCTCAAAAATGAAGTCTGAGTTTATCAACCTTTGCTTACTATTAAAATATTATATTTTGCCTAAGATATCAGTAGGTATCAACCCCGGTATGTTTAATATAGTTTTAATACATACTAAGCGTTAAAAACGCTTAATAAGGCGACTTAGAGCCATTTACGGGTTCGATACATAAAGCTGATATTTTTTATTATTCCAGAAGGCCTAAAATAATTTATTTAACATATCTAATCAGTAGCAAAAGGTTTGGAGTCGTTTAGATATGTAAAACTCATTTTATGGCCCGTAAGGGCAAAACCGACAATTACCGGAATAAGCCTACGACTACAAGTTATGCTCAGCCTAAAATTAATTAAAAATCTTCAAAAATCCCAAAATAATATATTACATCAGTGGGTAAAGATTTTGATATCAAAAAGTAGGCTTAACTAGACTATACGCTAATTACGCCGTTTAATTAACATAAAGCTTCTATTTTGCGCTAATGAGCATAACTCTCAATCTAGACCTCGAATTGATGTCAAACTTTGCATACAAGTTTATATATCAGTAACTAAGGTTTCTACACTTTTACATTTTCATAAATCACGTTTTAAGGTAATAAGGGCATAATGGTCAACATATGAGCAATTAACGGAAACGCGTAAACGAATGGGTCAATTAATGAACCAACCACAGAGGGTTATGCTAACATGTAGCCTGGTCCTAAGGAAGCTCTAAGGCATTTCCAAATCATACTAAAACGGGTCAGAACTGAAGTCAAAGCAAAAGTCAAAGCTTTGCGACTTTCGGTTCCGAATCGGTTCAAAACAGAAAGTTGTCGAATCAAACAAGCTTAGACAAGTTCTTATGCTTATTATCAAGTTATATGAATGATAAAATAGGTTACACACCTTTTACATCGTTAATTATGCGTTAAACGAAAGATTACATTTCTGTTGACTTTTTCTAATCATCTTTGACTCGACAAATGACCTAGTTAGGATGGGAATCAGTGGATGCCCTTTTAAGGGTTTAAAGCCCACATAATTACCAACTTATAACTACCTTTGATTCGACTAATCACTGGACCATTAGTGATTAATCGCTAAGTCAACCTTTAATTACGACGGTTGACTTTTAAGCTAAACTAAGCTAAAACTTAAACTAAGGAAGGATTAGAAAACTTACTGAAGTCCTAAGCTTGATTAGGAAGATCTTGTGTCTACTCTTAAGCTCCCAAAAGCTCCAGAAATGCACAAGTGAAGTGTGAAGAATGTGTTGCAACTTAGTGGCCTTATATAGTGTTTAGATCACCACAAATTCTTGACACACAAGTCTACAAGTGACCACAACATCTTAACAAGTGTCCCTAGATGTTTAGGGGTTGTTTAGGGGCCAAGGGATATGAGGAAAATCGGATAAAAGGTCAAATTTCGCGTTTAACAGCAAACAGGCAATTCTGTTGGAGCTGGGCATTTGTTGCGCACCGTAACAATTATTTGTTGCGGTGCGCAACAAATCATCAGCAGCCAAAAATCTTGTTCCTTCATGCATTCGAAAGGGCAACCTCATAATTCAACTTTGGGGCCTTGTTTTGTCAGTTTGGGACCTCTATTATGGGTTTTTAACAATTACATACCCTACCATTATGTTATGTTTGCTTGGATCCTTTTCGAAAGTGCCGAACAAGAAGGTTAACCATAGAAATTTTCATAGGAACCTATCATGCACTTTGAATTCGTTTATCGTCAATGAATTTCTGGATTTAGGATATATTAGATGTTTGAAAAATATAATTGGGTATTGGGATTTATAAATGAGGTCGTTCAGAGGTGAAATTTAACATGACGACACTTTTAAATCCTGCCAAAACATCTTTATTAATTCCGGGTTTACAACGCGTTTTGTCTTACATGACACGTGTCGTTATTTCATTGAACACGAATTTTCGAGGTGTTACAACTGTGAGCCATGTAATTAATTGTCCTTAACAACCCCTGAGTGAACAGGTGATGAGTCCAAACTATAGTACTATCGTTGCTAAGGCAGGTAGACAGCATTCCATGTGTAAACATAACAAACAAGCATTCATTAAGTCACGTATAACATGCACTAACGGTTAGCGTTAAAGTATTGCGTAGTGTGTTCGATGTGATTTAGTATAAGTAACGTATGTAACACCCAAAAGTGCGTAAAGCAAACAGGGTTCGAGTGAACTCACAGCGATGATGGATTGAAGGGAGCGCTTAGAGTGAGATTAGCCTGATCAGAACGATAGCAATAACGATAAGCGACGCGTAAAACGGTGTGAAGGGTCAATGGATCGGACGGTAATCCGATCGGGTGGCAATTTGATCGAGTGGCCGGTCAATCGGGTGACAATCCGTTCGGACGGTCATCCGATCGGGTGACCGTGCGAGTGGATTGTTACCTGTGTTTGTGTATGATGGCTTGTCTTTTGAAGTTTTCGTTGTAGCATTTTGAAAATAGAGAAGTATCTCTACCTTTCAGGTCGGTCGATCGAACGCCCATTCGATCGGGTAGCAATCCGATTGGCGAGACTTCTCAGATTGAGAACAAGTTCACAGCAGGACGGTCACCCGATCGGATGGCTATCCGATCGGGTGGCAATCCGTACGTACTGAACATGTTGAAAAATTGTTTAAGTGTTGAAGTCAAACATCACATGGTCGGGTGGCAATCCGATCGGCTGGCAATCCGATCGGGTGGCAATCCGTTCGATGTTCAAACCTCACAAGTTGGAATAATAGTTAGGTGTGGAACCCAAGGAGCAAGCCGATCGGGTGGCTGTCCGGTCGGGTGGCAATCCGATCGGATGGCAATCCATCCCAGTTGACCTGATCGTCTTTATACTTGGTTGTTCTGATAGTTTGAAGTTTTCTCGAGACTGCTCGATAACGTGTCAAGCAATAGAAACCTCGTCAAGACTTAGTGACCCGATCGGACAGGAACCACTCTAGTCCGACCAGTTAACTGTTCAAGACGGTGTTTCATGTTCAACCCGGAATCAGTATTCTCGTGGATAGAATCCAGATCTTGAACCAACACATCAACAAGAAGGAGTAGAGGTTAGAACAAGCTCCGATTCTATTGGTTTTCAAGTGCATTGAGTGTAAAAGAGTTGAAAGAAAACTTGAAAACCATCTTTCAATCCTTTTCACCATGAATATGTTCAGATCTATGAAAGATCTTTGTTTATTCATGTGGAAATCGTTCAGATCTGAGTTATTCTTGGTGGACTGAGGCCAAATCATGAATTTCTTATGAACACCATGATGACATCATCCTAGAACACCTCAAATCTAGTGATTTCATTGTTAAAAGTTAAGATTCAAAAGATAGAATGGTGTAGGATTGCGTGTAGATCAAGAAAGTACAAGATTTAGGTTGAAAACTTACAATATTTGGGAGAAATCGGAAGAAATAGCGGCTGGAGCGAGTTGAGAGGGAGAGAGCTGTCAACATCAAGAGATGTTGACATATGAGGGTATTTATTGGGTTTCCATAAATGGAAATGGGGAAAGGTGGTTGGTCGATCGAGTGGCAACCCGTTCGGGTGGCAGCTCGATCGAGTGGCACCTCGATCGGGTGGCAGCTCGATCGAGTGGCACTTCAATTGGGTGGCAGTCCGATCAGGTGGCAGCTCGATTGGCTGACCACTCGATTGGAGCGATTCGCGCAACGAGTTTTGCAGTTTCGATTTGAGTGTTGCGATGCGATAGAGTTTCTCATCAAATTACTTTTAATCCCCAACTACTATATCTAACATACAATCACTGCGTTTAGCGTTTTGATTCGATTGTGATGCGATAGATTGCGATTTCGATTAACACCTCAAACATAAACATAACATGCACAGGTAACACATAAATAGCACACACACGTAAAACAATATCCAGCACACATAATTCGAGTTGTGAATGCGATAGCGATAAGCGATAAATCGATTAGACATGCGATAAACATCGATTAAACCTCGATCAGTAATAAATACTCCACATAATACAACTAACGTAAAAGCATAAAAGACTATCTACAAGTCAAAGAAGTTAAAACAGGAGTTGAGCAAGGAGTGACAGATCGCAATTAGCAATTTTTTCTTCCTTTGACTTTAATCTTGACTTTGACTTTCGAAACACGGGGTGTTACAGCCTCCCCCACTTAAGGGAATTTCGTCTCGAAATTAGGCCGAAGCCATAACAAACAACTGCGGGTACTTCGCCTTCATGTCACTTTCGAGTTCCTAAGTGAACTCCGCACCTCGTTTGCCTTCCCAGCGAACTTTCACAATGGGAATGCGTGAGCGCCTGAGCTGCTTGGTCTGTCGGTCCATGATCTCGACAGGCTTTTCCACGAAGTGTAATGTTTCGTTCACTTGAATATCCTTGAGTGGTACGTGTAAATCATCCACGGCCAGACACTTTCTGAGGTTCGAAACGTGGAAAGTCGGGTGAACGTTGCTAAGTTCCTCCGGTAGTTCGAGTCTGTAGGCCACTTTTCCAATCCTTTCCAGAATCTTAAAGGGTCTAACGTATCGAGGCGCGAGCTTTCCTCTCTTGCCAAATCTGACCACACCCTTCCAAGGTGATACCTTTATGTAACACCCCGAAAATTTACGTCCTATAAGGTGTTGACACGTGTCATAGGTTTGAACGTGTGAAGGAATGTTCTTGAAGGACTAAAGTTGACAATCAGTGAAACTGTGTAATTATAAGGGTTCAAAGTGTCAACAATGAATAATTAGACTTTGCAATAACTCTACATGATGTTTATAACCTTACATAAATAGATCATGGATCATACGAAGCGAATTGTGAAAGAAAGTGAGAGATTACAAACTACAGGGGTTAAATGTGCCAACATGTTTAAGTTATACCTCTGAGTGACCTTTTAACAAACCCGAAGCTTTGTAACGATTAATTATGCTCACTAGAATGTACCACAAAAATTTCATGAAGTTTCGATATCGTATGAGCAAGTTGTGATAAAATTCGTGTACGAGGGTTATAAGTGTCAACGTTGAAATTTAGGGTTTTTCGGGTGATCACAAAGTTACCCGAGGGCTTCACAAAGTGGGTATAAGTTTTAAAGCCCCTATATGTTAATAACAAAGTCCCAAAATGCAAGAAAACATGAGAAAGCGACCTTTCGGGGGACCAGGGACTAAATTGCAAAATTTTCAAGGCTGATGACAGGCTAGCGGGGCGCTACACCAGAAGCGTAGCGGTGCGCTACCAGCCTAGCGGGGCGCTACACCAGAAGCGTAGCGGTGCGCTAGCACTGCCCAGCGACTGAAAGTTGACAGACAGCTGCCTGTTGCCACATAACCGACTTATGTTGGTCTTATCTTCACTTGTGAGTGTTCCTACATGATTTATAGCTTGTAGGACACTTGTGGATGATAATGTAACATCCCTAGACTTAGTTGTTGATCATCCATGAGGTTTGAAGTTGTTATAAGAAGTCACTTTTTCCACATACATGCACATATCATCTTCTGGACATTTTCAAGAGCTCAAGACCTGATCCAAGATTTCCAAAACATCCATAAGACTTGTGTAAGTACCCTTGATCTTCTCTAGTTCATTCATACTTAGTTTATGGCCTAGAAATCAAACCGTCGTAACTACGGTTTGACTTTTCGATAATAAATAATCGGTCCAGAGTTTATTCGAATCAAAGGTTGTTATAAGTTGGTATTTATATGGTTGATAAACCCCTAAAAGGGCACTCACTAATTCGGATCCTAACTAGGTCGTTTATCGAGTCAAACCTCTCCCGAAAAAGTCAACAGAATGGTTATGTTTGGTTTAATGCATGATTAGCGATGTAAATGGCGTATAGCCTATTTTATCATTATTACCAACTGAAAATAAGTATAAAAACTTGTATACGCTTGTTTGATTCGACAACTTTCTATTTAGAACCGATTCGGAGCCGAGAGACGCAAAAGTTTGACTTTTGCGTTGACCTCAGTTCTGACCCGATTTATATAGGTTTAGTCATACCTTAAAGTTCCATTAGGACCTAGTTACATGTTAGTATAATCCTCTGCGTTTATACTACCCGAATCCGTAACTATCTGACGTTTCCGTTAAATGCCTAATAATGACCATAATGCCCTTATGACCGTAGAACGAGATTTTAGAAAATGTAAAAGTGCAAAAGTCTTTAATACTGATCATTGAACATGTCTGCAAAATTTCACGTCAATCGGAAGTCTAAATTAGGAGTTATGCTTAATGGCGTATTTATAAACAAGTTTACTAACTAAACGGCGCCATTAGCATAAAGCCTATCTAAACTCAGTTTTGACACCAAATCTTTTACCCACTGATGTTAAATAATATTTTAGGATTTTTAAAGATTTTTAATTATTTTTAGATTGATCATAAGCTTGGATTAGCGCCTTAATTCGGTTAATACCGAATTTACCCTTTTAGGCCATAAAACGAGTTTTACAAATTCAAATGGCGCCAATCCAATTGCTACTGATTTTAAATAATAATTATAGTATTTTGAGCCTGTTAAACTGATCTGGAAACTCAGAATTCTATTTTAAACCGTACGTCGCTTAAAACGGCGTTATACGCATATTATACGCGTAGTTTATGTTTAAAAACGTTTTGACACATAAGACTTAACATCAAATGTTATAACCTGTTTAAATAAACCATTTTACTGATGTAACCAGACCCGGTTCACAGAAACCTAATTAAATCCTTTTATAATCTTTAAAATGACCAAAATACCCCTACGGGGCTTATTAAGAGATTAAACTCGTTTGGGGCGTCACGGGTGATATCCTACTGATATCACAACTTATTTAAGGCATGTTAACTTAGGAAACCTGTTTAGGACTCTTACGGTTACCCGTTACGCTTCATACGCGTTCGGTTCGGTTTATGTAACTAGTTTGCATAAATTAGCCGAAACGGGTCAAACCTTATCGTTATTATCTCAAAATCCAGAATGTATTTAGATTACCCATATTATACAAGTCTTCAGACTTGTCGGGTCTAAATCACATTCTTTTCTGGTCTTCGATTTATCATGCGTTTGAACCGTATCTTCTTCTGCAAAAACTAACCGGTCTAAGTCAAGGCTTAATTAAAGACCCGTTAGGATTCTAATAGGTTATTAAAAACCTTCGTTCCAGATTTAGGAGCTCAGTAAAAGCTATCTGTACTTGCTGATTTGATACGGCTGGGATTGAATTTATATTTAAGCTCAGGTAAATACTTTTAACTTATTTTCCCTATACGGGCTTGGGGTACGGTATATAAAGTACCGCTTGGTCGGGGCGTTGAATCTTTGATTGAATGTATGATAATGAAAGTATTGAGACGTCTCGTTTAATATTGTTTTGTTTACTTAAAGCCTTTGGGGGGTTAATGACCATGTCCCGAATATCCCTGGCATCATTTTACGAAATGGCCATGACAGAACGCGGGGTGTAGGCGTACACCTGTCTGTGCGTAAATAAACATGTGGTGTGTCTATTGATCTTTACCCGGTCTACGGATCGGGCTACTGAACGCATAAGAAACATGTAATTCGTTTACAAGTATTATATATTTAAATAATTATTCCAAGTTAGAAAATATTATTTGTGCCTTTTGCATTCAAATCAATCATTTTCTTAAACCTTTTCAAAATGAGTCAGTTGATTGTATTTACCAGTGTAAACTGACGTATTTTCCCAAAAAGGCTAAGTGCAGGTACTAATTGGAATTGGCTGGCTACTCCTAGCATCAATAAAGAGTCTCGCAAGCTTAGATGCCTAAAGTCTGTTGAACCATGTTATTTTATTTGCGATCCGTCTGTGGATTCTTTACTTCCGTAGTAATACTTTGATGTTACACTATTACGGATTGTAATATATTTATCTTTTTGCTTCCGCTGTGCATTTATATATTGTGTTGTTTGACTATGATGTTGCCAACCACGTCACGTTACTCCCCTACCGGGCCCACCGGTAACACGTGGAAATTTGGGGTGTGACAGGTTGGTATCAGAGCCAACATTGAGTGAATTAAACACTATCTTTTTGTGTTTAATCTCAATGACACATTAGCACATACCTTGACCTTCTGAGTCTAGACTTAACATAGGAATACTCTCAATCCTCATCTGGAAATTTTTCTTCCAAAACTTTATATATTGGATACGTCGCCAAGCGAAGAAGCCATAATAGGAATCCTCCACACCTGAAGCCTTATATTGCTGACCTTCGTACAGCGGCTAGGATGAAACGTGCAACTAAGGAGAAAGCATTCAGGAATTGAATAAAGAAGAAACTCCTTTGCTAAAGATCATTTCCTCAATAGTCCTTATAAGGACGTATTTATCTTTTCAGTCCCTTCGAGGACAACATTATTCCTTTCAAGTCCCGCTTAGGGCAACTCTGTACTTTTATTTTCATATATTGGATTTTTCCAATATTCTCATCTAGTCTATTGATCTAGAAATCATAGCTTATATTATCCTATAAGATGATCATATTATAACCATCCCTTAGAAGGGAAGTGCCTACGGGCTATAACGTATTGTCCATCTGAGACACTGACATTGTGATCTTTATGATTCCTTGTCTATGGTGGTGAGCTCTGCTCAAGCCTATTAGCCTAAATGATCAATGTGATCATGACTAATATGTCTCTGACATTGTGATCTTTATGATTCCTTGTCTATGGTGGTGAGCTATGCTCAAGCCTATTAGTCTATATGATCAATGTGATCATGACTAATATCATCAATATGATGATCATATTATCGACATCCTTAGTGATGAAGTGCTTACTGGCTATACTTTATAATATTATCACTACGACAATGACAGTAGTAGTCTTCGACTCTCTGTCCAGTAAAGGTAATGAAATATGTTCAAACCTGAATGCCTCGATTCTCTGAAATCATGGCTTATAAATTAAACTCGTCTACGTGACTAAGCCTTTTGTACTAATACTAGATTATAATTTAGGATTTATAGTGAAAATCCTGAATAAGATAAATATCATTCTTTTCCTGTCAGTTTAAATATTAAAAGAGAATCTTAAAAGGTTTGACCTAGCCTGAATGTTATTGTAGACCTTGCTAAGATGGTAAAACCTGGTTAAAAAGAGATTCAGATCATTGTTAACGCTTTAAAATGTGTTGACACTCCCGACAACAGTGATATGATAAAATCACACTCGTCATTCTTATATTAAGATTTTTCCATATCTCTTAGCTAGTGTAAGTGATCAATAGGAATCATGACTGGTAAACGTCGAGCATGATGTACGCATCAAAACATCCATTTGGGAGGTGTACTTATGGGAAAAGGTGTAACGATAGTTATTATTTCATAAAGTCTTATCAAGACAATGAACTATGGAATTTTCCGATCCAAAGGAATTATCGATTATGTTTTAGATTTTTCCCTAATGACAAGGCCCCTGTGCCATCAAGAGTCCTTGGGAACACGCTCTCGTGCTATATGAAATGTCAGTACGACATTGACAGTCGTGATTTATGTCCCCTGTATAATAAATATGAAGGATTATATTCCGCTTAAGTGCCAAAGATGGATATTTAAACTTAGGCAAAACATAATCAAATAAATTAAATTTTATCTATTGGCCTATATGGTTTAATTACGCCATGGCTATTTATTCATCAAATTCGACAATTCAGCATATAATTAAACCAATTATTACTACTTGGTTTGTAGCCTTCAAAGCTTCACCATGGTTGATTCCTCTGAAGCTCACAATCGTCCAGTTGATCAGAATGATGATGTAAGACTGAACTTAACAAGCACCGAGTTAAAGGCTGTGTTAAATACCGCCATAAATAACGTTGTAGATCGTGTACTGAAGGATCACAAGCGAAAGGGCAATAATACCCCAATGCAAATTTGTAAAAAGGGTAAGACTGGTTTAAACTATAACCAGTCCAAGCCAAAGGAGGCTAAACCCGAATGTAAGATTTGCGGGAAGAAGAGACACTTCAGTAAATGTATATATGAACAGATCAAGGGATGTGGTATCTGTAAAGAGAGGAATCACAAGACCCATGAATGCAAGGGATTGAAAAACAGCCAGCAGCCGGGTGAGAAGATCAGGTGCAAAACCTGTAGGAAATACCACCTCGGGAAATGCAGATTTGAATCTCGGCCTCGGCCGTGTGGAATTTGCAAATCCAAGGAACATAAAACCCTGGATTGCAAGAAGTTGAAAGATGCAACCTGTTATGGTTGCAACGAGAAGGGGCATATCAAGACCAATTGCCCTAGGAATCAGAAGAAGCCCGAAGAGGCCAAGAAAACAAACGCATGATGAACACCCAAGAGTTGGTGCAGAAGGATAATTACATAGCAGGTACATTTCCTTATCAAACAATTTATTTGTTGCTGACACATATGATTCCATAATGAACGATAAAAGTTGAGAACTATTGCCTCCGCCTGATTCGGATTCCGGTCATTTAATGCAAGGTAGAATTGGTTGATACTTTAGAAAATGCTCCAACAAATCCTAGATTGATATTTTATAGTTTTTAGGAATCACTCTTTTCTGATATTCTTATGGCAAGCTTTCAAGCTATCCAAATTCATCACTATAATAAAGACAGATGTGACATTTAGATCCTCTGTCAAAAAGGTGATGGATTCGGACCAAACTTTAAATGCCATTAAAGGTCTTTTGTGACCTAGGCTAAATATAATGGATATACATTCAAATAACATTCACTAGGAATGTTCGGAACAGAATAGCCCATACGGTTTATGAATGTCGTGGCTAATCTAAGTCGGGTCATCAGGATGATGACTAATAATTGTTAAATTTTGGTGATTGGTACCAAATTTCAAGTATGGAAAACTGAGATGAGGTAGACGACAGTCGCAATACTATTAAGGCGACGAAAGTTAATAAAGCTACAAATGTAAACCTCAATATTAATGGAGTTAATCTCCAAGCTGTGGTTGACGCAGCAGTTGGAAGGACCAAAGCAGTGTGACATCTGCAAAGGAACGGGTCATCATTTTCCCATGAATGTAGGGACATAAAGAATACAGTCTGTCACGACTGTGGTGAGTAAGGCCGCCTCAGAACTAGATACCATAAGGCTACCAAAGAAGGTGCAGCTAAGCCTGGAAAGGCTAAGAAAGGAAACGCCTGAACTCACCTGATGAATGCGGAGAGGCAGTTCGCGATGTCATCAAGTACCTTCCTTATCATTTACCGATGATAATTTCTGCTAAGTGTCCTGATTTAATACATGCAATAATAAATCTTCATAAACCATAAGCTTAGCAAACTTTTATATCATCCACAAGGTATAACTTACCAAGGAAACCATAGTAACCGATTCTTCTGAGTATCGGCAAGGGATCCTTCTGAAAAATCTGAGAGTACTCTTTCTTCGAATCGAGTACGACAATATATATTACTTTATTTTATTATTTTTTCATTGGTTTTTTTTTTTTTTTTTTTTTTTTTTTTTTTTTTATCGCCTGCGAATACCAAACTATATTTGATAAAAGTGTCATATGAGGATTGGCGTATCCTAGTGTGTCCCATAGATTACTTCCATGCCTGATCAGTATGGAGGTTTAATACATGGAACCCCTGAGATATCTCAATGGTCATATTGTACTAATGTCGACTAGTAGTATTCAAAGGAGATATCCTGAATGGAATAATCCAAGTATATGTAGCAGATCAAGAAATTCGTGGACTCGTAACGTAAAAGTGTCACTTATTTGACACAAGCAAAGATGGATGAATTGGAGCTTGAGATTTATAAAATCTCTGTAATCTCCTTATATCTTGATCATCTTCTTCTAAGATTACCCTGTTTACCTCAGAGAGACAGGTAGAGTTAAAGGTTATATCCCATTTAGGGCTGCATTATTATAAGACCTCCAAGACAGCTAGTACCATTTTTGGGCAGAATTGAAAACCCTGGTCAATTAAGTTTTAAGATATAGATTCATATAGTCTAACTCAATGTCCTGAGAGTTCGGTATAGTTAGATATGAAAGACGGTTCATTTCGCTTATGCATTATCACCGCAACCCTAATGAGACAACGATTAAGAACCCCATCAGTTGCCCCGGATTGTCGATTTGTTCGACTAACTGTAAGGCTTAGCTGTCCCTTAAGATTTGTATTGAATAGTGATTGAAATAACCATCTCACATTAAAATAAGCTTTTCTATAATAATTGATATGTAAGTATTAAGGCTACTCCTTGGGAGACCTTGTATAGATGGAATATTAAATGTTTAGTATTAGATAGAGAATTGGTAAGTCCAATTAGCAAGATCTGAAAGTTGCCTGGGGGACAACAAATAAGATTATACAAATCCATAATCGATAGTAGGTTGCCAGTATATGGCAAGAAATCGAGGAGTTATGAAAATAGCAAATTTCCTAAGTTCTTGTTAAGGAATATGGATTGACATAAGATATCACCCAGGAAGGGTGTACCAAATTTGTGAAATTATCAGGCTAGTTAAGCTCTGAATATATAGAATCATTCGAAGGAAATCGAATGTATCAAGATCAGGTATCTTATAAGCTAAAACTTATTTAAGGAGTTTGACGGAGCTCAATATACATTGCACACTAGTGACAGAAGGAGGTGTTCCGCCAATAAGTCAAGAAGCACTAACACAAATTGGTATGCGGATACACGATGTGATAAACATCCTATATCGATTGAGGATCAACAGGTTAAGAAGCTTCGAAGGAAGCAAGTACCAATTGTAAAGTAAAATGGGATGCCCGTAGAGGTCCCGAATTCACGTGGGAGATTGAATCCACGATGAAAGAAAAGTACCCTTACTTGTTTCAGTAAATCTCGGGTCGAGATTTCTTTTAAGGGGGTGAGGATGTAACACCCCGAAAATTTACGTCCTATAAGGTGTTGACACGTGTCATAGGTTTGAACGTGTGAAGGAATGTTCTTGAAGGACTAAAGTTGACAATCAGTGAAACTGTGTAATTATAAGGGTTCAAAGTGTCAACAATGAATAATTAGACTTTGCAATAACTCTACATGATGTTTATAACCTTACATAAATAGATCATGGATCATACGAAGCGAATTGTGAAAGAAAGTGAGAGATTACAAACTACAGGGGTTAAATGTGCCAACATGTTTAAGTTATACCTCTGAGTGACCTTTTAACAAACCCGAAGCTTTGTAACGATTAATTATGCTCACTAGAATGTACCACAAAAATTTCATGAAGTTTCGATATCGTATGAGCAAGTTGTGATAAAATTCGTGTACGAGGGTTATAAGTGTCAACGTTGAAATTTAGGGTTTTTCGGGTGATCACAAAGTTACCCGAGGGCTTCACAAAGTGGGTATAAGTTTTAAAGCCCCTATATGTTAATAACAAAGTCCCAAAATGCAAGAAAACATGAGAAAGCGACCTTTCGGGGGACCAGGGACTAAATTGCAAAATTTTCAAGGCTGATGACAGGCTAGCGGGGCGCTACACCAGAAGCGTAGCGGTGCGCTACCAGCCTAGCGGGGCGCTACACCAGAAGCGTAGCGGTGCGCTAGCACTGCCCAGCGACTGAAAGTTGACAGACAGCTGCCTGTTGCCACATAACCGACTTATGTTGGTCTTATCTTCACTTGTGAGTGTTCCTACATGATTTATAGCTTGTAGGACACTTGTGGATGATAATGTAACATCCCTAGACTTAGTTGTTGATCATCCATGAGGTTTGAAGTTGTTATAAGAAGTCACTTTTTCCACATACATGCACATATCATCTTCTGGACATTTTCAAGAGCTCAAGACCTGATCCAAGATTTCCAAAACATCCATAAGACTTGTGTAAGTACCCTTGATCTTCTCTAGTTCATTCATACTTAGTTTATGGCCTAGAAATCAAACCGTCGTAACTACGGTTTGACTTTTCGATAATAAATAATCGGTCCAGAGTTTATTCGAATCAAAGGTTGTTATAAGTTGGTATTTATATGGTTGATAAACCCCTAAAAGGGCACTCACTAATTCGGATCCTAACTAGGTCGTTTATCGAGTCAAACCTCTCCCGAAAAAGTCAACAGAATGGTTATGTTTGGTTTAATGCATGATTAGCGATGTAAATGGCGTATAGCCTATTTTATCATTATTACCAACTGAAAATAAGTATAAAAACTTGTATACGCTTGTTTGATTCGACAACTTTCTATTTAGAACCGATTCGGAGCCGAGAGACGCAAAAGTTTGACTTTTGCGTTGACCTCAGTTCTGACCCGATTTATATAGGTTTAGTCATACCTTAAAGTTCCATTAGGACCTAGTTACATGTTAGTATAATCCTCTGCGTTTATACTACCCGAATCCGTAACTATCTGACGTTTCCGTTAAATGCCTAATAATGACCATAATGCCCTTATGACCGTAGAACGAGATTTTAGAAAATGTAAAAGTGCAAAAGTCTTTAATACTGATCATTGAACATGTCTGCAAAATTTCACGTCAATCGGAAGTCTAAATTAGGAGTTATGCTTAATGGCGTATTTATAAACAAGTTTACTAACTAAACGGCGCCATTAGCATAAAGCCTATCTAAACTCAGTTTTGACACCAAATCTTTTACCCACTGATGTTAAATAATATTTTAGGATTTTTAAAGATTTTTAATTATTTTTAGATTGATCATAAGCTTGGATTAGCGCCTTAATTCGGTTAATACCGAATTTACCCTTTTAGGCCATAAAACGAGTTTTACAAATTCAAATGGCGCCAATCCAATTGCTACTGATTTTAAATAATAATTATAGTATTTTGAGCCTGTTAAACTGATCTGGAAACTCAGAATTCTATTTTAAACCGTACGTCGCTTAAAACGGCGTTATACGCATATTATACGCGTAGTTTATGTTTAAAAACGTTTTGACACATAAGACTTAACATCAAATGTTATAACCTGTTTAAATAAACCATTTTACTGATGTAACCAGACCCGGTTCACAGAAACCTAATTAAATCCTTTTATAATCTTTAAAATGACCAAAATACCCCTACGGGGCTTATTAAGAGATTAAACTCGTTTGGGGCGTCACGGGTGATATCCTACTGATATCACAACTTATTTAAGGCATGTTAACTTAGGAAACCTGTTTAGGACTCTTACGGTTACCCGTTACGCTTCATACGCGTTCGGTTCGGTTTATGTAACTAGTTTGCATAAATTAGCCGAAACGGGTCAAACCTTATCGTTATTATCTCAAAATCCAGAATGTATTTAGATTACCCATATTATACAAGTCTTCAGACTTGTCGGGTCTAAATCACATTCTTTTCTGGTCTTCGCTTTATCATGCGTTTGAACCGTATCTTCTTCTGCAAAAACTAACCGGTCTAAGTCAAGGCTTAATTAAAGACCCGTTAGGATTCTAATAGGTTATTAAAAACCTTCGTTCCAGATTTAGGAGCTCAGTAAAAGCTATCTGTACTTGCTGATTTGATACGGCTGGGATTGAATTTATATTTAAGCTCAGGTAAATACTTTTAACTTATTTTCCCTATACGGGCTTGGGGTACGGTATATAAAGTACCGCTTGGTCGGGGCGTTGAATCTTTGATTGAATGTATGATAATGAAAGTATTGAGACGTCTCGTTTAATATTGTTTTGTTTACTTAAAGCCTTTGGGGGGTTAATGACCATGTCCCGGATATCCCTGGCATCATTTTACGAAATGGCCATGACAGAACGCGGGGTGTAGGCGTACACCTGTCTGTGCGTAAATAAACATGTGGTGTGTCTATTGATCTTTACCCGGTCTACGGATCGGGCTACTGAACGCATAAGAAACATGTAATTCGTTTACAAGTATTATATATTTAAATAATTATTCCAAGTTAGAAAATATTATTTGTGCCTTTTGCATTCAAATCAATCATTTTCTTAAACCTTTTCAAAATGAGTCAGTTGATTGTATTTACCAGTGTAAACTGACGTATTTTCCCAAAAAGGCTAAGTGCAGGTACTAATTGGAATTGGCTGGCTACTCCTAGCATCAATAAAGAGTCTCGCAAGCTTAGATGCCTAAAGTCTGTTGAACCATGTTATTTTATTTGCGATCCGTCTGTGGATTCTTTACTTCCGTAGTAATACTTTGATGTTACACTATTACGGATTGTAATATATTTATCTTTTTGCTTCCGCTGTGCATTTATATATTGTGTTGTTTGACTATGATGTTGCCAACCACGTCACGTTACTCCCCTACCGGGCCCACCGGTAACACGTGGAAATTTGGGGTGTGACACTTTAGGAGTACGTGGTTGCCAACGTCAAATTCAAGGGGCTTGCGTCGTCTATCGGCGTAACTTTTCAGACGACTCCGAGCTTTCAGTAGATTGTCTCGAATCTGGAGGATTTTGTCTGTCATTTCTTGCAATAGCTCAGGACCGGTTAATTGCGAGTGCCCGATCTCGTGCCATACAATAGGCGATCAACATCTTCTTCCATATAATGCCTCAAATGGTGCCATTTGAGTGCTGGAATGATAACTGTTATTGTACGAGAATTCGACTAAAGGTAAGTATGCGTCCCAATTACCACTGAAATCTATGACACGTGAACGGAGCATGTCTTCAAGGGTACGAATCGTTCTCTCAGTCTGACCGTCGGTTTGGGGATGGAAAGCGGTACTTAGATTAAGCATAGTACCGAGAGCAGACTGAAAGGTTTCCCAAAGACGCGAGGTAAACCGAGCATCGCGGTCAGAGATGATGTCGCGAGGCGTCCCATGTCGACAGATGATCTCATTAGTGTAGATTCGGGCTAATCGTTCTACCTTATAGTCTTCTCGTATCGGCAGGAAGTGAGCAGATTTGGTCAAGCGGTCAACAACAACCCAGATGCTGTCGTGACTTGATGGCGTACGCGGGAGTTTCGTTATGAAGTCCATAGCTATACTCTCCCATTTCCATATAGGAATCTCGGGTTGGACGAGTAAACCAGAGGGTCTTTGATGCTCAGCCTTGACCTTCGAGCAAGTCAGACATTTCAAAACATAGAGGGCGATATCTCTTCATGCCCGGCCACCAGTACTTGTAGCGCAGGTCCTGGTACATCTTGTCGGCACCGGGATGAATAGAATATCGGGATTTGTGGGCTTCGTCCATCAGGATTTTTCGCAAATCGGTCCGTTTAGGGATCCAGATTCGGTCCAGATAATGGAATATCCCATTCGACTTATTCACTAGCTGGGCTCCATCGTTGATAATCCTTTCCTTCTTCAAAGTGCGTTCGGTAAAACAAGCATGTTGGGCTTCGCGGATAAGGGTTTCGAGATCATATTGGGCTTGGATATTACGGGCACTATGCAAATAGCTCCGTCTGCTGATAGCGTCGGCAACGACATTTGCTTTACCAGGATTATAACGAATCTCACAGTCATAATCGTTGAGAAGTTCTATCCACCGGCGTTGACGCATATTTAGTTCCTTCTGGTCAAAGATATGTTGTAGGCTCCTATGATCGGTGAAGATCGTACACTTGGTACCATAAAGGTAGTGTCGCCAGATCTTTAACGCAAAAACAACTGCGCCTAGCTCGAGGACGTGGGTTGTGTAGTTCTTCTCGTGGATCTTGAGCTGACGAGATGCGTAAGCAATAACCTTGTCTCGTTGCATGAGAACACAACCAAGACCAAGGTTGGAGGCATCACAATAGACAATAAAGTCATCGTTTCCGTCGGGTAAAGTGAGAACATGAGCATTGCAAAGCATATACTTAAGGGTTTGAAAGGCAGTCTCTTATCCGGTTCCCCAGACAAAAGGCTTGTCTTTTTGCGTGAGAGAGGTAAGCGGCACAATGATTTTTGAGAATCCTTCGATAAATCGGCGATAATAGCCAGCTAGTCCGAGAAAAGAACAGACTTCAGACGGGTTCTTAGGCGTAACCCAACTCTTGACAGCTTCGATCTTCGCGGGGTCGACATGAATACCTTGACTATTGACAATGTGACCAAGGAATTGTACCGCCTCAGGCCAGAATTCACACTTGGAGAACTTAGCATAGAGTCGATTTCCCTGGAGTAGCGCGAGAACCAAACGTAGATGTTGCGCGTGTTCGGTTTTCGACTTGGAATAGATCAGGATATCATCAATGAACACGATGATGAAGCGGTCGAGAAAAGGTTTACACACGCGATTCATCAGATCCATGAAAACCGCGGGTGCGTTGGTTAGACCAAAAGGCATAACAACAAACTCATAGTGACCGTATCGAGTGCGAAAAGCGGTTTTGGGTATATCCTCCTCTTGAATGCGCAATTGGCGGTAGCCTGAGCGTAAATCGATCTTGGAGAAACACGTAGCACCTTGTAGCTGGTCAAACAAATCTTCGATGCGAGGTAGAGGATAGCGATTCTTAATGGTTAGCTTATTCAACTCCCGATAGTCGTTGCACATTCGGAACGACCCATCCTTCTTTTTGACAAACAGGACTGGTGCACCCCAAGGAGAGGTGCTAGGGCAAATGAAGCCTTTATCAAGTAATTCCTGGAGCTGACTCGATAGTTCACGCATTTCAGACGATGCGAGTCGATAAGGAGCTCTAGCAACAGGGTTTGCTCCAGGAATGAGGTCGATGTGAAAATCGATATCACGACTTGGCGGTAGGCCTGGGAGATCTTCGAGAAAAACGTTAGGGAATTCACAAACCACGGGGACGTCTTTCACCTCCTTAACTTCCTTTTTCTCCGCTACTACAATGTGTGCCAAGTAAGCCTGGTATTCCTTGCGGAGATACTTGCTAGCCTGAACACACGACATGAGTTGGAGTTTCTTCTATGCGACTTCACCATAAACACATAATTGATCACCATTAGCAAGAGAAAATCAAATCATCTTATCGAAGCATACAACCTCAGCATGGTTTTCGCGAAGAAAGTCCATGCCTACTATGACATCAAAACTACCAAGCTGCATTGGAATAAGGTCGATAGGGAAGATGTGATTGTTGAGTTGGAGGGTACAATCACGAAGAACAGAGTTGACAGCGACGGTTCTTCCGGTGGCAACTTCAACATCGAACGTCGAGGGAAGATGGGCGCGCTTACGATTTAGTAACTTTTTGAATTCAAACGACAAAAAATAGTTATCGGCTCCCGTATCAAACAAACACGAAGCATAAATACCATTCACAAGGAATGTACCATTGACCACGTTGTTGTCGGCCTGGGCTTGGCGCACGTTGATATTGAAAGTTCGGGCGCGTGATGCTTGTTGCTGCTGCTGCTGTTGCTGTTGAGGCTCTTGCTTCACAACCCAATTGGGGCACATGTTTGCGAAGTGGTTGGGATCACCACACGCGAAGCAGACTCTAGCATTGACCGCGGGTGCCTGAGCCGCTTGTTGGCCTTGAGGGGCAGGGAGCAGAGCTTGATGAGCAGTAGCTAGTGCTGGCACTTGTCGAGGACCTGTACGGCAGTTGGGGGTGAAATGGCCGTACATGTTGCAGTGTACACAAAATCTGCAAGCGATTCCCACCGGGTCGTGATAGGTGCAGGTTGGGCAGGCCGGGTGAGGACCCGTATAATCACGCTTGGCCGGCGGTGCTTGAGTTACTGGTGCCGCGACCTGGCGGTGTTGCATTTGCTGCTGAGCTGGTACAGCTTGGAGTGGGGCAGCGGTGGTAATAGCACAGTTCTTGTTGCTGGAGTTGCTGTTGTTCTTTCTCTTGCGATGAGATGCCTTTGTAGACTAAGGGGTAGCGACGGCTTCAGCGGTTGGTGCGGTGGTAGCTTGATGCAGGTTCTTGGTGGCTTTATCCTAGAAGCCAGACTTGACTCGCTTGTCGTTGATTTCCGCGACAAGCAGGTAAGTTTCTTCGATGGTTGTGGGCTTTGAAGCTTGCACAAAATCTGCGACACAATCCGGCAGAGCCCGGATATACTTCTTGATCGTTATATCAGAAGTTTTGACTTGATCAGGACAAATTATGCTAAGCTGTTTGAAGCGAGCAGTTAAAGCAGCATTGCCACCATCCTTCTGCTTGATATGCCAGAATTCGTCCTCCAACTTTTGGTGCTCGTGGGGAGGGCAGAACTCTTCCAACATGACGTTCTTTAACTCATCCCACGTCAAACCATAAGCCGCGTCGTTTCCGCGTTTGTTTCTCTCGGCCGTCCACTAGTCTAAAGCGCGGGACTGAAAGACGCCGGTCGCGTTGAGAGTGCGGAGATCATCGGGACAGCCACTCTGGTGCAGGGTGACGTCGATCGAATCAAACCATTGAAATAAGGCCGTAGGACCATCTTCGCCAGTAAATTGTTTCGGTCCACAAGCTTTGAACTGCTTGAAGCTGAAAGCAGCTTTGGGAGCATCTTTAGGAGTCTCAGTCCTGGACTCTTCAGAAGACTTGCTAGCATTCTCTTGTAGGTCGCTAATGATCTGCGGGATGACTTTCGCTATCTGCTCATCGATGAGTGCTGCGAGGCATTTGTCTCTCTGTTCTCGGCGAGCATGTCGAGAGTAACGGGGTCCGGATGACGACATTGTCTGCAACAGACATCGCCATAGGACTCAAACACAATATAATCGAATTTCACCTCACTTGCCTAGTATTACTAAAGCTCAGGAACATAGTCATGTAACACGTATTCACATAGACACGTATTCATAGATTCACAAAAGCACAGAAGCACATAAGCACATAAAGCACTGAAGCATATAAGCACGTATTGTACAGAAACACATGAAGCAGTCAGAATACAGAAACCTAGCTATATGTTGCACGTATTCCCTATCCTTCACATTGCGTAAAGCGATTAATCACAGCGATTGCGAGTATTGGGCAGCGATTACAAATGATGATCAGCGTTTTTTTAGGAGATCGTGTAGTGTGAGTTGTGCGTGTTGATCGAAATAAACCGCGAAAATGAATAACCACCAAAAATTTAAAACGTATAACCACATAAAGCACATAATTCCCACATAAAATCGACAAATATCAGAGTCAGCAGTTGCGGGCTCAGAATCGAAACACATAGAAATCGAGAATGGATTGTCTGCGGTTGTGATAGACGCTGACTACCCAAAGTGTTTCGACTATTCACAAGGATGTACTCAAAAGTCCTTGTTAGCCTAACAGACTGTGCTCTATTACCGACATGCGGTGAATGGCATCCATCTTTTCGGCTATTCAAGCGCTCGAGTCCTTGGAATTCACCAAGACTTTGGTGAGAGTTTTGTAAAACAATATAGAGATCGGAGTAAGTCGTCAAGGTTCGGGTTTCACCCCTGTCTTAACGACTTTGTTCCTGTGTTGATAAAATATAGGGGGAATTCGCATCGAAGTGTGGATTTCACTCCTGGTTCAACGCAAATTCTCCTGTTTTGTAGATGAGAATGATAGTCGAACAAATGGTTTAGTCGAGAGTTTGCGGTTTTCACACCTAATCCCCACTAAATCACTCGTTCCTTTTCGAAAATTTAGATGCAGTGATAGTGTAGTGTAAGCGAGTATAGTGAGGTGTAACCTTGTGCTGACCCCTACCGGGTATGCACAAGTCAGTCTGTCGGTACCAAACTATAGAATAGGTCATTTCTAAGACATCAACCCGAACTAGGTCGAGTCTTGCCTAATTCCCTATAGTTATGGCTCTGATACCAATCTGTCACACCCCAACCGATGGCGGAAACATCGGGGCATGGCACAGAGCGAAACAGATTGTCCAGAAGTTTCCATAACAACTACGATTACCAATTATTTAAAAGCATCACGTCCCATACCATGACATAATAAGTAGCATAGTTATTACAGACAAAATCAAGATAAGTAGTTATGTTCCGACAACTCAGATTTCACAATAGACAATTTATTTATTTATTTGTTTCTAGGACTCTTTCCTAGCCTCGATTTCATCACACAACAAACAAGGCGTCCTAGCATCTTATGCACCTGCCACATACGTTAAAGTAACAGTCAATACACATAGTGTAAAGGTGTGCATACAAGTTTGATAGAGATAATAGAGTTCGAATCGTTTACGCATAACCAGCACGTACACAGTGTGAAATGAAGCACGTTAGTTATCGACATGAACCTATCGATACCAATGACTGCGGGTTGACTGCCCAAGGTAGTTCGTAATACACACTCACCACTGTGAGCCATGTAATTAATTGTCCTTAATAACCCCTGAGTGAACAGGTGTTGAGTCCAAACTATAGTACTATCGTTGCTAAGGCAGGTAGACAGCATTCCATGTGTAAACATAACAAACAAGCATTCATTAAGTCACGTATAACATGCACTAACAGTTAGCGTTAAAGTATTGCGTAGTGTGTTCGATGTGATTTAGTATAAGTAACGTATGTAACACCCAAAAGTGCGTAAAGCAAAAAGGGTTCGAGTAAACTCACAGGGATGATGGATTGGAGGGAGCGCTTAGAGTGAGATTAGCCTGATCAGAACGATAACAATCACGATAAGCGACGCGTAAAACGGTGTGAAGCGTCAATGGATAGGACGGTAATCCGATCGGGTGGCAATTCGATCGAGTGGCCGGTCGATCGGGTGACAATCCGTTCGGACGGTCATCCGATCGGGTGACCGTGCGAGTGGATTGTTACCTGTGTTTGTGTATGATGGCTTGTCTTTTGAAGTTTTCGTTGTAGCATTTTGAAAATAGAGAAGTATCTCTACCTTTCAGGTCGGTCGATCGAACGCCCATTCGATCGGGTAGCAATCCGATTGGCGAGACTTCTCAGATTGAGAACAAGTTCACAGCAGGACGGTCACCCGATCGGATGGCTATCCGATCGGGTGGAAATCCGTACGTACTGAACATGTTGAAAAATTGTTTAAGTGTTGAAGTCAAACATCACATGGTCGGGTGGCAATCCGATCGGCTGGCAATCCGATCGAGTGGTAATCCGTTCGATGTTCAAACCTCACAAGTTGGAATAATAGTTAGGTGTGGAACCTAAGGCGCAAGCCGATTGGGTGGCTGTCCGATCGGGTGGCAATCCGATCGGACGACAATCCGATCGGACGGCAATCCGTCCCAGTTGACCTGATCGTCTTCATACTTGGTTGTTCTGATAGTTTGAAGTTTTCTCGAGACTACTGGATAACGTGTCAAGCAATAGAAACCTCGTCAAGACTTAGTGACCCAGTTGACCTGATCGTCTTCATACTTGGTTGTTCTGATAGTTTGAAGTTTTCTCGAGACTACTCGATAGCGTGTCAAGCAATAGAAACCTCGTCAAGACTTAGTGACCCGATCAGACAGGAACCACCCTAGTCCGACCAGTTAACTGTTCGAGACGGTGTTTCATGTTCAACCCGTAATCAGTGTTCTCGTGGATAGAATCCAGATCTTGAACCAACACATCAACAAGAAGTAGTAGAAGGTTAGAATGTCACACCCCCAAAATACCACATGCGGAAACCCCCGCGAGGCGTGTGACATACCAGGATCTAGCCATCAATCACATTGAACTCATAGGTATATTTAAATAAAACGTTCATTTATTAACATTAAGTGTTACACGTTACAAATAATTCACAGTATACAGCGGAAGCATAATTCATTCGTTAATAGTTTATAAACCACATATAAAAATCATTAGTCTTATGTTGTGATTCCATGTATCTCGACCCATGACCACTCCAGCATCCCAGACAGCAAGTTCCAACGATATGCACCTAAAAGCCTGCAAGGCATGTAACAACAAATCAACAACAAAGTTGAGCGAGTTCACAGTTGGTTGTCCGTTTTAAAGTTGTTCCAAAATCATAAGTTTGTTTCGAAAACCAGTTGTTTATCAGTTCCCTGTTTCCCAAACCATATCCATAATCAGTGGGGGCTTCCCCATGTGAACCACTAGGCCGTTACCATATCGACAACTGACGAAAGTAAGTTGTGCCCTAATTCAATGTCTATCATCATTGACTGAATGCCCAGATCCATTAGTACACCCCCGTCCTACCGGCACGGTGTGAGGCTTGTCAACCCTAATAGCGCTATTTTACTAATGACCCACTCGCCATTGGCCCGGCGATTAAGTCGATATAAAAATGAGGGACTTCATGATAGAGTATTGTCTAGTAAGTTTTAAGGTTGTCCTACCCAAGGAGGACGAACGTACGTATTCTACCCAAGGAGAATACGCAGGATTAATATTGGCATCCTACCCATGGAGGATGGCGATACATATCCTACCCAAGGAGGATATGTAGGTTCCGTTTTAATTCATTAACTCATTCCCAACCACTCGGAATCCCATGCCTTAGAAAGTGTGTGAACTCACCTTGGTTTGCTCGGTATAGATTAGTTACGCGTTCAAATTGCACAAACGATCCTAACATGGATACCATTAATAATCAGTCGTGTATCGCTTAATCTTTACATTCTATACACACATTACACAAATAGGCGTCGTATAATATCATGCAAGTTATAACGAGCATTCGGGCTATAAGTATTCTCACATTACAGGATCATATATCACAATAACACGTAGTAACAGTCAAATCCTCAATCAATTGAACATGCATATAATGACCACATTCATAATATTCTATAATCTTTTAGTTATAACAAACCAATTTATCTATTATGTTTTATCATCATAACATAGACCAGCAATACTCAAAACATTCATATTGTTAGTACCAAACTACCAAAGTACCAAACCCAACTATGCCTATCCTATTCTACCCGCACACTATACCCGGCCTAAGTGTATGCCAATTAATGGACAGTACGGCCCAAGTAAAACAAGGCTGATATTGATTGAAATTGGGCCCGAGATCCCAACAGAGCCCAAACCAGCAGCGATACAAACTGCTCGGCCCACCCAGCAGCCCATTTGTGAACACGAGTTCATTAAAGACATTAAACAGCCCAATACCCCTTCTGTTTAACAATTCCTGCCTATTTTCATTTACATTGCCTAATTCGTTTCACCCAGTTCAACTTCTTAGGTTACCCATTCATTGATTTATTAATTTTTGACACACATATGGATATGTTTATAAAAGAAACCTTGAGCATCACACCATCACATACAAATTTGCAACACAGTTAATAATCACATCGAACCTATATTCAAAGTAATTATCACTTTTAAGTTCATGCACAATAATTCAAGAGTCAATATTATATCGCATGCCATACCTTGTTTATTTACAAGTTCAAATCCTATTCGTTACATCTTCACAAAATCATTGTATTGAGTTACAATTATTAATAACCTATTAACACCTATTCCACTTTGGCACACAAGAATACAACACAAATAAACAGAAACACAACTAAATGACTAACCGGAATAAAGGGTGCACAATACAAGGAACTTCAATGAAGAAGTGGGGAGAAGGATATGCCTGCCGTAGCGATCAGGGAAGGGGAAAAAGTTTCGTCGACTTCAGGAAGAGCACCAGGGTTTAGGTTGTTGAGCTTTTTGTGTTAAACATTAATCATGTTACGTATACATGATATTAATAACAATAAACTTGGGGTCGGTTAACCTATAGGCCAAAGTGGGCTCAAGTCCACTCACTTGGGCTGCCACATCAATTGGCAAACATTAGCAAGGTTTAGGCTGAAGAATATGTATGTGCGTGATCTCAAAGTGGCCGACCCAATCTACCCCCAAACATGCATACCGACTGCGTAATCCTTTAGGGGGTTTGGGCCCAGATTCTACAGGCTTGGCTACTCAAATGGGCCGATGTGGATTAGAAGTAAAATATATTACAGGTGGCCCAATACTATTTGGAACCGGGTTAATGTATTTTGTTAAGAATTTCGGCCCACATAACTCTAGACACTTAAACTAGCCCACTAAACACACAAACATATTAAACTGGATCTTTCATTTAGCAAGTTTATTAAAGTCACACATGTTTTGTAACACTTTATATTATCGTAAGGGCGTAAAAGAGAAACAATGAGAAAACAGGGATCACGTGACTAAAAGGCACTGACCTTGAAAGTTCGGGTTGTCACATAGAACAAGCTCCGATTCTATCGGTTTTCGAGTGCATTGAGTGTAAAAGAGTTGAAAGAAAGCTTGAAAACCATCTTTCAATCCTTTTCACCATGAATATGTTCAGATCTATGAAAGATCTTTGTTTATTCATGTGGAAATCGTTCAGATCTGAGTTATTCTTGGTGGACTGAGGCCAAATCATGAAGTTCTTATGAACACCATGATGACATCATCCTTGAACACCTCAAATCTAGTGATTTCATGGTTAAAAGTTAAGATTCAAAAGGTAGAAAGGTGTAGGAGTGCGTGTAGATCAAGAAAGTACAAGATTTAGGTTGAAAACTTACAAGATTTTCGAGAAATCGGAAGAAATAGCGGCTGGAGTGAGTTGAGAGGGATAGAGCTATCAACATCAAGAGATGTTGACATATGAGGGTATTTATATGGTTTCCATAAATGGAAAGGGGGAAAGGTGGCTGGTCGATCGAGTGGCAACTTGATCGAGAGGCACTTCGATAGGGTGACAGTCCGATCGGGTGGCAGCTCGATCGGCTGACCACTCGATTGGAGCGATTCGCGCGACGATTTTTGCAGTTTCGATTTGTGTGTTGAGTGTTGCGATGCGATAGAGTTTCTCATCAAATTACTTTTAATCCCAACTGTTATGGGTGAAATTCTGAGCCCATATCCTGGAAAATATCTTGATTTATATCTTGGTTGTATGATACATGTTCATGTCCGGGGTGGGGTGTTCATTCAGGATATTGGTAACATCCTGAATGGTATCCTGAGGATTACTGACGGATTTTGTGCAGGAGTACGAGTCCAAGTTCCCAACATTCACGAAGACCCTTTCCCCGGAAGACTCGGTCCAGGTCGTTCAAATGAAGACGTTGAAGCCGCTATACCCGGTCTACAACGTTAATAATGGAATATTCGGGAGCATCCCATATTTATAGGAATTTTAGTTTGTATTTCGTAACTATAAATAGGTGGATAAATCAGATCGAATAGGACATCACAACGACACTCACTACTCACTCACACTTGTTCTCTCGCAACTTTCACTCTCACAAAAAGCATTGTAACACTTAGCGATCTGATCAATATCCTGCACTGTATCCTGACGTTTGAAGCAATAAGAAGAACTAGGCAGCTGCGATTGTCAGCTCCCGAGGTTTTATGCCGGAGATCTAGATTGATCAAGGGCTTTCCTCGTACATCTCGTGTCATTTCCTTTACTTTTCGCTCATAGTTTGATCATAGATACAGCTCGATATCCTGAGTCGTATCCTGAAAACTGTTTTTACAAACAATAAAATCAGCATATTTCCAACACACTTTTTAGCACACTACCTCACTTAACTAATTTGATCACTTAATTGCTTCGGTAATTTTTGACCAAAACACCAACTACTATATCTAACATACAATCATTGCGTTTAGCGTTTCGATTCGATTGTGATGCGATAGATTGCGATTTCGATTAACACCTCAAACATAAACATAACATGCATAGGTAACACATAAATAGCACACACACGTAAAACAATATCCAACACACATAATTCGAGTTGCGAATGCGATAGCGATAAGCGATAAATCGATTAGACATGCGATAAACATCGACTAAACCTCGATCAGTAATAAATACTCCACATAATACAACTAACATAAAAGCATAAAAGACTATCTACAAGTCAAAGAAGTCAAAACAGGAGTTGAGCAAGGAGTGACAGATCGCAATTAGCAATCTTTTCTTCCTTTGACTTCAATCTTGACTTTGACTATCGAAACACGGGGTGTTACAGCAGGCTCCTGAAGACCCGATCAACCCGATTCCCGACTCGACGCCTAACCCGATACCCGACCCGAGTCACATGGGAAGCACATGGGTCAATTGGATTCAGTCAATTTCATCCAACACTTGATCGCAAGCAGTACCCCACGTTTTCTACATATCAGTCAAGAGTTATTTTATTTTAATTCCATGTTAATTTTTAATTTCTTTCTTATTTTCGTTTATTTTGAATTATTCTAGAGCAGTTACTTATGTTTCCCTAATGTAGCTACGTGGGTGGTTGTATCCCCTTTCTTCCTTATGTATTGAAAATTTCATGCGCTTGATGTATCAAGTCTTAAAACCTTTTTTGGGCAGGTTTGTTGTTGTGTATTTTGACGACATATTGGTCTTTAGCAGAACCGAGACAGATCACAAATCACACCTTCAGCAGCTGTTTGAAGTGCTGGAGTATGAAAAACTCTATGGAAACTTAGAAAAATGTGAATTTTTTACTAATCAAGTGACGTTTCTTGGTTATTTAGTTTCTGGCCAGGGCATTCAGGTTGACGAAATGAAGGTTCAAGCCATTCGGGATTGGCCGGCCCCTCAATCTATCTAGCAAGTTCGAAGTTTCCATGGTTTGGCCTCTTTTTATCGTCGTTTTGTGAAGAATTTTAGTACTCTTGTGGCACCCATAACTGAAATCACCAAGCTTAAACAGTTTTCTTGGAACCCTCAAGCACAAGCAGCGTTCGATGAACTCAAGAAACTATTATCTTCTGCGCCCGTGTTGGCATTACCGTGTTTTGATGAAGTTTTTGAGGTTGAATGTGATGCATCAGGAGTAGGAATTGGGGTTGTTATGTCACAGTTAGGTCGTCCAATTGCCTACTTTAGTGAGAAGCTTAATGATGCGAAACGGCGCTACTCAACGTATGCAAAGAATTTTATGCCATCATCAGGGCTTTGGATCATTGGCAGCATTATTTGATATCTAAGGAGTTTATATTGCATTCTGATCATGAAGCACTTAAGTATATTCAGGGTCAGCACAAATTGCAACCTCGACATGCTAAATGGGTGGAATATTTGCAAGCCTTTACTTTCACCATTAACCACAAATCAGGGAAACTGAACAAGGGGGCTGATGCTTTATCACGTAAGTATGCTTTAATTAATTCCTTACAGCCGAGAGTTATTGGTCTTGAAATCCTCCAACAAGACTATTCTTCAGATCCTGATTTTGGAGAGTTATTTACTAGCTGTCAAAATCACGCTTCTGGTGAATATCATCTATCTAATGGATTTCTTTTCAGGAGGCAACGATTGTGTATTCTCGGCATAGTATTCGAATGTTGTTGATTAAAGAGACCCATGAAGGAGGTTTAGCAGGGCACTTGGGTATAGACAAGACTCTATCAATGCTGCAGAATCATTTTTTTTGGCCTAAAATGTCTCGTGATGTGGAACATTTTGTTCGTCGTTGCTTACCATGCCACCGAGCCAAAGGTCACTCTTTTCCCCATGGATTATACATGCCATTACCTGTACCTGTTGCCCCTTGGGAAGACATTAGTCTAGACTTCATCATCGGTTTACCCCGCACGCAACGCCAAAAGGATTCAATTATGGTAGTGGTAGATCGTTTCTCAAAGATGGCTCATTTCATTGCTTGTCATACCACATATGATGCTGTCCAGGTGGCTAAGATCTATTTCAAAGAAATTGTCCGTCTTCATGGAATTCCACGCTCTATGGTTAGTGACCGGGACGTCAAATTTCTCAGTCACTTTTGGATAACTTTATGGCGAAAAATGGGTACCAAGCTCAAATTTAGTACCTCTAGTCACCCACAGACTGATGGGCAGACAGAGGTTTACCAACCGCACCCTTGGGTCCTTACTTTGAGCTCTCGTCATTACTAATTTGAAACAGTGGGAAGAATTATTACCTCAGGCTGAATTTGCTTATAACAGGGCTCCCAACAAGACTACTGGTATTAGTCCTTTTATGGTTGTTTATGGTTTGAATCCGAAGACACCGCTTGATCTAGCCGTCCTCGACACATCTACCAAGTTTAACCAGGAAGCCAGTGATCGCGCTGCTGACATCAAAACTCTGCATCAGCAAGTACACGATAAAATCACAAAGTTCAATGAGCTCCTCAAATACCGTCGTGACAAAGGGCGCAAGCACATTTTTTTCAACCTGGTGACCGCGTTTGGGTCCATTTTCGTAAGGATCGTTTTACAGCCAAACGCCGATCCAAGCTTAGTCCAAGGTCTGACGGTCCATTTACAATTTTGGCAAAGGTTAACGACAACGCTTACAAGGTCAGCCTACCGGGAACTCCTAAAGAAGCACCCACATTCAACGTAGCTGATCTTGAACCCTGCTATGATCCTGACGAACCGATTCCAAGTTTGAGGGCAAACTTTTTTGTAGCTGGAGAGGATGATAGGCAGGCTCCTGAAGACCCGATCAACCCGATTCCCGACTCGACGCGTGACCCGATACCCGACCCGAGTCACATGGGAAGCACATGGGTCAATTGGATTCAGTCAATTTCATCCAACACTTGATCGCAAGCAGTACCCCACGTTTTCTACATATCAGTCAAGAGTTATTTTATTTTAATTCCATGTCAATTTTAATTTCTTTCTTATTTTCGTTTATTTTGAATTATTCTAGAACAGTTATTTATGTTTCCCTAAATGTAGCTACGTGGGTGGTTGTATCCCCTTTCTTCCTTATGTATTGAACAATTCATGAATGAGAAAGGCAGTTGTTGATTTCCTAAAATTCTATCTCTAAAATTCTATCTCTGTGTTTAGAGATTATTTTCCATTGCTATCCTAGTTTGTGGCAGAATTAGGAGGTGATCTTGGAGGCTAATTCGGTACCGCGTGGTGTGACTGTATCGTGGATATCGGGTTGGAATTGCCCAGTGAGTACTTTCGAGTGGTGAGTCTGTATCTCGAAGGGATTTGCTGCTTATTTCTATTTTATTTTCGGGTTCAATCTGATCCATTATTAACCCTCTGGCTATCAAAACCAATGGAAGTTTACTCAAATATCTATTTTACCAACATGCAATGGTCAGGATGTGATTAACGGACTCAGTCGACAAACTGCAAACTTGGCAAGATAACGAAGGGAACATCTTACCTCTGGTCGTCAAAGCTTCAAATTCTTTTTTTTTTAAACCAACAAAATAAAAAAAGAAATCAACATTTCGATTCCATCAAGATTCCATTCCGTGAAACGAACGCTACCAAAAGATTTGTCCTTTCTTTCCGTCCCAATCCCAACACAAAACCACATTAACTACTTTAACTAATTTCATGGATTCTTAGAAAATCTCTAATCAAACCATGGTGTAGGACATGACTAAATAGACAGCACAGTATGCGTGCACGCAACATCCCACCGCCTTTGGTTCTTGAAATTCTTTAATGTACGGGGTTAAAACACTACGTCCAATCACCCTGCTACAAAATGTCCCACCAAATGCAACACCGGGGAAGTTGTCTAAAAACGGCGAGCTGTTAACGTCTGGTTGGCCAAAGAATGACACATCAGGAGAAGTGAATATAAGACCGCCAAACACCTCCCGCTTATCACCGCCAGTGGTGTTGTTGCTCCCTTGATTCAAAGACCTCAGATAGCTGGAGACAGCAGCGGCAGAAGATAGAGCGGTTTTAGTATTTGAGAAGTTAAACCGAAATGTATCACCAGTTTTGATGCCGATGTCATGAACAAAAAAGTACTCCTGATTATTCCTGCATGAAGATGATATACAGTTAAAGCCTAAATAATCACGACATAAGCATTCATTAACTTTACGAGATAAATTTCTATTCATTACATGTATCATTTCATTACTTTTCTGTGTATTAACGTGTATAAACTGAAATAGCATACAAATCCAAATTTATATAAATTAATAAAACCCTGGTATGATAGATTAACTGTTTTTTTTTAAATATTTTTGTATTAGATTATTATTACATAATAGTTGCTGATTGTTGTTGCATCATTAAACTTAACTTCTTCCTTAGTATGCCCATACACGGGTAAATAAAACAGCTCTATATAACTAAAAAAACAAGTTGGATGACCAGTGTCATGCTGCTGCATGGCAGCTGGCCATCGGTCAACTTTTTTTTAACGTTTTTTTTTTGTCTTTTAGGGAGGAAGGGGCACTCTAGGGTACTTACCCTAGCCCCGACCAACCACCTCTCGCCAACTCAAAAGGCGCTCAACTTTTAACTAGTAGGTGGTGGCGGCGCCTACCCTAGCCACAAACTTTTTTTTTTTGATTGTTTACGAGCCCCCCACGCTCAAGATTTCCTTACTGTTATCCCGATCGAGGGCTTGGGGCAATGTATGTCGGCAGTAGAATATCGGTCTGTCCTCAAATATCGTTTGATGATACCGTTGTACCCTGAGGATGAACCGTGCCCTGTTTGTCGGAAGGTGTGTCTTGATAGCTTCGGGGAACATGCCCTTCACTGCAAAGAGCTTCCTGGCTTTAAGTACAGACACGATCTGGTTAGAGATGTGTTGTTTGACGTTCTCAAGCGAGCTGGTATCGCTGCTAAAAAAGAGGCTCCGGTTAATTTCCTAACAGACCCGAAGGAGGGGAGGTCTTCCCTTCGACCAGCCGATGTGCTGGTTTTTGGATGGTCCAGGGGTAAGCATGCTTGCATTGATCTTACGGGGGTGTCGCCGCTTGCCGGTTTCAGGGGCAGTGGTTTTGTTTCAGGGCAAGCGACGCGGAAGGCTGAGGCGGGGAAAATATCCAAGCACGAGCAGGCCTGCATAGATAATCAACATGCCTTCCTTCCTTTCGCGTTCGATACCTTTGGTTGTCTGGCCCCTGTGGCGTCCGGTTTCTTGAAGCGGGTTCAAAAGGCAGCACTTGCGCATGCGACAGTTTCTGTAGGCCATAGTTATGTGTTTAGCCGAGTAGGATTTGCAATTCAAAAGGGGGTGGCGGCGCAGCTTATTGCCCGTCTACCCACCCATGATTTGTAATTTGCCTTTTATGAGTAAATGATTTGTTAAACGAACGAAAAAATATGAAAAATAAACTTCATTAAAATTAAAATAAAAACGACAATTTTTAAAAATTAACATCCTAGAAATCCGGTAAATGGCTCGTCGGCCAACCCCATTTTTCCACTAGTTCCCGTTTGCGTGCTACCCCTTCACCACCAAAAGGAGCACCTCGGCTCGAACCGGCACCTTGTTTGCTCGAACCGGTTCCTCGAATCGGCACCTTCAGATTTTTTATGTGAATCCATTGTAGAGATTTTTGGGGGTTTTGGTAATGAAGGATTTTGAGAGTGTTATATATATAGTATTTAAAAATAGTTTTTTTTAAACACATGACCGTTGCACAACGGTCAAAATCGAAATCAACACATCTCACGCGGCTTTCTCCGCTGGCCAAGTCAACCCGCTAGGGTAGCGGCGGTGTGCTGGCACGGCTTGGAAGCCGGACAAGGCAACCCGCACGGTAACCCGTCCTCCCTTAGTAAGTTTTTGTTTATTTTAGCATTTACCCTTTAACATTTAGTATTGGCACTTACAACCCTTCAACTTTCTAAAAACTTTATAATCATTTTTTACGTATTTATATTTATGTACGTGTCGGTATAAATTTAAATTGATTACGTTTCTTTGAAAATGGGTAGGCTCATATATAATATGTTTTCTTTTTTGCTTTTTTTGTACGTTTTCAGTTGATCTACATTTTGGCATAAATTTTATTTTACAACAAGTCGGGTCAAATATACTATGTTTTCATTAGACTTTGCAAATTCGCCTTACTTTATGTTTCGGCACCAACGCAACGCGCGGTACCATTTTTAACTTGAAAAAACATAATTTTTTACTTAGAGTAAATTACAAGTTTTGTCCTTTATGTTTGTCCCAAATTGCAGGCGCTGTCCTTTGTCTTTAAAATTGACGAGTTTTGTCCTTAATGTTTGCAAATCTTGCACGTTATGTCCTTTAGGCCAAACCCAGTTAGATTTTTTGGTTAAAACTGATCATGTGCAAGGCACATGAGGGCATTTTAGTCTTTTTACCTCATTTATTTAATAGTATTTAAAAAATAAAACAAAATAGTTAAAAATATTATTATTATTTTAACTATATATATATAACCTCCATCACCACCACCCTTCACCACCACCAGCACCCTCCACCGCCACCGCCACCACCCTCCACCGCCACTAGGGGTGAGCAAGAAAACCGAAATAACCGAACCGTAACCAAATAACCGAAATAACCGAACCGAAACAAAAACCGACGGTTCGGTTTTCGGATTTTTAATAACCGAAAATTTCGGTTCGGTTTTCGGATAAACTTTTTCAATAACCGAAAAAAACCGAACCGAACCGATAAGTTACAATCCATATATTTTTATGTTTAAGTTTAAATTGTTTAAGTGTTCAGCCCAATGCTAGTAGAAAATGTTAATTTTATTCTTGAATGTTAAGTGTTTATAATAAAAATATTATAACTGAATTGATAAATATTATATAAGAATATTCTAAAAGTGCCAATGATCTCTAGATCAAGTGGTGGAGGACTTGCATTTCTCTTGAGAGATGCAGGTTCGACTCCCACTTGGTGCAGAGTGAGGCACTGGTGGGCAATGATAGGAGACCCAGGGAAACCTGGGTTGGATCCTTGAGCCAAACGGGTTTTACCGGTAATTTCATCGTCGTGCCTACGGGCGGGTGGGTTACCGGGTTTTCCCCGGAATTGGTGGTGGACTCGGGTTACTCTCGGAGTACTCCGTTTGTCCAGTGGGTGCCCCGAGAGTGCTCGGGATTGAGTTTGTTGGCCGTTCAAAAAAAAAAGAATATTCTAAAAGTATTTCATGGTGCCGATTGGTTTTAATACTTACAATTAATTGAGGTGAAATTAACTCACAAACTTAAATGAGACATTAAAAGAATTAGTTGTAATGACAGCGTAAATTGAGTTCAACATGAAAAAAAGGATGGTCAACATTAATTGGTTTTATTAGTTATTAATATGTCAAATGCTAATGAAATTCTGGCAACATGTCACATGTGTAACTAGATCACAATGGGTTGCTGCTTTATTGAATGGGCCGATTAGAAATATGCTAAAAGTATTGGGCTGGATTATGACTCACTTGGGGCTAGAGATTGTGGGAGTTGTATTGGAATAAAAACACAGCAGCCATATTAATATGAGGATGTTTGTTTTTGTTGAATCTTATATAATTTTGTTTCAAAAACCGAAATAACCGAAAAACCGAACCGAACCGACGTAAAAACCGAAAAAACGAAACCGAACGGTTTTTAAAACCCGAAAACCGACATTTCGGTTTCGGTTTTGATTTTACCCAAAAACCGAACCGAACCGTGCACACCCCTAACCGCCACTACCACCCTCCACCACCTTCCACCGCGACCACCACCACCACTGTCATCAAGATCTCCAACTACCGCACACCACCACCGCCCCGCCCCGAATCACCTCCCACAACCACCGTCGCCCCTAACCCACCTCACACAACCACCTTCGATGCCCCTAACCCACCTCATCCAATCTACCCATAAATTTCGTCAGTAAATCAACGCCGGACAAGGTCTGAGTGCTTTGTCGCCGATTTCTGTATACAATTTCTCAATTTTTGACAGAACTTTTATGAACACTCAACTTCACAATAAACCCTTGTTTACCAAACAACACAACTTTCAAATCCCCTGTTCCAGCTTCACCAAACTCAATAGACACCATTTTATGAATCTTCAGACCTTAGTTAATCCAAAAAGATTAGAATCCACAAAAGTTTACAAGAAATTTTCAGCATTTCAAGACACTGAACGCAAATTAACCTAAAAAGATAGGAACCCACAAAAAAATTCTAAGAAATTTACAAGATTTCAAGAAACTGATTGCATATTAACCCATACAGGTGAGATTCCTCTTGTGGCGCGACGTCGGAGAATCATTCTGTTCCTCCGGTTCCTCTTGTGGTGCGATGGTGCCATACTCGCCGGAGATTTGCAAGAAGGACGACATCAGAGAATTACCTCCGGTTCCACCCACCACCAAACGCCACCGCACCTAACCCACCACCACATTCAG
Organism: Helianthus tuberosus; assembly: GCA_030545235.1. NCBI lineage: Eukaryota > Viridiplantae > Streptophyta > Magnoliopsida > Asterales > Asteraceae > Helianthus > Helianthus tuberosus. Next base: position 183,534,736 of record CM060357.1, read on the forward strand.
TCGTCGCTTCAGATCATGTTAGAGAGAGAGGAGAGAAGAGAGAGAGAGGGGACTTGCAGTTGTGAGAGAGAGAAAGATGCTATATTTTTTTGACTTTTCAAGTTATTACATACTAGTCCCTACATATAAGTATTTTACACAATAGTCCCTGAAGAGATGATATGACTAAAATGCCCTCATGTGCCTTGCACATGATCAGTTTTAACCAAAAAATCTAACTGGGTTTGGCCTAAAGGACATAGCGTGCAAGATTTGCAAACATTAAGGACAAAACTCGTCAATTTTAAAGACAAAGGACAGCGCATGCAATTTGGGACAAACATAAAGGACAAAACTTGTAATTTACTCTTTTACTTATTTTTATGTATGTGTCGGTATAAGTTCAGGTTAATGTTTGACGTGAATTTCTTTCGCAAATAAGTCGGGCCATATATAATACGTTTATGTGCTTATTTTTATGTACATCTTCAGTTTATCTATACGTTTTGACGTAACTTTTGTTCCGAAACGATTCAAGTCTTATTGATCCGAGTTACTTTACATTTGGACCCGCCGGATCGCGCGGGGAAATTTACTGGTTATTTACAAAAATAAAATAACAAGTAGTGTTTCGGGTCACAACCCAAATTATACCAAAAATGCCTATTTTGACCCGTCCCCAACCCACCACCTCGTTTGGGAATAACTTTTAAAAACAAATTATCCAACTTTTGGGTTTTCAAATCAGAGATTGCTTATTTTTATGTACATCTTCAGTTTATCTTATATGTTTTGACATAACTTTTGTTGCAAAACGATTCAAGTCTTATTGATCCGAGTTACTTTACATTTGGACCCGCCAGATCGCGCGGGGAAATTTACTGGTTATTTACAAAAATAAAATAACAAGTAGTGTTTCAGGTCACAACCCAAATTATACCAAAAATGCCTATTTTGACCCGTCCCCAACCCACCACCTCTAAGGGGGCGTTTGGGAATAACTTTTAAAAACAAATTATCCAACTTTTGGGTTTTCAAATCAGAGATAATCTGATTATTATTATTATTATTATTATTATTAATATCGAATTATTTTAAAGGGATATATTTAATTCCTCAAAGAAAAAGACGATATTATAATACAAGAATACAAGGTAGTATCTTACCCACAAACTCCATGGAGTGCAAGAGACGTCAGACATCCAACCTTTTCTTGACTAATGGAGCAATTTCTTTTTTTTGTTACCCCTATGCAGAGTTCACGATCCCGAATTCGATCTCCTATCTGCCATGATAAATGAACAATTAGAAGGCAGAAACTTTGGCGAAAAGAGAAGGCAAATTGCTAGAAGGATTTATAAGAAATTGTCCCTAAAATTTAGTTATAATGAAGTAGCTTGAGTATTAACTAAAGATAAAGAGTAGCATACTTCATCATAAACTCGATTCAAAATAGTTTCACCATCAATATTCTCATCTGACCCTTCTCTTCTTGCAGCAATCCAAGTCTCATAATCATCTTTCTCGATAACAGATGTTGCCTTGTACGTGGGGCCTACTGGCGACAATCCACTTGATAATATAGCATGAAATTGAGTTTCTCCTATACCTGCTCAAAATATATTAGGAAAGTATAGACTCAAATATCAACATGAAAATAAAACACAAAAAGAATGTGTCAGATCAACAGAGAAAGGAAAATAAGAAAAAACAATAATATGATAAAAACATAAAATATGTATCCACGAGTGAAGATTTTGATGTTACCAGGAGGTTTATTCCTATCCACCGCAAATACCAAGGCAACAGCAACAGAAATACCACCTTGAGCTTTATTGGTACATCGGAACTGAGATAAAGTATCACCAACAATGACGGTTTCTGGTGACATGGCATAATCTACAATAATGTAGACAAATACATAAATTCAAGTCAGGATAACAAAGCAAATTTGTTCTGAAGCAACACTAACCCATCTTTTCGATAACAGTCATCATGCTTCCATGAAACTCGTCCTGTAAACAAACTCTGATGAGCATCAATAATGCAACAAGAATACGATATTTTCAAAAAAAAAATAAACAAACAAGGTTCCATATGCACAAGTTACATGATGAAAGACTTACACCGAACATTATTATGGCAGCAGGGGAGTTACACCCTGAAACCGAAGTTGAGAACTCCCTGATGTCTGTTACAAATTCGTCAATCATGAAAGTTTCTTGCTCCTGATGCATGAATACACAAACTTATAAAGAATAAAGATTAAAAAAACAACTAAAGCAATGTATAAATAAAAAAAAATAAAGATATGTATTACGCCATATTTCTTTCTAAGTGGGATTGTTGTGACTTTCAGCCCTGGTAGGAATCCAACAATCAACAATATTGAATCATTCTCCTCACCGAAACCCAACTCAATCTACATATTATTTGATTCATTAACTTCTTAACACCAAAGAACAATATGGCGTAAATTAGCAATCAAAACAAGAGAGACTACAAAACCTCTTTGAATTCATTAGAAAATACATCCCTTCCAATTATTCCACTGGGACGATTAGTAATGACTTGAACTTTGGAGCCTAGTGCTGCAGTAATCTGCAAGTCATTCGTGATATTAGTAAAATAATGCAACTTACTATTCCATCAATATCACTGCATACAGAGAAGTGTAACAAACAGCCGTTCCAACGTTTTTGGAGACCCTAAGCGAACTACGAAGTGGGGGCCCTAATTTCACCCATAAACTCTCCTCCAATCCCGATGGACCCGTCGCCATGGGTGATTGCGGTTACTTTTTTCGTATGGTAATAGCGGATAGCCTAGAAATTGAAAGCATGTTGTGATGGGAAGTGGGAACGATGATTGCGGCTGTATTTTAGGGGCTTTAAGCCGCTGAATAATGATGATTAGGTCGATGGTTGTTGTTGTGTTGTAATAGCTGGAAATTAATGTGAAATGCGCTTTGAAATTGAGCCTTTTTCTTTTGCTAAACAATATTTACTTTGGGCCCCTTCAATGAAAAACTAGTTTAGTTTTGAAATAAACGTATTTATTTGGGCCTAATGCATATACTATATATAAAAACTTTCTACAAACTTGGGGGCCCTTATTTTTTGGTGGCACTAGGCCCGTGCCTAGGTTAGCAAGCTTATGGAGCCGGCCCTTTACAAACTATAACTAACACTCAACAGTCAAAGCTAACAACTTTAACTAACTATGCATGCTAACTGTAAACTGCCTACATTATACATATCTATACTATATTATAGTATTTATAAGAAAAGAGGACAAAAAAGTAATTTTACATAACTTTAAGAGTTACCATGCTACAATCGTTTAAAACATATCGTAGACATTTTAACCAATTTCCCCTATGTTTTTTAAACGGACATAACTTTTTCATACGTTAATATTTTTTTTAAAGTTGCATATAAAAGCAAGCATTTTTTTAAACGGAAATAACTTTTTCATACGTTAATTACATGATTACCCCTTATACAATTCAAAGAAAATTGATTGTTGATATAACATACGAGTTCAAGAGCCTCTTCCAAAACTTCCAAATCGTCATCAGAATCGCTGTTGTTCGAATCGTATGAACCACCAATAGAAACAATGGCAAAATGGGGACGAATCGGCTCCGATAGTACTTTATCCAACACTTCTTCTACAGCAGCCTAATCATAATTAGGGCATAAAAATGTATAACAACACGGTTTCGAGTGTAATTTATAATAAATGTAAAAGTTAGGGTTTGAATAAAGTAACCTTGTAAGAACGATTTAAGGAACATGCGGAGGCGAGCTTCGGACGAGAAAGGACGCGTTCGCAAACGAGGTTCCAGGAGCGGCTGACGCAAGCGGCGGAGGCGAAGGAGGTTGCCGGAAGTCTAGCGACAATGTTGTGAAGAAGGTCTTCGCCGATGAGATCGATAGTTGCAGGCGTTTCGGTGTTTGACGGTGGCATCTTACGGTGGTGGTGGCTTTCCGGCTTATGGGGGGTGTTATTACTCGCTTCAAGAGTTCATGTCACACCACTTTTTATATGAGATGTGAGAGCATTCACATCCATCGCATCAAATTATGTGGGTAAATTTTTATAATATAAAAAATGGTTGGGAGCGAAGGAGAGAGAAAATGTTCATATTTATCTGTATATTTAGGAGGACACTGTTCACTCTCTATAATTTTATAATATATTTTGAAAGTGGTTGCGAGTGGAGCAGAGAGAAAAGGTAATTATAAAGGTATAAAAAATATTATTTAATTAAAAAAATGAGAGAAAATGTAGTGTTTTTAGTGTAATTTAGGGTGAAAATATGATGGAATGGATGTGAATACTCTGAGACTGGTGGGTTTAATGTCGGTTGTTCCACCCAAGGTTGGCGTTTTGGTCGGCGTTGCCTGCTTGGCGTGGCAATATTGCTTGGTGTGGGGCGCTGGTCTGAGGTGACGTGACTGGCAATGTATGGCTAGATGTTGATGACCGTTTGGCCAGCCGTTAGGCATAGTTGTTGACCAACGGCTATATATATATATATATATATATATAGGTAGAGGATCCTGTAAAAAGTGCTCAAAGTGTATTATAACACTATATATAATACTATATAACATCATATAAACACCGTATAACAATATGTAACACCATATAATATCATATAACACTATGTAACATTATATATCATTATATAACAAATATAACACTATAGGTTGTCTGATAGCATGTCTATGGTAGATGTATAGTGTTATATTTGTTATATAATGATATATAGTGTTACATAGTGTTATATGGTATTATATGGTGTTACATATTGTTATACGGTGTTTATACGGTGTTATATAGTATTATATATAGTGTTATAATACACTTCTCACACTTTAGGCCCTTTTTACACTATCCTTACCCTATATATATATATATATATATATATATATATATATATATGGAGCCGCTAAAATGAAAACCACCCCCAGTTGTAAGAACCGCGAGAACCACTCTCAACCAATAAGAAAAAGGGGTATTTTGGTCAATTTACCCCAAATGTTAATTCCTACCATCTCTCTTCATTTATTGTGATTAGATCGTATCTCTCATTTCTCTCTCTATTTTAAATTCATCCTCTCTCATCAGATCTTCATTTTAATCCTTCCTCTCTATTTGTCTCTCACCATTTTCTTGGTGTGAAATCAGGCCATCACTCACCGCCGCTGTAACCCACCCCCCGGCACCACCAACCATCGTTCACCACCACCCAATTGTCACAAAACCCCCACCACACCTCCAGAACAACCAACCATTGTTCACCGCCACCCAACCGTTCACCACCAACCACCGCCTAATCCTAGATCTGAGAAAGATGAAGGTGGCGGTGGGATGCCGGCGGCGGGGATGCCTTTGAAGGGTGTTTCTCTCTCTATTAAGATATGCTCTCTGTCTCATCTCTCTCTCACCGAGGAGAGAGGAAGAGGACGACGGTGGGGAGGTGTTGGTGGGGAAGCCGTTGGTGGGAGGTGGCGGAAGACGGTGATGGGGGAGGGGTGTTCGGAAGTCGGTGCTGGTGCAGGTGGTTGGTGGGGGTCCAAAGGTTCGATATTGTTTCTGCTGTTTTTGCAATCACACGGTTTGTTTTTTAATGAGTTTTGATTTGATTATGTTTGTTTGGTGGTGGGTCTGTACATCATGTTTATTTGATTATGTTTTGCTGGGTTTTCCTTCGATTTGGGTATTCTATATAAAATGGGTGTTGGATGTTTATATTACAGATGCTTTTGATGGGTCTGTTGTAACAACTCCCATTAAAAGTCCTATTTATTTTATTATTTTATCTAATAGGAAACCCTAATTGAGACACCCAAGTGATTCTGCACAAACCCTAAAATTTCCAGAACAATCAGAATCAGGATCAGGGCCCCTAAAACTCAGGGGGGGTAAAACCCTAGTCACGATTATCTAAATAAAACGCTGTCAAAATCTAAATTTCAGATTCTGTCAAGTCAGCAAGGCTAGTCAAGGACGTAGCAACCCTATAAAAGATTCGTGTCCCTTACGGACCGTAAGGGATGAGTCTTACGGTCTGTAAGCCTGGTCAAAATTTAACTATAAATAGCAGGCATTGGCAATCGAATTCTGGCACTGAAACGACGTAAAAAGTCGAAATACACACTGAGTTACGTTCTGTTTACTATCAAAACACACACGAATCACTAATTGTTGCCGCAAAACAGGGTAATAACTTGATCGCTATTACGATTCATTGTCCGATCGATTAAAATATCCAATGGATGTTTAAGTGCTGCCCACATTTGGGTTATGCTTTGTCATTCGTCGTTAATTCGATGGATGTTTAAGTATCGCACTTTGTCATTCGTTGTGAGGGTTTAATCTCGTGAGTTATCGTAAATGCTGAATTGATTACTAACCCAGTTTTGTGTGCATTGTTATTTAAATTAGGTTAACAAGGCTAATCAGTAGACTAGATTACAGGGATTAAGTCTTTGTAATCTGCAATGTGAGTCATTCTCTTTTTATCAAACTATTTATAAATGCTTAAATGTTTTTCAAAGTTATAATTACAGGGATTAAGTCTTTGTAATCACCAAATTACAGCCGGTATGTGGGGTTTTGTATACATTACTTGATAATCTTCACCATTGGGGCAGCCAAGGGGTGATATGACCATAGTCACAGACACCATTGGACGAATGGGCCAATGGGTCGAGTGACAAAATACCGTGGGTAGTTGGTTTGATATCAGGAAACATTGTAATCGCTCTTAATACTGTAAATTATAACAAATGTGTTATTTTAGTAAAAAGAATGATTCACCAGTATTTCCCGCTGACAAAACCTTTTTCAAACATGTTTCAGGTGATCTGTTGTGATTCAGGAAAAGTGCCATGGAGCACTGCAAGCTTAAGAAAGTGGCTCATTATAAAATAAGGAAATATGTTTTGTAACCTAAAGATTTCTCCGTGAAATCATATGATTGTAAATTACTGGGATTTTATCCCGAGATTGTGAAATAAAATAAATCGGGAAAATTTTAGCTTTAAAAAGATCCTGATGATAAACTTCCGCTGTTAAACTCAATTAAATAAATACCACGGGTTTTTCTGTCCCGCGGCTCCTGAAACGGGTCAAACCGGGTCGGGGCCCGTGACATCTGTACAGCATGTGGGTTTGATATGGTGCGATGCGGGCGGCGATGATGAAAAAAAAACGTCGATTTTGATGACGATGGCGCGGCAAGGACGGCGGAGGGTAGGTTTTTAAACCTGCAACCCCTCTTTTGCAGCCTTTTAATTATCAATTAATCTGAGCCAAACCCCATTTTTTTCGAGATAGAATTTGTTTTGATGTTGTTGGTTTTTAATTTCCCCCCCCCCCCTAGTCGATGATGATAACGATATATCTGAGACATCTCCTGAGTTTGCGATTTCTGGGTGCGTTCGTTTTTGCGTAAAGAAGTTTTTGTAAAAAAAAAAAGTTAACCCGTAAACTTTTTAACATAAAACGTAAAAAGTTTTATGTAAAACGTAAAAGGTTTTCACGTAAAACGTAAAAAGTGTTAAAGTCAAACGTAAAACGTAAAAACGTAAAACGTAAAAATGTTTTTGTAAATCATAAAACGTAAAAAGTTTTACGTAAATCGTAAAACGTAAAAAGTTTTACGTAAATCGTAAAACGTAAAAAGTTTTTTTTAAAACGTAAAACGTAAAAAGGAAAAAGTAAAAAGTTTAACGTAATACGTAAAAAGTTAACGTAAAACGTAAAAAGTTTAATGTAAAACGTAAAAAGTTTAACGTAAAACGTAAACTTTTTAACGTAAAACGTAAAACATAAAACGTAAACATTTTTCTACGTAAGTTGTAAAAACGTAAAAAACCGTGTGATAAAACGGCGCCTAAACAAGGGGCGTGAATGTGGCGCATAAAAACGCCGCGAAAAAAACGGGACGTAAAAAACGCCGCGTTAAAACGGGACGCAAAAAACGGCGTGTTAAAAAAACGAAGCTTGAAAAAGTCGAGCGTAAAAAACGGCGCGAAAAAACGACCCATTAAAAAACGGCGTGCAAAAACCGGTGCGCAAAAAACCGGCGCGCAAAAAAAAACGGGCTTGCGTAAAGACGGCGTGCAAAAACCGGCGCGCGAAAAAATTGTCTTTGTTAAAAAAATATGTATTTAAAAATGTTTTTAATAAAAAAATCTTTTTAAAAAATAAAAAGTAATATAATAAAACTAAAAAGTAATATAATAAAACAAAAAAGTAATTAAAAAATAATAAAGAGAAAAAGACAAAAAATAGTTATTTTACTAAATTACCCTTTTGGATTAAAATATTAAAGACATAATAAGACAAAATTTATTTAATATTAATTTTTGTTACTTTTAATCTCATCCATCAATCTTGTTGATCTAAAGGCTAGAAAGTGGTTCCCATAGTTCTTACAACAAGAGGTGGTTTTCATTTTAGCGATCCCCTATATATATATATATATATATATATATATAGAGAGAGAGAGAGAGAGAGAGAGTAAGAGTTTGGTAGAAAGTGTGTTTTTCCTAGAAAGCCTAGGAAGCAATAAGAACGTGACATGTGGCATTGAAGGATTTTAACTAAAAGGGCAATTGTGTAATTTGAATATTATTTTAATTATGGATTATTTTATTAGGATAACTGATGCGTGTTAGGTGTATATGTAGGTTTTAGTATATTTTAAGCCATTTTACACTTCTTTTAGCCAAGTTTTAAATTTATAAAACACGATATTTACTAACACTAAACACACATATGGGCAAGTGCACCCATCGTGAGTGTAGTATAGTGTTGGTAAGATACCGAGGTCGTCCAAGGACACAAGAGCTTTTAGTACCGGTTTATCCTCAACGTCTAATCAAATCAAAAAGTTAGAAAAATGTTTTAAACTAGAAAAATAAAAACTAACTAAAATGCTGAAAATAAAAATAAAAGTAAAAACAGATAGACAAGATGAATCACTTGGTTCTGACTCGTGTATAGTGTAACCTTTGATTATTTTCGCACTTTTTCACTTTTTAAGAGATTATCTTAGTTATTGTAGTAGGCCCCTCTTTTGAAGGTGACGTTACCCTCAACCCAGTAGTTTAAGTCAGCAAGGATACAATCCTAAAGGGTCGGATTATTGAAAGATAATTAATTAAGTTATTAATGCAAATTATGGTAGGCCCCTCTTTTGAAGGTGACGTTACCCTCGGCTAAGTAGTCTGAGTCAGCAGGGATACAGTCCTAAATAGCCGGGTTATAGTATTAATAGTAGCTTACATATGAGGGGATCAAAGAGTTTGGACCCCCGCCATCCAATACCGTTAAGTATTGAAGGAGGTCCTACTAAATTTGACCCAGGTCCTTGCAGGATCTATACTCTGAACAAGGCAAGACCTTTACCAAACCGTTCCCTTAACCCCCGACCAGGTAGCCAACATACCTCCATATAGACCGTGGAGATATGAATGGTGAAAATCTTTTATTTTATATAGACAGTAAAATAATGCCAAGACACCACGGACAAACGATAAGGAATAATCACCTTCAACATAAGAAACTAGTTATTAAAGTCATTAATACAAAACCAAATAAAAAGTGCGAAAAGATTAAAAATAAAAAGTATCACACTAAACACTTTGTCTTTACCAAATGATGTAAGAGACTTAGGCAAACATGGCCTTGATTGTCAAGAACTCTTACGATCAATCTTGGATCCCGAGACGACTCACACACTCTATGATGGACAATGGATGATGGTGGTGGATGATGGTGTTATGGTGGTGGTGGGTGAAGTGTGAGAGAGGTGGTGTGCCAAGGGATGGTTTGAGCTTGAGCCAAGCACTCCTATTTATAGGCTGAACAGAAGCTCGGGCACGGCCCCGTGTCCAGTGGGCACGGCCCCGTGTCCACATCCTTCTCTTTCTTCATTTATTGCAGCTTGTCTGTATTAGTTGACCACGCCCCCGTGTCCGCTGAGCACGACCCCGTGTGTAGAAGCATATCTGTACTATGAAGATTTGCCTGGATTCTGCGAATCTTATAGTTGACCACGGCCCCGTGGTGGGCAATGGAAGCTTCTACCACTTTGTCTTTTCTGCTGACACTTGGGCACGCCCCCGTGCTGGCTGAGCACGGGGCGTGTTCAGTCTTCTGTCTTCTTGTTTTGCTTGGGAAGATGCTGTCGTGGGGTCGGGCACGTCACGTTTGTTCCTTTTCTTGTATTTATGTTAGATTTTGCTGTCTTTTTGCTTCTTTTGTTAATTTGAGCTCATTTAATCCTGAAAATACAAAAGGAAGACAAAAGCACACTTTTTCCAACATTGGTATTAAAAAAGGGTTAGTTTTATGCCACAATTGATGTAATTTATATGTTGCATTTTGCACACATCAATAACTAACTAACCAGAAAATTAAGGAAACTAAATATCCCATTTAATTCAAATTGATAGTTTCAATTTAAATCATACAATCCATACAACATATTCACAGGAATTCGTAAAAAAAGATTTTACAACATTGCTGGAGGATTCTTGACATTGTGTTTTAACAGCAAGCATATTTCTTGACGCTGTGTTTTAACAGCAATCAGATTTGCTGGAGGATTCTTGATATTGTGTTTTAACAGCAAGCAGATTTCTTGACGCTGTGTTTTAACAGCAAGCATATTGCTGGCCATTGTGTTTTAACAACAAGCAGATTTCTTGACGCTGTGTTTTAACAGCAAGCAGATTTCTTAACGCTGTGTTTTAACAGCAAGCAGATTGCTGGAGGATTCTTGACATTGTGTTTTAACAGCAAGCAGATTTCTTGACATTGTGTTTTAACAGCAAGCATATTTCCTTGACGCTGTGTTTTAACAACAAGCAGATTGCTGGACATTGTGTTTTAACAGCAAGCAGATTTCTTGACGTTGTGTTTTAACAGCAAGCAGATTTCTTGACATTGTGTTGTAACAGCAAGCAGATTGCTGGACACATTGTCAGTGTCTTCGTCTTCAACACAACCCAGTGTCTTCGTCTTCAACACACTGTCATCATCAACATTAAAATGGTAAAACACATAAACCTTAAAACACATTGTCATCATCAACATATTCAGATGTCATTTTAAAGTGAATCGGGTAACCTAGAGTTAAATGAGACTGACCTGGATTCGAAAAGGGCTCGCCGAAAACCTTGACTGATCGTCGGCGGCGGCGTCACCCCAGCCGATCCTCTCTGCCTACCCCCTTCTGGTCGCTGAGCACCACCACCACAGCGCCATCCTGCGCCGCCACCTAAGCCCACAAAATCCCTCCTCCACTGTGTGTTGCGGCCATCACCGTTTTGAGGTTTTTGGAGGTGGGTTTAGAGAGGAGGGAGAGAGAGAGAGAAAGAGGGGAAATCGCATGAATTTAGGGATTGGTTATTGATATGGCAGTTTCTTAACTGATTTAAAACACTTCCAATTACCAAAATACCCTCACTATATTAAAAGTCTCCAATTATATAACTCAGATATTACGAAAATGCCATCCATTTGATCTAGGCCATTAAAAACACTCATCTAATGGCCCAGATCGCTTCCTACACTTTCTAGGAAAAACACACTTTCCGCAGGATCCCTACTATATATATATATATATAGGGAGCCGCTAAAATGAAAACCACCCCCAGTTGTAAAAACTGTGAGAACCACTCTCCACCAAACAGATTATGCCAAACAAAAGGGTATTTAGGTAATTTACTATATGTATCACTTTCAATGTCAAATGTCAGTTTGTCTCTTTATAATACTCATTTCCATCTCTCTACATTTTCACTTTTTGAAATCTCAAAGCTTTTCTCTCTCTCTCTCTTCATCTTTGATGAAGAGATCATCATCTTCAGCCTATTAACACCACCGTCACCCATTGTCTTCAAGATTTGTTCAAGAGCATGAAGGGGCTCTCATTTCTCTATCATGAAAATCTTTCACCACCATCATCTTCAAGATCTGATGAAGGGAAGGAACGAGCGGTTCTGGCGGTGGTGAGGAGCGACGGTGAATGGTGGTTGGTGGCGGGGGTGACGGTGTTGGTTGTTTATAACGTTGGGGTTGGTGGCGGCGGTATCTCCGGCGGCTCTCCGGCAACATCTTCGGCCTCCCTTTCCTCTCCGCCGCCCCTTTTTACGACCGGTGTTTGGTGGTGGTTGCGATGGGTTTGGTGGCGGACCCCTAGGCGGTGGTGGTGGGGGTAGAGGTGGGTGATGCCGACGGCTCCGACACCACTGTAAGATGCCGCCAGGGTCGGCCTTGCCGGAAAAGTACGGTGGTCCCGGTGGTTTGGTAGGCTTTTGGATTATTTTTTTGTGCTTCTTTTGATTTTGGGTATGCTGGGTTTCTTTTGATTTTGGGAATGCTTTGATTATATGGGTATTTGATTCTGTTGGTATTTTGGTATGTTGGGGGTTGATTGGGGTTCTTTGATTCTGTTGGTATGTGGGTATTTTATGTTTGGTATGGATTTGATGACGATGAATGGTTATGCGGGTATTTTATCTTTGGTATGGTTTTGTTATTTGGTGAGATTTTGATATGGATTTGCTGATGATGAATGGTTATGTGGGTATTTGCTGATTTGTGATTTGGTGAGATTTTGATATGGATTTGATTCTGTTGGTATGTGTGTATTTTATGTTTGGTATGGTTTTGTGATTTGGTGAGATTTTGATATGGTATTTTGGTATGTTGGGGGTTGATTGGGGCAACGATGATGAAAAAAAAACGTTTATTTTGATGACGATGGCGTGGCATGGTTGGTGGATGGTAGATTTTTGAACCTGCAACCCCACCTTGCAGCCTCTGATTATCGGAAAAAATCTGAGCCAAACCCCGTTTTTTCAAGAATCCAAACATTGTTTTGTGATTTTTGTTCTTGATTTTTTTATTTTTTTTCCAGTCGATGATGATAACAATCTATCTGAGACACCTACCGAGTTGCGATTTCTGGGTGTGTTCGTTTTTGTGTAAAAAACGTTTAAAAAAAAAGCTAAAACCTTAAACTTTTTACGTAAAACGTAAATTTTTTAACGTAAAACATAAAACGTAAAAAGTTTAATGTAAAACGTAAGACGTAAAGAGTTTAAAAAATTTAACGTAAAACGTAAAAAGTTTAACATAAAACGTAAAACGTAAAAAATTTAACGTAAAAAGTTTAACGTAAAACGTAAAAATTTTAAAGTAAAACGTAAAAAGTTTTACATGAATCGTAAAACGTAAAAAGTTAAAAGTAAAAAGTAAAGCGTAAAAAGTAAAAAGTTAAACGTAAAACGTAAAAAACCGTGTGATAAAACGGCGCCTAAACAAGGGGCCTGAATGCGGCGCATAAAAACGCCGCTGATGCGTAGTCGAGTGTTATATATATTAGGTGTATATTTTAAGCCCCTTTAACACTTATTTTTAGCCAAGTTTTAAATTTATAAAACACGATATTTTACTAACACTAAACACACATATGGGCAAGTGCACCCATCATGAGCGTAGTATAATGTTGGCAAGATACCGAGGTCGTCCAAGGACACAGGAGCTTTTAGTACCGGTTTATCCTCAACGTCTAATCAAAATAAAAAGTTTAGAAAAATGTTTTAAACTAAGAAAAATAAAAACTAACTAAAATGCTTAAAATAAAATAAAAAGAAAAACAGATAGACAAGATGAATCACTTGGTTCTGACTCGTATCTAGTGTAACCTTTGATTATTTCCGCACTTTTGCACATATTTAAGAGATTATCTTAGTTATTGTAGTAGGCCCCGCTTTTGAAGGTGACGTTACCCTCACCCCCGTAGTTTGAGTCAGCAAGGATACAATCCTAAAAGGGTGGATTATTGGAAGATAATTAATTAAGTTATTAATGCAAATTATGGTAGGCCCCTCTTTTGGAGGTGACGTTACCCTCGACTAAGTAGTCTGAGTCAGCAGGGATACAGTCCTAAATAGCCGGGTTATAGTATTAATAGTAGTTAACTTATGAGGGGATCAAAGAGTTTGGACCCCCGCCATCCAATACCGTTAAGTATTGAAGGAGGTCCTACTAAATTTGACACAGGTCCATTGCAGGACCTCTAAACGCTGAACAATGGCAAGACCTTTACCAAATCGTTCCCTTAACCCCCGACCAGGTAGCCAACATACCTCCATATAGACCGTGGAGATATGAATGGTGAAAATCTTTTATTTTATATAGACAGTAAAATAATGCCAAGACACCACGGACAAACGATAAGGAAAGATCACCTTCAACATAAGCAACTAGTTATTAAAGTCATTAATACAAAACCAAGTAAAAAGTGCAAAAGATTAGAAATAAAAAAGTATTACACTAGACACTTTGTCTTCACCAAGTGATGTAAGAGACTTAGGCAAACATGGACTTGATTGTCAAGAACTCTTACGATCAATCTTGGATCCCGAGACGACTCACATACTCTACGATGGACAATGGATGATGGTGGTGGATGATGGTGTTATGGTGGTGGTGGGTGGTGGGTGAAGTGTGAGAGAGGTGGTGTGCCAAGGGATGGTTTGAGCTTTAGCCAAGCACTTCTATTTATAGGCTGAACAGAAGCTCGGGCACGGCCCCGTGTCCAGTGGGCACGGCCCCGTGTCCACATCCTTCTCTTTCTTCATTTAATTCAGTTTTGTCTTTTTAGTTGACTACGCCCCCGTGTCCGCTGAGCACGACCCCGTGGTGCAGAAGAATCTTTGTACTATGCAGATTTGCTGGATTGTGCGAATCTTATAGTTGACCACGGCCCCGTGTCCGCTGAGCACGGCCCCGTGGTGGGCAATAGAAGCTTCTACCACTTTGTCTTTTCTGCTGACGCTTGGGCACGCCCCCGTGCTGGCTGAGCACGGGGCGTGTTCAGGTTTCTGATCTCTTGTTTTGCTTGGGAAGATGCTGTCGTGGGGTCGGGCATGTCACGTCTTGTTCATTTTCTTGTATTTATGTTAGATTTTGATGTCTTTTTGCTTCTTTTGTTAATTTGAGCTCATTTAATCCTGAAAATACAAAAGGAAGACAAAAGCACACTTTTTCCAACATTAGTACTAAAAAAGGGTTAGTTTTATGCCTCATTTGATGAAATTTATATGTTGCATTTTTAACACATCAAATACCCCCACACTTGAATATTTGCTTGTCCTCAAGCAAAACTCTTTAATATGTGGCTATTACACTCCCAAATGGAATGGGTAGAGAAGAAGGTTTTTGGGCTTGTCGTAGAGTGTCGGGATTTCCAAGATTCTTTATTTAATTTTATTTTTATTTATTTACAATCCTATTCGTCATGATTTATTGTAACACCTCGAAAATGGGTTTGGTGATCAAACCACATTAGCACTAAAAAAAACGGGTAAAGTACCGTTAGTGGTAAATTCTACCCGGTAAATATTAGGATTTAAATAATTAATCCTAATATTAAATAAAAAGTAAATAAAAGCTTTTAAGGAAATAAAATGGATAAAAGGCCTGGGCTAAAGGGACCTAAAATAAACTTAGTCATAAATATTCCCGGACCCGCTAAGTTAACTAGGAATATTAAACCTAGTTAATAAGTAGGAATATTATCGAAAATAATTAGGTTGTGACCTAATTAATAACTAACCAAACACGAGGGACCAAAGCCGGGTAACTTGAAAATGGAATTAAAAACTTAAAAACAAAACACAACACAGACACAAGAGTGTGTGTGCGTGTGTGGGGATCGACCAGGAAGAGCTTTAGGGAGCTCAAACCCTAACTTCAACAAAACTAACAAATTGAAGATCAAATCTAGCCCGAATCGGATGCATGAACACATATAAATGATCACCTAGTCGTGGGGATCACAAGGTATGTCGAATTTTAAGATTTGGTGATACTTTGAGATTATGATGAACAATCATAATCGAAATTCTGGAATGAATATTGAATCTATGAGTGCTATTGTGTTGAAATCCTTGTTTAGAAACAAACCCTAGTTGAAAACTTGGAGAATTGGTGTTAAAACTAGGGATTTGATAATTAACCTATTATGTGCTAAGTGGGTTTTGATTATGTAGTGAAGATGATGGTTTACACATGTTTAAAATCATCATAGTTGCTAGTAGAAACAAGATACTTGAACAATTTGCAAGTTTGAGTGTTGAACATACATGACTTGAGATGGGTTTTTATGATATGATGATGTTAGTGTCAAACTTGTGATTGGAATCATCATATTAGTTAGTAAGACAAAGTACTTGAATAATTTAGGTGTTTGGGTACATAAATCATATTTACCATGAAATGGGTTGTTAAATGATATAAAAGAATTGATGTTAAGATCGTGATATAGATGCTTGAAATCATGTTACCTAGTTGTAAAATGTGTAAAAACAATGTATGCACATTAGGTGTTTGTTAAAATGCCTAAATGAAAACTAAAGTGTTGAAATTAGAGTGAAAATGTGCAATGAATAAGTTGATAAGTCGATTGACCTTAAAAAGTCAAATCGACCAAGTGTATGATCGGATGGTAAATTCGACATAAGAAGAGTAGGATGAAATAGTCGTAAATGATTATGACTAACCTAACCATCTTACAATTACAATGATAGTTTGACGCTTGGCAAGCTAGGTGAAGGCTTGGGGAAGGAAGCGGGTCAAACGAAGCAAGAACGACGGAAAAGCATAATTCGGATGCAAGGTAAGTATAACTTACACTAGTCATATAGTTTAGAATGTCCTTTTGTTGTTTTGATTTCGAACAAGACAAATGGAAAGTTGAGATATGGTGTTTTCGGCGTGTAGTCGTACGGAACAAGATAACCAATAAGGGTAAAATTGAAATTTGGACACTTGTTGACAATAATTATTGGTTTTGAAAGATACATATTTCGTAAGCCTTATTAGGCCAAAAAGCGTTAAGAGGTGAATTATAGTTAAAACGACCGTGCGGTGTAAATCGGAACGAGTCGTGTAGACGAGATGGCAATAAGCTTTATCTCGCCAATATTATCGGTCATTTAGACCAACGGGTCAAAAGGTGAAAATATCACTTTTTGACAATATCGACTAATGGTTTGATGAGTTGTTTGATTTCAGAAATAAATATCGAGTGGATATTTACATCGCTATTACTTAGTAGATATTGAGGCAAGGTACTTAAATGGGTCAATGTAATGATCCGAGCCAGGTACGCATAATAAGATAACTCTCATTTAAATGTAAGGCTAATGAGAGTTAAACGAAGTCTAAAATAAGTTTTTGGTTACCTTAATAGGTAAACCAAATGTTACGGACGATGGTCATTATATTTGAAAGGCCTAGTGCCCTTTCAAATAAAATCATAGTTAAAAGATCGGAGTTTGGATTAAACAAGTAACTAAAAGTCATTCGTCGTAAATGAAGGACTAAAATTGACTAAAACGCCCTTGTAAGTGAAATTGAGCAAACGAACCATAAAGGTTGTTTGGAAATAAGCGATAGGATGAAATAAATACTTTGAATAAGTACGAAAAGCAAAAGACGTAAAATATTGGTCAAAAGTCTCTATAAAGAGTCTTTGCCGTAAAATAATGATTTGAAGTGTGAAATTGGGAGTATATAAATCACCACATTGAATCCATCACAAATGTAGTTGTGGTGGGAGGTCATTTGATAAGAAATGTGGGCATATGTATTTAGAAATGAATGAAAGAGATTGGTGCTTAAAATATGCATAAATACCCTTAACGGGTCAAAATGAGCATATGGGTGAAAATGGGTTTAAGAAGGTAGATAAACCTGTAATTTGAAACCTATTATGTTGAACATTTTTGAACTTGATAGGTTTATGGGAAATAAGGTCAAACAAACTTGTTTGTTTGATAAAATTAGAACGGGTCAAAAGTTGGTAAAAAGGGTAATAAGCCGAAGACTTAAAAGTCTAAAATTTTGTAAAACCGGATGTTGGATTTTAACTTCATAAGGTGGAGAATCAAATTACAATCACGTAGGAAGAAACGGTAGGTCAAACAGACAAGCGGTTTGAAAGATACGAAAGTTTTCGTGTCATAAAACGGCAAAATGGAAAGCTGGAATGCAGGGACCACCGTAACTTACGGTTCCACCGTAAGTTACGGTGGAGCTGATATAGCTACGGTGGGTTTCTACTGTTGTACGGTAGAAACATATTAAACCAAAGGTCACCGTAACTTACGGTTCCACCGTAAGTTACGGTGAAGGCCAGGCTGAAAATTTTGTTTTGGTGATCAATTGTTTCTCGGACTCGTTTAAACACGTTTTAATCCTAGTATGACTAAAGCATTTCATGTTTATGAAATGTAGGTACATTTTGGATGCCGAAAGACGATCAAGCTCCTCGAAGAACCGAACACGATAAAGACACATGCTTCCGCACATTGCCTCGTTGTAAATTTTAAACGACGAACCTGATCACGTTATGTAGAATAACTTATGATATGTAAAAGTTTTAATAAACCCGTATTTCCAATGTATATGTAATCATTAATTACATGATTATTTTCCCAAAATATACGTTAAACCTTGATTTATAAGAACGGGTGTTACATTTATTTAAAACTTTTCATAAGATAAATTACTTATTAGGGCATAACATGCCTCTTTAAAATTCTATTTATATACAAGTTCACATACCTCACGGGGATCACTCAACACTCGGCCGAAAATGTATTTTTGTGGATCACTCGAGAGCGGCATGGAACTTACTTCTACCATAGGCTTGCCAAGCAATCAATCCTCCTCCTTTTTAACTTATATACCTTTGTAAATATCAAGAGGACTTTGTGGGTGAAGGGTTAGGCTTGGGTTAAAGGTAGGTGGTTGGGTTGGTGGTTAGTGGTTAGTAGAAAAAGGGCTAAAAAGCGTAACAAGTGTCGGTTTTCGTAAGACTTTCTATTTTTGTAGCTTTTATTTTTGATGAAGCTATTTTTCAAACAAAGTTATTTTTGATGAACTTGTTTGTTTATTTTCTTTTGCTTCATCATCAACAAAATTTTTTTTTTTTTTTGAAAAGTCATACGAAAAACTGAACTTGTTACTAAAACAAAAGGGTAAAAAATGAAAAAAGTTTTGGTGGGTAAAAAGGGTGTTTGGTTTGGGTTATGAAATGAAAAGGTTTAGGCTCAAAGGGGCTAACTAGGGGGATTTTGGGTAGGTGGTAAAAAAAATGGTGTAGAAATAAAAAGGGGTTAGTCCGAATGCCTCCATCATTTACTTACTCGGGTTTAAGTTGGTAAGGACCGGGAATGTATCGTCATGGCAAGTTCTAGAGTCGTAAGAACCAAGCGGCTATTCACACAAGAAAAGAAAATTGAGCATTTAGTTCTAATGATATGTAATTGTATGCTCAATAAAGGCTCAAAACTCACTTTTGTGGGAATGGGTTTTTATGTGATCAAGTATATATAATCAAATTTTAACTAAGCTTGTCATGCCTTTTCATAATTTTCTTATGTTGGTTCTTTTTATCACGACGCTATCGGTTGTAAATTCATAAAAATATAACCTTTTTAGAACTTGAAATTCCCGAGTTAAACCTAGACAAGTAAAAAATGAAAATTTTTTGAAAAAAAATTGGGGTGATTAGCGATTCCAATAGAGTTTTGTGTAAGGCTTGTATTTAGGACTTGCAAGATTCAAGGTTTTAGCATCCCCCCCACACTTAAATTACACATTGTCCTCAATGTGTCCCAAAAATAAGTTTTTAGGTTGATTGAATGTGTAAAAAGGTGTAAAAAGCAAAAATTTTGTGTTACTGGGCGCTGAACACGGCCCCGTGTTGTCCGGGCACGGCCCCGTGTTCAAGTGTCAGTAACAAAATTAAAACAAGAGAAACAGAAGTCTGGACACGGGGGCGTGTTGGGTGAACACGACCCGTGTCCAGTTACCTGAACTGGGTCTTTTTCTGCAGACTGTGCAGCACGGGGCCGTGTTGAGTGTACACGGCCCGTGCCGAGCTTACTGTAAACGAAGAAATTTGTCGGACGGTTCTGTTTTCCTGCATGGAGTGCTGGTTCAAGTTTCCCTTGCATCCTTTGCCATCTCAAGTGTGTTTTATTTCATTCAACACCATCCAAAACACCAAATTAACTAAAACCATCATTCATTAATCATAGAGAGAATTACATAATAGTCCTAAAAATTAAAAATAAAGCAGAAAATAAAAGTTAAAAGTCCTAATATTAAATAGGTCAAGTGATCCGTAAGATCTTCCTAAGGAGTTCTACTTCTACAATAAGAATCAAAATTCCGGAAATAGACTTCCGGTCTAAAAGCCTTGTAGAACTCCAAGCCGAACGATGTTCCTTAGATGTTGCTAGAGCCATTCTTCTATCTCCCTCGGGAGAAGGAAGGCGGCTTCATGTTCCTCGACATCTTGAGGAGGAGGAGCGGCACCAATTGGAACCCCTTGTAGGATGTCTTGAGGAGGTTCCTGATGTAGGGCGTACCATTTGGCCGGAATGATGACTTCCGGCACCACATTCCATGCCCTTTGGGTGATAATCGGTACCAAAGGAGGAGAGGCGAGAATGTTCAACCTTTGGTGCAAAAGGTTGACCTCCCGGAGACATCCTTCTAGTCCCACCGTCAAATGATTAATGCGGTCGACCAATGCCTCTTCCACACTTGTTACTTCATCAAGAGCTTCTCTCAAGGCGTAAACATAGTTCACAAGAGAATCCTCAACC
Source organism: Helianthus tuberosus (assembly GCA_030545235.1). Taxonomy (NCBI): domain Eukaryota; kingdom Viridiplantae; phylum Streptophyta; class Magnoliopsida; order Asterales; family Asteraceae; genus Helianthus; species Helianthus tuberosus. The sequence goes on from CM060357.1 coordinate 183,555,441, forward strand.
GTAGATGATCTTCTCCCCTGCCGGTTGTTCCTTGAATGCGACGAAGAGTTTCCACTTGTTCTGCTTGCCATTCTGAGAAAACATGCCGAAAAGTGTTCAATTTTATGGGTCCAGTACTTCGGACACGGCCCCGTGTTCAGTGAACACGGCCCCGTGTTCAGATATCTGCAGGATTTATGGACAAGGAATCTTGGGGTTTCAAATTGTTTTTATGATTTTTGAAGCATTTTTGAACTTAAACAACTTAAAACATTGTTATAAAACTTATTTTTATCAAGATTCCATGAACAAAAATCTAACAAACATCTCAATAAGGCTTGAAACTATAGAAGGTTCAAGCTTTAATGGAAGTATGAAGAAAATTGAAGAAGATGAAAGTGGATAAAAGAGGAAAGGACAAGAAGATAGTTGAGAAACTTCTTTTAGAAAATACCTAGGATGGTATGTGAGAATATTCCTCAAATCTCTGTCCCTGGAATGGTTCAAATGTGCAGGATTCTTGGCTGCATTTATAGAAAACGACAGTACGTTGCGCACGGCCCCGTGTCGGCTGGATACGGCCCCGTGTGCAGATAGAATCCTGACACATTTTTGTCCGCATTCTGACAAAATCAGAAGGGAATCTTTTGGGTGGACACGGGGGCGTGCTGACCTGGACACGGCCCCGTGTCTAGAAGCTGTCTTAAGGAATTCTTCAAATTTCAAGGAACTTTCCCGGATCGGGTGGTTCCTTACTAGACGGAACAACCCCAAAGTGCCTAAGATACCTTAATTGATCTAGATTAAGACGAGAACGCAAGAGGTTGTCGGTGAGGGTGATTCCTATGCTATATGTAGGTGGACAAGTCCAACCCTTTCCCGGGCTCTCGTTAAAGAAGGTGTACGTCGAATCGCTCAGGTCTATGTATGCATCGAACGAAGTCGATGGGGAGTCCTTCACGGCACAATCGACACAGGGACGACTATCGCTCAAGTCCTCACTAGAGTTAGAAGTATCATTAAAAACAATGAAGTTGTTTGAATGCGTTTCCAACCTCTCTTCTTGGTTATCGTCTTGGAAAAGATTATTGAAATCTTCCCTAAGTTCTTTTAACCAATTAATAATTAGATCTTCTAGTTGAAATAACTCATCGAGAAGCATTTCTCCTAGAATATCCGGTTGGGCGCATTCGAGAGAGCGATAGGGATTATTTTTACTTCCGCCCCTCTTAAGGATACTAGGAAATGATGGGTCTATATAGTGGGGTTTATAATTTAGAAAAAAACATTCTAATTCTTTATGGTTACCACCACATAATTGACACCACATAGTACCATAAGAGTGCCGAAAGTAAAAAGTATCAGTATCACTCATGTTTGTGTCAGAAATTACCAACCGTCGGGATCTTACGGTTCTGTTTACAGTAACTGAAACTTGGGCACGGGGGCGTGTTGAGTGGGCACGACCCCGTGTTCAGCTTACTGTCTGACTTAAAACAAGATTGCCAGTTCCAATGATTGGGCACGGGGCGTGTTCAGCGGGCACGGCCCGTGCTGGGTTCTGCAGAAGCTGAAAAACTAAAAAAAAATCCTAAAAAAAATGAAAAATAAGAAAAAACGATTAGGCCGTTGATTCCTAACTTTCTTAAAATCCTTGTGTCCCCGGCAGCGGCGCCAAAAACTTGATGCGTAGTCGAGTGTTATATATATTAGGTGTATATTTTAAGCCCCTTTAACACTTATTTTTAGCCAAGTTTTAAATTTATAAAAAACGATATTTTACTAACACTAAACACACATATGGGCAAGTGCACCCATCGTGAGCGTAGTATAGTGTTGGCAAGATACCGAGGTCGTCCAAGGACACAAGAGCTTTTAGTACCGGTTTATCCTCAACGTCTAATCAAAATAAAAAGTTTAGAAAAATGTTTTAAACTAAGAAAAATAAAAACTAACTAAAATGCTGAAAATAAAATAAAAAGAAAAACAGATAGACAAGATGAATCACTTGGTTCCGACTCGTATCTAGTGTAACCTTTGATTATTTCCGCACTTTTGCACATATTTAAGAGATTATCTTAGTTATTGTAGTAGGCCCCTCTTTTGAAGGTGACGTTATGTAACGACTCACACAAAAACGTCTTAAAAACATTCCGTAAGTATAAACCGAACCCCAGATATAACAACTCTCATTAAAAATACTATTTCTTATTTTAATTTAACCAAAAAGGAAACCCTAATTGAGATACCCACGTGATTCTACGCAAACCCTAAAATTTTCAGAACAATCAGAATCAGGATTAGGGCCCCTAAAACTAAGGGGGGGGGGGGGGTAAACCCTAGTTAATGATTATCTAAATTACGTGCTGTCCAAGTTGAATTTTCAGAAACCGTCGACTCAGCTGAGCTAGTCCCACACGTGGCAACCTATACCTAAAAAATAGGTCTCACGCGGCCCGCGTGAGGATAAGCTAAAAACTAAAGCGGGCCGCCTGAGGGTCAAAATTCGACTATAAATACAGGAGATTGGGACTTGAATTCTGGCTTCAGAACGACGCTCAAATTCACTTTGTGCGCCGAGATAAGTTCTGTATACTCCAATTAACACACACGGTTTAATAATCGACGCCGCAATCAGGGTATTAGCACAATCGCTGCTACGATTCATTTTCCGATCGATCAATGTACTCAATGGTTGTTTAAGTGCTGCCCACATTAGGGTGATGCTTTGTCATTAATCGTTAATTCGATAGATGTTTAAGCATAGCACTTTGTCATTCATTGTGAGGGTTGATCTCGTGAGTTATCGTAAATGCTGGATTGATTACTAACCCAGAATTGTGTGCTTGTTATTGACTCACACAAAAACGTCTTAAAAACATTCCGTAAGTATAAACCGAACCCCTGATATAACAACTCTCATTAAAAATACTATTTCTTATTTTAATTTAACCAAAAAGGAAACCCTAATTGAGACACCCACGTGATTCTACGCAAACCCTAAAATTTTCAGAACAATCAGAATCAGGATTAGGGCCCCTAAAACTAAGGGGGGGTAAACCCTAGTTAATGATTATCTAAATTACGTGCTGTCCAAGTTGAATTTTCAGAAACCGTCGACTCAGCTGAGCTAGTCCCACACGTGGCAACCTATACCTAAAAAATAGGTCTCACGCGGCCCGCGTGAGGATAAGCTAAAAACTAAAGCGGGCCGCCTGAGGGTCAAAATTCGACTATAAATACAGGAGATTGGGACTTGAATTCTGGCTTCAGAACGACGCTCAAATTCACTTTGTGCGCCGAGATAAGTTCTGTATACTCCAATTAACACACACGGTTTAATAATCGACGCCACAATCAGGGTATTAGCACAATCGCTGCTACGATTCATTTTCCGATCGATCAATGTACTCAATGGTTGTTTAAGTGCTGCCCACATTAGGGTGATGCTTTGTCATTAATCATTAATTCGATAGATGTTTAAGCATAGCACTTTGTCATTCATTGTGAGGGTTGATCTCGTGAGTTATCGTAAATGCTGGATTGATTACTAACCCAGAATTGTGTGCTTGTTATTAAACTTAGGATAAAAAGGCTAATCAGTAGGCTAGGCTCTGCCTGTATAAATCTGCAATATATCAAGGCTTAGCTATAGACTAAACTTTGTCCGTATGAATCTGCATGATTATAAGGTGAGTCATTCTCCTTTTCTCATAGTTTGTGAGTCATTCTCTTTTTATCAAATTACTTTCCAAATCATGTTTATTTTCAAAGTTATAATTACGGGGATTAAGTCTTTGTAATCACCAAGTTACAGCCGGTATGTGGGGTTTTGTATACATTACTTGATAATCGTCACCATTGGGGCAGCCAATTGGGGGATATGACCATAGTCACAGATTCGGTCGAGTGACAAATACCGTGGGTAGTTGGTTTGATATCAGAAACATTGTAATCGCTCTTAATACTGTAAATTATAACAAATGTGTCATTTTAGTAAATAGAATGATTCACTCAGTATTTCCCGCCGACAAAACCTTTTTAAAATACTTTTCAGGTAATTACAGTAGATTGGAGTAAAAGATAGATACGGCACTGAAAGGCATCAAGAAGTGGCTTATTTTATTAATTAGAATCAAATTAAGAAATATTGTTTTATATAATAAAATTTATCTTTATTAAAGCTACCATTGTAAAACATGGGTTTATCCCATCTATTTAAATAAATAAAATCCGGTGTTTTCTAAACTCTGATATTTTTCCTAACTCACGGTCCTGATGAAATTTCCGCTGCAACGTTTTCAAAATAATCACCGGTACCACTGGGCTGTTCGCGACTCCCAATTCCGTCCAGGGTGGGTCGGGGGTCGTGACAGAAGGTGGTATCAGAGCCAACTCAAAGAGCCACTGCTTTAAGCCTTTAGGTGTTGTAACAATAATACTTAAATTTATATAAAAGAGTTAGGAGATTGCTGTAACTGGTAGCACACATTATAGCATTTAGACTTGAACTTAAGAAAAGATGCCTTAGTATAAACTTCAAGATAAGTTAAGTACTTACGTGAATAAATTATGATAGGTTTTTGTATACCATAAGAATGTTAATTAGAATATTGCAAGATATGATAAATAAGCAAGAATTAATAGTAATTATTGCTTATTGATATTAATTGGTCTAGAATATGATATGTTACGGGAAATACAAGTTTCCTTGATTCTGGATAAAAACTCTAATAAAAGAGGCACTTTTGAAAAGATATTATTTATGGGAAATAGAAAATGTTCTCCGGCAAGACTGGGTATGGTGTAGTAGACTCTCCAGTTTGTTCGGATATACTAAGGTTACCGCTCCGGCGTGAATCGGATAAGACGGGGTATATAATATGTCAAACAAGTGGCAAAATTTCCCTAAATAGTATCATGACCAGATATCTGACTGGTTTTTGGAAATATGAATCTATTAAATACATTGACCTGATAGATGGTATGTTTATTTCAGCTTGTGAAATATGTGATTATATAGATATATATATATCTATAAGAAATTCCAAAAGTCAATTAAGAATAAAGCACCAGTATCTATGTCTAGATTTCTTATTCAGGAATCTCTTTTCCGATATCAAACATTATTTCGTTTAAACATCTGTCTCGTAGCTCGTGTGATAAAATAAACAAAGGAAACCCATTAAGTTGGGATACTATCGAAAGTGCAAAGAATTTCTAACACGTTACCATAAACTATTAACGCAAGTAAAAAGCATGTAAAGTTGTGATAAGGTACAAGAAAACACATGAAAATCTAAATTATAACTCCACAGAAGTTGAAGTATATTACACATAACTTTCGAGGCAATACCTTTTGAAAATATAAATTGGGCATGATGACACCAATATTAAATTCCGTCAGTAAAAGAACTAAAAGCAGCACTTTGCCACATGATCTTACAAGCAACATGAAATTTCACTGAGGTACGTTGTAACAAGATTTCACAATCATCAGTGCACAGTCTAATCAGAGTCATAATTATTATCACTGCAAAAGGAGTCATATACTTTTGCAAATCCCCTATTTCATTTTATTTGACATTCCCTGGTAATGTCATTTAAATAGTTATCACTCGAAATTCCAGATAAAAATTCTTATATTTCTTTTATTGAAAATTCTGACTTCTGCATATAATAAGTTGACTTTCGCACCGGTCATCATACCAGGAGGATTTATTTCATAGTAGCGAATATTGATTCATTTCATTTCTTGGTAAATCCACACCTTACACATGCACTGTTTGTTGCGCATGTGGTTCATTTGATTTATGAAACCAACTGAAGGACTTCATTCTAATTATTGTTTTATCCAAACTCAAATATCATTTCGCTATACTCGATTTTTGGCACTATATACCGCAGTAAGGCAAAACGATGACCCTTTTATATCGAGTCAATAAATTTCTTGAGAAACTCAATTTTCTTTGGCATACATGATTTTGCTGTAACCATGTTCGAACTTTCTTATTAATACATGAACTCGTTGTGATTAAACCAAGTTCAATTGCTTGAACTTGCTTGTATTACATATTCATTTCAAATTCCCATATGATGGATTTCAAGCTATCATATTTTCCAACAAACACTTCAATTTTCTAGAACTATAAAATGCTTATTTGGTCTTCGATTTCACTAACGTTTTCATAAAAATTAAAACTTGCACTAATCTCATTTATATATATATCATATACGGATATTTATAAAAGCTATCTTAACACAAATAGTGTGTTAAGATAATGATACACAAATTCTTGTCATATTTTAATGTATCTCTTAAATGATTTTTACAACATCAATCTAGCCTTTCGTGATAAATTATTACTTTAACATCTTCAATCGAAAAACATTATATAAAATTTATTTTATATATGGAAACTTACATAAGTGATTACCTAATTTACAAAAATAATATTACTATATCCTTATTAGTCAACATAAAAAGGATAAGTAGGTGACTTATAATAAGAATTATAGAATTTATTGTACATGTGTTTATATTTAACCAAAATGGAAATTTCATAAACTAGGCACCTAGCTCGGTTGGCTAGACGCGCCAAAGGGTGTGGCCTAGACCCGGGTTCGATCCTGGGGACGGCCGGTTTCACCATTTTATTAGAAATTTTTCCATTTAAGTATATGTTTAGTTATGTATTACTAATATTAGTTTTATTATTATTAATAAGAAAATATTAATAATAATTATGTTAGTATTATTTCTACTAGGGTTATTATCAAGGGTAGGTATTGGATAGCCTAGCCTTAATTAGGCATGGACTGATCACCTATGCTTAAATAAGGGAGTACTAACCAATATCCAAACATGATAATGACTAGTTAATATATATCAAATAAGTCATCATACTAATAAATTTTACTTATAAAAATATTTTACTGTAAGGAGAAGATATATTTTCATAAAATAATACAAGAATTAGAGGAACAAAATAAAATTTATAAATAATTGTTTATCACATGTTTTGTGGTAACTATGTACCGTAACACTCTGGCAAGGAAATAACCATATAAGAATAATATGGTAAGTCATCAAATACGTTGGGTTAAGAAAACATTGTAATATATAAGAATAGTCCCCGTTTTCACTTATTTACAACATTTGTAAATACATTTACAACGTTATATGGTTTCAAAATGAAAATAAGTAATCATATAGAATCGACCCATTAAGTATTATATATATAATTATAAAATATTTTACAAATACTTTTGTACAATAAATATTTTTACACCTTTATTTACAACTTTCATTTAACGTTATAAATAATAATGATTTATTTTACAAAATGATATTTTGTAAACGTAATAATTTCATTACGGTACTTTGTAATATATCTTATATAATTATTTTACCTAGTATGGTAAAATACTAAAACAATATTTATTTAAAAGTGGTGACCATTTACATATAGTAAAAATGAGTAAACAAATAATATATATATTACATAATATTTATATGTGATATATAAGATACAGTTCAGATAAGGACACAAATAATATATATTACAATTGCTTTACAAAAGTATAATATAATAGTTGGTCAGGCCAAAATAACTTGTTCTTATTATATTTCAATTTCTAGGAGGTAGTATGAAAAATATAGTCACTAATAGTGTGCTATTATATTATTTCAACAAATAAAATAAAACTCCAAAATAATACACTAACTTTATTGTCTTTTGGTGTATCTTTGCAATTCACTCTTCTCCACACTTTGATCATAAATATTTGACAAATCATTTTTCATGCTTTGATTTCATTTAAAAACTGTCGAAGTCTTCCTCAGTTACCAAATCAAAATAAGCTTTCTTTTCACAAAGAATCTTTATTAATTCTAAAAAGTCATTCACATTCATCTTTTGGCTTGAACCTAGTCACTTTGGAAATTTTATCATTTCATCCCATTCGTTTGTCATCAATTTTCTTGAACTAATTCAATTGAACTATTGAATCCTACTTATGGTACAACTCTTATTTTATGTCATCTACCCTAATATTATTTTATTAACTAAAATGTGACATAAGTTTAAAAGAAATATCATAACCCAAATACAATTAGGAACTGGAATCTAAGATAAAGAAAAAGTATTCCTACTTACTTCAGTAAATCTCGAGGACGAGATTTTTATTAAGGTGGGGAGAATGTAACGACTCACACAAAAACGTCTTAAAAACATTCCGTAAGTATAAACCGAACCCCTGATATAACAACTCTCATGAAAAATACTATTTCTTATTTTAATTTAACCAAAAAGGAAACCCTAATTGAGACACCCACGTGATTCTACGCAAACCCTAAAATTTTCAGAACAATCAGAATCAGGATTAGGGCCCCTAAAACTAGGGGGGTAAACCCTAGTTAATGATTATCTAAATTACGTGCTGTCCAAGTTGAATTTTCAGAAACCGTCGACTCAGCTGAGCTAGTCCCACACGTGGCAACCTATACCTAAAAAATAGGTCTCACGCGGCCCGCGTGAGGATAAGCTAAAAACTAAAGCGGGCCGCCTGAGGGTCAAAATTCGACTATAAATACAGGAGATTGGGACTTGAATTCTGGCTTCAGAACGACGCTCAAATTCACTTTGTGCGCCGAGATAAGTTCTGTATACTCCAATTAACACACACGGTTTAATAATCGACGCCGCAATCAGGGTATTAGCACAATCGCTGCTACGATTCATTTTCCGATCGATCAATGTACTCAATGGTTGTTTAAGTGCTGCCCACATTAGGGTGATGCTTTGTCATTAATCGTTAATTCGATAGATGTTTAAGCATAGCACTTTGTCATTCATTGTGAGGGTTGATCTCGTGAGTTATCGTAAATGCTGGATTGATTACTAACCCAGAATTGTGTGCTTGTTATTAAACTTAGGATAAAAAGGCTAATCAGTAGGCTAGGCTCTGCCTGTATAAATCTGCAATATATCAAGGCTTATCTATAGACTAAACTTTGTCCGTATGAATCTGCATGATTATAAGGTGAGTCATTCTCCTTTTCTCACAGTTTGTGAGTCATTCTCTTTTTATCAAATTACTTTCCAAATCATGTTTATTTTCAAAGTTATAATTACGGGGATTAAGTCTTTGTAATCACCAAGTTACAGCCGGTATGTGGGGTTTTGTATACATTACTTGATAATCGTCACCATTGGGGCAGCCAATTGGGGGATATGACCATAGTCACAGATTCGGTCGAGTGACAAATACCGTGGGTAGTTGGTTTGATATCAGAAACATTGTAATCGCTCTTAATACTGTAAATTATAACAAATGTGTCATTTTAGTAAATAGAATGATTCACTCAGTATTTCCCGCCGACAAAACCTTTTTAAAATACTTTTCAGGTAATTACAGTAGATTGGAGTAAAAGATAGATACGGCACTGAAAGGCATCAAGAAGTGGCTTATTTTATTAATTAGAATCAAATTAAGAAATATTGTTTTATATAATAAAATTTATCTTTATTAAAGCTACCATTGTAAAACATGGGTTTATCCCATCTATTTAAATAAATAAAATCCGGTGTTTTCTAAACTCTGATATTTTTCCTAACTCACGGTCCTGATGAAATTTCCGCTGCAACGTTTTCAAAATAATCACCGGTACCACTGGGCTGTTCGCGACTCCCAATTCCGTCCAGGGTGGGTCGGGGGTCGTGACACGTTACCCTCACCCCAGTAGTTTGAGTCAGCAAGGATACAATCCTAAAAGGGTGGATTATTGGAAGATAATTAATTAAGTTATTAATGCAAATTATGGTAGGCCCCTCTTTTGGAGGTGACGTTACCCTCGACTAAGTTGTCTGAGTCAGCAGGGTTACAGTCCTAAATAGCCGGGTTATAGTATTAATAGTAGTTAACTTATGAGGGGATCAAAGAGTTTGGACCCCCGCCATCCAATACCGTTAAGTATTGAAGGAGGTCCTACTAAATTTGACCCAGGTCCATTCCAGGACCTCTAAACGCTGAACAATGGCAAGACCTTTACCAAACCGTTCTCTTAACCCCCGACCAGGTAGCCAACATACCTCCATATAGACCGTGGAGATATGAATGGTGAAAATCTTTTATTTTATATAGACAGTAAAATAATGCCAAGACACCACGGACAAACGATAAGGAAAGATCACCTTCAACATAAGCAACTAGTTATTAAAGTCATTAATACAAAACCCAGTAAAAAGTGCAAAAGATTAGAAATAAAAAAGTATTACACTAGACACTTTGTCTTCACCAAGTGATGTAAGAGACTTAGGCAAACATGGCCTTGATTGTCAAGAACTCTTACGATCAATCTTGGATCCCGAGACGACTCACACACTCTACGATGGACAATGGATGATGGTGGTGGATGATGGTGTTATGGTGGTGGTGGGTGGTGGGTGAAGTGTGAGAGAGGTGGTGTGTCAAGGGATGGTTTGAGCTTTAGCCAAGCACTTCTATTTATAGGCTGAACAGAAGCTCGGGCACGGCCCCGTGTCCACATCCTTCTCTTTCTTCATTTAATGCAGTTTTGTCTTTTTAGTTGACCACGCCCCCGTGTCCGCTGAGCACGACCCCGTGGTGCAGAAGAATCTTTGTACTATGCAGATTTGCTGGATTGTGCGAATCTTATAGTTGACCACGGCCCCGGGTCCGCTGAGCACGGCCCCGTGGTGGGCAATAGAAGCTTCTACCACTTTGTCTTTTCTGCTGACGCTTGGGCACGCCCCCGTGCTGGCTGAGCACGGGGCGTGTTCAGGTTTCTGATCTCTTGTTTTGCTTGGGAAGATGCTGTCGTGGGGTCGGACATGTCACGTCTTGTTCCTTTTCTTGTATTTATGTTAGATTTTGATGTCTTTTTGCTTCTTTTGTTAATTTGAGCTCATTTAATCCTGAAAATACAAAAGGAAGACAAAAGCACACTTTTTCCAACATTAGTACTAAAAAAGGGTTAGTTTTATGCCTCATTTGATGAAATTTATATGTTGCATTTTTAACACATCACCGCAAAAAAAACGGGACGTAAAAAACGTCGCGTTAAAACGGGACGTAAAAAACGCCGCGTTAAAAAAACGACGCTTGAAAAAGCTGAGCGAAAAAAACGGCGTGCAAAAACGACCCGTTAAAAACGATGCGTGAAAAAACCGGGCGTAAAAACGGCGTGCAAAAACCGGCGCGCAAAAATAATTGTCTTTGTTAAAAACATTCTTTAAAAAAAATAAAAAGTAATATAATAAAACAAAAAAGTAAAAAAAAAATTAATAAAGACAAAAAGACAAAAAAGAGTAATTTCACTAAACTACCATTTTGGATTAAAATATTAAAGATATAATAAGACAAAATGTATTTAATATTAATTTTAGTTACTTTTAATCTCATCCATCCATCTTCTTGATCTAGTGGTTAGGAACTGTTTCTTGCGGTTCTTACAACTGGAGGTGGTTTTCATTTTAGTGGTCCCCTATATATATATATATGTATATATATAGGGGAATGCTAAAATGAGAACCACCGTGAGAACTGCACCGTAGGGGGCGCGGTGGACCAATTTTTTTTTTCATAAACGTAGATGCATGTATTATAACAACATTTGTAAAAAAAAAATTCAAAAAAAAAAATGTCGTGTGTGTAGTTTTGAGCACCACAAGTTTGTGTTTACGGGTACCGTAAATTTAACCGGAAAATTTACGGTACCCGTAAACACAAACTTGTGGTGCTCAAAACTACACACACGACATTTTTTTTTGATTTTTTTTTACAAATGTTGTTATAATACATGCATCTACGTTTATGAAAAAAAAAATTGGTCCACCTCTGTAACACCCCGTGTTTTGACTAGTCAAAGTCAAAGTCAACGACCGATTTCGCGCAACTTGACTTACATGAATTATTTTATTTTATTTGTATTATGTGGAGTAAGTGTCGTTAAATGCAAAGAATCGATGTATGTTAATCGCTATCCAATCGATCCACGACTGTGAATTATAGGAAGTAACAATGCGATAAAGTTAACTAATCAATAATCAAGCTAGCTTAATCGAATCGACATCAAATTGCAACTCGAGCTACGTATTTTTACTTGATGTTATACGTGTGTGTGCCTTACGTGTTACCTGTGCATGTTTAATTATGTTGTGTTGTGATAATCAAGCGAGCTCAATCGAAACTCGAAGTCTAACTCGTAATGCAATCGAACACGAATCGTGAACGAACTATGATAGTTGGTGGAAAATAGATTATGCGAGATGTGAGTATTTGGGACTGAAAGTAATTTGAATAGGAAACCCTATCGTACCATACCGCTCGCAATCGAAATCAAAATATCAAAAATCGACGCGCGAAACACTCGAAACGTGCGATTGATCGATCAGGCTCCCAGCCGATCGAACAGCCAGCCGAACGGACTGCTGTCCGATCGGACAGGCTGTCCGATCGAGCTGCCTGGCCGATCGGCCAGCACTTACCCCTTTTGGCATCCTATAAATACCCCTGTCATTGTCATTCTTTCCACTTTTGGAAACCTCTGACCGACCAGCACGCTCAGCTCACCTTTTCACAGATTTCTCTCGATTCCGGTAAGATTTCGTCCTAAATCTTGTACTTTCTTGATCTACACACACTCCTACACCTTTCTATCTTTCAAATCTTAACTTTTAACCGTGAAATCACCAAGAATCAAGTGTTCTAGGATGATGTCATCATGGGTTCTTGAAGAACTTCATGATTTGGCCTCAATCCACCAAGAATAGCTTGGATCTAACCGATTTCCACATAAACAAACAAAGATCCTTAGTAGATCTAAACATATACACGGTGGAAAATGATTGAAGGATGGTTTCCCAACTTTCTTTCAACTCCTTTACACTCAATGCCTTCAAACCGGTAGAAACGGGGCTTGTGCCGATTTACAAGTCACTTCGGGGGTTGTATGGCTCAAGGTCCGGATTCTACCCACGAGGTTAACCGGTTACGGGTTAACGTTAAACTCCGTTCCGAACAGTTCACCGACCGGGTTTGGGTGATTCCTGCCCGAGCAGGGGAAACAAATAAGAACGAGGGTTCTATGGCTCGACTCGTTGCCAAAATACCTCGATATATCGACAAACAAACCAGAACAGCCAAGTGTTAGACGAATAGGCTGACCAGGTCAGAATGCTGACCGATCGGACTGCTGTCCTAACGGACAGCCAGCCGATCGGACAACCAGCCGATCGACCAGGCCAGCCGATCGGCTAGCACATGGCCCCACACTTGAGCAATTCATTGAAGAGAGTATTGAACGAACTGATGTTCGATCGGACTACCGTCCGATTGAATTACTCTTCGGATCATGAGATACTATGCTTCAACACTTAGTCGATTTTCAACATGTTCAACACGTCTGGAGTGCCACCCGATTGAACAGCCGTCCGATCAGGTGACATCCTGCTGAGAACCTATTTACTGAAGTACCTAACCGATCGGACAGCCGGCCGATCGAACGACCGTTCGATCGACCGACCTGAAAGGTAAAGATACTTCAAAGTTTTCAAATACTACAACGAAAACTTCAAAAGTCAAGCCATCATACACAAACACATACTTCTTATAGGAAGAAACAATCCACTCGAACAGCCATCCGATCTGCCTACCAGCCGACCGGACAGCGGACCGAACGGACTGTCAGCCGAACGGTCAGCTGTCCGATCGAACTACCGTCCGATCGACCAGCTGTCCGACTCTCCAACACTTGTTTTCCGTTTTACGTTTCACTTATCGTTATACTACCCAATCTATTCAGGCTAATCTTACTCGCTAAGCGCTCCCTTCAATCCATAAATCGCTGTGAGTATACTCGATCCCTTTTTGCTTTAAGCACTTTTGGGTGTTATATACGTTACGAATATTCAAACTACAACGATCACACTACTCAAATACTATTTGAACGCTAACCGTTAATGCATGTTATACGTGTCTCATGAATGCTTGTTTGTTATGTTTACACATGGAATGCTGTCTACCTGCCTTAGCAATGATAGTACTATAGTTTGGACTCAGCACTCGTTCGCGGGGGTTGTTAAGGATCATTACTTGCATGGATTACGGTGGTAATCATGTATTGCGGCCTCAGGCAGTCAACCCGCAGTCATTGGTATCGATGGATCTATGTCGATAACTAACGTGCTTCATTTCACTATGTGTACGTGCTGGTTATGCGTAAACGAATACGAACTCTATATGCTATTATCAAACTTGTATGCTCACCTTTACATTTTATGTATTGACTTTATTTTAACGTATGTGACAGGTGCTTAGGATGCACATGTGGTAGGAATTTGGAGCTAGAATAAAGCTTTAGAGCCCAACAAATAGTTGTCTGTAGATAGCGAATCAGGGGTCTCTAGAAGCAGATAAACAATTGCTGTCTATTTTAAATCTGAGTTGTCGGAACAGAATATTTGCCTGGTTTTTGTCTGTAATAATTATTTTACTGTTTGAGATACGGTATGGGACGCATTATTTAAATTGAATAGTATTAATAATTGTTATGGAAACTTCTGGACAATCTGTTTCGCTCAGTGCCACGCCCCGATGATTCCGCCATCGGTTGGGGTGTGACAACCTCGCCCCGGATCAAGTAGTTCTCACGATTCTTAGAACTCGAGGTGGTTCTCATTTTAGAGGACACTTATATATATATATATATATATATAATAACTTCTTTAGGTTCAAGCGATTCGTATGAGAAATTTGTTTTGTCATCCTCATCGGGATGGGGCGGAATTATTATTATCAGCAGTATCGATCGTGTTGAAAGCTATTGTTGACGATGCAAATGAAGGGACTTCCCAACCCAAACAGAGGAAGTATATTGTTCGTGAACGCGAAACCGCAAACGATTGATTATTTCTCACCCGCACCAACGTATGATGAAAGAATGTTTAGGCGTCGTTTTAGTGTGAGTAAAAAATTATTTTTAAGAATATCAAAGGATTTAGTGAATAATTATGATTTTTTCCGACAAAGACCCGATGCGCGTGGTAATTCAGGATTTACCACGTGGCAAAAAGTCACGGCCGCTCTAAGACAACTGGCTTACGGCAATAGTTCCGACATAATGGACGACTATTTAAAAACGTTGCCACGAGTGGCTATAGAAAGTCTTCACAATTTTTGTGTGTATATCATTGAACTATATACGAAAAGATACTTGAGAAAACCGACGTTTAGTATGCAATAAATTTTGGAACATCACGTTGAATATCATGGTCTCCCCGGGATGATCGGTAGTTTAGATTGTATGAAATGTGAGTGGAAACTTTGTCCAACTACATGGCAAGGCTCTCACACAAGTGGATATCATGGAATCAAGGTCGTCTCCGAAAATCTTCGAAAATATGTAGGCCCTGTGCGAAGATAAAATACGAGCCCCTAAAATATAAACTTCTTAAAAAGAATATACAAAAAAGTTTTAAATATATGAAAAAGAATTTAAAATTTTTGGAATCACCTGCATGTTGCGGCGGGAGGCTTTTTTACGTGGAAACGTAGATAAAAAGCACATCACACGCGCATTTGGACAACGAAACGTAGAAAGAAAACACGTTGTAAGGGTAAATTAAGAAAATGTGGAATAGTTACGTCGTAATTTTAAAAATCGTTATTTACGATCATGTAAAACCATCGTAACCTATCCAAATTTATTTAGAAAATACACAGAGTTGAAAGAGGAAAAAAAAAACAAAAAAAAGATTTTTTTCATAAAAAAAATGGAACACACAAAACTAATTGTAGATTGAATAATATTTTAAGAAATTAACATAAATAAGCATTTTTAAACTAGATTTGAGAAATAACTATGATTCTCATTTTGATTTAATGTAAAAGACAAAATTAGTCAATTATTGTTATTTGCATTTAATGCATAGGTTACAAACAAAAAGAAAAAAAATCAACTAAAAATGAAGCTATCAAGATTAGAACCCAAGACCTACTTACTAATAAAGTGACATGGGAACCACCAGACAATGGGCCTCATCTTGTTGTTTTCTAATTTAGTACTTATATATTTTAAGTCCTATAGCGTAACTTTAATAAAAATAAATAAATTTTTGGGCCCTCGGAGGGTTCGAGGGGCGGGCCCTGAGTTGTCGCCCACCCCGCACCCCCTCAGGGTCGCCGTGCATGGAATGTCGGCTATGATGCTTGAAGCAGTTGCATCGCAAGATCTTTGGATGTGGCATGCATTCTTTCGTATGTGTTGTTAACATAACGATATAAACATTATATTAACACGTAGTTTATTATTAAATAAATAATAAGCTACATAAGATCCATTTATTTAAGGAATTCTAAATTTGCCAGATATTGTGAAATAAAATACTGAAACAAAATCTATTATATATAATAAATGTGTTATTTTTTGCTGATGTGTCAAGCTATTAGCCCTCTAGATTTTGCTTTTTGGCGGGAAAAAACCGGGTCTTTTTTCCTTTATACGGGCAGACAAGGGATCCATTTTATGACCCGAGTATTTAAATGTTCTAAAACCCTAAATCTAGATCTGCATCTCATTCACCGCCGCTTCTCTTCTCTTTGTGACCAACACTCTTCAGTCATTTCTTCGTATCTCTCCCTTGAAATTAATATACATCAGTTAGGATCACATCTCCACTTCTTCTAGCAAATGGATATCCATATTCGCATAACGCTTTTTTTCTAAAACCCTAAATTTTTCCTTCTGGTTTACTCATCTCCAATCCTGGATACAAACCCTAATCTCTACTACGCCGTTTCATCAGATCATATTGCTTCTTCAACAATTGATATTCATTTCAATTCTTAATCTATCGTTTTCTTCGTTAAATCGATGGGTAAGTCCACCAAAATGAAATACGAAGCCCTAGGTATCAGCCACCGTGTTCCTCATTCTTCTTCCTTATGATTCAACTCAAACCCTAGCTATTAGCCACCGTGATCTTCTTTGTTGTTCTATGATTCAAAGTCTACAATTGATCGGTATGTATTAATCATTTTGGTATTTGTTATTTTGATTGTTAATTTGTTCCATCTTTGATCGTTTTTCCCGTTTCTGTTAATGATGTTTAGATTTTCTTTCTGATTTATGATTTAATTGGTTGATTAATTTATCTTGATTTTCTTTGTAATTTAGGGTTAAATTCATTAATTTCTTTTTTTCAGAGGATTTTGTGTGTTGAATTTTGGGTTTGGTGTGTTCATTTGTGATCTTCGAAGCCGTTGATGGTGATTGAAGACTTGAAAAGTTTTACTTTTGTGGTTGGTTCTTGCGCACACATAAACTGTTTATGTGAATGTTATAGGGTTAATTCCATGATTTATGATGTTGGTACAGTTACGAACTCGCTGAATTTGAATTCATCTGGATTATGTTTATCATATTTTACGTTGCTTTTGTTTGATCTTATAATTTCAAAGTGTAAATTTTCACTTAGATGAACAAATATACATGTGCTTTGAGGTACAGGACTGAAGTTTCAGGTACTGCTATATCTTTTGAGTTCTTTGGAGGTTGCTTCACTTTCAGGGAAGGACAAGAAGCTTTTTGTTGAGGTAGACAAATAATTTTAATTCTTGAAACCAATAAATAGTTGTTTTTATTTATTTATTGATTGATAAATATTGCATTTTGCAGTAATACATGGCTCTTAATGATGATGGGTGCAGTGGCAACTGCTGCTGATTTCATGAGGTATCTTACTTAAATATAAATCAGTTAAATAACAACATATTTAAAAATTGAAGATAGTATTGACAGATGACAAGGTATTAAAACAGAGTCTTTATGCATATGTGACCTGATTTTCGGGTTCGACTTCATTCGTTTGAGCTATTAGAAATAAAATATTATATGAATTGACTTATGTTTGTTGTGCAGAGATTATCATCTCATTTTCTTTCAATTTACAAATTTTAATTGTTGGCTGAGTTGGCTCAAGTACTATTTTGATTGTTCTATTTATTCAAGAAAGTGAAAAGAAACCATCTTTTAGATCTTCGTCATCTCTGTTGTGGTTGGAATCAACTGGAGTTTTCATAGATAAGGACAAAGTTGTGCATATTATATGTTTCATCCCAATCTAATAACTGGTAGAAATGTCTACTTGATTGTGGTGTTTCATCCCAATCTGATAACACACATGCCTAAATCGCATGCGGAAAGATCTTCAACATCAAGGTTTGATCCCCTTTCTTCTATTAATCATCTTGATATTTTAATTCTTTATGTTGATTATATTTGTTTTTTTATGTTTTTCATTCATTCACAATCATCGGGTTCAGTGTTTTCATTAGTTTTGTTATGAAAATCGAGTCCAGTTTGTAGTATGTTTGATGATTTGCTAATCTTATTTTGGTTAGTTCTTCGATCAGAAGCATGTAAGGTTTAAGGCTTTCAGAGTTTTTTTAATCGTCTACGAATTTAGGGTTATCGTGAACTTTTCCAAACATAATATTTGAAGCATCATATTTCTACATAATCTTACGGTTTTAGGGTTCTCTAATCTATTAGGATAAACAGATTCTATGTGATGGCTTCAATAATCAAACCACTCACTGCTTTGAATTTTATTTTATTTTGTTTTTTCTTTAAATGATAAAAAACAATTTTTGATGTTTGTTTTTTGTAAACTTTTATCTTACAGTTGATAGTCTAATTGTACAAATGGTGGAGTATACAGTTTGAAAATGCATATATCCTTCTTCAATGGTTACCGGCATCCTGATTCATAATATGTAATATGTTAATTATATACTATGCAAGTTATAAAATGAAAGAATATAATATTTCATAAAGTAGAAGTGTTATATATGATGAGAAGTATTTTTTTTTTTGTTTTACTGTTTTATTATTGAGTTGATAGGGAAAGTGTTAATACTTTAGGGAAGAGAGCGTGAAGGAGAGAGAGTCGGCCAGGGTGGCGTGCGGTTGGGCTAAAGCAAAGCCACGATTGGGATACAGACTTTCGTGGAGTGTGGGAATCCACAAAAGGCGTATTGTAGCACCAGTTCGGTCACACAAGCAGCGGTGACACTCTCTCTCTCATACACACACACGTCTTCTCCGTTTTATTTACGACTTTAATTTCTCTGCTTATCTTGCCACAAATCCAGAATCAGTATCGCCCCTTGCTCATCAACAAATCTAGGTTTGTCTATCACACTCGTGACTGCATTATTTACTTTAATTTTTAGGTCGGTAAAAATGTCTTCCTAATATCAAATCTTGATTTGGAGGGGAAAACCACATGTTGAATCCACCAAAAAAAGTAGTTTATTGATACATTTTGTGTGTTATTGTTTAGGATTATAACCTGTTTAATTCCATCTTAGTTTGTTTGTATGTAATTTGATTGTAGCGTTTGGATTAATATATTGGACTATAGATGTAATTCCGCGGGTGGTTTTGGCGCGTACAATCACATCAAAATAAGAATGCTCTGCTTTTTATATGAAATACTTCTTTTGTGCAATTAAAGTTCAATTTAAAAAGCATCTAATATATACCATCGTTAAAATTATACAACTCAGCTTTTTGTTGGAACTTTGTTTTCTAACAATGGTATATATCCATGTTGTCCTACTTTCCTGAAGGTGGATTTTTTTTTCTTCTAAATTTTCACTTTTCTAAATTCCCATATTCCTGTGGAATTACATCTGACCATTTTTTATTTTTATTTTTTTATACAAATAGTATGTTTAGATCCGTTTGTTCATCATTTTGTTCTATTTAATGGTGTTACAGTAAGAAGGGTGTCAAGCCTCTTGATAGACCTTTTGGTTTTAAATGGTCTTTTACATGTATTTAGCATGAATTCTCATATTACAGGTTTTTATGTTGGTGATCCATCAAAACTTAGCATGAAAGCAGCATTTGGTAAAGTTTGTAAGCTGGAGTAGAGTGGTGGTAGCAATATTGGTGGAGCAATCAGAGCAACTCAAGGGGAAAAAATAGTACCAAGGTATGAGGTCTAAATCTCAGAGACGTTTAACTCACAGTCAAAATCTCAGAGACGTTTAACTCACAGGTCAACGCCTTTGTTACTATCTATTTTGTGGTACCAGGTATTTTGTGGGGTTTTTGGACATGTTTTTGAAAGTCCTTGTGATATTGAATAACCATAATATAAATGTACAAAGTTACAAACGATTGTTTATAGTAATATTGAGTTATCATTCGAACTTCTAGCTAATGGGTCACTAGATAAAAACGGTAGAGCATTATAGGATGCATTACCTCTTTTGCATATAATCATATTTTGTTGAATTTTGTCATTTATATTGCAGTCATGCTTGGACCATGCGAGCCACTCAGTACAACCTAACTTTAGCTCTTGGTTCAGCCTCTTCACCATCTTCAGTATAGAACTAATAAAAAATATTCATAACCATGGACGTCGAGGAAGTTGATTCACCATCAATCTCGCCATTCGAATGGTAGATATATTACGTATGTCCTCAATGTATCCATTATTTCTTAATAGTGTCGCTTATGTTTATTCTTCCTACTTTTTAATAAAAGTATTAGGCGCCCGTTTTCAATTACTTCATCACCAGGAGACAATTACCTCAGTGTTCACATCCGGACAGTTGGAGACTGGACACAAGAACTGAAGATAGTATTGACAGATGATATGGGTTCAACATGTATGATTGGGCACACTAAATTGATATGGGTTCAACATGTATGATTGGGCACACTAAATTGGCCTTCTTTGTAAATCCTTGCTTTCTTACCAAATACCAACATATTTAAAAAAAACTAATTTACATTTAAATTTCTTTTTTTAAAGAGTAAATTGCCAAAATGGTCCCTGAGGTTTGGTATTTTTGCCACTTTAGTCCAAAACTCAAACCTTTTGAATCTGGGTCCTTTGTTTTCAATTTTGTTGCTATTTTTATCCAAAATCAAAATCTGGTCAGATTTTTTACTTAGCATTCAGTTTTATTGTCTTTTTCCTCCCTTTTAATCAAGGGCAAAATTGTCTTTTAACGTTTATTATAACAAATTAAAAAAAAGTCTGACCATTTTGCCCTTCGTTAGAAAGGCCGAAAAAGAAAAAAAAACTGGATGTTAACTGAAAAATCTAACCATATTTTGCTTTTGGATGAAAATGACAACAAAATTGAAACCACAGGGACCCAGATTCAAAACGTTTGAGTTTTGAACTAAAGTGACCAAATCCCAGGGACCATTTTGACAGTTTACTCTTTTAAAAAAAAATTATATCTTTTTTAGAAAAATATGTATATGAAAACTGGACCCAAGGTCTAATCTTGGTAGCTACCCAAAAACTGAAATAAAAGTTTGCTTTTTCATTTTTATTTAAAACATAATTCACTTTTTTCTCATGTAATATTTCCTAAATATATATACATTTTTATTTGGTTTTCTCTTCATTTAATATACATTTTTTTTAAAACTTAGTTGTATATAACATAAAGTATTTTTGGTTTCATAACATCTAAAAATATAATTTATATTAAATATAACTCTGTTTTCATTAAAATTTACATCGAAATGTATAAAAGATAAACAAAACTGTACATTTAGACTTTCATTAAACAGTTTTATTCGATTTTGGTGGCCGCGAAGATGAGAATCCTGTTTTTATTTTGTGTGTGTGTTTAAAGTAATAAAATTTCATTGATTATTTATATTTAATTACAATGCTACACCTATTAGAATAATTGGATATATGTTTTGTAATTTGAATGCCATTTGGTTTAAACATGTATCATTAGTATATAATTTACTATTGTCATTATTGTTTGATATTTAAGACTTTGTTTTACTTTATTTTTATAAACTTGTATAGGTTAAAAGACTCGAGTTTCATGGATATGACAGCAGGTGCTAACGGGGAGGTAAATACAGTTTATTTTTGTTCACAATTTTGCTTTAGTATGACTGCTAACTACCAAGACTTTTTCTTTTGGTTCTACTTTTTCAAGCTAGGCATTGTGTAAGGCGGCCGCTTCTGCCTACCCGAGCCAAAAGTGGTATGTTGCTTGCTCTTTTATATTTCTACAACGGGTCAAATTTAAATACTTACCGGAAAAAGGATACAGGTCAAACTGGTTGAAAGTAGCTTAAACTTTTTGTTAAATGTTTATGATGGTTTGATATTGTAAATTGATTAATCTATATCTATAATTCTCCTTATCCTCTTTTAAATGCATCTGATTCATCCTCTTTTCTTTGCCCTATCTAATTCTCCTCATCCTCTTTTACTTACAGTTGTTATACAGGAATTGAATTTTGATCCAAGTGTTGATTGGGTGTTGACTATTTTAGAGTTAATGGTTCCCTTTTGATCTAGGGTATATATGTGTTGGATATACTGAATTTAGTTCCCCTCTTTCAAGTACATAAGTTGATTGATAGTAAAAGGTGTGAATGAACTGGTTGTGGTTTCAAATCAGAGTGATGTACCTTTTGCTTTGCATCACATTTCATGTTAAAATGAATTTTGATTTTGTGGTCGGTGTATATGAAATTAATGAAGTTTGTAGAGTATTGGGTGAAAACGAGCCACTTTAGCACAGGAACAACTTGACTCAGTATAACTCGCAAACACGTTTTGTCCTTAAAAAACCAGTTATAAATAGTTAAGAGCGTTAGTTCTGATGATCTTGGACACTTGAAAAATTGCAGCAGTGGTTAAAGTTTATATAAAGTTTCCATTTTTTGACTCACTATTGCATAGATTTTCCTTTTTTTTTTTTGATATTTTAGTTATTGACATGAATCTCACATTGAATTTGATAGCCAGCACTTAAATTGAAGTAGTGTTGGTGTCAAGTTATCTGTGTCAATTCAAATGATCTCACATTAAAATAAAAGTGTTGGTTTTGGCTAAATGGGTTAATTCACCAACGTGTTCGAGCTTATGTTTTTAGAAGTTAAAAATGTTAATCTATAAACATGCAATAACGCCTTTACAACCCACTTAGCCTGCCGACCCGTTTGACCCTTTGCCTGGTATCTTATTAATTTACATTTTTTTATAACAAAAGAAGTAATGTAAATTAATAAGATACCAGACAAAGGGTCAAACGGGTCCGCATGCTAAGTGGGTTGTAAAGGCGTTATTGCGTGTTTATAGAGATTGATGAAGAATATCTTTTACATATAGGATTATCAGTGAATGTCCTCACAAATTAAAAAAAAAATTAATTCGTTATACTTAAAAAATTACACATGATTAATAATTAATAAAATAAAGCAACCCGTGGGTACCACGGGGAATAACCTAGTATATAAATAAATGCATAAAGTATGGCTGTTAGTGATTTACATGTTCGATACTAAAGAAAGAACGATTAAGAAATCCCTAAAATTAGGGGAGAAGGAATCTTCAATAGGGAAATCGGAGTCTAAATGATGAAATTAGGCACACCTGCCCTGCCCTGTCCCTAGCTCTGATACCATTTGTAACAACCCAAGTAACAGTGTCAAGATATTGTGCTATGCCCCTGATGGGTTGCCCATCAGAGGCAAAACAGACAATATCTTGGCACGGTTTACTTCAGCTGTTACACTATTTAACTCTTAAATCAGCTTCGTATACTTGATTGTTTTCGTTGTGACGTTAAGTTTGATTTTGGTTATTTCTTTATAATAGAGATCATGGATAGTGTGTTTTGATGTTTTTTTTTTGTAATCTCAGCTATTTAGAAAGCATGGTGTTAGAATCTGTGGTGGTGGGTCGGCTACTGGTCGAATAAGACGTGACTCACTAAACGGGGTGGTCATATGGATGGATGAAAAAAAGAAGAGGGGTGGGCTCATGGGGTTTTATGAAAAATTTATTTTGTTTTTTTAGGGACTAGAGGTTCCCCATAAGATTAAAAACAAAAATTTCATAGGGTTGTAGTCAGAACCGCCATGTTATATAGAACTGTTTATTAGGCCGTCAAAAAGATACAAGTACGAAAGATGGATACAACATAGATGGGAACACTAAGGTGGATACGTGGGCACCTAAGGATAGACGGATAAGGAATGAAGTTTTTTGAAAGAGACTTGGGGTAGCGTGTATCTCGGATAAAATAAGAAAGCGGAGACTCATATGGTTCATCGCTGTGAAGAGGAGACGTATGGAATCTCATAGGAAACAAAACCGTAAATTGGCCTTAGCAAATAGACCATCCATGTGATTCTTTCTACACATAAATATTCATCTTCTTAGACATTTCTTCACATTTAGGTATAAATATATCGTTAAAGTTACTGAACATATGAATTAACACTTTCACAAAATGTATAGGACTGAATAAGAAACTTGTTCATAAACCAAACGCAATAAGTTATTGCTCATGTTTGTTGATTTAATAAACGAATAAAAATAAACTAAGTTTGCACCAAAGGGTTTATTGAATATCTCCTTAGTTAGCTTTATAATAAATATATAAATGTTTATTTCACCATTATGAACTATGAATTGAATATATCTTAGTTAGCTTTATAATAAATAAATAAATAAATGTTTATTTCACCATTATGAACTATTACATATTACATATATTGTTGACGAAAGACGATAAATAGTAGCTTTATTTTTATAATAATATATAGTTTTTATTATTATTTTATTTAATATATTATAATAGTTTATTGTTATATTTACTTTTAATAACATATATTTAATTTTTTTCTTTTTCAAAACGATATATTTTCTTTACCATTTTTTAAATATATATTTTTAGAATATATATTAATTTATCAATTAATTTGATACTTCTTTAATAATTTATGTTTATAACTTTTTTTCTAAAAACTTAAGTACGTAGTTGTGCTTGATTTTTTTCTCGACACTCTGTTATAAGTTTTGCTAAAAACAAAGTTGTACTCAAAATAAAGTATTTATTTGGTATCATAAAACGATACGATGACAAACTAAACCGTTCTAATTGTTTGAGTTTCTAAACAACATGTTTTATTTGCAAATCACGTTTGTTTACATTATTATTTGCTCAGTTTTGTCGCAACGCGCGACGTAAAAAAACTAGTGAATGTTTGTTTCACAAGTATGAACTATGAAGTACGTGAGATGTGAGATTTTTTGGAATATATACTTCTAATTTATATAGTAGAGTACGAAGTTAGAAGTTGACATTCTCTCGAGATGCAGGTTCATCTCTCACTTGGTGCAGTGTGAGGCACTGGTGGACAATGATAGGAGACTCAGGGAAACTTGGGTTCGATCCTTGAGCCAAATGGGTTTTACCAGTAATTTCACCGTCGTGCCTACGGGCGGGTGGATTACCGGGTTTTCCCAGGAATTGGTGGTAGACTCGGGTTACTCTCGAAGTACTCCGGTTGGTCCAGTGGGTGCCCCAAAAATGCTCGGGATTGATTATGTTGGCCATGCTAAAAAAAAGAAGTTGACATTTTACAAGGAAGAAATTACATGTTAACACGCGATCGTAGGACATAAAACAACTACTAAACCATGACATAAACACTCGATAACATCCTCCCACAATACATATATTCAAGCAACTTGGAAAAAACACCTTCATATAGGTAAATGGAATGTGTATCCTTTCTTTCCGGCCAATTCGCAACACTAGAACCACATTAATTTTCATGGGGTGTAAGACATGATTAAGTAGACAATACTACCAGGATGCACGCAACTTCGCACCGCCTTTTGTCCTTGAGATTCTTTAGGATACGGGGTTAAAACACCACGTCCAATCACCCGGCGACAAAGTGTCCCTCCAAGTGTCACACCGGGAAAGTTGTCCAAAAAGGGGGAGCTGTCAATGTTTGATTGGCCAAAGAAATTCTCACCACAACAAGTGAATATAAGGCCGCCAAACACCTCGTGCTTATCATCACCAGTGGTGTTGTTGCCCCTTTGATTGAAAGATCTTAAATGGCTAGAGACAGCACTGACAGAAGATAGACCAGCGTCACATGGGTGATAAAAACGGAATGTATCTCCGGTTTTGATGTCCACACCAAAAACATCAAGATACTCCTGGCAAGTCCTGAATGAAGATGATATAGCAAAAATGAGAACGGGTCAAATGGGTAAAAAAATTACCAGAAGTGTATCTTTAGTATTTTGAAACACTAAGACGACTTCCTGCTAATGATATGCAGAGGTTGACTAAGGCAAGTTGTGAACTATGATAATTTGACTTCCGAATTATAATATAAGCAATCGCTCAAAGTATCTTACCTATTCAATCTATGGAATGTAAGAGACGTCATACATCCGACCTTTTCTTGACCAAAGGAGCATTTTCTTTTTTTTGTAACCGCAATGTACAAATGACGACGAGGAATACGCTTTCCTAGCTGTCATTATTTATAAACAATTAAATGTCTGAAGACCTTGGAGAAAAGGGAAGGTAAATTGCAAAAATATCTAACATACTAACATAGTTTGGTTATATTTCAAACTGCCCCTAATATATTAGATTATTAGTTATAATGAAATTGTCTTTGAGGATTTACTAAAGATAAAGAATGACATACTGCATCATAAACTTGATTCAAAAGGGTTTCACCATCAATATTCTCATGTGACCCTTCTCTTCTTGCAGCAATCCAAGTCGAATTCTTTCTAACAAATGCTGCCTTGTTAACAAATGATACCTTGTATGTGGGGCCTACAGGTGACAATCTACTTGCTAATACCGCATGAAACTGGGTTTCTCCTATACCTGCTCAAAAAATATTAAGAACCTCTCATAACTGGACGGAACCAATCTTTAAATGCAACAGGAAATATTAAATTACTAAAAGAAAATTGATCTTAAATGCAGATCAGCAGAGATAGGAAAATAAGAAAGAAACAATAAGAATATGATAAAACATAATATATATATATATTACCAGGAGGTTTATTCCTTTCCACCGCAAATACCAAGGCAACAGCAGCATATACATCATGAGGATTTTTGGTATATTGGAACCGAGACAAAGGATCACCAACAATGACGGTTTTTCGTGACATGGCATAATCTACAAAAACGAAATTTTTTTTTTTTGCATAAAGTTAAGTGAGCATAACAAAGTGAGGTGTTTATGAAGCAACGCTAACCCATCTTTTCCACAACATTGATTATGCCATCATGGTACCGGTCCTGTAAACAAGAATGCGATCTTGTTTATTATTATTTATTAATAATATATGCACAAATAACATGAGGAAAGACTTACACCGAACATTATTATGGCAGCAGGGGAGTTACACCCTGAAACCGAAGTTGAGAACTCCCTTATGTCTGTTACGAATTTGTCAAACATGAGAGTTTCTGGTTCCTGATACATGGATACACAAACTTATAAAGAACAAAGTTTAAACAAAACAACTAAAACAAAAAAAAGAGTAGTTGCTACATATACGTTTCCATGTGGTTATACCGTAAGATATAATCTTTAACTGAAACTATACGATGACTTTTCCTATGATTTAGTTGGCTAATACACAATCACTAACATAAATTGATCTACTAGTTTATACAGGTCCTCAAGCACTATACATATGCTACCAACCAGTAGTCTCCAAAAAGAATGTCAAAATCTAGGAACTAATTTGCATGACGAAATTACCTCGATTTGCTGTAAAAGCGGGATTGCTGTGACTTTCATCCCCGGTAGAAATCCAACAGTCAACATGATTTTGTAACTCTTCCCCTGTATCAGCACATTCGGGTTAAAAATCCTATATGCAGGGCTGGCAATAGGTAACCTGTAGGTAACCTGCTAAGACACGATAACAGAAAAGTACACCATGTGATTTTTTACATTTTTAAAAATAATCAAAATTTGAAAGTTAGGATCCATTATTTCTCCTTCTAGGTGCATAAAATATACATCTGTCTTATAAACATTGGATATAAAGTAGTTAAACGAGTCGTATTCATGTTTAAAATTTTTGTTGTTCGCGTTATCAGATACCTGTTAAACCTGCTACGACACGATTTGCTATTATGTTTAAATCTTCTTGTTCGAAACTGGTGATCCATCCCTTACATTATGCCTTGTTCTTTTAACCAATAGATTTTTTCCACGTTTAGGGTTAGTTAGAATTCCGTTCATTGAAAACATCTGTTTCATTACTTGGTTAACAGCAAAGAATAATAACAAGTGGTAGCTCGGCAATCAAAAGTTCAAAACCTCTTGGGATTCATCAGAGATTATTCCCAGGGAACAATGAGTAATGACTGGAACATGAGTTCCTACCGCTGCAGTAATCTGCAAGTCATTCATAAAATCAGCAACTTATTAATAATTCATTTATAAATCATAATCAAATTTGAAGTATAAACAACATACAAGGTCACGAGCCTTTTCCAAAGCGTCCTCAGCTTCATAATTTTCGAATGAACCAACAAGAGAAGCAATGGCAAAGTGAGGACGAATCGGCTCCGATAATACTTTATTCACCACTCCTTCTACAGCAACCTGTGATAAATTAGGGCATAATAACACGAATTCGAGTATAATTTATGATTCATGTAAAAGTTAGGGTTTACTAGAAGTTACCTCTAGAGAAGGATTGAGGGAGCATGCGGAGGAGAGCTTGGGACGACAAAGGACGCGATCGCAAACGAGATTCCAAAAGCGGCTGACGCAAGCGGCGGAGGCGAAAGAGGTTGCCGGAAGTCTACCGACGATGTTGTGAAGAAGGTCTTCGCCGATGAGATCGATACTTGCAGCGGTTCCGCTCTGCCGGAGCATCCGCGACGTCATTTCGGTGTTTGACGGTGGTGTGTGTGTCCGTCGTACACTTTCCGGCGATGAGCTCTTCAGGTAATTCAAGGAAGTGTGATACTCCCTCCTAAAATGTTTTATGACAAATATAATAAAATGAGCAAATTACGATTTTGGCCCCTGTGTTTATATCACTTTTACCATTTCAGTCTAAAAAGTTTTTTTTTACATCTGGGCTCTCAGCGTCTTTTTTTCTAACCCTTTTGGCCCCTAACATTTAATAGATGGGGTTAGTGTTAGGGGCCAAAATGGTTAGAAAAAAAGACGTTGTGGGCTCAGATGTTAAAAAAAAATTGGTCTAAAAGAGTAAAAGTGATATAACCACATGGGCCAAAATCATAATTTACTTAAATAGAATTATCCTTTATGTATGCTACTTATCGTAAACTGTGTTCTTTGTCTTTAATAAGTACAGTAAACGTATTCTATGTTTACAAACTCTTGTACGTTATGTCCTTTGACCCCAACTCAGTTAATTTTCATAGTTAAGTCTGACCAATTGGACCCCACATAGAGGTACTTTCGTCATTTACCTTAAATATTAAAATAAATAATCATAAAAAATAATAAATACATTAATTATGTTTAAAAAAGATTATACATTTGTGCATATATACACACATAATTCTCTCTCTATATCTCAATTCTATCTTTAGCCGTTAGATGGTGGTGTTGTTGGTTACAGGTGGGGTGTGGTGGCCAATGGGTGTTGGTGACGGTGGTTGTGGTGGTGGCCAGTGGGAGTAGATGGGGTTGGAAGGAAAGTTAGAGAGAAAGAAAGATAGAATTGAGATACAGAGAGAGAATTATGTGTGTATATATGTGCAAATGTATAATCTTTTTTAAACATAATTAATGTATTTATTATTTTTTATGATTATTTATTTTAATATTTAAGGTAAAATGACTAAAGTACCCCTATGTGGGGTCCAATTTGTAACAACCCGCTCTTTCGCGCTCGTTACTCTCGTTACGCCTAGCACTGAGATTCGGATCATAATGTAAACTATATCGCTTACTACGCTACTTCGCATATTTTCGCACTACATCACTTAGGGGCTGTTTGGTAGCCTCTTAATGACCATTCAGATGCTACCTCTTAATGGTTTAAAACCTCTGAATGAATAAGAGGTAACCTCAAGTCTGAATGGTTAAGAGATAACCTCTGAATGGTAAATCATCACATGTCACATTCTTCTACCTTCTCGTTGGTAAAATTCTTAATGGTTCCATTAAGAGGTAGCCTCTTAATGACCATTCAGAGGGTACCAAACAGCCCCTTATTCTAACTGCACTTCACAACGCTTACGCTTATAACGCTTACGCTTACACTACTATATCACGTGAGTATTTAAACTACTCGCTCGCTCTTGCATAAACGCAACGCAAACATTGCCCAGTTACTTACATATGTTATATTATAGTATTAGTTATATATATATATATTATTATCTATGTGAATCGAGACTCTAAAACGCAACGTAACGCGACACTTAATACATTGCTAAAATACTTAAAGTACTCGTACTAACTAACGCAACAAAACGCACCAAACAGGCATTCGATACGCGAAACGGAAGTTTTCCATACCAAACTAGCCCCCTCGTACGAAGACACCCGGCTTCGTATGAAGCCACTGGCTTCGTACAAAGGCAGGGCCTTCGCACAAAGAAGCCAGCTTCGAGCCCACTTTCTCTATAAATAGCAAGCCCCTCTCCTCTCTCATTCTAACTTGTTGCCATTCTTGCCGAATTGCTGTCCAACTGTTTTCAAGTAAGATCTATCATTTTTACACGATTACACAACGTTTTCCACTACGATTTTCCACAAGATCCACTTCGATTTCATCAAAACTTCTTCATTTTCCTTCAAACTTCATCTTTTTCATAAAAACCTTCATCTTTTTCATCAAATCTTCTTATGTTATCATGGATCTACACTAAAAAAGCTATATGTTTAAATCTTCTTGTTCGAAACCGGTGATCCATCCCTTACATTATGCCTTGTTCTTTTAACCAATAGATTTTTTCCACGTTTAGGGTTAGTTAGAATTCCGTTCACTGAAAACATCCGTTTCATTACTTGCTTAACAGCAAAGAATAATAACAAGTGGTAGCTCAGCAATCAAAAGTTCAAAACCTCTTGGAATTCATCAGACATTATTCCCAGGGAACAATGAGTAATGACTGGAACATGAGTTCCTACCGTTGCAGTAATCTGCAAGTCATTCATAAAATCAGCAACTTATTAATAATTCATTTATAAATCATAATCAGACTTGAAGTATAAACAACACACAAGGTCACGAGCCTCTTCCAAAGCGTCCTCAGCTTCATTATAATCGAATGAACCAACAAGAGAAGCAATGGCAAAGTGAGGATGAATCGGCTCTGATAATACTTTATTCACCACATTTTCTACAGCAACCTGTGATAAATTAGGGCATAATAACACGAATTAGAGTATAATTTATGATTCATGTAAAAGTTAGGGTTTATTAGAAGTTACCTCTAGAGAAGGATTGAGGGAGCATGCGGAGGAGAGCTTGGGACGACAAAGGACGCGATCGCAAACGAGATTCCAAAAGCGGCTGACGCAAGGGGTGGAGGCGAAAGAGGTTGCCGGAAGTCTACCGACGATGTTGTGAAGAAGGTCTTCGCCGATGAGATCGATACTTGCAGCGGTTCCGCTCTGCCGGAGCATCCGCGACGTCATTTTGGTGTTTGATGGTGGCGTGTGTGTCCGTCGTACACTTTCCGGTGATCAGCTCTTCAGGTAATTTGTAACACCTCGAAAATTTACGTCCTATAATGTGTTGACACGTGTCATAACCTTTGAACATGTGAAAGAATACTTCCAAGGGACTGAAGTTGACAAACAATGAAACTATGTAAATATAAGGGTTCAAAATGTCAACAATGAATAAAAATACCTTACAATAACCCTACATGATGTTTATAACCTTAAACGAATGGATCATGGATCATACGAAGCGAATTGTGAAAGAAAGTGAGAGATTACAAACTGCAGGGGTTAAATGTGTCAACATGTTTAAGTTATACCTCTGAGTGACCTTTTAGCAAACCCGAAGCTTTGTAACGATTAATTATGCTCACTAGAATGTGTGATAAAAATATCACCAAGTTTCGTTATCGTATGAGAAAGTTATGAAAAAATTCGTGTACGAGGGGTTAGAAGCGTCAACATGGAAATTTATGACTTTTCGGGTAAACACAAAGTGGCCAAGGACTTCACAAAGTGGGTATAAGTCTTAAAGCCCCTAAATGTCAAATGTAAAGGCTTAGAATGCAAGAAACAATCAGAAAGCGACCTTTTGGAGGACCAGGGACTGAAATGCAATTAATGAAAACTTGTTTGGCTGGTCATCAACACGCTCGCGTAGCGCGAGCATAAACACCCCGGCAGTCGCGCTACGCGACTGCCTTGTCTGATCAGAATTGTTGCACAGCTGCCTGTTCAGCTCTAAACCGACTCCAAATGCCATTTTTGAATACCTTGGGCTGCCTAAGATGGTTTTTAGCTCCTAGGACACTTGTTGGTGATATGGGAACACTACTAGACTTGTGTGTCAATGATCCAAGTGTGATTAAACACTATATAAGACCCACATTCTTGGCAACTTTGATCATACCTTCACAACATCAACTTCTGAGCATTTGAGGAGCACAAGAGCAGAACCAAGACCCTTCTAATCATCAATTAGACACTTGTAAGTACCCTTGACCCTTCTTAATTAAGTTTTGATTAGTTTATAGCTTAAAAGTCAAACCGTCGTAAATACGGTTTGACTTAACGATTAATCGCTAACGGTCCAGCGATTAGGCAAATTTAAGGTAGTTATAAGTTGGTAATTATGTGGGCTTTAAACCCTTAAAAGGGCACCCACTGATTCCCATCCTAACTAGGTCGTTTGTCGAGTCAACGGTAATTAGAAAAAGTCAACAGAAATGTAATCTTTCGTTTAACGCATAATTAGCATTGTAGAAGGCGTGTAACCTATTTTATCATTCATATAACCTGTTAATAAGTATAAGAACTTGTCTAAGCTTGTTTGATTCGACAACTTTCTGTTTTGAACCGATTCGGAACCGAAAGACGCAAAAGTTTGACTTTTGCTTTGACTTCAGTTCTGACCCGGTTTTGATAGGTTTAGACATACCTTAAAGTTCCATTAGGACCTAGTTACATGTGTGTATAACCCTCTGCGTTTATACCACTTAAATCCTTAATTGTCCGACGTTTCCGTTAAGTGCTTAAATATTGACCATAATGCCCTTATGACCATACAACGAGAATTTTGGAAATGTGAAAGTACAATAATCTTTGTTACTAATTATAAAACATGTCCCTAAATTTTCACATCAGTTGGAGGTCTAGATTAGGAGTTATGCTTAATGACGTAATTAGAATGCTTCTTAGTAATTAAACGGCGTCATTAGCGTAAAGTCTATCTAAACCCAATTTTTGACACCAAACCTTTTACCCACTGATGTAATATAATATTTTGGGATTTTTGAAGATTTTTAATTATTTTTAAACTGATCATAAGCTAGGATTATCGCCTTAATTCGGTAAATACCGAATATGCCCTTTTAAGCCATAAAATGAGTTTTACAAATCCTTTTAACGCCAATCCAATTGATACTGATTTTAAATAATAAATGAAGTGTTTTAAACCTGTTTAACTGATCAGAAAACTCAGAATACTATTTTAACCCGTACGTCGCTTAAAACGGCGTTATACGCGTATTAAACGCATAGTAAGGGTTTAAAACCATTT
Organism: Helianthus tuberosus; assembly: GCA_030545235.1. Lineage (NCBI taxonomy): Eukaryota > Viridiplantae > Streptophyta > Magnoliopsida > Asterales > Asteraceae > Helianthus > Helianthus tuberosus. The sequence goes on from CM060357.1 coordinate 183,589,025, forward strand.
TGCCACCTAAGACTTAACACCAACGGATATAACCTGTTAAGTTAAGTTGTTTTACTGATAAAATCAAACCCGGATCACAGAAGCTTAATTAATCCCTTTTATAATCTTTAAAATGACCAAAATACCCCTACGGGGCTTAATATGAGATTAAACTCGTTTTGGGCATAATGGAAGGTATCATACTGATATCACAACATATTTAAGGTATGTTAACTTAGGAAACCTGTTTAGGATTCTTATGATTACCCGTTACGCTTCATGCGCGTTCGGTTCGGTTTATGTAACTAGTTTACATAAATTAGCTGAAACGGGTCAAACCTTATCGGTTTTATCCCATAATCCAGAATGTGTATAATATACCCATATTAAGCAAGTCTTCAAACTTGTCGGGTCTAAATCACGTTCTATCCGGTCTTCGCTTAATCGTGCGTACGAACCGTATCTTTAAAATTAACCGGTCTAAGCTTAAGCTTAACTAAAGACCCGTTAGGATTCTAATAGGTTATTATAAACCTTCGTTCCAGAATAGGAGACCCGGTAAAAGATACTTGCACTCGCTGATTGTGATATATACTTGCTCAGGTAAATACTTTTATCTTATTTTCCCTATACGGGCTTGGGGTACGATATATAAAATACCGCTTGGTCGGGCATTGAATCTTTAATTGTATGATGGTTAAAGTATTGAGATGTCTCGTTTAATTTGTTTTGTTTGCTTAAAGCCTTTGGGGGTTTAAGCACCGTGTCCCGAATATCCCTGGCATCATTTTACGAAATGGCCACGACCTAAGCACGGGGCGTAGGCGTACGCCCGTCGGTGTTTCATATAATTAATTTGGTGTGTCCATTGATCTTTAACCCGGCTCGATCCGGGCTACTGAACGCATAAGAAACATGTAAATCCTTGTGCCTTAAATTCATTTTCATAAACTCTTTTCAAAATGAGTCGGTTGATTGTATTTACCAGTGTAAACTGACGTATTTTCTCAAAAAGGTTAAGTGCAGGTACTACGCGTAATAGGCTGGCTTTTCTCCTAGCATCCACAATAAGTCTCGCAAGCTTGGATGTCATAAACTGTTGAACATTGTTTCCTTTTATTTTGATCTACCTGTGGATTTATATTCGACTACTTGTGATACTTAATATTACAATATTGTTTGGTTGAAATGAATCTATACTTTGCTTCCGCTGTGCATTTAAATATTGTGTTGTTTGACTATTATGTTGCCAACCACGTCACGATACTCCCCTACCGGGCCCACCGGTAACACGTGGAAATCCGGGGTGTGACAGGTTGGTATCAGAGCCAACATTGAGTGAATTAAACACTAGTCTTTTGTGTTTAATCTCAATAACACAATTGCACATTCCTAAATCTTCGAGTCTAGACAAAGAACTTAGGAATAATCCAAAATGTTTTTATTTTATTTTAACTTTGTCCTTTATTTTTCCTTGTTGTTACCTTTGTTTATATTGACAGGTTTAACAATGCCGCCAAGATTCAGGCGAGGAGGACGAGGAAAGGAGCCGATCAGCGCCCCTAACGACCACGAGGCCGGGCCTTCGCGCCGGGGAACTCCTTCTTCTACAAGGAGTGCAGATCCGCAAGAACCTTGGAGGATTTATGAGGAGCCTGCCAGACGATCCACGTTGCATAGCTCAACACCTCCATATCATCACTCCTATGGGCCTCAGTCAGAGAATGAGCCCAACAACCCGCAACCTTCATACATACCTCTACAGCGATCCTTATCGCACAATTCCTTCGGCGACCCTACTCCTGTTTTTCGGGGCCAGTTTAACCCGGCGGAATACCTACCAGAACAGGGGGGCTTTAACCCTCTAGGACCAGAGGATCACTTTTCCGGTGATCAAGCGATGGACATGGACGAGGACACAGATCCCGTCGAGGCTGCAACCGGAACCCCGAACCATCCTTTTGAGATCTCAGATGGTTCATCTTTCCACGGAACACCATACCGAGGTCCGGATAGTTATCAGGCACGGTTCGATCGGTGTGAGTGGTACTTTACACCATCTCACCATTCATCGCCTCATCAGCAGCAGCAACAGCAAGATCCCTCTGGGGATCCACGTTTCGTGGCAGTCACGCCACCGCCTCCACCACCGCCAGTTCATCTAGCTCCTCCAGAACCACCAAGACGTAGGAGGACTGGCGCACGGATGTCTGCACGAGGAGGGGATTTTCATTTCAGCACCCCTCAACATTCTAGTGGCAGCCACTACCCGCCACTATATGAAGAGCCACAGGAGGATGGACCTTCAGTTCCAGTATCAGAGGTGAATTCGGCACCTATTGCGCCGTCACCATCGGGTTTTGGCAACCCTATCCCTGCTTATACTGCACCAGTAGCTTACAACCCATACGGACCGCCAGCATACACTAACTATAACTATGCAGAGGATCCTTACCAAGTGGCATCAAACTACTATGCCCAAAACCCTGAGGGACCATATGGAACCCCTTGGGGAATGGGGCACCCAGCTCGTGGGTATCAGGTACCTGCTCAGCCACCACTTCAGCATCAGCCACCACGGTTTTCCCCGCCAGAGCAGGAGGATCTCCGTCATAGGCTGGACAGGGTTGAGCGAGACCTCCAGAGAGAGCGTAGGAAGAATCAGGGATTCATGAGTGGTTTGGAAAGTTTGTTGAAGGGAAAGAAGAAACGGGATCGTTAAATCCCAATATGTATTATTGTATTTCCTTGTTTAAATCAAGTCCCTACGTGGACATTTATTTATGTGTGTATGTAGTCCCTGCGTGGACATCTATCTTTGTACTTAGTCCCTACGAGGACTTGTCTTTATTAGTCCCTGCGTGGACATTTATTTTTGCAAACAGTCCCTGCGAGGACTTGTATTGCCAGTATAGCTCCTGCGAGGGCAAGTGTTTCTGTGAAAAGTCTCGTTTAGGGCAAAGTGTACTACTTTTAAATTTTAATGGAATGTAAGTTTATAAATTTCATCTTGGCTATGTTATGCATAATTAAATTATATATGAAATAAATAAAGCGGAAACATTCCTTTTAAAATCTATCTGCCTATTTTAATTTTTAATTAAGGATCTTAAAGGTATAACCTAGCCTGCATGTCATTTTAAGACCTGGCCAAGATGGTAAAACCCATTAAAAAGATTCAAATCCCTGTTAACATCTGAAAACATGTTAACACTCCTGGCAGACATAATTCGTTAAAATCACACGTGTTATTATTATATAAGGATCTTTTCAAAGATTCCTAACCCAACTAATGATCTCTGAATCATGGGTTAAATCATCAATAAATATGATCAGTTCTTTTTACCATCCATTGGTAATAGAATGCCTACGGGCCCTTCTCATTTTCATATGAGACAAAAGACAGTAATAGTCTGTGACCCTGTCTGATAAAGGTAATGAACTATGTTCAAACTTAAAAGGCCATGATTCTCTGAAATCATAGCTTATGATTTAAATTGTCCATGTGACTAGGCCTTATGTGCTAATAAAACTGTTATTGTTTTATAATTAGGATAAATTATATTAGAAATCCTAAATAAATGTGAGTAATAAATTAACCATATATGGTCTATATTTACCACGGTTAATAAAAATTGCCATAAAAGACAATTCTATAATAAACTCACCAATAAATTATTGTCGATATGTAACAGTTCAAGCTACATGGCAGACTCAAACGAGATCAATAGTCACCCAGGGAGAGTGCATGATAATGCCCGAGTAAATGTAGCGGGTGCAGAATTACAGGCAATGATAGATAATGCCGTTAATCGAGCTATGGATAGACATCTCCATGAATCAAGTGGTACCCATGCAAGGACCCAATCTGCACCACACTCTAGAACACCCTCCAGGACCCACAGTGCCCACAACAGTAATTCTCACCACTCATCAAACCAGAGGAGTGCTCCATCCCAAAGAGTCGTACAGAATCAAGAACCCCGTAATAAGGGTTGCTCCTATAAGTACTTCGTTTCGTGCAAACCCAGGGATTTCACTGGGGAAAAAAGGAGCAGTAGATTGCATGACTTGGTTGGACGAGATGGATACGGTTGTGGATATCAGTGGTTGCAATAATAGGGATATCGTGAAATTCGTGTCTCAGTCTTTTAAGGGAGAAGCATTAGCTTGGTGGAGATCTTTGATCCAAGCTACGGGGAAAGTCCCGTTGTACAATATGACCTGGGAACAGTTCATGTCACTGATTAAGGAAAATTACTGCCCTCAGCACGAGGTTGAGAAAATTGAAGCTGACTTCTTGTCGCTGGTCATGAGAAACCTAGACTGTCAGGCCTACCTTACCAGTTTCAACACCTTGTCAAGGTTGGTTCCATATTTGGTAACTCCGGAACCCAAACGTATAGCTCGATTCATTGGGGGTTTGGCCCCGGAGATCAAGGCAAGTGTGAAGGCCTCCAGACCAGCTACTTTTCGGTCTGTAGCGGACATATCATTGTCTCTTACCTTGGATGCGGTCAGGCTGAAATCGCAGAGGAACACCGATACCGAAAAGAGGAAGCGTGAGGATGACAACTTACGACGTTCAGACAAGAAGCAGAAGGGAAGCAATGACCACAAGAAGGGGTCAGGATTTAGGAAGGATGGTCAGCAGACGGGTGAAAAACCCAGATGTAAAATCTGCAAGAGACAGCACTTTGGGAAGTGCAGGTATGAATCGAATTCGAATTCACAATCGAAAACTTTTGCATGTGGGTTGTGCAAGTCCAAGGAACACAAGACCTTGGATTGTAAAAAGATGAAGGATGCGACCTGCTACGGTTGCAATGAAAAGGGGCACATCAAGACCAATTGCCCAAAATACGCCAAGAAGCCTGAAGAGGCTAAGAAGACCAATGCTAGGGTCTTCAGGATGGATGCTAAAGAAGCCGTCAAGGACGACAATGTGATAACAGGTACCTTTCTCGTAAATGCTGTTTATGCGAGAGTGTTATTTGATTCAGGCGTTGATAAGTCGTTCGTAGATAATAAGTTTTGTGAATTGTTGAAATTACCTGTTAAGACATTAAGTGTGAAGTATGAGGTGGAACTAGCAGATGACACTTTAGAAACCGCCTCAACCTTATTAGATGGATGTTTCATATCCATTAAGAACCACTATTTTCCTTTGTCCCTACTTCCTTTGAAACTAGCCGGTTTCGACATAGTTTTGGGTATGGACTGGTTATCTCATAACCAGGCCCAGATTATTTGCAATAAGAAGCAAGTGGTAATCAAGACTCAGTCTGGTGAATCACTTACTATCCAGGGAGATACCCAGTATGGGCTGCCTGAGAAAATGTCTATGCTCAAGGACTCTAAGTGTTTGAAGAAGGGTTGTGTCATCTACATGGCACAAGTAATTATTGATGAGCCGAAGCCCAAGATTTGGGATATCCCCGTCATTTCTGAATACCCCGAAGTTTTTCCTGAAGAACTACCTGGTTTGCCACCAGATAGGCAAGTAGAATTCAGAATTGACATTATTCCTGGATCAGCACCAGTTGCAAGGGCGCCTTATAGGTTGGCACCAACAGAGATGAAGGAATTGAGAACGCAGTTAGATGATTTACTAGCCAAAGGTTTCATCAAACCTACTTCGTCTCCTTGGGGAGCACCAATTTTATTTGTCAAGAAGAAGGATGGATCGATGCGTCTGTGCATCGACTACCGCGAGCTTAATAAGGTCACTATCAAGAATAGATATCCTTTGCCCATAATTGACGATCTGTTCGATCAACTGCAAGGGGCAAGTTTCTTCTCTAAGATTGACTTAAGGTCAGGCTATCACCAACTGAAGGTTAGAGATGAAGACGTACACAAGACTGCATTTAGGACTCGTTATGGTCATTACGAGTTCCTAGTGATGCCTTTTGGGCTCACCAATGCACCTGCCGCGTTCATGGATCTCATGAATCGCGTTTGCAAGCCATACTTAGATAAATTCGTCATCGTTTTCATCGACGACATTCTCATCTACTCGAAGAACCAAGCTGACCATGAGAAGCATCTTCACTGCATTTTGGAACTACTTCATAAAGAAAAGCTCTATGCCAAGTTCTCGAAGTGTGAATTCTAGCTTCGAGAAGTCCAATTTCTTGGACATGTTGTTAGTGAGCGTGGTATCCAAGTAGATCCCGCTAAAGTTGAAGCTGTCATGAATTGGCATGAGCCAAAGACGCCTACAGAAATACGTAGCTTCTTAGGTTTGGCAGGATACTACAGGCGATTCATTGAAAACTTCTCAAGGATTGCTGCACCCCTGACTTCGCTGACGCGTAAGAAGATTAAATTTGACTGGGGTCCTAAGCAGCAGGAATCCTTCGATATTCTGAAACAAAAGTTGAGCAATGCTCCAGTACTGACATTGCCTGATGGAATCGAGGAGTTTGTAGTTTATTGTGATGCATCACACACCGGGATGGGATGTGTGCTTATGCAGAAAGGCAAAGTCATTGCCTATGCTTCACGCCAGTTAAAGGTGCACGAAAAGAATTACACCACCCATGACTTGGAGTTGGGTGCCGTTGTGTTCGCACTAAAACTGTGGAGGCACTACTTATATGGAATCAAATGTGTGATCTATTCTGATCACAAGAGCCTTCAACATCTGTTCAATCAGAAGGACTTGAACATGAGGCAACGCCGTTGGATGGAAACTCTTAATGATTACGATTGTGAAATAAGATACCATCCCGGCAAGGCGAATGTAGTCGCCGATGCCTTGAGTCGGAAGGAAAGGGTGAAACCCATCCGAATCAATGCCAAGCGCATGGAAATAAAGAACAATTTGATTGAAATGTTGTTAGCTACACAGAAGGAAGCTGTGTTGGAAGCTAACTATCCTAACGAAAAGCTAGGGGTAACTGAGGAGCAGTTAACACTTAGCAAGGACGGAATACTAAGATTGAATGGACGAATATGGTTTCCAATTTATGGAGGACTTCGAGATGTTATCCTCTAGGAAGCCCATAGTTCCAAATACTCCATTCATCCTGGAGCTGATAAGATGTACCAGGATCTAAGGGCGAATTATTGGTGGATAGGCTTGAAGAAGTCTGTAGCCACCTATGTAGCTAAATGCTTGACATGTGCGTAAGTCAAAGCCGAGCATCAGAAACCGTCAGGTTTGCTACAACAGCCTGAACTTCCTACGTGGAAGTGGGAGATGGTGACGATGGATTTCATCACCAAGCTGCCAAAGACAAGGAAAGGAAATGACACTATATGGGTGATAGTTGATAGACTGACTAAGTCAGCACATTTCCTACCCATTAAGGAGACTTACAGCTCCGACATGTTAGCCCAGTTGTACGTGGATAAGATTGTAGCTTTACATGGCATACCTGTGTCTATTATCTCTGACAGAGATACTAGATACACGTCACATTTTTTGGAAAAGCTTCCAACAATCTTTGGGCACGCGTTTAAATTTTAGTACGGCTTACCATCCTCAGACGGACGGCCAGAGTGAGCGTACTATTCAAACGTTGGAATACATGCTTCGTGCATGTGTGATTGACTTGGGTGGTAGTTGGGATAACCACCTGTTGTTAATCGAGTTCTCCTACAACAATAGCTACCATACCAGCATTAAGGCTGCGCCTTTCGAGGCCTTATACGGTAGAAAGTGTAGAACGCCCGTTTGTTGGGCGGAAGTTGGAGATGTCCAATTATCAGGACCGGAGATAGTCTTTGAAACGACAGACAAGATTGTCCAGATTCGTGACCGTCTCAAAGCTGCCCAAGATAGGCAAAAGAGCTACGCTGATCCCAAGCGTAAATCTTTTCACTTTGAAGTAGGTGATAAAGTCTTACTTAAAGTATCACCCTGTAAAGGGAGTGATGCGGTTTGGTAAGAAAGGCAAGCTAAGCCCGAGATACATAGGACCTTTCGAGGTTATCGAACGTATCGGGTCAGTTGCCTATAAGCTAAACCTACCAGAAGAGCTCAGTGGAATTCACAATGTATTTCACATCTGCAATCTGAAAAAGTGTTTCGCTGACGAATCACTGGTCATACCACATACAGATGTGCATATAGATAAGAGCTTGAAATTTGTGGAAAAACCATTGTCGATCGAGGATCGACAGGTTAAGAAGCTTCGAAGGAAGCATGTACCGATTGTAAAGGTCAAATGGGATGCCCGCAGAGGTCCCGAATACACGTGGGAGGTAGAGTCCACTATGAAAGAGAAATACCCTCATTTGTTTCAGTAAATCTCGAGGTCGATATTTATTTTAAGGGGGTGAGGATGTAACACCTCAAAAATGTACGTCCTATCATGTGTTGACACGTGTCATAACCTTTGAACATGTGAAAGAATACTTCCAAGGGACTGAAGTTGACAAACAATGAAACTATGTAAATATAAGGGTTCAAAATGTCAACAATGAATAAAAATACCTTACAATAACCCTACATGATGTTTATAACCTTAAACGAATGGATCATGGATCATACGAAGCGAATTGTGAAAGAAAGTGAGAGATTACAAACTGCAGGGGTTAAATGTGTCAACATGTTTAAGTTATACCTCTGAGTGACCTTTTAGTAAACCCGAAGCTTTGTAACGATTAATTATGCTCACTAGAATGTGTGATAAAAATATCACCAAGTTTCGTTATCGTATGAGAAAGTTATGAAAAAATTCGTGTACGAGGGGTTAGAAGCGTCAACATGGAAATTTATGACTTTTCGGGTAAACACAAAGTGGCCAAGGACTTCACAAAGTGGGTATAAGTCTTAAAGCCCCTAAATGTCAAATGTAAAGGCTTAGAATGCAAGAAACAATCAGAAAGCGACCTTTTGGAGGACCAGGGACTGAAATGCAATTAATGAAAACTTGTTTGGCTGGTCATCAACACGCTCGCGTAGCGCGAGCATAAACACCCCGGCAGTCGCGCTACGCGACTGCCTTGTCTGATCAGAATTGTTGCACAGCTGCCTGTTCAGCTCTAAACCGACTCCAAATGCCATTTTTGAATACCTTGGGCTGCCTAAGATGGTTTTTAGCTCCTAGGACACTTGTTGGTGATATGGGAACACTACTAGACTTGTGTGTCAATGATCCAAGTGTGATTAAACACTATATAAGACCCACATTCTTGGCAACTTTGATCATACCTTCACAACATCAACTTCTGAGCATTTGAGGAGCACAAGAGCAGAACCAAGACCCTTCTAATCATCAATTAGACACTTGTAAGTACCCTTGACCCTTCTTAATTAAGTTTTGATTAGTTTATAGCTTAAAAGTCAAACCGTCGTAAATACGGTTTGACTTAACGATTAATCGCTAACGGTCCAGCGATTAGGCAAATTTAAGGTAGTTATAAGTTGGTAATTATGTGGGCTTTAAACCCTTAAAAGGGCACCCACTGATTCCCATCCTAACTAGGTCGTTTGTCGAGTCAACGGTAATTAGAAAAAGTCAACAGAAATGTAATCTTTCGTTTAACGCATAATTAGCATTGTAGAAGGCGTGTAACCTATTTTATCATTCATATAACCTGTTAATAAGTATAAGAACTTGTCTAAGCTTGTTTGATTCGACAACTTTCTGTTTTGAACCGATTCGGAACCGAAAGACGCAAAAGTTTGACTTTTGCTTTGACTTCAGTTCTGACCCGGTTTTGATAGGTTTAGACATACCTTAAAGTTCCATTAGGACCTAGTTACATGTGTGTATAACCCTCTGCGTTTATACCACTTAAATCCTTAATTGTCCGACGTTTCCGTTAAGTGCTTAAATATTGACCATAATGCCCTTATGACCATACAACGAGAATTTTGGAAATGTGAAAGTACAATAATCTTTGTTACTAATTATAAAACATGTCCCTAAATTTTCACATCAGTTGGAGGTCTAGATTAGGAGTTATGCTTAATGACGTAATTAGAATGCTTCTTAGTAATTAAACGGCGTCATTAGCGTAAAGTCTATCTAAACCCAATTTTTGACACCAAACCTTTTACCCACTGATGTAATATAATATTTTGGGATTTTTGAAGATTTTTAATTATTTTTAAACTGATCATAAGCTAGGATTATCGCCTTAATTCGGTAAATACCGAATATGCCCTTTTAAGCCATAAAATGAGTTTTACAAATCCTTTTAACGCCAATCCAATTGCTACTGATTTTAAATAATAAATGAAGTGTTTTGAACCTGTTTAACTGATCAGAAAACTCAGAATACTATTTTAACCCGTACGTCGCTTAAAACGGCGTTATACGCGTATTAAACGCATAGTAAGGGTTTAAAACCATTTTGCCACCTAAGACTTAACACCAACGGATATAACCTGTTAAGTTAAGTTGTTTTACTGATAAAATCAAACCCGGATCACAGAAGCTTAATTAATCCCTTTTATAATCTTTAAAATGACCAAAATACCCCTACGGGGCTTAATATGAGATTAAACTCGTTTTGGGCATAATGGAAGGTATCATACTGATATCACAACATATTTAAGGCATATTAACTTAGGAAACCTGTTTAGGACTCTTATGATTACCCGTTACGCTTCATGCGCGTTCGGTTCGGTTTATGTAACTAGTTTACATAAATTAGCCGAAACGGGTCAAACCTTATCGGTTTTATCTCATAATCCAGAATGTGTATAATATACCCATATTAAGCAATTCTTCAAACTTGTCGGGTCTAAATCACGTTCTATCCGGTCTTCGCTTAATCGTGCGTACGAACCGTATCTTTAAAATTAATCGGTCTAAGCTAAGCTTAACTAAAGACCCGTTAGGATTCTAATAGGTTATTATAAACCTTCGTTCCAGAATAGGAGACCCGGTAAAAGATACTTGCACTCGCTGATTGTGATATATACTTGCTCAGGTAAATACTTTAAACTTATTTTCCCTATACGGGCTTGGGGTACGGTATATAAAATACCGCTTGGTCGGGCATTGAATCTTTAATTGTATGATGGTTAAAGTATTGAGATGTCTCGTTTAATTTGTTTTGTTTGCTTAAAGCCTTTGGGGGTTTAATGACCGTGTCCCGGATATCCCTGGCATCGTTTTACGAAATGGCCACGACCTAAGCACGGGGCGTAGGCGTACGCCCGTCGGTGTTTCATATAATTAATGTGGTGTGTCCATTGATCTTTAACCCGGCTCGATCCGGGCTACTGAACGCATAAGAAACATGTAAATCCTTTACAAGTATTATATTCAAATAATTATCCCAAGTTATAAAATATTATTTGTGCCTTGGGCCTTAAATTCATTTTCATAAACTCTTTTCAAAATGAGTCGGTTGATTGTATTTACCAGTGTAAACTGACGTATTTTCTCAAAAAGGTTAAGTGCAGGTACTACGCGTAATAGGCTGGCTTTTCTCCTAGCATCGACAATAAGTCTCGCTAGCTTGGATGTCATAGACTGTTGAACATTGTTTCCTTTTATTTTGATCTACCTGTGGAATTATATTCGACTACTTGTGATACTTAATATTACAATATTGTTTGGTTGAAATGAATCTATACTTTGCTTCCGCTGTGCATTTAAATATTGTGTTGTTTGACTATTATGTTGCCAACCACGTCACGATACTCCCCTACCGGGCCCACCGGTAACACGTGGAAATCCGGGGTGTGACATAATTCAAGGAAGTACTCCCTCCTACTAGCCGTACAAAATTAAAATAGACCCCCTTGTTTACCCATAGTCCCATACCCTGTATCTTATTTTCACACTCCCTATTGTATACGGGCCGTATAACATTATACGGCCCGTATAGAATGTTTTTGAATAGGAAAATGCGCAGGGAATGTTTTTTTGATTTTACTATATACGGCCCGTATATAGTTATACGAGCCGTATACATGTGTATACGATTTGTAAAACGTATACGTCTCAATGGATTTATTTTGTGAGGTTTTTGATTTTACCAAATGTATACAGCCCGTATATAAGGATATTTTTTCAAGTATCACTTTTTTTCCAGTAAAAACACAATCATTCTAGGGTTTCTAAACTCTTCATCACCTTTAACAATGTCGATAAACGTTGATCGGAACACGCCGCTTAAATCGGAGCACAAGTAGAGTAACGTTACCGATCAGTCCGTTGATGGAAACCTTAGCGATCGCAGAGATCTTCGTGTTGGTTATTTATCGATTCTGCTAGTTATCGGCGGGTATGGGTACAGAAACCACTAGCAGAAGAACCCGACACATCTTCTATGATGATCCGAAACATTCCGAATAACTAGCAGAAGAATCCGACACAAACAAGTTCTCCACAGTTTGTTATTCAGATCTCTATTCGGTCATCTTTCCAAACTACAACACACGATAACTTTAAACTTTATATTGTGTGATTTGACCAGGAAATGATTGGAGGTGATTTCTACTTTTAATAAGTTGTCACAGTTGTCAAATTCATTGTGTGCATTCATATTGTTTAGACAGCAACATATAATAAACGGATTGTTGGTCTTTTTGTTCCAAATGCACACCTCAATTCATCTTTTTTACTCTTTTCTTCGATTTCAACAAATATTTTCCTTTTCCTTCAATTTCGAGAACATTCTCCGTAACATGAAGACGTGTCGGGTTCTTCTACTAGTGGTATTTTAATGAAGTATTGAAGATTGAATGTGCAAACCGCAACCATTTTTTACTATGGATACGGTGGCTATGCGAAATACAAACCGCAATCGTTTGTGACTATGGGAAACACAAGTTTTCTTTTTGAGCTTGATGGATGTCCGTTATCTCAGTTGAGGCATGCATTGTTTAAATCTGAATCGGTTGGTATGTGTTCGTATCAGCGTTGTTTATCACCCTGTGTGAGCATTGGAAGCCCGACAAACACTCTTGCAATTATATCGTGTCAAGATGTTTCAGTTTACACATTCAATATTCACAGTTGCATTTGGAACAAGAAGTCCAACAATCCGTGCAGTCATATCTGTTGAGACAACAACAGATAATGAACGGATTGTTGGAGTTCTTGTTCCAAATGCAGCTGTAGTACCGGGACCACTGGACCAGACACATGTCACATAGTTTGCAGTGAACAAAAGGATATGAATGACAACTTGAGGGGTCTAGCCCTAGCTAGTTTGTCATGGCAAAAGATATAGATGTAGGAATATAACTAGATGTACGTGACAAAACAAGGATCGTTCTAAGAGATTAAACAGTTGTCAAATTCGTTGCGGGTTGGTTTTGGGAAGAAAAGAAGGGATTTAAGGTGTTTTGGTAGGTTGAAAGAGGTGATTGATCTTGAAAGATTTGTTGAAATCGAAGAAAAGAGTAACTAGCAGAAGACGTGTCGGGTTCTTCTGCTAGTGATTGGGAATGTTTCGAATCATCATAGAAGACGTGTCGGGTTTGTATTTCCCATAGCCACCGTTTCCGTAGTAAAAAACGGATGCGATTTGCACATTCAATCTTCATTGCTTCATTAAAATTAACAACCTGATTCAGATCATCTCTATTCGGTCATCTGTCCAAACTCAACACACGATAAGTTTACACTTTATAGTGTGTGATTTGACCAGTTGTCAAATTCGTTGCGTGCATTCATATTGTTTAGACACCTACAGATAATGAACGGATTGTTGGACTTCTTGTTCCAAATGCAGCTGTAGGATCCTATATCAACATACTTTTCTCCAGACGCTTAGTTGTTATGAATGACAACTTGAGGGGTCTAGTTAACTTTCAGATTCAGGAAGCAGATGATTTGTCAAAAGACATGACAGACTGACTGGTGCAGGTTATATCAGGTTATGATTTGTCGAAAGGGATTTCGAGCAGTTGGCAGAAGACGTGTCGGGCTTTTCTGCTAGTGGAAGCCCGACAATGTAGTAAAATGTGAGCTTTTACACCAACCATATCGATATTCTGGTTCTCCTTTTCCTTTAATGATTAATTTGTAATATATGAATAAGTTACATTCGAGATACTTCGTGTTAGTTTGATTTAATATTTGAAAGTTGGAAGATGTATCTGGTGGGGGTGATTTGGTAATTTTCAATAAGGTAGGAAGGATTGAGCTTGATGGATGTCCGTTATCTCAACGCTTCTCCTTACATTACTGATCTGGAATTGGACAACCGCAGCCGTTTTAGTGCTTCTCAATCAGATATTATTTATTGAATCATAACTTAAACAGTCGGAAAAAAACTAAACTGAACCAACATAGTTGAAGGTGCATGTCTGCAAAAGGTGCAAGAGAATGGCGAGTAATTAGTTGTATTTATAACAACCCTCCAAAATATTCCGACACTCTTAATATATTTTAAAGTGCCCTTATATGTCTCAATATGTACCCCGTATGTGAAAACCGAGCTTAAAATACCTTTAATTTTGCAAAAATAAAATAAAAACAAATTTCAAAGGGCTGTCGCGGGGCGAGTAGCCTTTAGCTACTTCCTACGCGGGCTGCGACCTAGTGCCATCAGACGAAACCCTAGCCCGCCACGTGGTAGGCCACCCGGAGAAGCTAGTTTGTTGAATCGACGAAGCTATGCCCTACACCCCTACTACGCGGGCCGCGTAGCCCTTGGCTACGTCTTACGCGGGCCGCGAGGGAAGTCAAAAGGTCACCTACAAATAGAGACCTTCGGCTTTCAGTTTTCAATCGCTCAAATCTCTTTCTCTGTCAAAATTTCTGCATAATAGGCATAATTTCCGAGTATAATACTCCCTAATTAACGAAGTTCTCCGTTGTAAGTATTATAACCCCGGTTACGTATTAGATACGCTGCCCGATTGATCCAGGGTTCCGTAATGGCTGTCGTGGTTCTGCCCGACGTAGTCATTGGGATGCCGTCTCGGGGAGGGTATTGCTAATGTAAATATTGGGTTATTATACTAACACATGTACATTTGTGTAATTAATAGATAATCACCAGGAAACTCTTAAAGAAAATCTAAGACAACAATGTGAGTAATCTCCTTTTTGTAAACTGTTTTTACAAAATCTTAAATATTTTACAATGCAATTAAGCAGTGATTGAGTCTTTGTAGTTCTTCAATTACTACCGGTATGTTGGGGTTTTGTATACAAAATGTGGAACACGTTACCATTGGACAAAGAGTTAGCCAATGTGTAATATGACCCACCAGTCAGGATTGACAGTACTGAATCAGTAATTGTGTAGAAATAAACATTGTAATAGCTCTCAATACTGTTAAAAGATAAAACTCTTCTTGATTAAACTGTGATTCACTCACCAGTATTTCCCACTGACAAAATGTTTTTAAACGCGTTTCAGGTAACAAAATGTGAAAGCCAACTAGAAGCCAGCTGGAGAACACTGAAAGCTTGGAAAAAATGGCTATAAAAGTTACCTAAATAAAAGAAGATGTTTTATTTAAATAAAATGGGGTTTATCCCTATAAAACAGTTTGTAATGAAACTTGGGTTTTATCCCAATATATTTATATAAAGTGTGGTATTTACTCTGATAAAATATTTCCTAACTACGGTCCTAATGTAATTTCCGCTGCCAAATGACAAACACCGATACCACCAAAACTGGTCTCGCGGCCGCCCGTTCCCGGGGACAGATAAGGGACGGGGGTTGCGACAGAAGGTGGTATCAGAGCTAAGCCACTGATTCAGCCACAGAAGTGTTCTGCTGACACCAAGATATTATTCAAATTGTTAGGAAATTAATTACGGAAATACGTGCATATCTGTATTTTATTGTTGTGTGTTATTTGATTATTTGTTAGTTTACAGTATGAGTGATCAAGGACCTTCCGACGCTTATCATCATTTTTCCGGCTCACCTAGGAGTGAAGGCAACTCTTCACAGCCTGCCCTCTCAGGGTATTCAGCTGATAATGAAGATGGGATATTCGTGTTTAAGGCTTAGTCTGAAGAGCCATTCCCTAAAAAAAAAGAGTAGATGGTTCAGTAGGGGAGCATATGAGCGCAGGAAAAGAATGAGAAAGTTACAACAGCAGCGAGTCCTAGCAGCCGCTAAGAGAGAGACAGATGCCCACACACAGGATATGCTTAATAGAAGCTTAGCTAATTTTCATATCCTAGCAACCACAGCTGCCGACCCAAACCTGGAGCAACACATAGCCCCACAACCATTACTCTTATTTCTCACGCAGCCGATGGAGATAGAAAACAACCCAGAAAACCAAATCCAAATGCATGATTTCAACCCAGAGGAGATACCTAGGATACCAGCCCCCAATCCCTTAGACCCAGACTACGACCCGTGGTTTGATGATCATAGGGATTATGTGCAACGCTACCACCTAACCAACGAACCTATGCCGAACCTAGCAGCCTACCCAGGTCTGGACCCTCTAGATCCCTACTACGATAACGATGAATACATTAGGGAAATCTTAGAGAATCCGTACCCCCAGGAAGAACCCATGCCCCAGTACCCAGACCCAGTACCAGCACCTGCACCCCCAATGAGTGCAGAAAATGTGCAAGAGCTCCGAACTTTTGGAGAAGAGATTTTAGAAAGTAGCGAGACGATGAGACAGGTTGGAGAACGACTCGTCTGGAAGTACGACGAGCGTAATATGAAGTTCTGGATGAACCCATTTCAGTGACAGTGGATCCTACGGAAAGTGTGTTTTTCCTAAAAAGTGTAAAAAGTCATAAAACACAATAATTTCAGGCATAAAACACACCTAAAACTCACAAATAATAGAATGAATATTACTAAAACACCATATTCAAACTCTAATAGTCCATAAAAACTTCAAACACACCATCGTAGAACTATGAATATAAAACACACAATGCTAAACAACATAAAACACAATAATATTTGTCATTCCACAATCAGAGCCTTAACATCTAAAACACAACACAAAACCCACATACATGATGTTTTAGTAATCTTCATCATATTATTTGTGGGTTTTTGGTGTGTTTTATGGTTGACATTATGGTGTTTTATGACTTTTTATACTTTTTAGGAAATTTGGACTTTCTGGCCAACTCCTATCCTATATATATATATATAATATGTGTGTATTAAAATAATAATAATAATAATAGTAAGTCTGTCGTAGTATAGACCCCTTCGTGGTTAGTGACGCATATTACACTACGTCAAAAAAAGCTTATGGTCACACAAAAAAAGTGTGACAATACACCTTTCGTCACACTTTTTTTTCCAGCTCAAGTGTGACCAAAGGTCGAGTCATCGTAAGTATCATACAGTCACATTCACGTTTAGTGGCTATAGCAACTTAAAAGTGTGGCTAAAGGGTACCACTGTTTCTTGCTAGAATCAAGCATTATGTGCAATAAGTGTGGCTAAAGGGTTGCAACAGCAACATGAATTTATTGTAAGGGTGGTGGTTTCTATTATATAGTCACATAAAAGTTTGTTTTAGCCACATCAATTTAAAAAATGTGGCAAAAAAGAGTTGTTGTAATCAAGCATTCCATCCATTAAGTGTGACTAAATGGTAGCAACAACCACATGAACTTACTGTAAGTGTGGCTGTTTTATTATTTAGTCACATAAGTTTACTATAAATGTGGCTAAAAACTATTTCTAGACACACAAAACAACTTTGTACTTTTAAATGTGGCTATTGTTTAACCTTTGGTCACACATTCGTTTTTTTCATGTGACGTTTGCTATCACTCTGTCCCACAAAAAAAGTGACCATAGTGTGGCTAATGTTTATGTAAAGCCACATGAAGTTTTGTGTTTTTAAGTGTGGCTAATGGCTAACCTTTGGTCACATATATTTTACTTTTCTGATGACATTTGCTATCATCACGTCACATAAAAAAAACAAAGTAATGATAATGTGGCTAATGATTATGTAAATCCACATGAAACTTTATAATTTTAAGTGTGACTATTATCTAACCTTTAGTCACATATATTCATTTTGCCCATTACGTATGCTGTTATTCCGTCACATAGAAAAGACAATAAGGATGGTGTGGCTAAAAGATATATAAAGCCACATGAATTTATTTTTTATTTTTAAGTGTGACTATTGTATAACATTTAGTCACACATAACTTTTTTCCCATGACGTTTGGGATCATTTAGTCACACAAATAAGAAACAAAGTGATTATGGTGTGACTAATGGTTATATAGAACCACACAAAATTTTGTAATATTAAGTGTGGCTATTGTCTCACCTTCAGTCACTTGTAACTTTTTTCCCATGACGTTTACTATCGTTTCGTCACACAAACAAAGAACAAAGTGACAATAGCATGGCTAATAGTTATGTAAAGCCACATGATTTTGTAATTTTAAGTGTGACTATTATTTAACCTTTGGTCACACATATTTATTATGGTTCTATGTAGCCATTTTCATGTAATTATTTATTTTATTTTCAATTTTTTGTAAAATAAAAAACGATAGTAAACATGAGATAATCTAGAAACCATATGATATTAACAATAATATCCTAAAATCCATACATAAGTTTTCAATTTAAATACTAACTAGACAAACTTCTAATCAAAACTTATCTATAAAGTTTCAAAGGGAAACAAATGTACACAAAAACTAAGAGCTATTTCTAGGTCGTTTTCTTCGAGCCCATATACTCACTGCTTGAATACGAGAAGCAGTCCATATACTCATTGCTTAGCACTGCTGCTTTTGCTTCTTCACACTTCTTTTTCTCTTCTTCCTTATGTACAGCAGCCATTTCCCTTTGCCTCTTAAGCTCACTAGTTATTAAATATGATCCATTTGAGCAAGCAAATATAAGTTCACCTGAGTAGTAATTAAACATGATCCATTTGAGGATGTTAATATAAGAACAAGTGTATGAAGTTGGATAAATAACTTACTCTAGTCTAGCCCTTGCCTTAATCACAGGGCCCTTGCCAAGTTGAAAGGTGAAAATTGTATTGTCCTCATGTGTAGTGTCAAAAACCTCACCTGTTTCAGCCAGACTCCCTTCTTAATGCACTGTCCAACAGTCCACACACCCCATGACATCCCATGTTCACAATCAGCGTCTATTAATATTGTTATATATATATATGTGTGTGTGTGTGTGTGTGATACAAATAAACACATGACAGTGTTGTGTCTATCACCTAAACAATAAGAATTCAACTCTAATGTAGCGTAACATGTTTGACATATATATAACCCAAGAGCATGGTAGATGATGAGCAGCAACATACATATATTTCAGTAGTGTTGGATATTATCACCAATTCAAGACAATGAAACTAGAATCAGAGCCACATTAGCAAACAGGTTTAGTGTAAAAGTGTTAAATAACATTACCATCAACAAGAGGAAGGCTCTCTGAAGGAGCAACTACATAAGGTTTAGCACTCTTCACAGCCGTCTCCAGTCAAATTAATTGCTTCAGCCATATCACCTAAATGTTCACTGGCCTGAAGATAAAACATCACCATAGCATCATCAAATCAGAACCAAATTCTTAATGATGCATTACCCAACCCACTTGCCCATTCCCACCAGTACCAAATTATATCACGACTTTTGGGACTTACTTCACAACTGGAAGAAGCAGTGGCGGACCCAGGATTTTTTTTCACTAGGGTCCGTTTTTCAACGTTAAGATTTTTCTCGACCAAAAGTTAGGATTTTCAGGTCGATCATCGTCGGTGCGGGGCGAAACATATAATAATATACGATATCCAATAAAACTATATGACGAAATGAAAAAAAAAAACATTACATATTTTTAAAGATGTTCCCTATGAAAATCAAACGGATACAACTCTGTCAACCTTAAACTCTTTTGCACATTAGATGCATTAAAATTATCAACCGACTCAAACTACTACACGTAAGTAATTCGGTTGTTGCCTCACTAAAACGTTCGCCTAACTCTTGTATTTGCATATCTAACACCGTGTTGAAATCTTCAACCTCATAATAATGAAGACCACTAATGTTAATCTTTTTTTTTCTTCTATATTTAAGTTAATGTATTCATCTTATTCCATATCAAGAATTTCAAACTCGTTTTTTCCACAAGAAGATACCACATCTTTCATGACTAAGTAAATAAACTAGAATTGCCACCTTCATCTAGTTTAGATATGGTATGCCGAGATGCCTTTTACCTCAAATATTTCAAGGCATAAAATTTTCCAATAAATAACAAAGTATCAATTATATAATAATCAAATATCAAATAATATTACTCTTTGGGTTCCCAATGGCAATAACAATCAGCAATGTGGCAGCAGTAAATCCCCTCAGAGACCATGTAATAAGGCCTAGGGGTTGCAAAAAGAAAACCAAGAGATGCCTTTTACCTCAAATATTTCAAGGCATAAAATTTTCCAATAAATAACAAAGTATCAATTATATAATAATCAAATATCAAATAATATTACTCTTTGGGTTCCCAATGGCAATAACAATCAGCAATGTGGCAGCAGTAAATCCCCTCAGAGACCATGTAATAAGGCCTAGGGGTTGCAAAAAGAAAACCAAGAGACAGAAGATTTAAGACTCGAACTTGAGCTCCTTTCCTTTGCATCCAAGAGATTTACCATTGCACCATCTTTGTTTCTAATATTATGGGGTCCAACTAATTATTTTTATGGGGTCCTTAAAAAATTTACCATACCGGTTACATTATTTTTTTTAAAAACATTGGGGTCCGAGGACCCCGACCCACACTATATAGGTCCGCCCCTGGGAAGAAGGATAACATATATCACTAGAAATTCATAATCATAAACAACTGATATAAATTTAATCTCGAAGATTAAAAGTTAACTAATCAACCTTCCTCGTTCACATGAACTTATCAGTTACGAGAAAATTATTCGACTTTGTTAAATTAGGTCATCATAATATATATCAGCAAGACTATTAAACAACTTCTAAAATTATCAAACAATTTTTAACAGCTTACTGTTAAATATTAAACATGTTTGAACAGGTTATAGTGAAGAATCATAATACAATGAATATTTAGACCAGAAATAATATTTTAATTGCCAGACTCTACGTAGCATTTCATCAAATAGGTTGCGCGCAAAACACCAAAAAAACTACGAATTTGAGAGTGCAAAGAACAATAACTATCAAAATCCCTAATGAAGCTCAAGCAATAAATACATTAAATCAGATTCAACTCGGTTACACCCTAAAGACCACCAGTCTCTCCAAAGATGGATGTAACATCCTTGGAGACTGCTACTTAATCATAAGATCGCTTCATCCTTCTCTCCGATCCGCAACCTTCAAAATAAGATCGCTTCAACCTTCTCTCCGATCCGCAACCTTCAACCTTCATCCTTCAACCTTCTCTCCGCTCAACCGTTCAATCTTCCGTCCTCCGCAACCTTCTCACTTCCGATCAGATCGCCGCCGTTCCGTTCCGTTCAAAGGTGTTGTTCAACAGCTTCAACGAAATTGGGCCCTGCTGTTCAACAGCTTCAACGAAAAGATCGCTTCCAGGGTATATCTATCGATTATTATCATTGTTTTATTTGATTTGACGGAGTGAGAGTAATCAATCGATATAGAGTACATCATTATAGCGGGTTTTTGACTGTTTGTGCTACTGGATTGTTGATTTATGCTTTTTAGGTTTAATTTGTGGTTTGTTTGAAATTTGGGGGACTTTTTGGCTACAATTGAGCTTGTAAACATGAATTGCAGTGTCATTACAGTGTTTTTTAGTATTATGGAGAAAGGTGGGGTGCTCGTTTCCTTGTGGGGTTTGCGCCCACAAGGTGTTCGATGAAATGCTCGGAGTAAATTTTCAATGAGCCCGGGTTCAAAAAGCCTTTGAACCGTCGGGTGTGAGTCGTAGTTCCGTGTTTTTTTTCTTCTTGTTGTGGGTTGGAGACATTGGCCAAGTGTCTTGTTGAAGTTGTTCTCATTTCGCCGTTTCTTTTGGCCCATGTCGAATGGTTTGTGGCCTTGCCCCTTCAAGGGGTTTCATTGTTGCCCCGATGGGGTTGATGGGTCTAAGGGGATCCCAAGGCTTATGGCTCATATTAAAAGTCAACATTTTGGTTCAGATGATAGGAAAGATAATTTGAGGCGTGCCATTGCTGAAGACCCTAATCTTTTTACCTCTGTTTGTGAAGCCCTTAGGTTGTATGATCAATGGTTATGTTGGGAGTGCATGTGCCTTCATTCTATCAAGCGGGGGTGTCACCATGAAGATCGGGTTGTTCGGTTTGTGCCAACGGAAGTGGGTGAAATGGGTTTTATTGTGGGTGTTACTAGACCGTGTACCGTATCGGAGGTTTCCCCATCTGGAGAGGTATGTGTTGATGTCGCTCTACTTGACCGAGTTTTCTCTCTTCCGATTAAAACTGTTAAGAGCATCCCCTTTAGTTGCCGCATGGCGTTTGCCCAAGCCTTAACCACAGCCTTGGATAAGGTGGTGGCTATGCCTGATTCGGTTGAGGCATGGATTCGACTTCTGCTATTACCTCGGTGTACCTTGCGTGTGTTTACGCCGGTCAGCCGCCAGGATAAGAGGTCGGGCAACAGGAAAAATGGTCAATGTCTCAGTATACAACGGGCGTTGGCCCAATGGGGTGACCGTGAGGGGTTTGGCATTCTCATTCAGTCTTTGTTTGTTCAACCTGTGAAGGAGGGTCCAGAGGGTTTTAAGAAAATGTCTGGAAAAAAAAGCGAGGATGGGAGTTCTAATGTCAAGCAGTGTTTACGTAAGGTCGCCGATGGTCATTTTACCGCTGCAGTTAAGGTCCTTTGTTCTTCTGGGGTCGCGCCACATGATAAGAAAACTATGAAGGCTCTCGTGGATAAACACCCGTGCATGCCCCCTCCGACCATGCCAGCTTTCCTTCCATCGGAACCTCACCTTATAGCGGAGATTGACAGTGTACTTGGGTGTATCAAATCCTTCCCGAAAGGGACGTCATGTGGGAAAGATGGTTTGCGTGCTCAACACCTTTTGGACGCCCTTTGTGGTGAAGGGTCCGTGATTGCGGTTAGCCTTCTCAGAGCAATTTCAGCTGTGGTTAACCTTTTTTTGCGAGGGGGGTGTCCGAGGAGTTTGGCGGAGTTTGTTGCATCTGCTCCTCTTACGCCCCTTCTCAAGCCCGATAATGGAATTAGACCTATTGCAGTGGGTTCGATCTGGAGGAGAGTGGTCTCCAAGGTAGCAATGAAGGGGGTGGGGAAGGAGATGGCCAAATATCTTGGCGACTTTCAGTTTGGGGTCGGGGTTCCAAACGGGGCTGAGGCGGTTCTTCATAGTGCGAACAGGCTCTTAAATGCGCACCACCGAGACGGGTCGTTGGCTATGCTTACCGTCGATTTCACGAATGCCTTTAACCTTGTGGATAGAACTGCTCTTTTAAATGAGGTAAGGAAAATGTGTCCATCCATCTCTGCTTGGGTTGATTTTTTATACGGGCAACCAGCTAGGCTTTACGTGGGGAATGATTTTATTTGGTCATCCACGGGGGTTCAGCAAGGGGATCCTTTAGGGCCTCTTCTTTTTGCCCTTGTTTTACACCCTCTTGTTCTCCGAATCAGAGATCGTTGTAAGCTTCTGTTTCACGCATGGTACCTGGATGATGGGACCATTATTGGAGATGCTACTCAGGTTGCCAAGGCTTTAGACATCATTAGAGTGGAGGGCCCCTCCTTGGGCCTCCTTCTCAACCTTAAAAAAACTGAAGTTTTTTGGCCTACATGCGACGGGGTGAAGACTCAGGCGGGTTTATTTCCGCAGGAGATTGGTAGGCCGGTGCACGGTATGAAACTCTTGGGCGGTGCTGTTAGTAGAGATGGTCAGTTTATTAGCGGGTTGGCCCTCAAAAGAGCCAAATGTGCGGTTGAGCTGATGGGATGCCTCAAACGCCTTAAGAACCCTCAGAGCGAACTCCTCCTGCTTCGTTCGTGTATGGGGGTTGCTAAACTGCTGTTTGGGCTTAGAACGTGTCAGCCTTCTTATGTCGGGGAAGCCGTCTCTGTTTTTGACAAGGGGCTACGGAATGCGATCGAGGACATTGTTGTTTGTGGGGGTGCCTTTTTCGGGGACCTACAATGGAGGTTAGCTTCCCTCCCGACCCGATTTGGGGGGCTTGGGATTTGCTCAGCTGAGGATGCCTCTTCCTACGCTTTTGTGGCTTCAAGGGCCCAATCTTGGGTTCTTCAAGACCACATCCTTCGCGAATGTGGGGGAGAGTTGTTGGACCCTGATTACAAGGGTGCGTTGGACAATCTGCATAGTTCTCTTCCCGTTCTTGATCTTAGCGATTTCTACATTAAAGACACCGCCCCCCCTAAAGCCCAGAAAATTCTGGCGAATGCCTTATATGGAGAAATCGTCAAGACAGTTGAAGAGAAGTTTGTCTTTTCCCCTCGCCAGCGAGCCGTGTTTGAGTGTTTGCGAGCCCCCCATGCTCAGGATTTCCTGTCTGTTGTTCCCATCGAAGGTTTAGGGCAGAGTATGTCGGCGGTGGAATACCGGGCTATCCTCAAGTACCGTTTAATGATACCCCTTTTCCAGGCTGATGACCCGTGTCCGGTGTGTCAGAAGTGTTGCTTGGATTCTTTTGGGGAGCATGCAGTACATTGCAAAGAATTACCGGGGTTTAAGTATCGTCATGATTTAGTTCGCGATGTGCTGTATGATGTCCTTAAGCGAGCAGGGGTCTCGGCAAAAAAGGAAGCTCCAGTGAACTTCTTGACTGATCCATTAGAAGGGAGATCTACGCTACGGCCCGCTGACATTCTTGTTTTTGGATGGGAAGGAGGGAAACACGCGTGTGTCGATTTGACAGGTGTGTCCCCCCTCGTTGGGCTTAGGGATCACGGTTTTGTGGTGGGACAAGCGATAACCAAGGCAGAGGCGGGCAAAGTAGCTAAACACGAAAAGGCTTGTATCGAGAATCAGCACGTGTTCGTCCCGTTCGCTTTCGATACATTTGGCGCTCTCGCCCCTGACGCGGTGCGATTCCTAAAGCGAGTTCAACAGGTGGTAAGCAGTAACACCACACATGTTAAGGGGCAGAATTTTGTGTTTAGCAGGGTAGGGTTTGCCATTCAAAAGGGGGTAGCGGCGCAGCTTGTTGCTCGTCTACCTGCCATTAGTTTGTAATTTCTGTTTATAGGGTATGTATATTCCTCCATTTTGTCAAAATAAATGCATTGTGAAGACTGAATTGGAACTTACCTGCGCTGGTGTGATTGTAGTCACTTGCAGTGGTGGTGACTGGCAGCTTTAGCGATTAGCGAGTGTGATCGAATCACCTTGGAGAAACATCCACAACTCACCTACCGAAACTGAATTCATTAAAAGTTTATTACAACTAGAGGGTTTTTCCGCCTTTCACGGTGGACTTTCTTATTATTGTTTATACAGACATTTGGTATAGTAATCAAGAGGTGTTTTACATTGATGGAAAACTATGAAACTGAATACCGATATCACTACTGATGTTGTTCAGATGGTATAAGTTTGATTCGTCACAGTATGGGTTTATGTATTAATTACATGTACCGATACTGATGTTCGATTCGACATAGTACGATAGCGATACAATGTTAATTTATTTGGAAGTGGAAGCCATAAAAGTGAATATCGGTACTGATTCTGATGTTTTCCGGTCCGATACGTTATATGTTTTTTAAATTTATAGCGGAATGTTGGATGTGGGTAATAAGCTATAAATAGATTGGTGCAGCACTAAGTTTATTAATCCAAAGTTATAAATAAACTACATTAATCAAATGAATTTATCATTTCAATTTCACAAAAGAAATTACAATTCTTCAATGCTAACGAAATGTTTTAGCTTTGGATTTTTCTATACCAAGGCAAACACATGGCCGCAAAAATAATGTCATAAATTAACCTATCATAATATTAATATAGTAATTTGGTGATGTTCAAAAAATTATCTTCAAACGTTGCTGCTACTCCCTACAGATCATGTCCTTTTAGTCTTCTAATTCAAAACCCCAAAATCAACTAAGTTTATCACAAAACCCAAGCTACTATTTCTCTCTACATCCAAATCTAACTCGCAAGCAATGAATTCTTTATCATCCCCATCAGACCTTCAACACCAAGTCACGACTCCTGGCCGGAGACCCGCGCAACAACTTGTCAGAATATTACCAGAAAATTCCACCGGTTGTCCGAAATCACCCCAGCAGCCAAGTATCATTGTCTAACGTATCAACCACCTCCGCCATGTTATAAGGAAACACCGTCAGTCACCACTGCCAACAAATACAACAGCAACCAGATCTCACCTCCTTCACTAGAATAGCTCCAGTTCGCCAAAAATCGGCACCTGCAGTTGGCAATCGAATTCATGGACATTCTCCCTCGTCGCCTACCTTCAGTTCCTTCTCAACCCAACGTTACCAGTGGCGGTGCTGGCGGTGACTGTGGTGGCGGTTGGGTTGAAGCATCAAACGATGTGGTGGTGATGATATGAGCAGGTCCTATGACGAACAGCATAGATCGAACCAAAGGCAAAAAAAAAAAAAAAAAAAAGGAAAATAAAAAAACTCGCTAACTGCCGTTACCGTTAAAACACTATTGCTCGGTTATGTTATTACCTAACAATAATAATAATAATTTCATCACCCAAATATGATACAAACTAACCTGTTTGGTGATTCGAACCCAAAATAGATGCATACACAAGCATGAGTCTCTGAAATGAATTGCCCTGGCCTCCCCTTTTATTTAGTCACCCACCAGTAAAATGGATGTCCAAGATCTATTCAGTTTAATAACAACAAACTTTTCTTTAAAACATCATATTCTAAATTATACAAACTTAAACCTAGTATCAGGAAGAAACTTCAACATCCTTCCATCGTATTATTATGACTCGAAAAAACAACAGTTTTAATAATTAAAAAAAACCCATTTGCACATAACAGGACCTCAAAAATCATATCCACAGCCCTATAATTATTATCTAATGGTAAAAGCTACCAAATCAATATATTTATGCCATCAAAAACAAACACTCCATCGGATTCAGAAACAGATCTTCTAAAACATGAAACCCTAAACAGACTGAAACAGTTGCGGATAAACTAGAACTAACCTGGATCTTCATGGCTTTCTTGTTGGCTTCTTGTTGACTACCTGTACACATATCAATCAATTAGAAGGGTGAAATCAGAACGAATTAGAAAGAGAAAGAAGAATTAGGGTTCTACGCATTTCCTTTGGAAGAAGCTTAAGATTGTCCAGATTCCTCTCACGGGCCGTCTTCAACTTCTGCGCATTTACTCCACCATCGCTTCTTACTAAATATCTCTGGCCGGGAACCCTAAATAGATTTTTTCAATCAAAAACTCATTTTGGCAAAAACTAACTGGTCACGGGTCGTGTTTCGGATGGTGGTTATGTTGATCAGTTCTGTTTAAACATAATGGAAAACATGAAAACGTACCTTTGATTGCATCAGCACAGTAGAGAATCCAGTCAGAGACGCAGCCACAGAGTTCGACATAGTTGTCAGTTTGATCTGGTTCCTCCTTAGGGTGTAAGGTGATGATGGTGATGAAACCGAAAGTAGGGAGGTTTCGGTTTAGGGAGAGAGACGAAATTGATGTTAATGAGGGTTGTGTGTTTGTGTAACTGTCTAACCCTTTAACTCTCTAATAAGCTCCTTATTTATACACCCAAGAGGAAACCTAATTAGTTAATAAGGGTAATATGGTCCATCAACAATTACCAACTAATTATTAATAGGTTATTAATATATTTTGATCTATATTATATAAATGATAATGATGGCTACTAGATTAAATATAAATAAATAAAATATTTAATCTTACATTCTCCCACTTAGCCGAATAATCATTTATCATGAGTATTAGATAAGTCTGATCAGAAGTTAATACTCATTTTAGCCTTAAACAAGTACTATAGCAGAGAAATACAGCCGTTGAATCATTATGCCACTCAGGACCCCCATTAGTCATACTATAGCCTTAATTTAAAACCTAACAGTTATGATCAAAATATGTAAGCCCTTTAACGTTTGATTTGTATTTATAGTTGTCTATATGTCATTACACCGGCAGAACATATGTAAGAGACATACAAAATTAAACTGATGAGGAAAATTAATTAATAGTTAGTCATTCATAGTACGATATGCAGTTGTACATGGTCATCAATTAAAACCCGTCTCGTTTATGAGCACTCTTAATAAGACTTATGGGTAATAGACCTTTAGTTATAGGATCCTTGAGCATATCACGAATGCATTCGATACAAAGATTTAGTTTCCTCAATTCGTTCATAAACGAATAATTAATTGCGTATCGAAATTTAATGCAGCACCTCTCGAACTGTTACTGTTCAAGGAGACATGGTAGCTGACTTTATCACAATAAGTCTTCAATATATTAATTATATGGAGTTAATAAACTTATGAGTCCACTGATAAATTTCCAACAACATTTAGTGACTATATTATGTCGTTATAACTTATGTTGTTATCAGTTTATTATGACTCCTCCATGAGATAGGTTTTGTCTGCTGACATAAAGATATACCCAAAATTACACTTTGTCATCTTTGAATATTACAAAGGTAGAGTAATAAACCGGTTTTAATTCTCACTTCTTCTTTAAATTATAGCCTCTCGTTTCTTTTAAAGATATTGTAATACTCTATTAGATGCTTCACATTAATCTAGACATATCTAGTGTGTTGCAATGTGAGTAATATCCAAACGAGTATAGACTTAAACTTACATAAGGCTTCTAATTAATGAAGCGTAAGAAATAATCTCATTTATCCTATTATCCTCTAAAGGAGAGCAGTATTGTTTGTTACATATGTAAGGACCAATTTAATGTTAAACTTATGGAACGGAAGTAGTGTCCCATTTGGTCTATCTCAACATGTTATGATATCTATTATGTAAGAGATATCTCTGAGATCTATTATATCAAAGTTTGTGTTAACAATGCTTTGACTTATGTAACATATACTTGTCAAAAGAATACCATCTATATAGACAAGTTTATCTTAGTTGTTCCCACTCATCTTGAGGTAGGTACATTATTCCACTTGGTTGTTGATGAAAATAATTACGTTAAGATTTCATCACATTATGATGTTTGCATTAACCCATACATGGATTTTATTGGCTTACAAATAAAGTGTTCTTTAACCTTAAGTTTAGAACTTTCAGGTTGTTTTATGAACATGTAAATATGTCAGCCAGTTGTTAGAGAAAGTTGTTTTAATGTTCATATAATGTAGCTCAAAACTATTATAAGCTACTAGAACAGTGATGATCCTAAAAGAAATCTTTTGTTAGATATGTAAGAAAGATTCTTTAATAATATATCTCTTCCTGAGTATAACCTTTGACAATCAATCATGCTTCTTTGTGTCTTAACGTTTATATATTAGGATTTGGTTTAGTTATGAACACTCTTAAGTAATTCAATCAAATCCCAAACGTTATGCGAACACATAAAATCAGTTTTACTAGAAAACTGTTTTATTCCATTTAGAAGATTGATTGACACTAATGGCTTAATTAGAAGAGATAGGATCAGTAAACTTTTCCAAAATCCATTTCAACTTCAATTAGGGAGGTTATGTAATCATCAAAGTTAGTAGGTTTTTAGACCTAGATGACCTCCTGAGTTGATTATTGGGTTTGTTAGAAGTTTCAGTTTTATGGATTAGCTCTTGATTAGGTTGCTATCATTTTCAGGATTCTAAGTTTGTAAGAGTTGGTGCAGTATGGTGTACAAGAGGTGTAATCGGAGTTAAATTCAGAGTAAAATTTAATGACACTCTTCCCCCCGCCTCTTGTATTCCTTGCAAGTCATGATAAGGACTTTGACTGCTCCCACTGACCTTAGAAAACTTTAGGAACTCAGCATGCTTAGGGTCAATATTTAACGACCAACAAATTCTAATAGAGAAAACATATTAATGACATTAGTCGTTGTAGTTTCTCTTGTTGAGAATTATGTTAGTTTAGATAAGAAATCTAAAGTTTAGATAAGAAACCTAAGTGTGCCCACAATTAAGCAACAATGAAACTTTTGTAAAAGTAGCTTTAGATTTTAAGGAGACAAGTTATGATAGAACAGTGTCAAGATAGAGCAGTGTCTTGTACAAGAGGTGTAAATTTAGATAATGTAAAATTTCACTCCCCCACCTCTTGCAACTATTGCAAGTTATGATTAAGACACTTAATGCTCCCACTGATCTTTAATATCTCTAGAATGCTACAAGAGAAGTTTCAATTAGGTATGTGACGTGGGAACCTATCATATATATATTAGACTTGACTTGAGTTCCTTAATGTCCAGATGTCATAAAACTTAGGGACATAATTAATAGAAATCATGTTAAGCACATATATGAGTAGATTTCTTTAAGACCATGGGTCATACGCGACAAAATTTAGATACAAGTTGATAGTCTTTTAAATGATAAATGAATTATGTCTGAATATTCCATTTGGAATAAGTTCCACGAATGTCAATGAATGACTTATGATGGACCCATACTTATTCCTTAAGCCAAGTAATATTTTAGGGCTATAACGTCATGATTTAAAATCACTTAGAATGAGATTAGAAATCATCCTCATTAACCATATCATGATTTCTCATGAATTTTGGTTATAATGGATGAAATTTGTAAGTCTCATTTTTACTTTTGTCAAATTTTTCATTTGCATGATGACAAAAGTTGTGAAAGTGTAAGGTATCATCTAGTTTTATCTTAATAATGTGTCAATCCAGATATTTAGAACAAATAAGATGAGAGTTTAAGATAAGTGTGACTTTATGTTGACTATGCAAACCTCACAACCTTCATAACATTGCTTAATTATGATACTATATTCCGATTAAAACTCAGAATATATGTATGGTATCGAAAAACGTTGTTAGAAGACTGCTTATTATTGTTCTTATAGCCTTAACATTTAATTTTGTCACTAACTCTCATGTTAATTATTTGTCAAGTTCTGGTAAGGAAACGTATGGAACTAGAGTCAACTAATCATGTGTTAATAGGAATATTATAATTAGTAGACTTAAATATCATTAATATGTGACTATCTAATTAATTTATCCAACTGTTCTTTAGAATAATGGATAGTCTCGTTGCTTATGTCTAGTCTAATGACATAATTATGCAGTGAGATTGTCCCTTGAAGAACCTTAGAGGTGGAATTAACACTTGTAATTTGTCTATGGACCTTAGAACAATCCTCTTTTAAGGCTTTAAGTGGTTGTAAGGTGAGTAACAACTTATTTTCCAGCTTCAAACATTTATTTCTTTGTATATATGTTGCTTATCAACACACTCATTATACTTTGGTATTTTTGAGTGTTATAGTTGATTTATAAGGCATCAAATTGTACAAGTGAAAATCTTAGTATGTAATGTACTGGAAAAAATGTACTTATTTTCACGCGTAAGCCCTTAACTTTATGGGTCATGGTTTTGTACATTATAATGTATTCACATATACCACTTAACTTTATAGTTTAGAATTATGAAAGAAGGTATGCATCTTAGGAGTTCTAGTGATTATTCCATATATATAAGAGAGTAGCCTTAGGAAAGACTTAATATGAAATAACTTTAGTGATAGCATTATGTTAGAGAGTTCTTGATTATCATAAGAGACATCATGTTCGATTTATCCTAATCATCATGCTCTAATTTTCTTCTTTATAATCTTTATCAGAAGAGAGCAATAGGATTATCGTGTCTTAAGAGATAATCAAGGATTTAATTTAAGAGCTAATTTTTATAGAAACTTTAAATAAAGCAAACATTTTAGGTTTAAGAATTAGAGTGGATGAGATATATGTAGAAGAAAATTATAGTGAGTAAAAGATTATGGGTACTAAGAATAAGACAGACGAAATGATCATAAAATTAATTAAGGATCATTAAGTGAAGAGATTGTGATATGTCTATTACTAACATCAAAATAATAGACTTAGTAAAATTCTACTTAAACAAAGACAAATCAGCTTTGGCCAGAAGTGTAATCATTTAAGTATGTGTGCAAAGTAATCGTGACAAATCAGCTTTGGCTAGAAATGAGACAATCACTTTAGTTATGCACTTGTCAAGCATGCTAAACATAAATGAATTAAATTAGCTTTGGCCAGAATTAAGACATTTCACGTTTGTAATGCATACTCAACATAGCTTTTATAATACTTGAACAATAAATAGATATATTAAATCAGCTTTGGCCAGAATTAATACATCAGAAGCTCATTCAAGTTAAGCTATTTTGGTTTTGTAAAACATCATTTGATCCTTATTAATTAATTAAGTATAAACAAAACCAAGTATTTAATAGCAAACCACCTGTTAGCGCGGATCGAACTCCCGCCCGGGGTGAGTTCGCTGGGGGGTGCGGGGGGCAACGCGCCCCCGCCCGGGGTTCGGGGCGGGAGCCCCGAAAAAATTTTTAGGTCACATTAAAACAGCTTAAGGTCTCGAGTCGCAACCTTAGTCTCGAGTCGTGATGATTATGGTTTCGAGTCGCAACCTTAGTCTCGAGTTGTAATGTTATGGTTGCGAGTCGCAACCTCCTGATCTCGAGTTGTAATGTTATGGTTGCGAGTCGCAATCTAATGGTCTCGAGTTGTAATGTTATGGTTGCGAGTCGCAACCTCCTGATCTCGAGTTGTAATGTTATGGTTGCGAGTCGCAATCTAATGGTCTCAAGTTGTAATGTTATGGTTGCGAGTCGCAACCTCCTGATCTCGAGTTGTAATGTTATGGTTGCGAGTCGCAATCTAATGGTCTCGAGTTGTAATGTTATGGTTGCGAGTCGCAACCTCCTGATCTCGAGTTGTAATGTTATGGTTGCGAGTCGCAATCTAATGGTCTCGAGTTGTAATGTTATGGTTGCGAGTCGCAACCTCCTGATCTCGAGTTGTAATGTTATGGTTGCGAGTCGCTTGTTAACAGCTGTTTATTGTGATGGTTAACTAAAACTCGAAATTTAAGGGATCTTGGGATATTATTTCCTATTTTATTTTTGATCTAAATTTATCAAATGATTTCGAAAATAATAACTGATATCTATTACCAGTTTTCGAAAATTTAATAGATAAAAAATAAGATCAAAACATGAAAAACACCCATTAATCCAAATTATATTCCAAAATAAGGGAACTTTCGAGTTTTTATTAAGAACAAGCAATGAACCTTAAAAATATAAAAACATAATTCTGGGTTCCGAAACCTGAATTTTTTATGATTTTAGTTAACAGATTTCGGATATTATTATTCCCTTTATGGTTTCGAGTCAAATTATTTAACATATTATTCCGAAAACAGGGATTTCGGTGACATTAAAACTCGAAAACAGGCTGTGATTTCGAGTGACATGATAAACCACCATTTATTCAAACAATGATTTCGGCTCAAATAAAAAAACGAAAACAGCCGAGATTTTTAAGGCTTTAAAACTTTCTGTTTTCCAGATTATGACCCCAGAATGATGGATACGAAAAACAGAACTGATTTATCAACATATGCTCTGATACCACATGTTGATCAGTTCTGTTTAAACATAATGGAAAACATGAAAACGTACCTTTGATTGCATCAGCACAGTAGAGAATCCAGTCAGAGACGCAGCCACAGAGTTCGACATAGTTGTCAGTTTGATCTGGTTCCTCCTTAGGGTGTAAGGTGATGATGGTGATGAAACCGAAAGTAGGGAGGTTTCGGTTTAGGGAGAGAGACGAAATTGATGTTAATGAGGGTTGTGTGTTTGTGTAACTGTCTAACCCTTTAACTCTCTAATAAGCTCCTTATTTATACACCCAAGAGGAAACCTAATTAGTTAATAAGGGTAATATGGTCCATCAACAATTACCAACTAATTATTAATAGGTTATTAATATATTTTGATCTATATTATATAAATGATAATGATGGCTACTAGATTAAATATAAATAAATAAAATATTTAATCTTACAGGTTAATGTCGGAGCTCTAAGACATATACTTTCTTTGTTATTCTGGACCTGGAGCTAGGATTTTGAGTTGAAGGGGTGTGTGAAAAGATTGAGTGAATCCAATTGAGAGGAAATCAATGTAGGGAAGAAAATGGAAGGCACGGAATCAAGCAAAAAAATTTAGGGGGAGTTTGAAATTGGAAGAGGAATTGGGTTGGGAGGGAATTTTTTGGGTGTGAAAATGTTTAAAGAGAGAATTCATTTTTTTAATTTTTTTTATAAACAACTGGGTTTTTTAAAGCTTCGTGACGGTTTTTCGCCCCACATCAATTTGGTTCATAATGGTATTTGTAGGATACGAGCATTTAATATAACGGCCAAAGGATATAAAAACGAATACATGTGCGTGTACAACTCCTTTTTTACTAATTTAAACCAGTTTTAATTAATAGTAGTAGAAACTGAAAACGCTTTTACCAATACAAGTATTGATGTTATTCATTTGGAATAGGTTCGCTTCGTGACTATACTGGTAGGAACGTTGTGAAAAAAAAACAGAAAAACGAATACAAGAACCGATGTTGTTCGTATGGTAGTTTGGTTCGTCATAATAAATAACAAAAATGAAAATTACAAGTTTTGTCCTTTATCTTAATACCACTGATCAGACGGTGTCCTTTTTAACGAATTTTGACAAGTTTTGCCCTTTACAAGGAATTTTGTTGCAAGTTTTGTCCTTTAGGCTTAACCCAGTTAGATTTTCTTGTTAAATCTTGTCACCCAAGGGTATTTTAGTCTTTTTACCCATTTATTTCAAGAGTCAAACCTAAAATATTTTGTTTTGTTCTTTTAAATAGTATTAAATAAATGGGTAAAAAGACTAAAATACCCTTGGGTGACAAGATTTAACTAGAAAATCTAACTGAGTTAAGCCTAAAGGACAAAACGTGCAACAAAATTCCTTGTAAAGGGCAAAACTTATCAAAATTCGTTAAAAAGGACACCGTCTGATTAGTGGTATTAAGATAAAGGGCAAAACTTGTAATTTTTCCTAACAAAAATATAATTAGAGACTCAAACTTCCCAAAAAAAGTTAACGGTAAATAACAAAAAGAAAATATAAGGAAAAATAAAGTTAAACGGATTAAATGCGTATATCATGAAAACTATTGACGGACTGTTAAGACCTAATTGGGTCCATTAAAACATACATGGTCTACTATTGGCTATGGTGATCCATTAAGGCCCAATATGGTCAATTAAGACATGTATGATCTACTATTGTTCATTCTGATCCATTAAGACCCAATATAGTTCGTGAAGACAACAATGATCTACTATTGGCTATTATGATCCATTAAAGCCCAATATAGTCCATAGACAACAGTGATTAACTATTGTCCACTGTGAACCATTAAGGCCTAATATGGTCAACTAAGACATGTATGATCTACTATTGTTCATTGTAATCCATTAAGGCCCAATATAGTCCGCTAAGACAACAATGATCTACTATTGTCCATTGTGATCCATTAAGGCTAGATAAGGTCCATTAAAACATGTATGATCTACTATAATCCATTGTGATCCATTAAGGCCTAATATAGTTCGTTAAGACAACAATGGTCTACTATTGTTCATTGTGATCCATTAAGGCCCAGTATAGTCCGTTAAGACAACATTGATCCACTATTGTCCATTATGATCCATTAAGACACAATATAGTCAATTAAAACACGTATGATCTACTATTGTCCATTATGATTCCTTAAAGCCCGATATAGTCCGTTAAGACAACAATGATCTACTAATAATAAACGAGCCAAGCTCGAGCTCGTGCTCGGCTCGTTTGCACATCTAATATTATTTATGGCCTAATATGGTTCATTGAGACTTGTAAGATCTATTATCGTCCATTGTGATCCATTAAGGCCCAATATGGTGCATTAAGACCTATATGACCTACTACTATTGTTCCTTGTGATCTGTTAAGACCCAAAATGGTTCATTAAGATATATATGATCTACTATCGTCCGATGTGATCCGTTAAGGCCCAATTTGGTCTATTAACCGAAACTTGTGATCTGTTAAGACCCAAAATGGTTCATTAAGATATATATGATCTACTATCGTCCGATGTGATCCGTTAAGGCCCAATTTGGTCTATTAACCGAAACGTTAGTAATGGTTTTGATTGTTGAAAATTGAAAATGAACCGTTAAAAGATGAAACCGAACCGAACCGAACCAAACCGAACCGTTACTTGTGGTTTGATTTCAGGATTTATTTCTCATGGTGTAGTTAATTTGTTTTCACTTTTTCATATTAAATAAACAAATCTTAGTGTACAAACAAATATGCATATACCAAAAATTATTGTTTGTCGATACATTCGTTGACACTTAAAATACGGTTTGTCACATAGAAATAAAAGTTGGCGCATAACTCGACCATTCTCCGCGAAAGCCATTCATGTCCGCAGCCGAGTATTCCTCTACTCTTCCCCTAATTTGAAAGAATTGCACAAGAACAAAAATTATACATATTTTAGAAACACCAAAAGATACTTGGGTAACTTATATACAG
Organism: Helianthus tuberosus; assembly: GCA_030545235.1. Taxonomy (NCBI): domain Eukaryota; kingdom Viridiplantae; phylum Streptophyta; class Magnoliopsida; order Asterales; family Asteraceae; genus Helianthus; species Helianthus tuberosus. The sequence goes on from CM060357.1 coordinate 183,625,539, forward strand.
TTTATTAACGAGTGGAAGATTTGTACGAATTATTAGAAAATGTTATAATACGAGAATGAAAATGTGTTTTTTTTTTTCTTATGTTCAAGTGAAGTGGTGAATTCAGTTATTTGAGTAACTCAATGGCTAGGGGTGTATTAAACTTGAATATGGCATTATAACTAATAAATTGAATGTAGTCACATGATAACTCCAATGCAATTTTTTAACATACTATCTATATCTATAAACAAAATCAGATGTGTATGGTAAAGAATCCATATAGTTGGAATAACATTGCTATATCAATTTATAAGATCAGATATTATATGTTAACCCTAGAATGATGTGTGCTTACTGCTTAGAATGCAAAAAGGAGACAAAGAGCAAGGGAAAAGAACACTTACTCCTAAGGGCAAACGAGCCGAGCCCGAGCTCGACCACGCTCGAGCTCAAGCTCGTTTAACATATGAAAGCTCGAGCTCGGCTCGATTCGAGCTTTATTTCTAAAGCTCAGGCTCGGCTCGAAGGTAATTTTTCATGCTCAAGCTCGTCCCGGGCTCGACTCGTTTAGTATTTATTAATTAATTTATATTAATTATAATTATTATTAAACATATAATTTAATTATTTTTTATATTTATATAAAAGTTAATTATTGTTATTATATAAATATATGTTTAATATATTAATAAAAATATATAAACAGAACGCTCGTTTAGGCTCGCGGGCTGGCTCGAGCTCGATAAGCGAAGCTCAGGCTTGTTTACTAAATGAGCTTGTTTTTAGACTCGGGCTCGAGCTCAAGCTCGTTTAAGCTCGGCTCGTTTAAGATCGGCTGGTTCAAGCCTTTTTTTTCGAGCCGAGCTCGAGTAGCTAGGCTCGTTTGCACCCGTACTCCTAAACGTTATAGCGAGGTAAATGGTGTTTCTTTTACCAGTTGGTAGCAATATTCTTGCCTGTTCAATAAAACATATAATATAATTAGAAAGTAAACCCTAGAGAGCCAGAGATGTTAGAAAAAACGACATACAAGATGAAAAATAGGGGTGCAAACGAGCCGAGTAGCTCGCGAGCTACTCGAGATCGGCTCGAGAAAAAGCTCGAAACGAGCCGAGCCTTGTCGAGCCCGAGCCGAGCTTGAGCCTAAAATAAAGCTCGTTTGCTTATCGAGCCCGAGCTCGAGCCTCGCATGTGAAGCTCGTTAGGCTCGTCAAGCCTTATCGAGCTTTAGTGTAAACGAGCCGAGACGAGCCGAGCTTATTCAAACTTGTTTACAAGCCGACCTCGAACCTAAAAATAAGCTTATTTAGTAAACGAGCCCGAGCCCGAGCTTCACTTATCGAGCACGCGAGCCTAAAAAGTCTTTTATTTATATTATTTTTATTTAATATATATATTAATAGATAATAAACGAGCCGAGCCCGAGCCGAGCTCGAGCTTGAGAAAATACAAACGAGCCAAGCTCGAGCCTTGAAAACAAAACTCGAATCGAGCCGAGCTCGAGCCCGAGCTCACATAAGCTAATCGTTATCGAGCTCGAGCCTGGTCAAGCTCGGGCTCGGCTCGGCTCGTTTGCACCCCTAATGAAAAAGAAATACTTATACTGATACAAATGATGTCTAAGAACTGAACGCCCATGATGCATTCAAGAATTTTAGGTAATCAATTTTTAACCAAGAAAAAATGTCAACAGAAAACTATCAGTCATAGAATGTAAATGTGGTGATATGAGGGTAGGCAACGGGTCAATATGGGCTCGGATCAAAATGTCAACAGAAAACTATCAGTCATAGAATGTAAATGTTGGGTTGGGCCGCCAACACTTTCTTGCCATTTTACCCATTTGACCAGTTTGATTGTTAACCATATTCTATATCTTATAGTCTAAACCATTTGACCTGACTTAACTTAAATGCAACCCATTTGACCTGTTATAACTCAACAAGGGAGTGATGAAGCTACATGGATAACAACCAATAAAGCAGGATAATGGTTATACCAAGATGTTCCTTCACCATCTTTTGTCGATAAAAAAGATTCTTGTATCCAATCCCAAGCGATCTCCAAATTAAGGCCATTGCTTCAGCTGCAAATGCTATACGATCTCCAGCTCCACAACCCCCCTTTATCACATATACCTTCTCATTTAATGCTACGAAAAGAGAAAGCGCAAAAATAATCAATATTGGTCATGAAAGTTATCGTAAATTGTTATAAGATTTAGAAATGAAGGTAAAAAAAAGTGCTTATTACCTGAAAGAACTGAACCAGCATGCTCAAGAGCTTCATCTGCACATGATCCCATAATCCCATAATCTGATATGTATGTACAAATCAGTGATTATTTCCCAAAAGGCATAGATGTTACAAAGCAGTTATTGTTAATGATATAAATTTATATGTGAGATAGATTCAGTAAAAAACCAACTTACGCACCGTCAGAGAACCTTCAGAAGCCCTTTTGACACCACAAGACAAAGGAGAATCAATCAACTTCAAGCCTTTGTTCTCATCTACAATTTGTAGCTAAATACCAAAATGTGTTAAAAATAAAAAGAGGCTTGAAAGCATGATATAATTTTAAAATTTTACCTCAATACAAGGAGCGAAATAACAAGTGTGAAAGTCATATATAATTATTTCATATGTATTCATGACGGACCGAAACTTACAATAGGACTTAGGAGAAACGATCAAACGATTAATTCTGAAACTGTGACTCAGATTCATCTTATGATTAGCTTATGTCATTTATTGTTCGATTTTCCACATACCATCCACATAATATAATCTGTCGCAAAAAAAATAACTTTATAAAGGTGAAGTCAGATTTGCCACATACCATACATATAATCTGTTGCTACTTCTAGAGGTGACAAATGGCTGATTGACCAGAAAAACTCTGGTCCAAACACATCCAACTTTATCATTGACTACTAGAAACCTCTCATGTAACCTCAAATACAATACTCTAATTATACATTTAAAATGCTAAAATCTATATATTGTGCGTGGTTATGCAAACATAACCTTAACAAAGTTTCTAGCAGAATGCTAGTTCTGAACTCCTGATTCATAATCCCCAACAAACATAATATGATCAACCATACCAGCATACCTCCTACAACAGAGTCCCATCATATGTATCAAAATCTGAATCAGCGTCCCTTGGTACTGCCAGCAGTAATTATATGCACATCATGTGCCAGCGTAAAACACGTAATCCTCAAATCATGAGCCAAAATAAACTTGTTTTTTTTTTTCAAACCATAATGCTCAACCCGAACATGTCTTGATCTAAACAAAATTGCAGCCCTGAATGTATGAACAAACATATATATCCAAAATATCTAAACAACTAACGACAATTTCTGAACACAATTCCAAATAAGTACATTTTCCGAACACAATTCCAAAACAAAAAACTTACAAGACATCAGATATTATAGTCCAACACTGCACATGAATAGGAAAACATTCCGCTTCTTCGCCTCATGACAAGGTCCCGGAGCGTCACCTGTTGCCTACCGGTTCTCATTTTCACACTTCCGATCAATCAATTTTCACGGCGATACATCCATTTAACAAAATTCGTAAAAATCATTAGTTAGTTCTGGAACCTTTCTGCAACCGTATCAGCAATGGAAAGAATCAATTATCGCAAATTGAGGTGCACAACAGAGTATTTAGGTTTTTTTGCTGAATGAAAACAGTTGAAATCAAAATCGTGTTGAATGAAATTGAGGTTTTATGCCATTTGATTAATTAGGGTTTTGGAGTGTGCCGTCGTTGAGCTTGATTTGAAAAAAAATGGGTGCATAAATAGCAAAGTGAGTGTTTAGGGTTTTTTGAGAAGATGAGTCCATTCGATCGAAGTTTGGGTTTTCTACGGGAATGAGGTTTATCAGAGTGTAGCTTCTGAATCTTGGAGTGGGAATGGGAGCGGGAGAGGAGTTAGGGTTTTTTGACTTCTGAATCTTGGAGTGGGAATGGGAGCGGGAATGAGGTTGGGGATGGAATAAATGTGGAGGGGATAAAGAGTGAAAAGCGATTGATGGTCACATAAATTAATTAAAGTGTGATGATTGATAACTTTTGGCCACATATAAAAATTTATAAATGACTAATAAACAATATCTTTGGTCACTTGAATTCATAAGTGACCATATCTATTATCTCTTAGCCACATTATTAAAAATCTATTGTGGCGGTTAGTAATATTTTGCCACAATTTTCTACTGTAACTAGTGATTGTCATATTCTTTTATTGAAAGTGTGACTAAAGGTTTTAAAAAATGTGTTTTCGCCACATGAATTAAAAAATCAAACAAATACCGTGACAATAGGTTACATTTGGCCACATTTTTCAAGTTATGGCTAAACTGGCTAGTAAATGTCACATTTTAAAAAAAAAGCGTGGCTAAAGGATTTGAGTTGCTATACAGTGGTCACATTAATAATAAAATGTGTGACTGAAAGTGTTTTAAAATATTATAAATGACCTTTAGCCATACATTTATTCAAATGTGTGGCAGAACGGTTTTGAGAAAAGTGTGGCCGTAGGCCATTTTTGACGTAGTGTTAGTATTGTAATTTTAAATTCCAGTTTTAGTTTGTATTAGATGTATAATATATAAGAAAGAGTAAGTCGCAATGCTCGACGTTTTTTACCAATATGTGTGTTGAATGATTGTTTGCCTTAAATATTATTTTGTGATATTAATAATTGGCAAATGTTTAAAATTCAGATGGACAACGAAGTGAACCAGAAAAACCAGAATAACGATAACCGGAGTAACAATAACCCGGATAACGAAAACCCGAACAACAACAACAATATATATATATATATATATAATATGTGTGTATGAAAAAAAAAATAGTAGTAAGTCTGTCGTAGTATAGACCCCTTCGTGGTTAGTGACGCATATTAGTATTGTAATTTTAAATTCCAGTTTTAGTTTGTATTAGATGTATAATATATAAGAAAGAGTAAGTCGCAATGCTCGACGTTTTTGACCAATATGTGTGTTGAATGATTGTTTGCCTTAAATATTATTTTGTGATATTAATAATTGGCAAATGTTTAAAATTCAGATGGACAACGAAGTGAACCAGAAAAACCAGAATAACGATAACCAGAGTAACAATAACCCGGATAACGAAAACCCGAACAACAACAATAATGGAAACCAAGTGGATAACAGTGCAATGCAACACATAGTGGCATAAGGGATAATAGATGCGATGCCATATATTATCAAAACGGTTAAGGAAGCAGAAAACAAAAGTAAACATGATAGTAAACGACCCACTGAACCTGAACACAGCGTAAACAATGGACCCATACTTCAAGTGCCCATTCCCAAAAGAAGAAGAACCATGTCTTATGGTTGTTCTTATAAAGAATTATGGTCTTGTAAACCAATGGAATTCTCGGGCAATGAAGGGGCCGTTGCATCTCTACACTGGATAGAAAAGACTGAGGCAGTCTTAAGAATAAGCAAATGCGCGGAAGAGGATAAGATAATGTTTGCTTCCAATCTGTTTAAGAATTAAGCACTAGAATGGTGGAACACTATTCTCCAGTCTAGGGGAAGTGATAGGGTTTACAATATGGAATGAGAGGAATTTAAAAACATGGTAGAAAGAAAATTCTGCCCTCCCAATGAAAAGGAACAGATAGCCAATAAGTTCCTAAACCTTAGGATGACTGGGGTTGATAGTAAGGGTTATACTACGTTATTCTTTGAATATGCCCGAATAGTACCAACCCTTGCATCACCTGAACCAGTATTAATCTCTCGTTACATTTGAGGATTAATCAGTGAAATAAGGCATGTAGTCAAGGCAGCTAGACCTCAAACTATAGAAGAAGCTGTAGAACTAGCAAACACCTTGACAGATGAATTAGTCCGTACACGAGAAGAGGATCAGAAAAGGAACCTAGCCCATAAGCTTACCCAAGAATTCCGTTCTGGAAATTCTAACCGTGGGAAAAATGTAGGTTCTACCTCTGCACCTTATTGCAAGTATTGCAAAAGGAAGCATTCCAGAAGATGCTCCATATACTGTAACTTCTGCAAAATATCTGGACACAAGGAGGAAGACTGTAGGAAGAAGCCTAATAACCGGATATGCTACAACTGTGGAGAACAAGGTCATATCAAGCCGAACTGTCCAAAACTAGCTCCAGCCACGAACACCAAGAATACTAAAAATGCTAGAGCATTTGTTCTGACTGCAGAAGAAGCAAAAATGATCCCGAATGTGATCGCCGGTACGTTTTTAGTTAATGATGTTTTTGCTAAAGTATTATTTGACTCTGGTGCGAACCAAAGTTTTATTAATACTTCATTTTACAAACTTCTCAATCAACTATTAACTAAACTTCCACAAGAATTTCTAGTAGAGACAGCAAATGGAGAAACCATTAAGATTTCTGAAATCTTGCAGGGAGCAATAATAGAATTTCTAAATCAAAAATTATTGCTGACCTTTACCCAATGAATCTGGCAGGATTTGATGTTGTATTAGGAATGGATTGGTTAATAGCCAATAAAGCCAGTATTTTATGTGATCAAAAGTCAATCCAAGTAAATTCACCAAAGGGTGAAAAGATCACAATTAATGGAGATAAGCCGTCTAGATCCACAAAATTCATATCTGTAATGAAAACAACAATTTATATAAGAAAAGGGTCATTAGTGTATTTGATTTCCATAATCACTAACACTAAAGGAAAAGAATTAAAGGATATTCTAGTAGTATCCCAGTTTTCAGATGTATTTCCAGAAGAATTACCAGGGCAACCTCCAGACAGAGAAGTTGAATTTAGAATCCATTTGATACCAGGGACATCACCAATTGCCAAAGCACCTTACCGTTTGGCACCCACAGAAATGCAGGAACTTAAGAAACAATTAGATGAACTGTTGGAAAAGGGATTCATACAGCCAAGCTCATCGCCATGGAGAGCACCGATTTTATTCGTAAAAAAGAAGGACGGATCAATGCGTATGTGCATTGACTACCGTGAATTGAACAAAGTCACGATTAAGAATCGCTTTCCATTACCGAGAATCGATGATCTGTTCGATCAATTGCAAGGAGCACGATTTTTCTCTAAAATCGATTTACGATCAGGATATCATCAATTAAAGGTACAGGAAGAGGACATTCCTAAGACCGCTTTCAGAACAAGGTACGACCATTATGAATTTACTGTCATGCCATTTGGTTTAACCAATGCCCCAGCTGCATTTATGGACATGATGAACCGAATATGTAAGCCATATTTGGATAAATTCATAATTGTCTTTATAGATGATATTCTTATTTACTATAAAAGCAAAGAGGAACATGCAGCTCATCTGCACGCACTTCTAAGTTTATTGAGAAAAGAAAAGCTTTATGCTAAGTTTTCAAAGTGTGAGTTTTGGTTAGAACAGGTACAGTTTCTTGGACATTTAGCCAATCATGAAGGAATTCATGTAGATCCCACCAAGATCGAGGCAATTACCAAATGGAAAACCCCTGAATCACCAACCGAGGTTAGAAGTTTCTTAGGATTGGCCGGTTATTATAGAAGGTCTATTCGAGATTTTTCTAGAATAGCCATTCCCTTAACTAAGTTAACCTGTAAATCTGTTAAGTTTGAATGTGGACCAAAACAAGAAGAAGCCTTTAGAATTCTTAAGCAAAGATTAACCCATGCACCCATACTAGCGTTACCAGAAGGAACTGAAGACTTTGTAGTCTATTGTGACTCTTCTAAGTTAGGTTATGGATGTGTGTTAATGCAACGTCAAAAGGTTATAGCTTACGCCTCTAGACAACTTAAGAATCATGAAGAGAATTATTCAACCCATGATCTAGAATTAGGAGCCATAATTTTTGCCCTTAAAATTTGGAGACATTACTTTTATGGTCGTAAGTTTACTATTTTCACCGACCATAAGAGTTTAAAGTATGTTTTCGGGCAAAAGGAGTTGAATATGAGACAAAGACGCTGGATGGAGATACTTAGTGATTACGATTGTAATATCCAGTACCATGCAGGAAAGGCAAATGTAGTAGCTGATGCTTTAAGTCGAAAGTATCACGAAAAACCAAAAAGAGTACGTTCTCTTAAGTTAAATCTGCAAATAGATTTAAATGAACAGATTAGAAAGGCACAAGAATCAGTAATCAAGAATGATACTGAAGAGTTGAAAGGAATGATTAAGGAATTAGAACAAGGAACGAATGGAATTTAGAGATTCCATAAGAAAAGAATATGGATACCTAAATTAGGAAACCTACGCCACCGTATATTAGAAGAAGCCCATAAGTCTAAGTATACGATGCATCCTAGAAGTGATAAAATGTATCAGGATTTAAGAAAGAATTTTTGGTGGATAGGAATGAAAAAGGATAGAGCAGCATATGTTGCAAAATATTTAACCTGTTCACAAGTTAAAGCTGAACATCAGAAACCCTCAGGATTGCTACAACGGTTAGAAATGCCAGTTTGGAAATGGGAATTGATAGCAATGGATTTTGTTACCAAATTACCCAAAACAAGAAAAGGTAATGATACAATCTGGGTGATTGAAGACAGGCTAACCAAGTCAGCTCATTTCCTACCAATGAAAGAAACTTTCAGTATGGAACAATTAGCTAAATTATATGTAAATGAAATAGTTTCATTACATGGAATTCCTCTATCAATTATTTCTGACAGAGATAGTCATTTTACCTCTCATTTTTGGACAAGTTTCCAAAAACCCATGGGAACCAAGTTAAATCTGAGCACCGCTTATCATCCTCAAACGGACGGACAAAGCGAAAGGACAATTCAAACACTGGAAGACATGCTTAGAGCTTGTGTAATTGATTTTGGAGGTAATTGGGACGATCACTTACCATTGATAGAATTTTCTTATAATAACAGTCATCACACAAGTATCAATGTTGCACCATTCGAAACACTTTATGGACGAAAGTGCCGAACGCCAATCTGTTGGGCAGAAATTGGAGAAAAGCAACTATCTGGACCTGAGATAGTACAAGAAACAACAGACAAAATCGTTCAAGTCAAGGAACGATTAAAAGCAGCACGTGATTGACAAAAGAGTTATGCTGATAACAGACGAAATCCATTGGAATTTCAGGTAGGAGATAAAGTATTATTGAAAGTCTCTCCTTGGAAAGGAGTGGTAAGATTCATCAAAAGGGGAAAGCTAAGCCCCAGGTACGTTGGACCTTTTGAGATTATTAGAAGAATAGGACATGTAGCCTATCAGCTACAACTGCCAGAGGAAATGGCAGGAATACATGATGTATTTCTTGTATCTAATCTCAAGAAGTGTTTAGCTAATGAATCACTGATGGTACCTCTTAAGGATATAGAGGTAAATGAACAACTTAAGTTTGTAGAGAAGCCTCTACAGATTGAAGACAGAAAAGTCAAGAACCTCAAGCACAAGAGATTAGTTCTGGTCAAAGTAAAATGGGACTCCAAAAGAGGACCAGAGTACAGATGGGAGCTTGAATAAGAAATGCAAAGAAAATATCCACACCTATTCCAGTAGATCTCGAGGACGAGTTCTAAAACAAGGTGGGGAGGATATAACAACCCTCCAAAATATTCTGACACCCTTAATATATTTTAAAGTGCCCTTATATGTCTCAATATGTACCCCATATGTGAAAACCGAGCCTAAAATACATTTAATTTTGCAAAAATAAAATAAAAACAAATTTCAAAGGGTTGTCACGGGGCGCGTAGCCTTTGGCTACTTCCTACGCGGGCCGCGACCTAGTGCCATCAGACGAAACCCTAGCCCGCCACATGGCAGGCCACCCGGAGAAGCTAGTTTGTTGAATCGACGAAGCTAAGCCCTACACCCCTACTACGCGGGCCGCGTAGCCCTTGGCTACGTCTTACGCGGGCCGCGAGGGAAGTCGAAAGGTCACCTATAAATAGAGACCTTCGGCCTTCAGTTTTCAATCGCTCAAATCTCTTTCTCTCTCAAAATTTCTGCATAATAGGCATAATTTCCGGGTATAATACCCCCCTAATTAATGAAGTTCTGCCCTGTTGTAAGTATTATAACCCCGGTTACGTATTAGATACGCTGCCCGATTGATCCAGGGTTTCATAATGGCTGTCGTGGTTCTGCCCGATGTAGTCATTGGAATGCCGTCTCGGGGAGGGTATTGCTAATGTGAATATTGGGTTGTTATACTAACACATGTACATTTGTGTAATTAATCGATAATCACCAGGAAACTCTTAAAGGAAATCTAAGACAGCAATGCGAGTAATCTCTTTTTTGTAAACTGTTTTTACAAAACCTTAAATATTTTACAATCAATTAAGCAGTGATTGAGTCTTTGTAGTTCTTCAATTACTGCCGGTATGTTGGGGTTTTGTATACAAAATGTGGAACACGTTACCATTAGACAAAGAGTTAGCCAATGTGTAATGACCCACCAGTCAGGATTGACAGTACTAAATGAGTAATTGTGTAGAAATAAACATTGTAATAGCTCTCAATACTGTTAAAAGATAAAACTCTTCTTGATTAAGCTGGGATTCACTCACCAGTATTTCCCACTGACAAAATGTTTTTAAACGTGTTTCAGGTAACAAAATGTTAAAGCCAACTAGAAGCCACCTGGACTAGGGGTGAGCAAAAACCGAACCGAAAACCGAAACCGCACCAAAAACCGTAAAAACCGAAACCGCAAAACCGCAACCGACACAAAAACCGCAAAAACCGAAACCGCAAAGGTATGGTGCGGTTCGGTTTTAGCTTTAAAAACCGCACCAAAAAACCGAAACCGCACCGCAAAATTATTATATATATATATTATATAATATACTTAAAGATTTAAATATAAAATTCCCTATATATTATATAATCTGTGTTTGTTAAAAAAAAGTACAGACTTGACTTTGTTAAGTTAACTATCGTCTGCTCCCTCTAAAAAAAAATGATGTTAACCTACTAGTTACAAGCCCATTAAATTAGCACTCCAAACAGCCCAACTTTCAACCCAATAACCTTTTGATAAAAAAGAAACCTACGTACCTTTCCCTTCATTTCCCTAATTTAACATCCAGCCGACAATCTTTTCTTCATCTGGTGCGATCATCTTCAGCCGGTGCGATCATCTTCAGCTGGTGCGATCATCTTCATCTGGTACGTATGTGTTGGTTCATGTTTGAGCTAGGTTCATGTTTTTGGTTCTTGTTTCATCGCTTGTATGTGATTTTTGATTTCTAAGTACAAGACTTTCTAGTATAATCGCTTGTATGTGATTTTTGGTTCATGTTTTTGGTTTTTGGTTTTGGTTCTTGTGTACTGTTTCATCGCTTGTATGTGTTATAGCTAGGTTCATGTTTTTGGTTCTTTTTTCATCGCTTGTAAATGAAACACATAAGTTATGTCTATACATTTATGAGTTATCATCAAATGTGACAGCCCCTGTTGTTGCTTATCGATAAGTTTCATCTCAATGTATGGCTTTTGTTTGATTTTAGTTCTTTTATGTTTTCAGAATGGCTACTAATGAAACTGTAATTGATGTGGATGATCAAAATGATGATGAGGTTGAAGTACCCGGAGAAGAAAATAAGCCAAAGTTGAAGTCCGTTGTTTGGCAACATTTTCCGTATAAGAAAGGCGCTAAATCGACAAAATGCAAGCATTGTAAAAAGGTTTTAGCTTGTGGCACTAGACTTAATGGTACCTCCGGATTACTCAATCATCTAAGAAATACTTGTGTAAGATCACCCCTTTATAAAGCAAAAAAGAATAATCCAAAAAATCAGTCAACCTTAAACTTCAAGCCAAAAGATACGCAGGGGGGTGGGTCATTGACTAAGCATTCATTTAGCCAGGAGAAGTGTAGACTAGGCCTCGCTAAAATGTGCATTAAAGACAATAGACCTTTTAGTATTGTCGATGATGAAGGATTTAAGGAGTACTCGTGGGAATTGAATCCCGAGTTTATTATGCCATCTAGATGGACGGTTGCTAGAGATTGTATAACTGTTTTTGAACAAGAAGCAGAAAAGGTCAAACATTTGTTGAAAGGCCACACAGTGTGCCTCACTACCGACACATGGTCATCCGTTCAAAATATCAATTATATGTGTCTTACGGTACATTGGATCGACGACACATGGGTTTTACAAAAAAGAATCCTAAATTTTTGCCCTATAGATAATCATAGGGGTGACACCATTGGGAGTTTGGTTTATGAGTGTTTAAAAAAATGGGGGATTGAGACCGTGTTTACCATCACAGTGGATAACACGTCTTCAAACGATGGGGCTATACGATTTTTAAAGAGGATGTTGAAGGGACCGGATGATATACTAGGTTGTAAATACTTGCACCTACGTTGTTGTGCACATATCATCAATCTTGTTGTTAGAGATGGATTGGAAGAGCAGTTCGATTCTGTTACTAGAATTCGAAATGCTGTGACGTATGTGCGATCATCACCGGCTCGGTATAAAAGTTTTGAAGATTGTGTTGCTTGTGTTGAAGTGAAATCTAAACTAAAGCCCTCTCTTGATGTTGACACGAGATGGAATTCAACATATTTAATGTTGGAAACAGCCGTAGTATACGAGGATGCGTTTGACACGAGATGGAATTCAACCAAATTTCCTATACTATCCAAAATAGCTAGACATGTTTTGGCAATGCCGATCTCGACAGTTGCATCAGAATCGGCGTTTAGTACGAGTGGTAGAGTTATCGACAGGTATAGATGTTCACTTAACACCGAAACTGCGGAAGCTTTGATTTGTGCACAAGATTGGATAAGGTGTACAAGGGTTGATCTTGAGCTCGGATGTTCTATGAAGAATAAAGACATAGATGGATTTAATAAGAAGATGGCGGGTTTAAAAATTGGTAAGGTTTTCTTTACATGTGTGAGTTTATATTTCAAATACCTACTAACATATATTTTTTGTTTTTTTTTTCTATCTAGGAAACACTAATGGCAAATGATAGTTGGAAACATTGAAAGTTGGAAAGATTGAAAGTTGGAAACAAGAATGAGTTGGAAACAATATTACGTTTTTATTTGGATACGACTATGTGATTAAGCTTTCACCGTTTCACATAGCAACTATTATTCTAGACATGTTTCTAGTACAAACTCTTGTTTTGATTGATGTCCTCTAGCCCATACATATGCTCTTCACATTGCTCTTGCAAAAATTATATTCTAATTACCATAAAGTATTAGATGTATTCCAGTATTAAAACCGAGAGTTTTTTTTAGATGTATTCAAGTATTGCTGAGAGTTTTTTTTAGATGTATTCAACTATTAAAACCGAAACCGCACCGAAACCGAACCGCAACCGCAAATAAACCGCAAAAACCGTACCGCAAAAAAACCGCAACATGTGGTTTTAAAAAAATAAAAACCGCACCTCGCGGTATGAGTTGCGGTTTTATGCTAAAACCGCACCAAACCGCACCATGCTCACCCCTAACCTGGACAACACTGAAGGCTTGAAAAAAGTGGCTATAAAAGTTACCTAAATAAAAGAAGATGTTTTATTTAAATAAAATGGGGTTTATCCCTATAAAACAGTTTGTAATGAAACTTGGGTTTTATCCCAATATATTTATATATAGTGTGGTATTTACTCTGATAAAATAATTCCTAACTACGGTCCTGATGTAATTTCCGCTGCCAAATGATAAACACCGATACCACCAAAACTGGTCTCGCGGCCGCCCGTTTCCGGGACAGATAAGGGACGGGGGTTGCGACCGTATTTTTAAAGATTTGTTTCTTATTGGCCATTATTCGACCGAGTAATTAGTTGTATTTTTACAGATTTGTTTCTTAAACATAGTTAACTTTAAGATTCAGGAAGACATGTCGTGCATTGTTTAAATCTGAATCAGGTTCTCAAACAAACACAACTAGACAAAACAAGGATCGTTCTAATAGATTAAAGAGAATAAACCACATCCTGAATATAATATTTTTTTACCATTTTTTACCCTAAGAATACCGACCATATACTATTATACGGCTCGTATACAATCATTGTATACATTGTATACTATCCGGTAAATTTTTTTCACATGGTGTATACGGGCCGTATAAGTTTATACGGCTCGTATATAATTAAATAAACTGTCAAAAGTCTGCTGGCACAATTTTATCATTCACATCATCCTTCTCGATCTCGACCGAAGGGAAATCCAAAGAACGAAAGGGATTTCGAGCAGTTGGTAAAAGATGTGTCGGGTTCTTCTGCTAGTATTGAACCAAGAATATGAAGATCAATAGAGATGAATTGGTATTGAAACAATGATTTGTTGATATATAACAGAGTAACCCTCACTCTCAGTCATATATATAGAGAGAGTTGGGTTTTCAACAAATGTTTGTGTAGTTATTCGAAATGTTTCGGATCATCATAGATGTATCTGGTGGGGGTGATATAGTAATTTTCAATAATGTAGGAAGGATTGTAGTTACAGAAACCACTAGCAGAAGAACCCGACAAACCAACAAAATCCTAATACTTCAAACATTCTAAACCCTAACTGTGTATGTGCTTGTGCTGTAGAAACCGGTGATGAATTTGTGTACACAACTGAACGTTCAGTGCAAGTGTCTGTCTATTCAATTGAGTTGGTATTGAACCAACAAAATCCGAATACAGAAAAACCGACATTCCTTCAAACATTCTAAACCCTACATGGAAACAAGTGGTTGTAATGATGGGACCCTTGATTTGAAACACAATCGTTTATGAGAATGGGAAACACAAGTTTTCTTTTTGAGCTTGATAGATTTCCGTTATCTCAACGCTTCTCCTTACATTACTGATCTGGAATTGGAGAACCGTTGTGTATTTGCTTACTGATCTGGAATTGGAGAACCGTTGTGTATCTGAATCAGGTTCTCAAACAAACATTACTAAAGATGAGTTGGTATTGAACCAACAAAATCCGAATAGCGAAAAACCAACATTCCTTCAAACTTTCTAAACCCTACCTGGAAACAAACCAACAAAATCCGAATATTGAAAAACATCAGCATCCATTTTTCCTTTTCCTTCAATTTCGAGAACATTTTCCCAGTGTATGTGCTTGTGCTGTAGAAACCGGTGGTGAATTTGCGTACACAACTGAAGGTTCAGTGCATGAAAAGTTTCTTACGAAATGTACGTGACAAAACAAGGATGTTTGGGAATTAAACGCATCTACGTGACAAAACAAGGATCGTTCTAGTAGATTAAAGATATTAAACCACGTACAAACCATCTGCTTCCTGAATCTGAAAGTTAACTTTGACTCATAAACCCTTGATCCCAATGCTTCTCTAAAAAAATTATTTCTTTCCTTTTCATGAGGTAAAACCGGTTTCAACATCAAGGGTTGTTTTTCACCATGTGTGAGCATTGGAAGCCCAACAAACAGTCTTGCAATTACGTCTTCAATCGAGACCGCATTCTTAATTTTAATGATGATTCGAAACATTCCGAATAACTAGCAGAAGAACCCGACACGTCTTCTATGATGATTCAAAACATTCACGAACCACAATGGACTCAGACTCATACTACTCACCCTCCCCTGAGGAAAAGTTTTCCTGACGACTCAAGATAAAGCAGGTGGTTTGTGTTCATATCAGCGTCGTTTATCACCCGGTGTGAGCATTGGAAGCCCGACCACTAGCAGAAGAACTCTACACGTCTTCTTAATCAGATGATAACAACTAGCTAGGACTAGACCCCTCAAGTTGTCATTCATAACAACTAAGCGGCGTTTTCCGATCAACGTTTATTGGCGTTTTCATTGTTGCAAATTTGGTTTCTTCGGTACAGGCTGATCAACCGTCCGGAGAAGAGTATGTTGATATAGGAGAGTTGATGCAATTTTCCAACTCATCTTTAGTGGTTTCTGTAAGGATGCATTTCACGGTAAACGATGCAGCTGATGAAACCGAAGCTGTTATTTCGGTTGTTCAGTACTTCCGAGATGATTCAAGTGAGTCCTATGAAGCAAGTGTCTGTCTATTCAATTGAGAGGAATCATTGCATTACATCCCCGTTGAAAACAAGTGGTTGTAATGACGGGACCCTTGATTTGAAACGAAATCGTTTGTGACTATGGGAAACACAAGTTTTCTTTTTGAGCTTGATGGATGTCCGTTATCTCAACGCTTCTCCTTACATTACTGATCTGGAATTGGAGAACCGTTGTGTATTTGCTTACTGATCTGGAATTGGAGAACCGTTGTGTATCTGAATTAGGTTCTCAAACAAACACTACTAAAGATGAATTGGTATTGAACCACCAAAATCCGAATAGCGAAAAACCGACATTCCTTCAAATATTCTAAACCCTACCTGGAAACAAACCAACAAAATCCGAATATTGAAAAACATATGCAACCATTTTTCCTTTTCCTTCAATTTCAAGAACATTCTCCCTGTGTGTGCGCTTGTGCTGTAGAAACCGGTGGTGAATTTGCGTACACAACTGAAGGTTCAGTGCATGAAAAGTTTCTTACGAAATGTACGTGACAAAACAATGATGTTTGGGAATTAAACGCATGTACGTGACAAAACAAGGATCGTTCTAATAGATTAAAGATATTAAACCACGTACAAACCATCTGCTTCCTGAATCTGAAAGTTAACTTTGACTCATAAACCCTTGATCCCAATGCTTCTATAAAAAAAATTATTTCTTTCCTTTTCATGAGGTAAAACCGGTTTCAACATCAAGGGTTGTTTTTCACCATGCGTGAGCATTGGAAGCCCGACAAACAGTCTTGCAATTACGTCTTCAATCGAGACCGCATTGTTAATTTTAATGATGATTCGAAACATTACGAATAACTAGCAGAAGAACCCGACACGTCTTCTATGATGATTCGAAACATTCACGAACCACAATGGACTCAGACTCATACTACTCACCCCCCCTGAGGAAAAGTTTCCCGACGACTCAAGATAAAGCAGGTGGTTTGTGTTCATATCAGCGTCGTTTATCACCCTGTGTGAGCATTGGAAGCCCGACCACTAGCAGAAGAACTCTACACGTCTTCTTAATCAGATGATAACAACTAGCTAGGACTAGACCCCTCAAGTTGTCATTCATAACAACTAAGCGGCGTTTTCCGATCAAAGTTTATTGGCGTTTTCATTGTTGCGAATTTGGTTTCTTCGGTATAGGCTGATCAACCGTCCGGAGAAGAGTATGTTGATATAGGAGAGTTGATGCAATTTTCCAACTCATCTTTAGTGGTTTCTGTAAGGATGCATTTCACGGTAAACGATGCAGCTGATGAAACCGAAGCTGTTATTTTGGTTGTTCAGTACTTCCGAGACGATTCAAGTGAGTCCTATGAAGCAAGTGTCTGTCTATTCAATTGAGAGGAATCATTGCATTACATCCCAGTTGAAAACAAGTGGTTGTAATGACGGGACCCTTAATTTGAAACGAAATCGTTTGTGACTATGGGAAACACAAGTTTTCTTTTTGAGCTTGATGGATGTCCGTTATCTCAACGCTTCTCCTTACATTACTGATCTGGAATTGGAGAACCGTTGTGTATTTGCTTACTGATCTGGAATTGGAGAACCGTTGTGTATCTGAATCAGGTTCTCAAACAAACACTACCAAAGATGAGTTGGCATTGAACCAACAAAATCCGAATAGCGAAAAACCGACATTCCTTCAAACATTCTAAACCCTACATGGAAACAAACCAACAAAATCCGAATATTGAAAAACATCAGCAACCATTTTTCCTTTTCCTTCAATTTCGAGAACATTCTCCCTGTGTGTGTGCTTGTGCTGTAGAAACCGGTGGTGAATTTGTGTACACAACTGAAGGTTCAGTGCATGAAAAGTTTCTTACGAAATGTACGTGGCAAAACAATGATGTTTGGGAATTAAACGCATATACGTGACAAAACAAGGATCGTTCTAATAGATTAAAGATATTAAACCACGTACAAACCATCTGTTTCCTGAATCTGAAAGTTAACTTTGACTCATAAACCCTTGATCCCAATGCTTCTCTAAAAAAAATTATTTCTTTCCTTTTCATGAGGTAAAACCGGTTTCAACATCAAGGGTTGTTTTCACCATGTGTGAGCATTGGAAGCCCGGCAAACAGTCTTGCAATTACGTCTTCAATCGAGACCGCATTGTTAATTTTAATGATGATTCGAAACATTCCGAATAACTAGCAGAAGAACCCGACACGTCTTCTATGATGAATCGAAACATTCACGAACCACAATGGACTCAGACTCATACTACTCACCTTCCCCTGAGGAAAAGTTTTCCCGACGACTCAAGATAAAGCAGGTGGTTTGTGTTCATATTAGCGTCGTTTATCACCCTGTGTGAGCATTGGAAGCCCGACCACTAGCAGAAGAACTCTACACGTCTTCTTAATCAGATGATAACAACTAGCTAGGACTAGACCCCACAAGTTGTCATTCATAACAACTAAGCGGCGTTTTCCGATCAACGTTTATTGGCGTTTTCATTGTTGCGAATTTGGTTTCTTCGGTACAGGCTGATCAACCGTCCGGAGAAGAGTATGTTGATATAGGAGAGTTGATGCAATTTTCCAACTCATCTTTAGTGCTTTCTGTAAGGATGCATTTCACGGTAAACGATGCAGCTGATGAAACCGAAGCTGTTATTTCGGTTGTTCAGTACTTCCGACACGATTCAAGTGAGTCCTATGAAGCAAGTGTCTGTCTATTCAATTGAGAGGAATCATTGCATTACATCCCCGTTGAAAATAAGTGGTTGTAATGACGGGACCCTTGATTTGAAACGAAATCGTTTGTGACTATGGGAAACACAAGTTTTATTTTTGAGCTTGATGGATGTCCGTTATCTCAACGCTTCTCCTTACATTACTGATCTGGAATTGGAGAACCGTTGTGTATTTGCTTACTGGTCTGGAATTGGAGAACCTTTGTGTATCTAAATCAGGTTCTCAAACAAACACTACTAAAGATGAGTTGGTATTGAACCAACAAAATCCGAATAGCAAAAAACCAACATTCCTTCAAACATTCTAAACCCTACCTGGAAACAAACCAACAAAATTCGAATATTGAAAAACATCAGCAACCATTTTTCCTTTTCCTTCAATTTCGAGAAGATTCTCCCTGTGTATGTGCTTCTGCTGTAGAAACCGGTGGTGAATTTGCGTACACAACTGAAGGTTCAGTGCATGAAAAGTTTCTTACGAAATGTACGTGACAAAACAAGGAAGTTTGGGAATTAAATGCATGTACGTGAGAAAACAAGGATCGTTCTAATAGATTAAAGATATTAAACCACGTACAAACCATCTGCTTCCTGAATCTGAAAGTTAACTTTGACTCATAAACCCTTGATCCCAATGCTTCTCTAAAAAAATTATTTCTTTCCTATTCATGAGGTAAAACCAGTTTCAACATCAAGGGTTGTTTTTCACCATGTGTGAGCATTGGAAGCCCGACAAACAGTCTTGCAA
The DNA here is from genome assembly GCA_030545235.1 of Helianthus tuberosus. Lineage (NCBI taxonomy): Eukaryota > Viridiplantae > Streptophyta > Magnoliopsida > Asterales > Asteraceae > Helianthus > Helianthus tuberosus. The sequence continues at coordinate 183,645,061 of CM060357.1, forward strand.
TTACTTCTTCAATTGAGACCACATTGTTAATTTTAATGATGATTCGAAACATTCCAAATAACTAGCAGAAGAACCCGACACGTCTTCTATGATGATTCGAAACATTCACGAACCACAATAGACTCAGACTCATTATACTCACCCTCCCCTGAGGAAAAGTTTTCCCGACGACTCTAGATAAAGCAGGTGGTTTGTGTTCATATCAACGTCGTTTATCACCCTGTGTGAGCATTGGAAGCCCGACCACTAGCAGAAGAACTCTACACGTCTTCTTAATCAAATGATAACAACTAGCTAGGACTAGACCCCTCAAGTTGTCATTCATAACAACTAAGCGGCGTTTTCCGATCAACGTTTATTGGCGTTTTCATTGTTGCGAATTTGGTTTCTTCGGTACAGGCTGATCAACCGTCCGGAGAAGAGTATGTTGATATAGGAATGTTGATATAGGAGAGTTGATGCAATTTTCCAACTCATCTTTAGTGGTTTCTGTAAGGATGCATTTCACGGTAAACGATGCAGCTGATGAAACCGAAGCTGTTATTTCGGTTGTTCAGTACTTCCGAGACGATTCAAGTGAGTCCTATGAAGTAAGTGTCTGTCTATTCAATTGAGATGAATCATTGCATTACATCCCCGTTGAAAACAAGTGGTTGTAATGACGGGACCCTTGATTTGAAACGAAATCGTTTGTGACTATGGGAAACACAAGTTTTCTTTTTGAGTTTGATGGATGTCCGTTATCTCAACGCCTCTCCTTACATTACTGATCTGGAATTAGAGAACCGTTGTGTATTTGCTTACTGATCTGGAATTGGAGAACTGTTGTGTATCTGAATCAGGTTCTCAAACAAACACTACTAAACCATGACATAAACACTCGATAACATACTCCCACAATACATATATACAAGCAACTTGAAAAAACACCTACATATAGGTAAATGTGTATCCTTTCTTTCCGGCCAATTCGCAACACTAGAATCACATTAATTTTCATGGGGTGTAAGACATCATTAAATAGACAATACCGCCAGGATGCACGCAACTTCGCACCTCCTTTTGTCCTTGAGATTCTTTAGGATACGGGGTTAAAACACCACGTCCAATCACCCGGCGACAAAGTGTCCCTCCAAGTGTCACACCGGGAAAGTTGTCCAAAAAGGGGGAGCTGTCAATGTTTGATTGGCCAAACAAATTCTCACCACAACAAGTGAATATAAGGCCACCAAACACCTCGTGCTTATCACCACCAGTGGCGTTGTTGCCCCTTTGATTGAAAGATCTTAAATGGCTAGAGGCAGCAGTGACAGAAGATAGACCAACACCAAATGGGTGATAAAAACGGAATGTATCACCGGTTTTGAAGTCCACACCAAAAACATGAAGATACTCCTGGGAAGTCCTGAATGAAGATGATAAAACCAAAAACGATAGCAAAAATGAGAATGGGTCAAATGGGTCAAAAAATTACCAGAAGTGTATCTTTAGTATTTTGAAACAGTAAGACGACTTCCTGCTAATGATATGCAGAGGTTGACTATGGCAAGTTGTGAACTATGATAATTTGACTTCCGAGCTATAAATTATAATATAAGCAATCGCTCAAAGTATCTTACCCATTAACTCTATGGAATGTAAGAGACGTCATACATCCGACCTTTTCTTGACCAAAGGAGCATTTTTTTTTGTAACCACAATGTACAAACAACGACGAGGAATACGCTTTCCTAGCTGTCATTATTTATAAACAATTAAATGTCTGAAGACCTTGGAGAAAAGAGAAGGTAAATTGCAAGAATATCTAACATACTAACATAATTTGGTCATATTTCAAACTGCCCCTAATATATTAGATTATTAGTTATAATGAAATTGTCTTTGAGGATTTACTAAACATAAAGAATGACATACTGCATCATAAACTTGATTCAAAAGGGTTTCACCATCAATATTCTCATGTGACCCTTCTCTTCTTGCAGCAATCCAAGTCGAATTCTTTCTAGCAAATGCTGCCTTGTTAACAAATGATACATTGTATGTTGGGCCTACATGTGACAATCTACTTGCTAATACCGCATGAAACTGGGTTTCTCCTATACCTGCTCAAAAAATATTAAGAACCTCTCATAACTGGACGGAACCAATTTTAAATGCAACAGGAAATATTAAATTACTAAAAGAAAATTGATCTTAAATGCAGATCAGCAGAGATAGGAAAATAAGAAAGAAACAATAAGAATATGATAAAACATAATATATATATATATATATATCAACGAAAGTGGATTCGGATGTTACCAGGAGGTTTATTCCTTTCCACCGCAAATACCAAGGCAACAACAGCATATACATCATGAGGATCGTTGGTATATTGGAACCGAGAGAAAGGATCACCAACAATGACGGTTTTTGGTGACATGGCATAATCTACAAAAACGATTTTTTTTTTTGCATAAAGTTAAGTTAGCATAACAAAGTGAGGTGTTTATGAAGCAACACTAACCCATCTTTTCAACAACATTGATTATGCCATCATGGTACCGGTCCTGTAAACAAGAATGCGGTCTTGTTTATTATTATTTATTAGTAATATATGCACAAATAACATGAGGAAAGACTTACACCGAACATTATGGCAGCAGGGGAGTTACACCCTGAAACCGAAGTTGAGAACTCCCTTATGTCTGTTACAAATTTGTCAAACATGAGAGTTTCTGGTTCCTGATACATGGATACACCAACTTATAAAGAACAAAGTTTAAACCAAACAACTAAAACAAAAAAAGAGTAGTTGCTACATATACGTTTCCATGTGGTTATACCATAAGATATAATCTTTAACTGAAACTATACGATGACTTTTCCTATGATTTAGTTGGCTAATACACAATCACTAACATAAATTGATCTACTAGTTTATACATGTCCTCAAGCACTATACATATGGTACCAACCAGTAGTCTCCAAAAAGAATGTCAAAATCTAGGAACTAATTTGCATGACGAAATTACCTCGATTTGCTATAAAAGCGGGATTGCTGTGACTTTCATCCCCGGTAGAAATCCAACAGTCAACATGATTCTGTTACTCTTCCCCTGTATCTGCACATTCGGATTAAAAAGGCTACATGCAGGGCTGGCAATAGGTAACCTGCTAAGACACGATAACAGAAAAGTACACTAAGTGATTTTTTACATTTTTAAAAATAATCAAAATTTGAAAGTTAGGATCCATTATTTCTCCTTTTAGGTGCATAAAATATACATCTGTCTTATAAACATTGGATATAAAGTAGTTAAACGAGTCGTATTCATGTTTAAAATTTTTGTTGTTCGCGTTATCAGATACCTGTTAAACCTGCTAAGACACGATTTGCTATTATGTTTAAATCTTCTTGTTCGAAACCGGTGATCCATCCCTTACATTATGCCTTGTTCTTTTAACCAATAGATTTTTTCCACGTTTAGGGTTAGTTAGAATTCCGTTCATTGAAAACATCTGTTTCATTACTTGGTTAACAGCAAAGAATAATAACAAGTGGTAGCTCAGCAATCAAAAGTTCAAAACCTCTTGGAATTCATCAGACATTATTCCCAGGGAACAATGAGTAATGACTGGAACATGAGTTCCTACCACTGCAGACCTGTAGTAATCTGCAAGTCATTCATAAAATTAGAAACTTATTAATAATTCATTTATAAATCATAATCAGACTTGAAGTATAAACAACATACAAGGTCACGAGCCTCTTCCAAAGCGTCCTCAGCTTCATTATAATCGAATGAACCAACAAGAGAAGCAATGGCAAAGTGAGGACGAATCGGCTCCGATAATACTTTATTCACCACATTTTCTACAGCAACCTGTGATAAATTAGGGCATAATAACGTCTAATAACACGAATTCGAGTATAATTTATGATTCATGTAAAAGTTAGGGTTTATTAGAAGTTACCTGTAGAGAAGCATTGGGGGAGCATGCAGAGGAGAGCTTGGAACGACCAAGGACGCGATCGCAAACGAGATTCCAAAAGCGGCTGACGCAAGCGGCGGAGGCAAAAAAGGTTTCCAGAAGTCTACCGACGATGTTGTGAAGAAGGTCTTCGCCAATGAGATCGATACTTGCAGCGGTTCCGCTCTGCCGGAGTATCCGCGACGTCATTTCGGTGTTTGATGGTGGTTAGCTCTTCAGGTAATTCAAGGAAGTACTCCCTCCTACTAGCCGTACAAAATTAAAGTAGGCCCCTTATTTACTGATACCCTATATCTTATTTTCACACTCTCTATTATATACGGACCGTATAACATTATACGGCACTTATAGAATATTTTTGAATAGGAAAATGTGCAGGGAATGTTTTTTTGATTTTACTATATACGGCCCGTATATAGTTATACGAGCCGTATACATGTGTATACGATTTGCAAAATGTATACGGCTCAATGGATTTATTTTGTGAGGTTTTTGATGTTACCAAATGTATACGGGCCGTATAACTGTATACTGCCTGTATATAAGGATATTTTTTCAAGTATCATATTTTTTCCAGTAAAAACACAATCATTCTAGGGTTTCTAAACTCTTCATCACCTTTAACAATGTCGATAAACGTTGATCGGAACACGCCGCGTAAATCGGAGCACAAATAGAGTAACGTTACCGATCAGTCCGTTGATGGAAACCTTAGCGATCGCAGAGATCTTCATGTTGGTTATTTATCGATTCTGCTAGTTATCGGCGGGGATGGGTACAGAAACCACTAGCAGAAAAACCTGACACGTCTTCTATGATGATCTGAAACATTCCGAATAATTAGCAGAAGAACCCGACACAAACAAATTCTCCACAGTTTGTTAATCAGATCTCTATTCGGTCATCTTTCCAAACTACAACACACGATAACTTTAAACTTTATATTGTGTGATTTGACCAGGAAAGGATTAGAGGTGATTTCTACTTTTAATAAGCTGTCACAATTGTCAAATTCGTTGTGTGCATTCATATTGTTTAGACAACAACAGATTATAAATGGATTGTTGGACTTCTTGTTCCAAATGCACGCCTCAATTCATCTTTTTTACTCTTTTCTTCGATTTCAACAAATCTTTTCCTCTTCCTTCAATTTCGAGAACATTCTCCGTAACATGAAGACGTGTCGGGTTCTTCTACTAGTGGTAATTTAATGAAGTATTGAAGATTGAATGTGCAAACCGCAACCGTTTTTTACTACGGAAATGGTGGCTATGCGAAATACAAACCGCAATTGTTTGTGAATATGGGAAACACAAGTTTTCTTTTTGAGCTTGATGGATGTCCGTTATCTCAGTTAAGGCGTGCGTTGTTTAAATCTGAATCAGTTGGTATGTGTTCGTATCAGCGTTGTTTATCACCCTGGGTGAGCATTGGAAGCCCGACAAACAGTCTTGCAATTATATCGTGTCAAGATGTTTCAGTTTGCACATTCAATATTCACAGTTGCATTTGGAACAAGAAGTCCAACAATCCGTGCTATCATTTGTTGAGACAACAACAAATAATGAACGGATTGTTGGAGTTCTTGTTCCAAATGCAGCTGTAGTACCGGGACCACTGGACCAGACACATGTCACATAGTTTGTCAGTGAACAAAAGGTTATGAATGACAACTTGGGGGTCTAGCCCTAGCTAGTTTGTCATAACAAAAGATATAGATGTAGGAATATAACTAGATGTACGTGACAAAACAAGGATCGTTCTAATAGATTAAAGAGATTAAACAGTTGTCAAATTCGTCGCGGGTTGGTTTTGGGAAGAAAAGAAGGGGTTTAAGGTGTTTTGGTAGGTTGAAAGAGGTGAATGATCTTGAAAGATTTGTTGAAATCGAAGAAAAGAGTAACTAGCAGAAGACGTGTCGGGTTTTTCTGCTAGTTATTCGGAATGTTTCGAATCATCATAGAAGACGTGTCGGGTTTGTATTTCCCATGGCCACCGTTTCCGTAGTAAAAAACGGATGCGGTTTGCACATTCAATCTTCATTGCTTCATTAAAATTAACAACCTGATTTGGATCATCTCTATTCGGTCATCTTTCCAAACTACAACACACAATAAGTTTACACTTTATAGTGTGTGATTTGACCAGTTGTCAAATTCGTTGCGTGCATTCATATTGTTTAGACAACAACAGATAATGAACAGATTGTTGGACTTCTTGTTCCAAATGCAGCTGTAGGATCCTATATCAACATACTTTTCTCCAGACGCTTAGTTGTTATGAATGACAACTTGAGGGGTCTAGTTAACTTTCAGATTCTGATTCAGGAAGCAGATGATTTGTCAAAAGACATGGCAGACTGACAGGTGCAGGTTATGTCAGGTTATGATTTTTCGGAAGGGATTTCGAGCACTTGGCAGAAGACGTGTCGGGCTCTTCTGCTAGTGGAAGCCCGACAATGTAGTAAAATGTGAGCTTTTACACCAACCATATCGATATTCTAGTTCTCCTTTTCCTTCAATGATTAATTTGTAATATATGAATAAGATACCTTCGAGATACTTCGTGTTAGTTTGATTTGAATTTTGAAAGTTGGAAGATGTATCTGGTGGGGGTGATATGGTAATTTTCAATAAGGTAGGGAGGATTGAGCTTGATGGATGTCCGTTATCTCAACGCTTCTCCTTACATTACTGATCTGGAATTGGACAACCACAACCATTTTAGTGCTTCTCAATCAGATATTATTTATTGAATCATAACTGAAACAGTCGGAAAAAAACTAAACCGAACCAACATAGTTGAAGGTGCATGTCTGCAAAAGGTGCAAGAGAATGGCGAGTAATTAGTTGTATTTTTAAAGATTTGTTTCTTATTGGCCATTATTCGACCGAGTAATCAGTTGTATTTTTACAAATTTGTTTCTTAAACATAGTTAACTTTCAGATTCAGGAAGACATGTCGTGCATTGTTTAAATCTGAATCAGGTTCTCAAACAAACACAACTAGACAAAACAAGGATCGTTCTAATAGATTAAAGAGAATAAACCACATCCTGAATATAATATTTTTTACCCTAAGAATATGGGCCGTATACTATTATATGGCCCGTATACAATCATCGTATACATTGTATATGATCTGGTCAATTTTTTTCACATGGTGTATACGTGCCATATAAGTTTATACGGCCCGTATATAATTAAATAAAGTGAAAAAAGTCCACTGGCACAACTTTTATCATTCACATCATCCTTCTTGATCTCAACCGAAGGGAAATCCAAGAAACGAAAGGGATTTCGAGCAGTTGGTAGAAGACGTGTCGGGTTCTTCTGCTAGTATTGAACCAAGAATATGAAGATCAATAAATATGAATTGGTATTGAACCAATGATTTGTTGATATATATAACAGAGTAACCCTCACTCTCAGTCATATATATAGTGAGAGTTGGGTTTTCAACAATCTTTGTGTAGTTATTCGGAATGTTTCGGATCATCATAGATGTATCTGGTGGGGGTGATATAGTAATTTTCAATAATGTAGGAAGGATTGTAGTTACAGAAACCACTTGCAGAAGAACCCGACAAACCAATAAAATCCGAATACTTCAAACATTCTAAACCCTAACTGTGTATGTGTTTGTGCTGTAGAAACCGGTGATGAATTTGTGTACACAACTGAACGTTCAGTGCAACTGTCTGTCTATTCAATTGAGTTGGTATTGAACCAACAAAATCCGAATATAGAAAAACCAACATTCCTTCAAACATTCTAAACCCTACCTGGAAACAAGTGGTTGTAATGACGGGACCCTTGATTTGAAACACAATCGTTTGTGACTATGGGAAACACACGTTTTCTTTTTGAGCTTGATGGATGTCCGTTATCTCAACGCTTCTCCTTACATTACTGATCAGGAATTGGAGAACCGTTGTGTATTTGCTTACTGGTCTGGAAATGGAGAACCGTTGTGTATCTGAATCAGGTTCTCAAACAAACACTACTAAAGATGAGTTGGTATTGAACCAACAAAATCCGAATACTGAAAAATCGACATTCCTTCAAACATTCTAAACCCTACCTAGAAACAAACCAACAAAATCCGAATATTGAAAAACATCAGCAACCATTTTTCTCTTTCCTTCAATTTCGAGAACATTCTCCCTGTGTATGTGCTTGTGCTGTAGAAACCAGTGGTGAATTTGCGTACACAACTAAAGGTTCAGTGCACGAAAAATTTCTTACGAAATGTACGTGACAAAACAAGGATGTTTGAGAATTAAACGCATGTACGTGACAAAACAAGGATCGTTCTAATAGATTAAAGATATTAAACCACGTACAAATCATCTGCTTCCTGAATCTGAATCTGAATCTGAATCTGAAAGTTAACTCTGACTCATAATCCCTTGAATCCCAATGCTTCTCTAAGAAAATTTGTTTCTTTCCTTTTCATGAGGTAAAACCGGTTTCAACATCAAGGGTTGTTTTTCACCATGTGTGAGCATTGGAAGCCCGACAAACAGTCTTGCAATTACGTCTTCAATCGAGACCGCATTGTTAATTGTAATGATGATTCAAAACATTCCGAATAACTAGCAGAAGAACCTGACACGTCTTCTATGATGATTCGAAACATTCACGAACCACAATGGACTCAGACTCATACTACTCACCCTCTCCTGAGGAAAAGTTTTCCCGACGACTCAAGATAAAGCAGTTGATTTGTGTACATATCACTGTTGTTTATCACCCTGTGTGAGCATTGGAAGCCCGACCACTAGCAGAAGAACCCGACACGTCTTCTTAATCATTTGATAACAACTAGCTAGGACTAGACCCCTCAAGTTGTCATTCAAACAACTAAGCGGCGTTTTCCGATCAACGTTTATTGGCGTTTTCATTGTTGCGAATTTGGTTTCTTCGGTACAGGCTGATCAACCATTCAGAGAAGAGTATGTTGATATAGGAGAGTTGATGAAATTTTCCAACTCATCTTTAGTGGTTTCTGTAAGGATGCATTTCACTGGAAACGATGCAGCTGATGAAACCGAAGCTGTTATTTCGGTTTCAGTACTTCCGAGACGATTCAAGTGAGTCCTATGAAGCAAGTGTCTGTCTATTCAATTGAGAGGAATCATTGCATTACATCCCCGTTGAAAACAAGTGGTTGTAATGACGGGACCCTTGATTTGAAACGAAATCGTTTGTGACTATGGGAAACATAAGTTTTCTTTTTGAGCTTGTTGGATGTCCGTTATCTCAACGCTTCTCCTTATATTACTGATCTGGAATTGGAGAACTGTTGTGTATCTGAATCAGGTTCTCAAACAAACACTACGTACCCTTCCTTTTATTCTGTAAATATTAAATAAAGAATAACACCATTCCCGTAACCGTACGTACCCTTCCTACGGTATTGAACCAACAAAATCCGAATACTAAAAAACCGACATTCCTTCAAGCATTCTAAACCCTAGCTGGAAACAAACCAACAAAATCTGAATACTGAAAACATCAGCAACATTTTTCCTTTTCCTTCACTTTCGAGAACATTCTCCCTAACATGATAAAACCACTTATTTTGCTAGTGGGTTTTATAAGTCAAAGTTAACATTGCTATTCAGATTCAGGAACACATGTCGGCTTCCATACCCATCCCCGCGTTGATAGCTTCTGTTTTATTACAGTCATACGACGCGGCTTTTTGTTCTTCAATCTTTGTTACTTGTTAATGTTTTATTTTTTCTACTTTTAGAAAGGTTTGACCACCGCACGACTGTATGATAAAACCTCTTATTTTGCTAGTGGGTTTTATAAGTCAAAGTTAACGTTGATATTCAGATTCAGATTCAGGAAGACATGTCGGCTTCTGTACCCATCCCCTGATACGTGGTCGAAAACCGGTGATCGTTTGTGCTTAAGTTGATGCTTTTACATAGCTTTTAATCTTGAATAGCCTACTTTTAATGGGATTTGTATTTTACAGGTCTAAAAGAGTTTAAGGAGCTAATCGGGAGCTAAACGGAGCACCGGGGATGTGAAATGAACAAAATCGGGTTAATCACAAAGATTGGATGTGTTTTGTGGATTTTTAATGGATTTAAAATGAATATATTGGAAGATGGCATGATAGAGGGCTGAATTACGAGATCGTGGGCGAAAACGGTGAGTAAAACGGAGCTATAACGAAGAAGTTATGAAGAAAACAGTTTCGGACAAAACCGGCAAAACCAGAGGCCGTCGGGGACGCCCCTATGGCCGTCGGCGATGGGCCTCCGTTTGCTGAGTTATAACGTTTTGTTTGACCATTTTTCGGGGGTTACGAACCTTGGGAGGTAAAAACATCTCCTTGGAACCATTCTTGATCATCCAATTCATCCCTAATCAATCCTAACACAACCACTAACACCATCTTCATCCTAACCCTAATCAAATCACCATCTCCATCATTCCATCATCCTCTTCCACCTTCATCTTCAAACCCTAACTTCCACCTCTCCTCAAGACTTGAAGATTATGGTTCGGGGTTCGTGTTCATCCTCCGGTGATCGTGCTTCTTCGACTATGAACGGCTAGTCTCCTCGGTTTCACCCCGGTATAGGTAGTTGTTTAATTTAGGGTTTCGAATTGTTTCTTGCTTCAACTTTGTAACAAATTGTGTTTGATTTTTGAAACAATTGACAATAGTTTACATTTGTTTCGTATTCGTAAATTGTCGAACGATGTTAAAAGTTATGACTTTACGAAATGGTTATGTGTAGTTATGCATTGTCGTGGTTAGGTTTTACTTGTGTTGATTACAAAGTGCATTCTTGTCCGTTTTTCGAAACGTTGATAGTTATTGGCACCTAAGTCACGGTACACTAAATCCGCTAATCGTATGCAATTGAGTTGAATCTAAAATTTGTAGAAACCCTAGGTTGGCAATTACCGAAACCGGGTGTGAAACTTGTTTCTAGTTTCTTGTTTCAATCATTTAGTAATTTAGTTTGCTATCTTAGTTAATCAACAGTAGTTTTAAATAATATCAATTTGTCGGCTTAGTCCGACTCCTTTTCAAAACCTAACAAACAAATAAAAATAAGCAAGCTTCAAAATCAATTTGTACATTTTTGTAAATAGTCTAACTAGTCGAACAGGTCATGCGATACTGACCACATGCTCTTCGTGGATTCGATACCCGACTTACCCTAGCTACCTAGGTTTAATTGGGTTTTTTACTGATCGGGACGGCACGGCCTTTCGCGTTGATAGCTTCTGTTTTATTACAGTCATACGATGTAACACCCCGTGTTTTGAAAGTCAAGTTCAAAGTCAAGATTGAAGTCAAAGAAAGAAAAGATTACTAATTGTGATTTGTCACTCCTTGCTCAACTACTGTTTTGACTTCTTTGACTTGTAATTGAATCTGTTATTTATTTGCTTTAGTTGTATTATGTGGAGTATCTATTAATAATCGAGGTTTAATCGCATATTTTAATCGACTTATCGCTATTGCATCGCATCGCAACTCGAATTATGTGTTCTGGATATTGTTTTACGTGTGTGTGCTACTTATGTGTTACTTGTGCATGTTATGTTTATGTTGAGGTGTTAATCGTAATCGCAAATCTATCACATCGCAAACGTTAAACGCAAGTTATTTATAATGATTGTATGTTAGATATAGTAGCTAAGTTATTTGTGTGACTAATGGGTAATACTATCGCATTCGCTCACTCGAAAGGAATCGCAACGCTCAACACGCAAATCGAAACGACAAAACTCATCGCGCCGGACACCCGGATCGAGTGGCCATCCGATCGGATTGTCATCCGATTGAGTTGCCACCCGATCGGACTGCCACCCGATTGTCATCAAGCGGCTCATGCACCCGCTGTCAATGCTAGAGCTTGCTATGCGTGTGGTGATCCCAACCACTTCGCCAACATGTGCCTGAACTGAGTGGTCAAGCAAGAGCTACAACAACAGCAGCCCCAGCAGCAGCCTCAGCAACAGCAGCAGCCCCAGCAGCAGCCTCAGCAACAGCAGCAACAACCAGCACCCCGCGGACGCACTTTCAACATCAATGTCCGCCAAGCTCAAGCCGATAACAACGTGGTGAATGGTACGTTTCTTGTGAATGGTATATATGCTTCGTGTTTGTTTGATACTGGAGCAGATAACTGTTTTGTATCGTTTGAATTCGAAAAGCTCCTCAATCGTAAGCGCGCTCACCTCCCCTCGACGTTCGATGTTGAAGTTGCCACCGGAAGAACCGTCGCTGTCAATTCTGTTCTTCATGATTGTACTCTCGAACTCAACAATCACATCTTCCCTATCAACCTTATTCTGATGCAACTCGGTAGTTTTAACGTCAAAGTAGGCATGGACTTTCTTCGCGAAAACCATGCTGAAGTTGTTTGCTTCGATAAGATAATTCGATTCTCGCTCGCTAATGGTGATCAATTGTGTGTTTACGGTGAAATCGCATTGAAGAAACTCCAACTCATGTCATGTGTCCAGGCTAGCAAGTATCTCCGCAAGGAATACCAAGCTTTCTTGGCGCACATTGTAGTAGCAGAGAAAAAGGAGGTTAAGGAGGTGAAAGACGTCCCTGTTGTTCGTGAATTTTCCAATGTTTTCCCTGATGATCTCCCAGGATTACCTCCGATTCGTGATATTGACTTTCGTATCGACCTCATTCCTGGAGCAAACCCTGTTGCTAAAGCGACGTATCGTCTCGCTCCTTCCGAAATGCGCGAACTCTCGAATCAACTCTAGGAACTTCTTGATAAAGGCTTTATTCGCCCTAGCACCTCTCCATGGGGCGCGCCTATCCTTTTCGTCAAAAAGAAGGATGGATCGTTCCGGATGTGCATCGACTATAGGGAGTTGAATAAGTTGACAATCAAGAATCCCTATCCCTTGTCTCGAATCGATGATTTGTTTTATCAGTTACAAGGTGCTACGTGTTTTCCTAAGATCTATCTACGCTCAGGCTGTCACCAGTTACGCATTCAAGAGGAGGATATACCCAAAACCGCTTTTCGAACCCGCTATGGTAATTACGAGTTCGTTGTCATGCCTTTTGGTTTGACCAACGCCACCGTAGTCTTCATGGATTTAATGAATCGAGTGTGCAAACCCTTACTTGATCGTTTCGTGATCGTATTCATCGACGATATCCTGATCTATTCCAAATCAAAAGCCAAACACTCGCAGCATCTACGTTTGGTTCATGAGTTACTTCAGGGAAACCGTCTCTACGCCAAGTTCTCCAAGTGTGAATTCTGGCTGGAGGAGGTCCAATTCCTGGGTCACATTGTCAATAGTCAAGGTATCCACGTTGACCCTGCGAAGATCGAAGCTGTTAAGAGTTGGGTAACACCCAAGAATCCGTCTGAAGTCCGCTCTTTTCTCGGACTGGCAGGCTATTACCGCTGTTTTATCGAAGGTTTTTCTAAGATCGCTGTGCCGCTTACCTCTCTTACGCATAAGGATAAACCTTTTGTTTGGGGAACTAAACAGGAGGAAGCCTTTCAAGCTCTCAAAGCTATGCTCTACAATGATCCCGTGCTCTCACTGCCTGACAGAAACGACAACTTTGTAGTCTACTACGATGCCTCGAACCTCGGTCTTGGTTGTGTTCTCATGCAACGAGACAAGGTTATCGCGTACGCTTCTCGACATCTCAAGATCCACGAGAAGAACTACACCACACACGACCTCGAGCTTGGTGCAGTTGTTTTTGCGTTAAAGATTTGGCGACACTACCTTTATGGTACCAAGTGTACGATCTTCACCGATCATAGGAGCCTACAACATATCTTTGACCAGAAAGAACTGAATATGCGTCAACGCCGGTGGGTATAACTGCTCAATGATTACGACTGTGAGATTCGTTACCATCCAGGCAAAGCAAATGTCGTTGCCGATGCTTTTAGTCGATGAAGCTATTTGCATAGCATCCGTAATTCCCAAGCCGAGCATAATCTCGAAGCTATCATCCTTGACGTGCAGCATAATTGTTTTACCGAGCGAACTTTGAAGAAGGAAAGAATTCTAAACGATGGCGCCCAACTCGAGAATAAATCGAATGGTATCTTTCATTATTTGGACCGAATTTGGATTTCCAAGCGTGCGAATTTGCGACAACTCCTGATGGACGAAGCCCACAAATCTCGATATTATATCCATCCCGGTGCTGACAAGATGTACCAGGACATGCGCTACAAGTACTGGTGGCCGGGCATGAAGAAGGATATCACAATCTATGTTTCGAAATGCCTAACCTGTTCGAAGGTCAAGGCTGAGCATCAAAGACCCTCTGGCTTACTCGTGCAACCCGAGATCTCGATGTGGAAATGGGAGAGTATAGCTATGGACTTCATAACGAAACTCCCGCTACTCAATCTGGTCATGATAGCATATGGGTTATAGTTGACCGTTTGACCAAGTCAACTCATTTCCTGCCGATACGAGAAGACTTTAAGGTAGAAAAATTAGCCCGAATCTACACCGAAGAGATCATTTGTCGACACGGGACGCCTCGTGACATCATCTCTGTCCGCGATGGTCGGTTTACCTCGCGTCTTTGGGAAATGTTTCAATCTGCTCTCGGTACTACTCTTAATCTAAGTACCGCTTTTCATCCCCAAAACGACGGTTAGACTGAAAGAACGATTCGCACCCTTGAAGACATGCTTCGATCGTGTGTCATAGATTTCGGTGGTAATTGGGACGCGCACTTACCTTTGGTTGAATTCTCGTACAATAACAGTTTCATTCTAGCATACAAAAGGCACCATTTGAGGCTTTATACGGAAGAAAATGTCAATCGCCTATAGTGTGGCACGAGATCGGAGACGCGCAATTACCGGTCCCGAGCTGTTGCAAGAAACGACTGATAAAATCCTCCAAATTCGAGACAATCTACTGAAAGCTCGGAGCCGACTAGAAAAGTTACGCGGATAGACGCCGCAAGCCCCTTGAATTTGACGTTGGCGATCACGTACTCCTAAAGGTTGCACCTTGGAAGGGGGTGATCAGATTCAGCAAGAAAGGAAAGCTCGCGCCTCGATATGTTGGACCCTTTAAGATTCTGGAAAGGATTAGAAAAGTGGCCTACAGACTCGAACTACCAGAGGAACTGAGTAACGTCTACCCGACTTTCCACGTTTCGAACCTCAGAAAGTGCTTGGCCGACCAGGAATTACATGTCCCTCTTGAGGATTTACAAGTGGACGAAACATTACACTTCATGACAAAGCCTGTCGAGATCTTGGGACGAGAAACCAAGGTGCTCAGACGCTCACGCATTCCCATTGTAAAGATTCGCTGTGAAGGAAAACGCGGTGCCGAGTTCACCTGGGAACTCGAAAGCGACATGAAGGCGAAGTACCCGCAGTTGTTTGTTACGGCTAAAGCCTAATTTCGGGACGAAATTCCCTTAAGTATGGGAGGCTGTAACACCCCGTGTTTCGAAAGTCAAGGTCAAAGTCAAGATTGAAGTCAAAGGAAGAAAAGATTGCTAATTGCGATCTGTCACTCCTTGCTCAACTACTGTTTTGACTTCTTTGACTTGTAATTGAATCTGTTATTTATTTTCTTTAGTTGTATTATGTGGAGTATCTATTAATAATCGAGGTTTAATTGCATATTTAATCGCTAATCGACTTATCGTTATCGCATCGCAACTCGAATTATGTGTTCTGGATATTGTTTTACGTGTGTGTGCTACTTATGTGTTACTTGTGCATGGTATGTTTATGTTGAGCTGTTAATCGCAATCGCAAATCTGTCACATCGCAATCTAAATCGCAAATGCTAAATGCAAGTTATTTATGGTGATTGTATGTTAGATATAGTAGCTAAGTTATTTGTGTGACTAACGGGTAATACTATTGCATTCGCTCACTCGAAACGAATCGCAACGCTCAACACGCAAATCAAAACGATAAAACTCATCGCGCCGGACACCCGGGTCGAGTGGCCAACCGATTGAGTGGCCATCCGATCTGATTGTCATCCGATCAAGTTGCCACCCGATCAGACTGCCACCCGATCGGATTGCCACCCGATCGGTCCGACACTTCACCACTTTCCTTTTTGGGAAACCCTATAAATACCCTCCTACCACATCATTTGTGATGTGACAGCCCCTTGTTCGTCCAGCCGCACTCAAGCCCTCATTTCTCTCGATTTATCTCGATTCTTGTAAGTTTCCAACATAAATCTTATACTTCCATGATCTACACGCACTTCTTCATCATTTTCACCTTTGAATCTTAACTTTTAACCGTGAAATCACCGGATTTGAGGTGTTCTAGGGTGATGTCATCATGGAGTTCTTATGAACTTCAAGGTTTGGCTTCGTCCCACCAAGAACAACTTAGATCTGAAGGATTTCCACAAGATTAATCAATGTTTTCGCATAGATCTACACATATTCATGGTTAAAAGGATTGAAAGATGGTTTTCTAACTTTCTTTCAACTCTTTTACACTTAATGCACTCAAACCCGATAGAATCGGACCATGTTTTGATCTTCTACTCCTTCTTTGTGATGGGTTAGTTCAAGATCTGAATTTTATCCAAGAGACAACTGATTTCGGGTTTGAACATGAACAACCGTCTCGAACCGTGAACAGGTCGGACTAGGGTGGTTCCTGTTCGATCGGATCACTTGGGTCGAGATGGGGTTTCTATTGTTTAAAGCAAGTTATCATAACGTCTCGGCCAAAACTGCAAAATCTTCAAAACAATCAAGTGTCAAAGACGATCAAGTCGTTGGGAAGGATTGCCGTCCGATCGGATTGCCATCCGATCGGACAGCCGTCTGATCGGCTTGCACTTGGTTCCACACTTAAACTTTTTATTCAAAATTCCAAGGTTCTGAATGTCGAACAGATTGCCGTCGATCGGATTGCCATCCGATCGAACGACCACCCAATCGAGTGACGTCTGGGACTTTAGTACTTGATCAATTTTCAAAGATCATCAGTAACTAACGGATTGCCACCCGATCGGATAGCCATGCGATTGAGTGACCGTCCTGCTGTGAACTTGTTCTCAACTGAGAAACCTCGCCAATCGGATCGTCGCCCGATCGAACCGCCGTCCGATCGACCGACCTGAAGGGCAGAGATACTTCTCTATTTTCAAAATGCTACAACGAAAACTTCAAAGGTCAAACCATCATACACAAACACATCCTTACCAATCAAGGTGTCAATCCAATCGAATGGCCATCCGATCGGATTACCATCCGACACTTGATACTCTTGCACCGTTTTACGCGCCATTCTTCGCTTATGCTATCGTTAACTATTCAGGCTAATCTCTCAAGCGCTCCCTTCAATCCAAGGCGGTGTTTATTAAGCTAAACGCTATCTGTGAGTATATCGATCCCTTTTTGCTTTACGCACTTTTGCGTGTTACATACTTTACTTATTCTAAATCACATCGAACACACAACGCAAACGCTATTTATACGCTGACCTCTAATGCATGTTATACGTGACTCGATGAATGCCTGTTTGTTATGTTTACACATTGATTGTTGTCTACCTGCCTTAGCAACGATAGTACTATAGTTTGGACTCAGCACCTGTTCACTCAGGGGTTGTTAAGGACAATACTTCACGTGTTCGCAGTGGTGAACATGTGATGCGTACTCGCTACTCGCAGTCAAATAGCAGTCATTGGTATTGATAGGATCTTTGTCGATAACTTACATGCTTCACATTTGTACATGCTGGTTATGCGTAAACGATTTCGAACTCTATTATGCTATTATCAAACTTGTATGCTCACCTTTACACTATGTGTATTGACCTCTATTTTAACGTATGTGACAGGTGTTTAGGATGCTACCTGCTAGGATGCTTGCTATGTGGAATCAAGTTAGGAAGAGTCTAGAAACAAACGAACAATTTATTTAAATCTGAATTGTCGAAACATGTTATTTGTTTTTGAGATATCGTGGTCTGTAATAACTTAATTTGATTGATGGGTTATGGTATGGGACATAATATTAACTATCTGGTAATGTAGTTGTTATGGAATTTCTCTTGAACAATCTGTTTCGCTCAGTGTCATGCCCCGATGTTTGCCATCGGTTGGGGTGTGACAGATTGGTATCAGATCCATAACTATAGGGAATTAGGCAAGACTTGACCTAGTCCAGGTCAATGTCTTAGAACGACCTAGTCTATAGTCTAAGGTACCAACATACCGACTTGTGCATATCCAGTATGGGTTTTGTACGAGCTTACTTGCTATCCTCGCTATTTCTCGCTTGACATCATTGTACACTACACACTTGCGCGAACATCGCATACTACAGTTCCGCGCAAGACCAGCCTTTCCTAAGGTTGATTATACACACAAACGAATGATCTAGTTAAGATTAGGTGTGAAAACCGCAAACTCTCGACCAGATTACTCGTTCGAATTGCTATTTTTACTCTAAAATAAGGGAATTTGCGTTGAATCAGGAGTGAAATCCATACTTTGACGGAAATCTTCTTATATGTCTCGTGATTTCATCACACAAGCAGGAACTTAGTCGCTAAGTTAGGGGTAAAACCCGAACCTTGATGACTCGTTCTACTCTCTAATGTGGTTTTTACAAAACTCTCACCAAAGTCTCGACAGACTCCAATGACTTGAGGACACACCAAAGCTAGAATTATGCGTGCCGATCGCTCGAATCGAAGCGAGAGCACAGTCCCGAAGGCCAAAGTGTGCACTTAAGGTCCTTGTGAATAGTCGAATCACTTTGGGTAGTCAACGTCTATCTAGCCAAGACAATCTATCCTCGATTTTATGTGTTTCGATTCTGGATTCGCTGCCGCCAACTCTGAGATTAATCGATTTTATGTGGGATTTCATGCGTTTTATGTGGTTTTATGCTTATTTGTTAGCGTTTTGAGATATAATTGGTTTTGATCTAACGCTTCTTGCTCCGCTTATCGCACAACACACTACACAATCGCTAACAAATCGCTGGTCATTGTTCGCAATCGCTGTACTTAATCGCTATACGTGCTGTGAAGGATAGGGAATACGTGCAACATATAGTATAGTTTCTGCGTTCTGACTGCCTTATGTGCTTCTGTGCCTTACGTGCCTACGTGCTTATGTGTTTATATGCTTATATGAATGGAGGTGTTTCTGAGCTTTATGGTGAATTGCTAGACTATACTAGGAATAATCGAATAACGTTCTGAGTCCTATGGCGCTGTCTGTTGCTTTCCTAGCTGTCATTATTTATAAATAATTAAATGTCTGAAGACTTTGGAGAAAAGAGAAGGTAAATTGCAAGAATATCTAACATACTAACATAGTTTGGTCATATTTCAAACTGCCCCTAATATATTAGATTATTAGTTATAATGAAATTGTCTTTGAGGATTTACTAAAGATAAAGAATGACATACTGCATCATAAACTTGATTTAAAAGGGTTTTACCATCAATATTCTCATGTGACCCTTCTCTTCTTGCAGGAATCCAAGTCAAATTCTTTCTAACAAATGCTGCCTTGTATGTGGGGCCTACAGGTGACAATCCACTTGCTAATACCGCATGAAACTGGGTTTCTCCTATACCTGCTCAAAAAATATTAAGTACTTCTCATAACTGGATGGAATCAATCAATTAATCAATCAACCATACCCAGTAAATCCCATAAATAGCAAAGCTACTTATAG
This sequence comes from Helianthus tuberosus, assembly GCA_030545235.1. Classification (NCBI taxonomy): domain Eukaryota; kingdom Viridiplantae; phylum Streptophyta; class Magnoliopsida; order Asterales; family Asteraceae; genus Helianthus; species Helianthus tuberosus. The sequence goes on from CM060357.1 coordinate 183,664,738, forward strand.
GGTCTGGGGAGGGCGGGATGTAGACAGACATTTCCTCTATCCCTAGGGATAAAGAGGCTGCTTCCAGAGAGACCCTCGGCTCCAAAACGAACAGCATGCCAACACATCAAGTCAAAGAATATAGAAAAAAGAAGTCACCTATACCAAGAAAGTGATCAAAGTGACACAGTATAATATAAATCATGTATAATGGCATACAACATCATTTGGGCATAAACACAAGAGGTGAATCACTGCTAAAGTCACTTAAAGAATAAGAAAAACCTACGTCCCTAAAATACACCTAAGACCTTACTGCAATATCCTCTAGAAGTCCTTAACCCTAATCCTACGCCTCCACGAAGTCCTATCTTGGACCATGTCCTCAGACAGATGCAATTCTAGGAAATCATGCCTAATCTGCTCATCCCATGTTAGTTCTCATAACTGGACGGAACCAATCTTTAAATGCAACAGGAAATATTAAATTACTAAAAGAAAATTGATCTCAAATGCAGATCAGCAGAGATAGGAAAATAAGAAAGAAACAATAAGAATATGATAAAAAAATACGGTTGCTATACGTTTACAAGTTCAAGGACTTAGAGTCAGATGAGGTCGTTATAAAAACTGATAGGGCATCAACGGCTAGTACCAATCGATCTCATACTCATTACTTGATCGTTCGTTGTTTGATAGCATTTTAGATTCGTTTTCTTTCGTGTTCGATAATCTTCGAGACTGGAATTAACATTTTGGTCTTGATTGAGATTAGTGAGCCATGGAAAACATTGCGTTAAATAATCTTTCTTAAACCCGCTTGTATTCTATTATACCCATTGTAGGATCGTTTTCTGACCCGAATGAGTTGTTCAGAAGAGTTTTTGCTCAATACGAAAGGCGGAAACAGACGTATCGAGTTCAATTCAGCTAGATATTCACTTTAAACTGTCTTTAGATTGATTTGACAAAGATTTACAGCGAGTAGACACTTCGGCAGCACTTCGGCTCTCAAACTGGAATCTAATTTCGTTACAAATGACACGGCATCAAAGGATATTTATAGGCATGTTAATTCCACTCGAACCAGTCCAAGCGAAATCACTTTCAAGCGAAATTAGTGATGTCGTTTGAACTGACTTGATGTGATTTCAAGCGGAATTACACATTCTAATTCCGTGCGAAAATACCTCTCACCCTATATTTGACATTTTTCTCGTACAACGTGCCTAGATCTATCTAATACAACATAAGACTCGATACAAGACGAAGTCGACAGACGGATGCACCAACAGACTCCCCCTCGGATGTTGACGAAGTCTTCGGTGTCGAGTCTTCACTTCTTCAATCTTTATCAGTCTTCTCGACCTCTCTTCCAAAGTATCTAACAATGTAAGTATTCTCCATCTCTTTCTCTTCTCTCTCAGCTAATCTCCCCTTCGGATGTTGATCTAATCTTTAATTCTAGAATCGTAACCTGGCTCTTGAGCATACTTATTCTCTTGATCAGATCTATTGATTCCTTAAGTTCATCAGCATCAGCATCTTTAGACTCCCCTTTGCTATCAAACTCCCCCTTGAGTTGTGCTAGGATTGTAAACTGACTTTCACAGGTTCACAGGATCGAAATCTGGCTCACTTGTTTCAGGATCAAAAGCCTGGCTTTCAATCTTTTATCCCAAAATCTATGACTGGTTCTTATCCTGTTTCCTGCACAAATCTCTACCCAAAAGTAAATTTCACAAATTTAAAATTTGACAAATTTTATATACCACTTGTAGAATCAATCTCAAAATGATTTAACATTTATAATCTCTGATGAATCACTTGTAAATAAAAGCATCATTTTTCTTTTCAAACAGTTTTTTTTTTCAAACATCTCAATCACACTCTCCCAAACCTTTTGTTCATCATGTTTAGCCCTCGAAATTTTGAAAATCAGCTTTTCAACATCAGTTGTCGAAAATCTTTTTGCATTTTTCAAAAATTATGCTAAAACACTCCGAAAATATTTTTGGATTTTTGTAATGAAATACAGTAAAGAAATATTTACAGACAATATTTTTGTGAGTTTGTGTTAGAGGATCATATCAGTTTTTGAGACAAAACACCAACACCGTTAAGCTTTAAACATTTTAAGTTCTAAACGATTCACTTAGATTGTCAGTATACTGATCCACTTAAATTTTCACACAAAGTTCAACTGTTTCGAGATACGAGATTAGTGTTTTAGAGACTTAAACTTATTCGAATATCCCACCTCAGAATATACTCATGTATCCAGATCCCAATATTCAGTCTTACAGGTGAGTATACCTATATGATATCTGTAAGGGGTTATATGCGAGGGCCGTGAGAGCTCAGGCTATTGCTTCCGCAAAATCAGAGAGATGACGGCTTCGACTTTTGGTGTGTTCCCTTTAGAGAATCTTTTCTTCAATGGCACATGATTAACATTTTTCAATGTTTCATCATTTTTTATGCTGAGGGCGGTGCTATATTCAAGCAAGCGTAAAGTATTATACGGGGACTAGGCCATTGCTTCCGCAAAATCAGAAGTCCCGAGATAATACCCCAGATATCACTAAGTATAAAGACCTAGTATCTCAGAAAGAGGGACCTTTCAAACAAGATTTCGGGGGTTACCCATATATCCGAGAGATGTTCCCCACGATTTAAGCAAGTTTGAAATTTAGGTTTATATCTCGACACAATCTACTCAATGTACAAAAACCTACTGGCACATCATCAGTGAGACCGTTTATCACATTTGACTTTCCAATTCTTTAGCATGCTGTGATCGTCTACTGATGTACTATCATTTCCTCTTTTTCACAACAAAACTCATTTTGAATTTTATCATGTTTTTGCTTTTTTCAAATTTTCAAATGTTTTTGGATTTTCTGAAATTTCTTACTCCCCCTAAAATGCAAAATCATTTAAGAGGAATTTGAAAACAAACTATACAAATAAAGTGACAACTGTTGTGAAATGCTTCAAATCGCCATTCACTTGGCATAAACAATCAGAACTCCTCCTGACAACAAACTATTTTCCCATTGTGATTTCAAAACATTTAAGTTTGTTTTAATCAAATAGTTTTTCTGGAAAATAAGTTTTGTTGATACCACTTGTAAAATTGGGGTTTTGTTCATCATTTTGTCTTTCAACTTCAACCTTTTGAAAACTATAACAGTTTTAAGTTTAAACAACCATTACCACTTGTAGAAAATCAAGTACAACTTAATGTCCCTGATTTACCACTTGTAAGTGGAAATATCACAAACGTGAATTTCTCAAGAATAATGCCGATTCCTGCTCCACTCTTACCAACCTGGGAGCTCCGGCAAGTCCTGGTTTTAATCATCATAATAGGTTCCATCCCAGTCACAAACCTGGGATGACTTACCTTTATCTGATTTCTTCAATTTCTTCTCATAAAATTCCTTTACCCCTTTAACCTTCCCGTCAACCATTTTTCCAAAAATATTTTGAACTTTAGGGTTAAAAGCTTTTTCAATATCAAATTCTTTCTTTTCAGAGAAAAATTGATTTGAAATCTCAACTTTGCCAATTTTTTGTTTAAAATTTTCAGCCCGCAATGGTGGAAAATTGACATCATCCATTTGTGGAACTGAATTTTCATCTTTTACCTCAACTTGTGGCTCCTCTGACTTTGTGGAATCAGATTCATAGACAGAAAATATCTCCTCTGATTTTGACGAATCAGAATCATTGCTAGAACTATCATCAGATTTCTTAACAACCCATTTTTGGTTGTCAAGATTTGCTTTTCTCTTGTAAAACCCTTTTGAACATTTACCAACCTCAAACTTTGAATTTTTAAAAACTTTAAAAGGTTTGGTTGATGGTTCATTCTCAACCATCTTTTCTTTCATTTTAAGAGAAACTTCCTGTTTTGTTTGAATTGTCTTTGGACAATTCCTGGCAATATGACCAACGGTTTTGCATTGAAAACAGGTTCTCGTTTCCTTTTTCTGAGCAACATCCTTCTCCATTTCTTCTTGCTTCATAGCAAGGAATTCTTTGTTTGATTGATTCCTGAACAACTGCTCCTTTTCTTCTTCAGATGATATTCCTGAAACAAACATAGTTTTTGGTTTATAAATTTTCTCATTTTTATGATTTTCTGGTGGAATAAATCCAAGACCTTTCTTTTTGAAATTACCGTTATGGTTTGGTTTCTTTTGAAAACCTGAACCAGAACTGTAACCCTTTTTCTTCTTTAAACGTTGTTGAACTCTTGAGGTGTAAGGTTTAGGTTTTTCAGAAAGATTTACATCTTTTATTTCAGAAATATTAATTTCTGTTAGTTTAAAAACCTTTTTAATCGTTTCAGTTTTAACACCTCTTATTGGAAATTCTTCATCAGAATATAATTTGTCAGAATCATTCAAAGTATATGCCACTTTGATTGGTTCATCATTCAAATTATATTTTGATAACAAGAATTCTTTATTATAAACTCTTTTAACCGAAGATTTTGGACTGTTGTCAGTTGAACTCGAACTTTTAGACCTAGACTTTGACTCTGACTTTGACTCCTCGGATTCATCTTTATCAAACACCTGATCGACCACTTTCTTTATTAACTCGGACTCATGATCAGTGTCAGATGACGTAAAAATGACATCAATACTATCTGGCAAATTATCTGATGGCTCAGATTCCCATTGTAAGTTGGTTGCCTTTTTTACTCTTTCTGAATTTGGTTTTCGCGGTGAATATCCATTTTCAAGCGGGGGTGGACACTTGTTGTAACTGACACCCTGTTTCTAACCAGAATTCTTCACCTCAGTGTCTTCTTTTGTTTCAAACTTCTTTGCTTCAGATGTTTCTTCTTCAAATGCCTTCATGCCTTCCACTGTTGGATAAATCCTGCCAATAACATAAGAAGTACATGAGTAACTTTTTAACAATCTATTAACTCTTTTTGTTTCAATCCTTTGGGTTTCCAGTTTCTGTTCCAGCACAGCACACTTCTCAATATAATTGTTGACCACTTTCTGCTTTGTCATGAAAGCTCCTTGAAGTGTCTTCATAGTTGTTGCTTGTTCACTGCTTGATTGATTGTACTGATTCATTGCTTTGTTAAGAACATCATAAGATTCTTTCAATCTGTTCATGTTATGAATCAAAGTACTGTTTTGCTTTTTCAGTGCTTCACAATTCTCACATTTCACCGGACTCTTTTGTGCATCAGCTTCTGCATCGACTTTAAAAACTGGAATATCTTTTACTTTCTTCCTTATCACACGAACTTCTTCATCATCACTGCTGACAGTTTTTTTAACTTGCTTCTTTTTCTTTTTAGCTTTTTCATCATCACTGTCACTCTCTTCTAGCATTTTTAAATGAGCTTCCATTCTTCTTGCATAATAATCATCATCATTATCACTGTCTTCAGCAACTCGAGCAACAAAAGCTTTGTGATTTGAAGTTTTGTTTGGATCATAATCATCCCAACTAAAATTTGCCCAGCTAAACCCTTCTGGTAATTTTTCATCATCTTGGTTTATCAGACATGCTTTACTGTTAACTGAAACCTTTCGATGATTTTTTATCTTCTTGGTTCACCATACATGCTCTCTTTGATGATTCTTCAATCTCCTTCCTGGCATGAGCAGTTTGTGGTTGTTGTTGATGTGGTTGTTGAGCAACTTGATGATAAATTGCTTTCCGATAGTAATCATTGTTGTTAAACGGATTTTGAGCTCCACTTGCTTCGCGATTTGTGCACTCTCTCTTGAAGTGTCCTTTTTCCCTGCAACGAAAACAAGTAACTTTAGATTTATCAAAACCTAAAGTTGAAACATTTGCATCACGGAAATCATCTCTTCCCGTAATTTGTTTAAACTTCTCAGCTCTCCTCAACACACTCGCCAAACACCACTTTATATCCATTAACTCCATCTCCTCAGCATCGATTTGATCGTAATCCTCTTTTATCAACATTGGATTCCCGATCCGTCCTGCGACTAAACTCCCATATGACTCCAACACAGTCCCAGTAACGACATGTGATCTTTTGCAACATCTTCCGAGAAATTTTCATCATTCTCAAGATTTAAAACAATGTTGCATTGTAATATCTTGCTATTCTTGGTTGCTGAAATGTTTGGATCAAATGATGGATATGAAGAAAAACTTGTTTTGCTGTTTGATCCTTTAGAAGACCCTCCAGATGAACTCTTAGCATTGAAAGCAGTCTCAACCTTTGGTGACATGTTGATCTTATCACTGATGCCTCCTTTGTAATAAAGACCGATATCTTGTTCACCATCAAAGTCTTTCATTCTTGAGATCTTGCGTTGTTCCATTTCCTGAGCTTCAAGTTTTTCAATGAACTTACTCAGTGTTAGATTGCTAAAATCTTTCTTATTTCTCAACATCATCAGATATGTGCCCCAAGTTTCATGTGGCAATGCATCAGCCAACCTCTCAATTAATTCTTCATTATCCTTTGTGATGCTCACCCTCTTCATGCTGACTAACAGATTGCAATATCTTTCAATGATCTGCTTAGTGCTCTCAGTTCTCAAACCACGAAATAAATCAAATTCTTTCTTCAGAAGCGATTTCTTATTCTTGATCATTTCTTTGCTTCCAACAAACTTAGATTTTAACGCTCTCCAAATTGAATACGCAGTTCCATTATGTTGCAATAAAACCAATATATCTTCCTTAACAGCTTGATGCAATAAACTCGTCATCATTTTCTTATCTTTGTATTTCTTTCTATCTTCAGCACTAAGATCTTTAATTGCAATAATCTCCTCATCATCAGTCATCGGTCTAACATATTTCGTCTCAACACATTCCCAAGCATCCAAATAATTTGCTTGAACCCAATTCTCAAATCGTTCTTCCCAACCCTTATACTCCTCAATGTTCATAAGTTTTGGCGGTTTTTGCATAGTGCTCGTTTCATTTTCTAACATTGTGTTCTGTGCAAGAGTAATCGGGGTACTCGGAGTAGCAAATGCATTGTAAAATTCCTCTTCCATGATTCGGTTTTACAAAGTTACACAAAAACAGTCTTTCAAACGAAATACCAATCTCACACGGTATACCTTGTTCAAGCGGAATACCAACTTCACACGGAATACCCTGTTCAAACGAAATAACACTTTCAAACGAAATCCCTTTGGAGCGAAATACCCTTTCAAACGGAATAGCTGATTTCTTGTGAAGTAACACCCTTTTCAAACGGAATCACTAATTTTGTGTGAAATGCTCAAACGGAATGACAGATTGGGGCGAAATAGTAATTTCAAACGGAATCACTCAAGCGAAATACTGATTTCGAGCGAAATAACAGTCTAATTCCGGGCGAAATACCGCTGACGTCATCATCTCGAGTTGTTTTTGTTAAAATTGATTATGTTTTAAGTCGATTTTAAGTCCAATTCTTTCAAGACTTTGTTAAAACACTATTGCGCATATAATGTGAGAAAATTAGCCGATTTTAACCGTGAAAAGTTGTTAATTTTGAAAAAGAAGGTGTAGAAATCAGAATTTGCAGCTGAATTGGTAAGAACTCTTCCTCCTGAGCTCTGATACCACTTGTAGGATCGTTTTCTGACCCGAATGAGTCGTTCAGAAGAGTTTTTGCTCAATACAAAAGGCGGAAACAGACGTATCGAGTTCAATTCAGCTAGATATTCACTTTAAATTGTCTTTAGATTGATTTGACAAAGATTTACAGCGAGTAGACACTTCGGCAGCACTTCGGCTCTCAAACCGGAATCTAATTTCGTTACAAATGACACGGCATCAAAGGATATTTATAGGCATGCTAATTCCGCTCGAACCAGTCCAAGCGAAATCACTTTCAAGCGAAATTAGTGATTTCGTTTGAACTGACTTGATGTGATTTCAAGCGGAATTACACATTCTAATTCCGTGCGAAAATACCTCTCACCCTATATTTGACATTTTTCTAGTACAACGTGCCTAGATCTATCTAATACAACATAAGACTCGATACAAGACGAAGTCGACAGACGGATGCACCAACACCCATCCTGACCAGTTAGTTTATTCTAACCTACTCAACCTGACCCATAAACTTTTTTCAAACTTCTAAATAGAATCAGATTTCTATTTTGAACCAAGTATTCGATTCTTAAAGAAAACTTATTTCACACGAATCATATTATTGAAACGAAAGTGCAAGAAGGAATCCAGTTTAGAATTCGTACAATCAGAAGAACATAATGGACGATAATCACAAAAGAGTTTTTACTTTTAGAGTAGACTAGTCGTTTACCCGCGCGACGGTGGAAAAGATATCACTTAGGTTGGTGAGTTTAGGGCTATGTACGGGGCGGTTCGGTTTTGAGCCATAACCAAAACCAAATCCGCGATGCAACGGAAAACACAACACTTGTTAGTAATTCTAAGGGTGTGTATGAAAAGTTTCAGTTCAGTTGGGTCATAACTAAAATCTAAATTTTCGGTTATGGTATTTTAAAACCGGTCATGAGGATTTAATGACGTTTGTGCACCCACCTATTAATCACATTCACATTTACACATTATCAATAACTATATATAAATGCAAACATTTGACTCAAATTTGCATGGAGGTGATTATCAATCGAAAAATGACGTTGAAACCATTCATCCATAACTATAAATAAATGCAAAAGGTCTTCATCTTCTTGACCACAAAAACTGCACCTTAAGGACTCCATATTCACATTTCTTCTATGCATTCCGAAATAGCTTTTGGGCTACATTCGACTCATACATGAAAGGCCTTATTTCCGATTTAGCTAAACTTTTAAAGACCAACCCAATTATACTTCTACCTCTTTTAGACAAACATTAAAGTCAATAAAGCATAAGATAACAAGCATCATTTTGGCCATCTACAGGATTAGTATATAGAAAAGTTCAAATACATATCAACGAATAGGACATAAATGAATCCAACTCGAATTTCTTAATCTAACTGAATCTCGGGTCAAAAGCAATACATAGAACGGACAAAAAATCAAAATCTGACAAGGGATCAAGGATGATGGAGGCACATGATAAGCCAATTGATCACTGCTAGCCTCATTGACCTAAATTCTGATCATAATATAGAGCAGGCCTCTTGACCTGCTTTCTTCTTTTTCTTTGACTTTGGAGGAGCAAGGACACCTTTAATTGCAGCATCAAAAACTCCTTCACATTCTGAGAAAAAAAAATAACGCGTGTCAACTTAAAGCATTTATATGTTTCGTTTCAGGAAGAATTCATATAACATTATACACGCCTCCTGAGTTTTTTTTTTTTTTTGGATAAAAGGCATTTGCCCGTCAAACTATATAAAATCAAAAAAGAGCAATTACAACCTCAAGGGGGCATACCCCCCTATCGTCCCCAAAACATACTTTGGGGACCAAAAAATAGGAAATCAAACAACCTTGTCTAGGGATACAAAAACGCCTAGACCTGTCTAAGTTTTTGTACATATAATATCCTATACCACTACAGTTACAAAAACCATTCGCTTGACCAACGTAAGACGGCCATTTGCCATAAATAGCATCCCAATAGCACAAGGAGTGCATGAAACCGTTTGGATCCCAATTAGACATCACAGTCCAACTTGAACAAATGCACTGTACGGCCGAATAAATGTATCTGCAGCCCAACCCAACAACACCCCTCCTTTATAATTAAGAAATCCACAGCAAGCATGACGAGGCAGCAGACGAGACTCCATAGGCTTCCCATTAATTGAGAGCTCAAGTGATAAAGAGAGAAGAAATCCAGGAAGGTTTTGCTCTTGGAACTGTCGAAGCTTGCCCTCTGCGTCAGTTCGAACCTTTGTATCAGCTGATTGAGCAGCTAACAAGAATTGCGTAATCTCGACCGCCATTTTTTCCTACTCAAAAACACAATGAAACAAATCATTTTTTACACATTCAGCAAACATGTCTTGACACATAGTTTCAGACTCATAGTCTATACAAAATCATTAAGGTTCCCGGTACTCGTAAGATAGTCGCTATGTTGGCAAGAGAAAGCATCTACAAATACCAACTAACACTCTTAACAGCATGAGTAACAATTAGAAAACAGGGTGACTGCAAAATGTTGAACTCGTAAGATAGTTATCATGTTGACAACAAGTAGAAAAATCATCTCATAAACCATAACAGCGTGAGTAACAATTCGAAAACAGTGTGGCAGTACTAAATGTTTATATTACTGGTACTACTCTTTACAAACTTGTATCAGAATATTCTACAAGCAACAGTACCACAACGCCTAATAACATATATTCAAAATAATTTTGAACCTGCTAATCAACTATTACAACCGAGAAAATTTTATCCAGAATACCATATTTTAATTACTCACCTTATTACCATCTCAACCACTTCCCCGCTTTAAATCACATAACTGTAAACATCTAAAAAATCAAATAATTGCCGATATGTTTATCCTTCTTTTAAAAATTAACGATGACATAAAAGTATGATATTTTCATATTCACATATATCGATCAAACAAACTCAACTAAAATCTCCCCTACCAATACAAATAGACCTATTAACAAAAGAATATCAATATATCTCACAACTAAAAACACATGACGCGCCTCACGACTCAAATACCAAACAAGAAATCAAACAAATCAGTATACCTAAACCTAATAACATCAATCCACAAGTAAAGTAAGATTTATAACTACGTAAACAAACCAGAAACATCAAAGAATCAACAAGCTCAACCTAACAATAAGCCCTACGCATCGTGAAAACTGAAATCCAATCGGTAAACATAAGCTTCGTAAACAAAATCCTTACAATTGCTATAGCAAAACATGAACTAAACTGAGATCTACAGTTAAAAAATGAAAAATCAACATCGTATAAACCCTAGGCTGAAATTAGAACAAAATCAACGAATTATACCTTACTGTAGATGAAATTGGATGAACGCGGATGAGATTTGAAGTACCGCAGAGGTTGAAATATTGTGTGAGTTTTAGAGAGAGAGTGTGTGAGTTAGGGTTTCTTCAAATCGGTGTTCATCACTGCGTGTTTTCAGTTTCATCGATCTTTGTTCTTCATCTCTGGTTGTTCATCATCTGATTTCATCTTTGTGCGCATGGGGAAGGGGAACGGATGGAGGATTTTGGAGATATGGAGGAGCGTAGGGTTCAAGATCCAGAGAAAAAGAGAGATTTGAGATATCGTGATTATTTGAATTTTGAAACTTTGGTTCCAGATCCAGAGAAAAAGAGAGATTGGAATGAGCACGGTGATTTGAATTTTGAAAGTTTTAGGGGTCCAATCGGAAGCATTCATGTGCTTTAAACAGCTGTACATAAGGCTTGAATGGTTGTAAATGTTGAAAAAGTGGCAAATGACCATTTTTGCCCTTCGGATATGCATTATATCTATATAGTATAGATGAGTAAATAATTTATACATGTAAGCCACACGTGCAAGAACATTTTGAGTTGCGTTGATCGATTTTTAGGGCGATTACCTTAAACTCGGCTCGGAGTGCTCCCGAGTTCCAAGTAATCGGCCGAGTTGGCCAATTTTTACAACACTGTTGATGAAGGCACTTATTTAGAATTGAATATCATTAACCAATAAGCTTTAGCAACCAAATTGTGCTTTGAAGTTACCCAACCAATACATACTTAAAGTCTCATTAATTATCATTGTAGTTGTTGGGATTAACAGGCAAAAGTAATAGGATCAAGTTGTGAGCAAGGAAATTGCTCTCTATAATAACGCGCAACTAATAGAACTCAGTTGTTATAAGATGGCTGCATAGATGTCAGTTTGCAAAAAAGTGGGTTTACTTCAAATCGAGTTCTACTAGTTTCCACAAAACAAAAGGCTGCATAGATGTCAGTTTGCAAAAAAGTGGGTTTACTTCAAATCGAGTTCTACTAGTTTCCACAAAACAAAAGGCTGCATAGATGTCAGTTTGCAAAAAAGTGGGTTTTTTGAACTTCTAGATGCTGTTCAGTAGAGTTTAAATAAACACCTCCAAGCTGGATCATGAGAGCTGCAAAGGGTGCACTGCAACACCGTTTCGAGCTGCCGGAAGAGACCCCCATCGACCTAAACGGTGTTCCTAATTATAAAAAAAAAAAAATATAAGCATGGGAATATGTGATGGTAATAAGTTTGAAAGAGAAGGATGTTGAAAATCACCTTGCCAACTCCAGCAACCAAAAACTTCCCAGATTTGGCAAATGCCAAAGAATTTACGTATCCAACCTAATATAACAGTCAATTAGTAGCTAGCAAAAAACAACGGGTCAAAGCATGTATGTGTTGAAACAAGCCGTGCAAACATATACTTACCAATGGCAGCTCAAAAAGCGGTTGAACCCCTTTAGAGTCTTTTTCAATTTCCCACAGACGAACAACACCATTGCCAGCTCCTGATGCTGCAAGATCACTGCCTCTACAAACAGCAACAGAACTAACCCATGAACAAGCAGACGGGCCTACAGTTTCAGGAACATGATCCAAACTCTCTGAAAAAATAAAAGTTTAACAATTTTTAATCAAGACCACATTAATTTAAGTTCTTAATAGATGCTGAGATTAAAAAACAAAAAAAAAGTAGGTGATTACCTTTACAATCATTTGATAAATCATGGTTTTGTTTAATATCGAGTGTATTTGGAGTTGATAAAGAGTGTGCGTTTTTAATAATATGAAGTGGTTTCTTTCTCAATACACTCCAATGCTCAATACTACCATCATCTGAGCCCGATAAAATTTCATCGTTATTAATAAAACAGCAGCACTCTAATGATGATGCAGGAGCACGAAAGACCAGCTGGGACTCCTCAGGAACCTGTTCTCATAACAAAGGTAGATATAAATATTATTGGCATATTTAAACATTCTACGGTTGCATAAAATCGCATATTGCACGCAATATAAACAGACGATATGTCTTTTCCAACAAAATTTGCTAATGTGACGCCCTATTTGTCATTTCAAAGTTGCATATGACATCACATTTAGTAACAATATTTTAGTTAAAAAAAAATCAAATTGTCAAGCGGTGGCAGGTCATTTTTTAAAAATATTTCAAAAACTGCTGACTTGTCATTTTTTGAAAGATTTACATTTAATAACAATGACCTGTGATACGGGTCAAACTACAAATATCCGTGCCCGACCCACCCAACAGTAGAGGGTCACAACATTTCACTACTGATGCTAGCAGTGAATAACAGCCATCTTTTGCTGGGTTTTCAATAACTGATGGTATCTTAATTGTCATTTTAGTGTATGTGTCTAACGTGATATTCAATAATCTTTTAGAAATAAAACTTAATTAATGTACCTTATCAAAATAAAATTACCTAAGCATTCTTAGAATATATAGCTCTGATGTGGCAAACGGCATGGGGTATCAACCAATGCCACAGCCGTAATTAGCATTAGGTTGGTTGGAAAAAATTTCCCCATCCACATTGGGAAAATGTAAAGTAAGCGTTTTACCTTCCATAAGTGCATGGTCCGATCACGAGCAGCAGTTAGCACACGTTCTTTTCTTAAGCAATCAATAGATAAAACATGACTTTGATGACCAAATAATGTGGTTACGTAAGATCTGTCTTCTGCATTCCAGATTTTGATCGTCCTATCATACGAACCAGAAAACAGTTCTGAAGTCCCTTGCCTGAAAGTCAAGCAAGAAATGGGCCCTTTATGACCCGAAAAAGCCTGAATATGCTGGCGTGTGCGTGTGTCCCATAAATGAATATCTCGATCAAAGCCAGCGCTGGCGAGATACCTTCCATCAGAAGTTACAGCAAGAGCCAAAACATGCTTACTACCTAGTTGAGCATAATATGTTTCTTCTGTTTTCCCCCCATGATCATGATCAAGATGAGACTGACGAATAGAACCATCTTTTGATGCTGAAAATACTATAGAATCATCCTCTGATAAAACAGCTACAGTTACAGACTGTCTGTGTTTCACTACAAGTTCAAATCCTCCTCCTCCTCCTCCTTGTGTTGTTTTAGGATTTTGAACCCTGGTCATTAACAAAGGAAAAAGAAGTATAGTTTGTTTGTTTGCATCTAGTAAAATTAGATTATCCCAAACAGTAGTGTATTATTAACCATGGTTGTGAAACAAGGTCTCCAAGGCCGAGTACTCCTCGAGTAGTCGCGACAAGGTAGGCTGCCGAGACGACTTTCTTCAACTCCGACTAATTACTTGGAATCAATCAAATGCGGTCAACATTGGCCAAAATCGAATCTAGCAGGTCAACTCGGGCCGAGTTTGACTTAAAATAAAAAAAAAAACATAACTTATATGCTTATCATATTAAAGATTGAATACAATTTCACGTATTTTGTTATAAATATTAGTAAATTTATGTTATCTGACATATATTTAATTTCCGAAAACTAATTTCTTTATAATTTGGCATCTCCGAGTACCCCGGTCGACCAACTAGGAGCGCCGAGCGAGCGACTTTTACAACCATGTTATTAACTAACATGTAGCTAATTAAAGCCGAATTTTAAACTCCAAAAATGTTTGTTACCTTGAAGCAATGTATCTGCATCGACGGCCACTGTCTTCAAGTTGCTGTGCCAACAGAGAATCCTCATCTCTTTCATCAAATTCATCACCCTCCTCCTCCTCCTCCCGCCTCAACGCAACCCTCGTATTCTCCTGAAATTCGTCACAAAGTCTCTTCCGCTTCTCTGCCGCAGTCTCATTTTCCTCCAATTCAAAACTTCTTCGCTTAATTTTCTGCCGTTTTAGAGTTAGCAGCTTATTATTTTTACGATTCATCATCATGAACTGGAATTATTAGGGTTTATTGTTCGTGTCTGGAGAGACAATAAGTATATGATCCGAAATTCAATTTTACCCCCCTTAGTTTACTTTTACCCCTAATTCCAAAATCTTGTTATCTTACCGCCGGATAAGTACTAATTGCATCAATCTTACCCCATGGCACCAAACGTTGTTAAATGTCAACGTTTTTATTAAACAGTCAAAGGGTATGTTAGTCATTTACACTACCTTTTACTTAGCATTATCATTCCCAAACCCCTTTATATGTAAAGTACATTGAAATTACCCCCCACGCGTCAACTCTTCTTCGCGAGACCCACCTGTTTCCTTCTGCGGTGAGAATTCCGACCATCTGTCATCACACACTCATTGATTCAAGATCAGTACAATGCTGATAGAGAATATGATTCAAAACCTAATCAAGGAGATGACAGGTATGTTTTTACTTATATACTTATATATATGTATGTAACATGCACTTCACCCCAAGTAAAACAGTAAAACAGTTTGAAAACGGGGTAGTGAAACTCATGTATTATATAAGCACAGCAATCACACGAGATGTATGTATTAAGGCTCTATCACCTCAATCCTGGCATCAGATCGTTTTTGGTTATTTACCGAATACAGTTTTCAAACCGTTAATTGCACTAACTCGGGTTCAGATGAGAATAATCATCTGAGAATCGACCTATATCATAACAGTAGGGCTGTGGGTATTATCTTAGTGTCAGATTTCGGTTTGGCTTCTGTACACCGTTTTGCGTGTCGGTCGAAGTCGTTTGTTTTAGATGTTCAGAAAGTGGTATGATCATATGGACTGTACTAATGAGTTGTCCATTAGAAATGATTAACTTTATATTAAGGGAGTTCGGTCGTTTGGGGATCTCAGGTTGCCTGATTTTAAGTTGTGGTCACAATGTACGGCCGCCCTTTCCTCAATTTCCAGTATCCCCCTGATAATCAAAGGGTTGAGTAGTGACCGTCAAGACCTTCTGATTAATATTATGTAGGATAATTGTAGGATATTTTGATGATCTTATGTTAAATATTTATGTATGCTAGCTTAAATATGGATGATGATCTTTTGATATTCCAATGAACTTATGTTTAATTAAAAAGTGTATGGCTGATCATATTTGTGCATTCAGAATTATATGTTGGCCAAACAGGAAGTTCAGACAGGCAATTGATCATATTTGTGCATTTGACTTTGAAAGTTCAAACAGGCAGTTGAACTTTGTTGATATACTGGCCATTATATGTTGATTAGCATTACATGTCGATCATATTAGATGATGTGCATTTGGATTACAGTTGAATAAATTGTAACGCTTCGAATTTTTTTTATTTTTAAGATTTTTTTTTATTTTTATAGTTTTTTAGAAATTTTTGGATTTTTTAGAATTTTTTGGATTTTTTTGATTTTTTTATTATTTTTTGATTTTTTGGATTTTTTTTATAATTTTTCGGAATTTTTGGAATTTTTTAGAATTTTTTGGAATTTTTATCATACCCAAATCCATCTTAACAAAAACTCATTTTGACCTCAACCCATTCTAACCCATATCTTAATAAACCCATCCTAACTCATACTCTTCCTAACCCATTACCCAAACCTACCCAACCCACCCATTTTGCCACCCCTAGATAAAACATATATATATATATATAGGACCGGTTCAAATGAAAACCACTTTCAGTTGCGAGAACCGTAGAAACCACTCTCCACCAATCAGATAATGACACGTATGCACTATTATTTTAAAACCTAAAAGGTAATTTAGTCATTTACTCAAACTATCAAATCATCTCTCTGTGTTTAAAATCTGTTTCATAGACTTTTTATCACACCCCCCCCCCCAAATTGAAATCCCCTCATTTCTCTCTCTCTCAAACTCATTCACCGCCATCATCCCTCATCTTGACCACCATATATCCACCATTGCACCAACCAACAACCTCCATATTTGCCAAACCACCACTTATCCACCATCGCACAGTTTTGGAGCGGCGACGTGATGGTGATATCTGGTTAATGGTGGTGTTTGTTCGGTGTCTGATGATGGCGGTGGTGTTTTGTTAGTGGTGTTTTGTTAGTGACGAAGGTGGTGTTGTTCTCCAGTTTTGGGACCTTCACTCCCTTCTCCTCCGGCGGTGAGATATGTACGGCGCCCGCCGCCGGTGGTGGCCAATTACCAGAACCCTAGGTGGCGGCGGGGTTGGGTGGTGGGTAGGGGGTGATGGAAGTTTTGGGGGATATAGCAACTTGAAAAGCAAATTTTGGGGTCGTTCGATTCAACTCGATCCTGTTGGGGTTTTAACTTTTAGAATTTGACGATGGAGAGGTTTTAACTTTAATGAAAGTTAGGTTTGCCCGATTTCATAACGAAAGGTATGAAGTACACTTTATGTATAATATAAAGATTGATTTATTCAATTTTGTTTATAATATAATATACCTACATGATACATGGTCATGAAAGATGAGATTCTCACTTCACATGTTATAACTAAACAGATGAAGATATATTATAATAATAAGGGTAAATTACATTTTTCGTCCTTTATGTTTGTATCGGATTGCAATGGATGACCTTTAACTTCAATAATTACACTCACAATCCTTTATTTGTAAAACTCATTACACCGTAGGTCCTTTAACACTAACCTGGTTAAAATTTTCAGTTAAATCCAGCCATGTGCATTAGACATGAGGGTAAATTTGTCATTTTACTGTATTAAGGACTATTTTTGTAATAAATATGTTTTGCTCTTTAATCCATGCCCCTCTCTCTCTCTCTCTCTAAACTCTCTCTCTATATGCTGTTTGCACTAGAACCATCCAAATCCATCATCACAACATAAGAAGCACTCCCCGTTTTCAGGATTTGATCGATTCAGAGCTGAATGAACCTCTTGCTGCACTGACTGTTGCAACTCGACTTGCATATCCATGAATAAACCTCAAACTACCTCCATCCACCACACCACACCACCACCTCCATCCAACTAAATAAAATTCAAAAAAGCAAAACAACAATCAAAATAGATGCTCTGCATAACTTTCTTGATGTAGTCAGTGTTCATTCGGGTACCTCCACTTGAAAATAAAACACCACAAAACTACCACCACTCAGATTCAAAGGTACATTGGGGATCTGGGGATTTTCAAGCTGTGGAGCATTGGGGATCTGGGCTTTTGCAGATCTAATTCGACTGGTAGAGTTATTCGTGATGGTGGAAACAGAGGACGCAAGAGGTGGTCGTGGGTCTATTGGTGAAGCCGGTGATGGTGTCGTGACAAATTTGGGGGTTTACTTTCAATTCTGAAACTCTCTGTCTCCTCTACACATCCATCTTGTGTAATCGTTTTTTTTTTCTCCGGCAACAACACACCACAACCCCGCCCCCTCTCACTCCTGAAACTCTCTGTCTTCTCTCCACATAGATCTATAGTTTTCGTTTGAAAACACAACCGCCACACAAATAGATATAGGGTTTAGAGATTTGGGGTTTGCTTTCAATTCGTAGGGGTAAGGCGGTTTCAGGCATCGGAAGGTGGTGGTCTTTGGTGGTTCTGGTGTTAGAGAGGGTGAAGGTAAGAGACTGAGAGAGATGGAACTGCTTGTGGTGGTGGGGATGGATATTTATATTTGTTTTTATAAGTTTTAATATGTATTTTCTTTTTCCGTTAAATACTTTAAATTATTAGGTAAAATGACTAAACTAGCCTTACATGATCAGACTTCACTGAAAATTTTAACCATGTTAGTGTTAAAGGACCTACGGTGTAATGAGTTTTACAAATAAAGGATTGTGAGTGTAATTATTGAAGTTAAAGGTCATCCATTGCAATCCGATACAAACATAAAGGACGAAAAATGTAATTTACCCTAATAATAATCACTTACTGATGGGGAAGATGAGAATAAAGACAATACAAACGAATGGTGAGAATTTGGGATTTAGGGTTTAGTGGGATAATCAATTACACTCCTTGTAACTTTATATATTTAAAAAAAGCGTATATATTATTTATATTTATATATCCTACAACAACCATGAGGGGAACTTCGGGTTTTTACAACATATGATGGCACTATTCTATCAATCATAGAATCTTACTGTTCAAAAAAAAAAAAAAAATAGTGTTCCATGGCACCCCCTCACTGGTCGTTTTCTTTTGTATTTAACTTTTAAACCTTCAGCTTCATTAATACACGGGTATAGCACATCTGTTTTTACAAACTTTTCTATTTATTGATTAACTTTGTTTATGTGTGTATTTAGTCCCTATGCTTTAACTTTGGTAGTGTACATGGTTAGTCCCTCTAATTATTCTTTTAGTACATGTTTGTTGATTTAAAAATAAATACCCAGCAAACAATTAGTTAATATTGTTAGGTTAGCCCTAATATTATATGATAACTCAAAGTACATGGAATTTTATTAAAAAAAATGAACCTTTTAATTTATAATGTTTTAGTGTATATTAATTTGTGATTAAGGGTGCCCTTAAGTATGACATTAGAAGTTGACATTTTACAAGGATGAAACCACATGTCAACACTTAAATCTCATGACAGAAGAACAACCAGTAAATCCTATAATAAGAACACAAAAACATACATCCTATAAGACATAAATTCAAGCAACCAGAAAAAAACCACCATTATCTCGTTGAATGTATATCCTTTCTATCCCGTCAAACCACCATTAAATCCTTTTGGATGGAGTGTAAGACATGATTAAATAGACAACACCTTTAGTATGCATGCAACATTGCACCGCCTTTTGTTCTTGGGATTCTTTAACACACGGTGTTAAAACGCCACGTCCAATTACCCCGCTACAAAATGTCCCCCCAATTGTCACACCAGGAAAGTTGTCCACAAACGGTGAGATGTTAATGTTTGGTTGGCCAAAGAACTCCTCACCACAACAACTGAATGCTCCCTCTATTCAAAGATCTCAGATGGCTAGAGACAGCGGCGACTGAAGATATAGCGGCAGTAGAATCCGGGTAGTAAAAATGGAATGTATCTCCAATTTTGATGCCCTCACCAAAAACCAAAAGACACTGCTGGCGACTCCTGCATAAAGATGGTAAAACCAAAAACTCTTACCAAAAATGAGAACGGGTCAAATGGGTAACAAAATCGCCAGAAGTATATTTTTATACATAAAACCTCCTAAGCATTAATAAAATAATAAACAAAAATAATCCTGACATAAACATTTATCAACTTTGTGAGATAATTTTCTATTTGTTAATATAACATTTTATTACTTAACAGTCGTATATTGTTGTTTGACCATTAAACTTAACTTCTTCAATTCCCTAGCCTGCGGGTAAACAAGCTAGTTACTTAAAGAAAAATATTTTTTTGTACAAGTAGTGTTTCAGGTTAACCCAAATATGCCTACTTTGATGGCCAGCCCCCAACCCATCACCTCTAGGGGTTGGGGGTTTGGGAATCACTTTTTGTATAGATAATCAGACTTTTGGGTGGATAATCAACTTTGAGTGTTTGAATGGACTAAAAATTGCGTTTTAAAGTCGAACAAATCTATTTTCAAAAGCAATCCCAAACACCCACTAAGAAGAAACTTAAAAAAACACATCAACAACCTGTAATCGGAGGTGCATCCTCTGTATTTTTTAACAAGATGAGTTCTTGACTTCTTGCTAATGATAAGCAAAGGTTGACTATGGGAAGTTGTGAACTAGGATAATTTGACTTCTAAACTAAAAGTTATAATATAAGAAATCGCTCCAAGCAAAAGACGCTATCATACAACAAGAAAAAGAAGATAGTGTCTTACTCAAGAACTCTATGGAATGCAAGAGACGTCATACATCCGACATTTTCTTGACCAATGGAGTATTTTCTTCTTTTTGTTACCCCAATGTACAATTCATGAGACTGAATACGGTCTCTTCTTAGCTGTCATTATTTATGAACAATTAATAGAAGGCAAATTGCAAGAAAATCTAACATACTAACATAGTTTAGTCATATTCTATTCAAAACCTAATATAATATAATATAATATGACATGCCAAAACCACCATAGAGCCATATGTCAGCGAAAAAGTCAACATGGTCTTCTGGACCATGTAACGGTGTTAGACTCCCTTAAATATAGTTTTTGGGAGTCTGATGCTTAATTTCCCAGAGAAAAATGCCAAATAATGTGGTAAAAGGTCTTAATATTCATCAAATAATTAGTAAAACTGCATTCCAAAAGGATATATATGAAATTTTGAACTTTTAAAAGGAATTATATGCAACTGCCCCTTATATATTAGTTAAAACTCGTAATTTGCCCGCCGCGCGTTGCGGCGCCGCGCGACGGATGGAAACATATAGTAAGACAAAACACGATTCGTAAAACGCAATGCGTAAAAGACAATTACAAAAAAAGTGTAAAACACAAAGGTAGACACAAAGTGTAAAACACAATGCCTAAGACATTTCGTAAAACACAATTCATTGGCATTTGGAAAAGTAGGAGTTGTAGTCTAGGGGTTACAATTGCAATGTTTTTAAAGTTGGGCGGGTGTAAAAATGGAGTAATAGTGCAAGGGGTAAAAAATCAAGTCTAAAAAAGACAGTGTAAAAGTATTGGGGTGGTGGCGAAAATGTGTAAAAGATGAGGGGGTGTTGGTGGAAATATAAAAGAAGAGCGCTGGCGGCGTAACCGTGTAAGAGCTAAGGGGGTGATGGTGGAAAACCAAAGTAGAGGGTTGGTGCTGGCAAAGTTTGAAATATGAGGTTGTGGTTTTGAAAATTCAAAGTAGAATGTTTAGGGACTAAATTTGTCATTTTATGAAACTTTAAAAGTACCAAAATTAAAGGGCTAAAATTGTAATATCATTAAAGTATAGGGGTTGGAAGGCAAAGCCGGTGGAAAATTCACTGACTTTGTCTTTTAATATTATACTAGTAATAAGACCCGCGCGCGTTGCGGCTCGGGTACTTCGCAAATATCGAACGGATTAGTCCAAGTGTTATGTGATGTGTTAACCATATGAAAACGCACGTTTTGACGTATCAGATTGAACTCAATGTATCCTACAGTTGCATTGCAATTGGATCAAAACGTAACGTAAATCGAATTTATATCCATAGTTATTAAAGGCGCGAAGCGCACTCTAGGCGCATTAGCTCCGATTAGGGCCTAGGCGATAGGCGCAAAAAAAGCGTGGGCCCGAGAAAAAAAAGCGCACTTAAATAAAAAAATTAAAAAGTTCATTAAGGGAATAAAGTACTCAAAACCAAAACAATAATGTGACATGACAACAGAATTCAGAATTAAATCAGAGAACAAAAACTAGAACTTAGAGAACTAATTCAGAATTAACTAATTAAAAATAAATACTGGAAAATACAGAACTAAATCAGAGAACAAAAAACTGCTGTTAATGTATTTAGGATAAGAGTAACTTGCTAGCTCTTGTTGTATTTGTTTGCCGGATTCTAATGAAAGTTTTTTAGCCGTGCAAAAAAAATAGGATAAAAGTAGCTAGCCATATATTTAGGATATGCAGTTTCTGTGAGTAATAATGATTAATTCAGCATACCGAATTCAACATTTAGTGATATAATCAGTTGCCAATAGTCCTATAAATACTGCAGATAATGAGGAATTTACAAATTAAAAAAAAAAAAAGATTAATTATCATTGCGCTCAAAACACCTAGGAAGTAGGAGCGCATTCAACTCGCTTCGCCCAGAAATATCGCTTAGGCGCCAAAAGCGACCGCTTTTGATAACTATGTTTGTATCGTACAATCATAACGTATTACACGCGACACGACTAACTCGAATTTATATCGTCAATCCAAAAACTCTCGAGGGGGTCAAAGTGGCATTTAGAAGGTTCATAAAAAATTAAGTGGTTAAAAATTGCATTTCCTAAACTTAAGGGCTAAGAAAGGGTAAAAATAAAATTTGATAAAGTTTTAGGGTAAGAAGAAAACTATAACAAAGTTGGGGCTGTAAAGGAAACTACCACAAAGTTGGGGTGTCAAACGCAAACTATTTGTAAAATGGAGTAGTAGTTTAGGGACTAAATTTGTCACTGCTTGGTTTAAAAAAGCGCGCCTGAGGCGCGCCTAGGCGCGAGGCGCACTGAGGCGCAGGTCATAGGGCTTTTAGGCCTGAGGCGCGCGCCTCATGTACCTGAGGCGTTTTTCCTGCATAAAAATGTTGTACCTTGGATTTTTTGACTTGTACATGTAAGTAAAATGGTATAAAAGTCTTATTTATAGCTATATTTTGGTTAAAGGAAGCTATTTTGGTTAAAAGAAGCTAAAAACCTATAGGATGTGTATGGGATATATATAAAAAATTATATAAACACCTTGCGCTTCGGGTACGAAAAGCCCACCGCTTTTGCGCTTTGCGCTTCGCGCCTCAATTTTAGACCTCGTCGCTTTTGTGCGCCTCTCGCTTTTTAAAACCAAGATTTGTCATGTTATGAAACTTTAAAGGTACCAAAGTTAAGGGGCTAAAATTGCAATATCGTAAAAGTATGTGTGAGGGAGGCAAAGCCAATGGGGTTTCCACCAACTTTTCTTTTAAGATATAGCTAGTAATTAGACCTGCGCCGCAACAATTGCAAATATCGAACATACGTGTATCAACGGAAAAACTGACACATGTAATCAAAAGACATTTTCATATCAAGGGCATAAATTCTACCCCTAGCGCGTGACGGTGGGGTCGAAATGTAGAACTGGAAGCGAACATAAAATAAGCCAAAAAACATTTTATATTTGACCTGACTTGTTTCCCTAAAACATCTTACACCTAAGCGTAGACCAACTCAAATTTATACGGACGCGTAAATTGCAATTTGCATAATACAACCCGCAGGCGATGCGCCGTGAGCACTTTACAAACATTGAATGAATTGGTCCAGGTGTTATGTCATGCGCAAACCATATGAAAGCACTTGTCTCGACGTACTCAGTTCAACTGAATGTACCGTTGAATCAAAGCGTAAAGTAATTCGAATTTAGACAAATTAGTTCTTTAAAAAAGAATTTAGCGAAAGGAAATCATTTACAAATACAATAGGTTAAAAATGTATATTATATATGGTAAAGGGGTAAAGTTGAAACATTAGAATTTTTAGGTATTAAACCTTGAAGGTAGCAAAGCCAATCAACTAATATTGTAATGTGATGGAAATTTGGGCTGGAAAGTCAAGGACTAAAAACGCAATTTAGAAAAATTAAAAGCAAGGGACCAGAAAAACAATTTTATCAAAATATGGGAGAAAAAAAACAATGTATGTAAAATGAATAAATTATATAGAATAAATTATATTTGAACGTCAAAGTGCATGTAAATTCGTATTGATAGTATATAATTTGAATTAATTATTAAAGTATTAAAAAAAGTAGAAGAGACTTTTTCTTTTAAAACTTAGTAGAATATATGATTTTAGAAATAGATAAAAAAAAAAAGTAGCAGTTGGGCTTTGGTGGACTACATTCATTTAAGAATTAGATGGGCTGTGATGAAAACATAAGTGGGCTAAAGTATTAAAAAAAGTAGAAGAGTTGTCGGTGGCTACGCCACCGACTTTCTCTTTTAAGATATGGTAGAATAACCTAAGGCCCTGAGTATTAACTAAAGATGAAGAAAGTCACTTATAATAGTTTGAACTAAGGGTTTCATATGCAACTGCCCCTAATATAATAAAATAGCCTGAGTATTAACTAAAGATAAAGAATGACATACTTCATCGTAAACTTGATTCAACACAATTTGACCATCAATATTCTCATGCGACCCTTCTCTTCTTGCAGCGATCAAAGGTGCATTGTTAATGTTCTCATTAACTGATGATGTCGTGTATGTGGGGCCTACAGGTGACAATCCACTTGACACTACAGCATGAAATTGAGTTTCTCCTATACCTGCTCAAAATATATTAACAACTTTTCATAACTGGATGGAACCAACCTTTAGTTGCAATAGATAAAAAATTAAAACACAAAAGGAAAATTGATCGGAGTGTTTAATCTAGAAGAATAGTACTTGAGAAAGTGGAGACTCAAATAGCAACATAAAATTTGAAAAACAAAAGGAAGGTACCAGATCAACAAACATAGGAAAATACAAAAGAAACAATAAGGATATGTTACAACATAAAATATATATCCGCAAGTGTAGATTTTGAAGTTACCAGGAGGTTTATTCATGTCCACTGCAAATACCAAGGCAACAGCAGCAAAAGCATTATCAGTCTCGTTGGTGTATCGGAACTCAGAGAAATGATCACCAACAATGACAGTTTCTGGTGGAAGGGCACAATCTACAAAAAAAAAAGTACATATAATTAAGTCAGCATAACAAAGTGAAGTGTTTCTTAAGCAATGCTAACCCATCTTTTCGACAACATCCATCATGCCTGTATAGTAGTTATCCTGTAAACAAACTCTAGTGAGCATCGGAAATGCAACAAAATTACGATAATTGTTGACATATGCACAAATAACATGATGAAAGACTTACACAGTACATTATTATGGCAGCAGGGGAGTTACATCCTGAAATAGAGGTTGAGAACTCCCTAATGTCCGTTACAAATTTGTCAATCATGAACATTTCTGGTTCCTGATACACGAATACACAAACTTATAAACAAGAAAGTTTTAACAAAGTACCAACTAAAGCAATATAAATATATATATAGTGAAAGTGTATCCTACATTTTGCCGTACCGTACGAGCGTACGCACTGTCAAACTTGCAAGTTATAACAAAAGGTCGCATGTTGTAAAATCAGAAGATCGCATTTAAAAAAAAATCCGCATGTTATAAAAATAAAAATAAATCGCATGTTACTCAAAATACCAAACTCGCATGTTATAAACCTTTTTTCGCATGTTGATACTGAATCTCGTACATTTAGTTCGTGATTTGTGGATAACATGCGATTTTGTAATTTTGGGGAGTCCGAGTTTATCAGCCATGCGAATTTATACATGTCCGGGTTTGTATAACATGCGATTTCTAATCACGTACGTAATGTACGTTAAGGCCAATTGTACGATACACTTTATATATATATTACCTTATTTTGCACAAGAAGTGGGATTGCTGTGACTTTCATCCCCGGTAGATATCCAACAGTCAACATGATTATATCAGGGCCATCAGCGCCATCATTATGTTCAAACTGAATCTGCAGATTATTCAATTCATTACTTTCTCAACACCAAAGAATAACAAGCGGTAAATTAGCAATCAAAATAACAGAGACACCCGAGACAACCTCTTTGAATTCATCAGAAAGTGCATCCCTTCCAATTAATCCAAAACTAGAAGCATCATTAGTAATAACCGGAACTTGTGAACCTAATTTTCTACTAATCTGCAAGTCATTCATGTATAAATAATTTATTAGGTTGTCAAATTAATGCTTCACGTTGATCTAAATATAAATTTTACGAAATGAACTTTGTAATGGAAACAACATACGAGGTGGCGAGCCTCTTCGAAAACGTCATAGTCATCCAAATCAAAGCCGAAAAGACCACCAATGGCAGCAATGGCAAAGTGAGGACGAATAGGCTCCGATAGTACTTTATTCACCACCTCTTCTACAGCATCCTGATCATAATTAGGGCTTAAACTATGTCTAATAACAAAAATTCGAGTGTAATTTATGATTAATGTAAAAGTTAGGGTTTGAAAAAGGTAACCTGGAGAGAAGGATTGACGGAGCATGCGGAGGAGAGCTTGGGACGAGAAAGGACGCGTTCGCAAAGGAGGTTCCAGGAGCGGCTGACGCAAGCGGCGGAGGCGAAGGAGGTTGCCGGAAGTCTAGACACGATGCTCTGTAGAAGGTCTTCGCCGATGACATCAATAGCTGCAGCGATTCCGCTATGCGGCGACGCCATTTCAGTGTTTGACGGTGGTTGTTATTTTCAAGAGTGTAATATAAAAAGCTACAAGATTTCTTTCACCTCTAAATATGGCAACAGATGTAAAGGTGGCGTTTTTCTCGGAGGAATTCAATGGAATTTAAAAAATTATAATTTGAATTCCATCTCTTACGTTACGATGTTTGGTTCACAGAATTTGATGGAATTGGAATTAGACATGTATTCCTTCAAATTTCTTTAACTAAAGGAATTCAAAATCTTTCCTATATGTGAATATATGTGAAGGGGTTAAAGTAAATTCATTGGAATCTTCGATTGTTTCGACCAGCACCCTTTCAACTCGTACCATTTCGATCCATACTGGTTTCGATTCGAACCGTTTCGACCCCCGTACCGTTTCAACGCGAACCGTTTTGACCCGTACCATTTCGACCCATACTGGTTTCGATTCAAACCGTTTCGACCCGTACCGTTTCAATGCGAACCGTTTCGACCCATACCGGTTTCGATTCGAATCGTTTCGACCCGTACCGTTTCAACGCGAACCGTTTTGACCCGTACCGTTTCAACCCGTACCATTTCGACCCATACTGGTTTCGATCCGAACCTTTTCGAAGCGAACTGTTTCGATCCGTACCGTTTCGACGCGAACCGGTGGTTGTGGGTGCCGGGGTGATGAATTTCAATTCATTTGACAACCAAACACAACAAAAATGGAATTGAGATTCCAATTCCAACAATTTCCAATTCCAATTGGAATGTTTAAATTCCAAATCTAATTCCTTCAAATTGTAATTCGTATACAAATTCCAATTCCAATTCCAAATCATTCCGTGAACCAAACGCCCCCTGAGTGATTTGGGAGTGATTCACGAAATCTCCTTGATCCGCCATCGAAGATGGAAGCTTCGTTTTATTTTAATTGTGAACTTCATGCATAGTTATTAAACCCTCTAAATTGGAGAAGCTCGTATTGCCCCACCCTTACGTAACAAACGGTGAGACGAAAACCTAGTTGGGCTCGGAACTAAACTTCATTACCTATATCCACCCCATATGACACAAGTGAGAATTAAAGTTGAGTCTCCATTGGAAAACCCAAGCTTCCTACCACTAGGCCACAAGTAGAGAACATACACACTTTTTATTATTACTATAATAATCTACAACGATTAAGCAATTGTATGCGTTAACAGTGGCGAAGCTTGAGATTTCCGACCGGGAGGGGGTCGAAAACGTATATACCCAAAAAAATCTATACGAAAACCATATATATTACACTACTAAGCGAAAAGTTCGGGGGGTCGCCCCCCCCCCCCCCCCGCGGCCCCTTAATAGCTGTGCCCCTGTGTGTTAAGGGGGTAGGGGCGCTCCACTAGTAATGGTTTTCCATCACTCACAACACCCAATCATTTTCCGCCACCTCCACGAAGAATCCCAGTCACTCAACGGTAACAAAATTCAAGTTTCAACGCATGATCATGGCAACGCGTTATAAAGTCCATGCATTGAACACTTGGCCGCCGGCGGTGTATAACGGCCATTAACGAGTGATGGGGTATTTATCACGCGGCGCCCCGGGTCCTCGTAATACATTTCAATTTTCATACCATACATGGACCGTTATCTTTTTATGTTTGACTTTGTTATTTAACTCGTGATCCATTTAAGATTTTGTGTAACTCATGAGTTGAAAATTTCAACTATACAAGAAATAACCCGGTTGGGCTCAGGAATCGAGGAAACCTCACACAAAGCCTAGTTCAAATTTTTCATTGCATATATTCACCCTATATGACACATGTGGAAATTGAACTTGAATCTCTATTGGAAAACCCAAGCCTCTTACCATTAGGCCACAATTAAGGGGAAGAAACATTTAGCTAGCAGTTTCGTTAAGGTTGGTCACTTGAATTAATGTGGAAAACTGTAAGGAATTTCCTAAGAAAAAAAACCATAAATTGATCTTAGCAAATAGACTATCCGTGTGAAGCTTTCTAAACATAATATTCATCTTTACAGATGTTTTTTCACATTTAGGTATAAAAATTTCGTCAAAAATACTGAACATATATAATTAACACTTTCACAAAACGTATACTATTGAAAGATAAGCTTGTTTATGTTCTTTAACTAAACACAATAAATTCTTGTTCACCTTTGTTGATTTAATAATTAATGAACAAAAATAAACAACTAAATGTTTATCACCATTATGAACTATGAAGTATGTGAGATTTTTTTTGGAATATATAACCTCTAATTTATATAGTTTACTGATTGAGAGGATACAATTTATAGTTTAGTGACTGAGAGGGTACAATGGAGTACGATATTAGAACTTATAAGTTTAAATTTCACAAGGAAGAAATTACATGTTAACCCGTAATCCTAGAACATAAAACTACTAGAAAACCATATGATATAAACATTCAAAAACATACATCCCAAATTCCCAATATATTCACGTATCCTTTCTTTCGGGCCAAATCCCAACACAAAAATTACATTATACATAATTAAATAGACAATACCCTCAGGATGCTGCTACTTGGCACTACCTTTTGTCCTTGAGATTCTTTAAGATAGGGGTTAAAACACCACATCCAATCACCTGGCGACAAAGTGTCCCTCCAAGTGTCACACCAGGAAAGTTGTCCAAAAACGGGGAGTTGTCAACGTTTGATTGGCCAAAGAAATTCTCACGACAACAAGTGAATATAAAGCCGCCAAACACCTCATGCTTATCACCACCAATGGTGTTGTTGCCTCTTTGACCCTCAAGGGATGGGCCAAGGGTGTAGTGATGAGCCCATTTATATATACATATATATGTATGTATATGTGTGTTGGATAAGAGAGTAGGCTCGTTGAGCACGGCTTGGGGAGGACGCTGTCACGCTGGAGAGGGACGGACCAAGGGAGCGGTGTGGATGGGCCTTCACGGGGCTCGACGGCCCTCCACCGTCCCCCACACCACACAGCCTTAGTACCCTTTAAATAAACTATGCACTCGTCTCCAAGATATTTCAAACGCCTTTCAAATCTTTGACTCTATCCCGATGGTATTTCAACCAGCAGAACCACTTATTCATGCTCTTTACGAAAGGTCCTTTGAACTTTAGTCCATTTACAACCTCTAATATCATATAATAACAAAATCTCTATTTTACACTTATAAGGTGCATAAAAAACATATACAAATACAATACTTGAAAATTGATTCAACATGAATCCCACAAAACATAAACTAAGCATCTAGAAAAAAGACCATTTTATAGTTAAAATTTTATCGTCTTATCCCGCCAAATCCGAACACAAAACCACATCAATTCCTAAGACATCTTTTTTCATGGATTGTAAGACATAATTAAAAAGACAGCACTATATACATGCAAGCAACAACGCACCGACTTTTGTTCTTGAGGTTCCTTAACATACGGGGTTAAGTCACCACGTCCTATTTCCCCGCCACAAAATGTCCCACCAAGTGTTACACCTGGGAAGTTGTCTAAAAACGGTGAGCTGTCAATGTTTGATTGGCCGAAGAACGACTCACCACGACCACAACATGTGAATAAAAGACCGCCAAACACCTCCCTCTTATCACCACCCACGGTGCTGGTGCTACCTTGATTGGATGATTGACTGAATGATCTCATGTGGTTGGAGACAGAGGCGGCAGAAGATAGAGCGGTGGCGGAATCTGAATGGTAAAAACGGAATGTATCGCCGGTTTTGATGCCCACGTCACCAACAAAAAGATACTCCTGGTTATCCCTGCATGATAATAATACACAGTTAAGAGCCTTAAAGGTGGCAATTTAGTTTTTTTTTTTATTATTATTGAAGGTTTGCACGGGCTGTGTTTTATTTGTAATAGGTTAAGAGAATAAAAACAAAAAAGCGCAAAAATGAAAACGGGTCAAATCACTCAAATGGGTTAAACAGTCACTTGAGGTGTATTTTTAGTACATAAAACCTCCCAAGTTAGTGTATAAGTAAAAAGAATATTACTGAAAGAATATAATTTTGTTATCATATTCATATACAAATAAAACCCTCATTCATCTGTCAAATTAATGATTTTTTTTTGCTATTTAATGTATAACTAGAATTACACGGGTAAATAAGCTAGTCACTCAAAAAACTAAAATAGAATTTTGAACAAGCAGCGTTTCAAGTCAATATAAATTTAACAAAAAGGTATTTTGACCGGTTACCGAACCGTAACCTCTAAGGGGGCGTCTAGGAATCACACAAAAAAAATTAATCAATTTTGAGGGTGTAAATGGACTATCAGATTATTTTAGGGTAATATAATCACTTTTCAATAAACAACAGGAGTGTAGCATATTCAAAAAGTGATTATTGCATTTTGAAACAGATTATCATATTATTGCGTTTTTCAAATCACAGGTAATCAACTTGAGTTACGGATGGAAAATCTGATTACAGAGTGAAAAAATCAGTTTTCAATAATCAATTAGAGAGAAACCTTATTCATAACTGATTACTGCATTTTAAATCGAATAATTGTATATTCAAAAGCAAAATCGTAAACATCACACTAATAAGAAACATATAAAGAGGACATCAACAACTTGTAGTATAATAAGTTGACTACGGCAAGTTGTGAACTATCTTAAGTTGACATATAAGCTATAATTGAAATTGATGATGTATGTGGTTGCTCAAAAAAAGGGATGACATCATATAACAAGAAAAAAAAATTGCGTCTTACCCGAGAACTTCATGGAACGCAAGAGAAGTGATATATCCGACCTTTTCCTCACCAACAGAGCATTTTCTTTTTTTCGTTACGCCAATGTAGAAAGTAGGAAACTGAATTCGGTCTCCTAGCTGCCATCATTTACGAGCAATTAAATTCATAGCACTATGAAGATAGAAGAAGGGCACGTTGCAAGAAAATGTAACATAGGTTAGTCATATTTTCAAAGAATGTAACATTTTCTCTATATACAAAATAATCCAACTTCTAAAAAGACTTCTATTTCTCTATATACAAAATAATCCAACTTCTAAAAAGACTTCCATTTAAGGGTGTTTTGTAAGTTAACCAGCTTTCATATGCCATGTCAAGACTCAAGACCACACTGGTCAAAGTTGCTGGCATGTCATCAGTCACATTATTTTGATTTTGTATGGTTGGATCCGTTTAAGAGAGAATACTATATTTCCTGTATAGAAATGTGACCAAACTATGTTTCACATATAAGCAAGAGCAAATTGTCATTATCGCCCCTAAGGTTTGGTCACTTTGCGACTTTCATCCAAAGGTTTGGTCACTTTTGCGACTTTCATCCAAAGGTTTGTTTTTCTGCATTTGGGTCCTCATGGTTTCAAAATCTTGCCATTTTCGTCCCAGAGGTTTGGCAATTTATTGTGACTTTCGTCCCTCGAGATTTGGCCCTCAAGGACAAAAATGACAATATTTTGAAACCACGGGGACTCGGATTGCAGAAAAATAAACCTTTGGATGGAAGTTGCAAAAATGGCCAAACCTCGGGGACGAAAATGACAATTTACCCTATAAGCAATTTGCCTATAAAAGAATGCCAAATAATATATAAAAAGGTCTTGATATTCATCAAATAATAAACTAAACTAATTTCAGATATATACTTCTATAAGTTCGAAAGATTTCATAATGTCATATTTAGTGAGACAGACTTATAACTTCTGTTATAAGTAACTGATTTTATTTAATCTATTGTGTAAGAGGTAAATATGATATGTTTATCATTCTGAAAGGGTAAATACGAAACTCTGAACTTTTAGAAGAATTTATATGAAAGTATCCCTAATATGTTAGTTACAATGAAGCAGCTTGAGTATTAACAAAAGATAAGGAATAACATACTTCATCATAAACTTGATTCAAAACAGTTTCACCATCAATATTCTCACGTGACCCTTCTCTTCTTGCAGTGAGCCAAGTTAAAGAATCACCGTGTTTCTCTCTAACAGATGCTGCTTTGTATGTGGGGCCTACCGGTGACAATCCGCTTGATAATACGGCATGAAATTGAGTCTCTCCTACACCTGCTCAAAAAATATTAAAAACATTTCATAACTAGATGGAACCAACCGTTAAATGCAACAGATAAAATAAAACTACAAAAGAGAGATGTAAAGTAAAAATACTTGCACAATATATCGAAAAGAAACTAAGAAAGAAACATTAACACTAGCGTAAAATGTCATTTCGTCCCTGACGTTTGGCCAGTTTTGCAACTTCCGTCCAAACGTTTGGCCAGTTTTGCATCTTTTGTCCAAAGGTTTGTTTTTCCAAATCTGGATCCAAAAGGTTTGAAATCAACCCATTTTCATCCGGCTCGTTAACTCCATCCACTTTTCTCCGTTAAGTCAGGGGTATTTCTGTCTGTTTTGCTAACTTAAAGGCAATTTAGTCTTTTTCAATTTTTTGTAAAAAGACCGAATACCCCTGAAAAATTCCGAATTGCCCTTTAAGTTAACAAGCCGGATGAAAATGGCAAGATTTCAAACCTTTTGGATCCAGTTGCGGAAAAACAAACCTTTGGACGAAAGTCGCAAAACTGGCCAAACCTCAGGGACGAAAATGGCATTTTACTCTTAATATGATAAAATAGCAAAATTACTGATAAGATATATACATCAAAAAGTGAAGCTTTGACGTTACCAGGAGGTTTATTCCTGTCGACTGCAAATACGAAGGCAACAGCAGCAGAAACATGTTCTTCATTAACAGTTATGTCCCTTGAACTGCCATTGGTGGCATCGGTATGTCGGAACTGACAACCGCTATCACCAACAATGACGGTTTCTGGTGACATGGCATAATCTACAATAACGAAGAAAAAAACATAAAGTTAGTTATACAAGTCAGCAATTCAGCATCATACATGTAAGTGTTTCTGAAGCAACGCTAACCCAGTTTTTCCATAACAGCTTTCATGCCTGCTTGAAAGTCCTGTAAATAAACTCCAGTGAGTATCAGACATGCAACAAGAAAAGTATTTGTTCGTTTTTGCACAAAAATCACGAGGAATGACTTACACTGAACATTATTATCGCAGCAGGGGATTTACATCCTGAAACAGATGTTGAGAACTCCCTAATGTCGGTTACAAATTTGTCAACCATGACGATTTGTGGGTCCTAATATATGAATACACAGACAATTTTAAAACCAATAACATTCAGCGCTGTAGGAATCGCTAGGCGCTAGTTGGCCGTTGGGGTACAAACTAGCGATTAATCGGGATTAATCGGAATTAATCAGATGGGGATTTTTCTATGTAATTTTTAGTTATTTATATACACACACATTTTTATATGTGGTTTATTAAAGGTAACATATTTTTACCCCTCATTGACCCATTTTTTTAAGTAATTGGCGGGAAATTATAAGGTTTGGTCAAAATTTAGCCAGAATCTGGACAAAATTTGGCCAAAATAGGGCCGCCATTGACCGCCTAGCGATTAATCGGTGAACCACTGATTAGTGATTAATAGGAGACTAGCCGGGATTTTTACAACCATGATAACATTATAAGTTTCATGATTTGTTTAAGAAAGATGAGATTTATAACTTATTACCTCAACTTGCTTTAAAAGCGGGATTGTTGTGACTTTCAACCCCGGTAGAAACCCAACAATCAACATGATTGCTCTGTTCGCACTCTCGGGTAGAACTGGGGGAACATCGGTATCTTCATCCTCCTCAGTAATCTCCCACTGAATCTGCACATCATTCAATTCATTACATTACATTCTCAACACCAAAGAACAACAACCGGTAAATTAGCAATCAAAATAACTAAAAAAACCTCTTTGAATTCATCCGAAATTGCATCCCTTCCAATTATTCCGGACGGATCATTAGTAATAACCGGAACTTGTGAGCCTAACTTTGTAGTAATCTACAGGTCATTCAAAAAATCAGTATAACTTGATTTAATTATGAATTATTTATTTAAATATTGAAAATTCCATAACAAATTTAAATTAGAAATAACATACGAGTTGGTGAGCCTCTTGTAAATCGAACGAAGGGCCAATAGAAGCAATGGCAAAATGAGGACGAATCGGCTCCGATAATACTTTATTAACCACTTCTTCTACAGCAACCTGATCATAATTAGGGCATAAAACATGGCTAATTACACGATTTGGAGTATAATTTGTGATTAATGTAAGAGTTAGGGTTTGAAAAAAGTAACCTGGAGAGAATGATTGAAGGAGCATGCGGCGGAAAGTTTGGGACGGCAAAGGACGCGATCGCAAACGAGGTTCCAGGAGCGGCTGACGCAAGCGGCGGAGGCGAAGGAGGTTGCCGGAAGTCTAGCGACGATGTTGTGAAGAAGGTCTTCGCCGATGAGATCGATAGTTGCAGGCATTTCGATGTTTGACGGTGGCATCTTACGGTGGTGGTGACGGTGGCTAGGTCACGCTTTTAGGGGTCATTTTATTGTGATTCTTGCTTATAAACGGCATATGCAAACAACAAACCGTCAATGAGCTAGCGGTGGAGTGGTAAGAGAGAACCGGTGTTCTAAGTAATCTAGGTTCAGTTTCTGCACTCAGCAGTTTCTGCAGTGATCGCTAGTTCGATCCTTGAACTGAGCGAGTTTTACATCACTGCACTGTCGTGCCTTCGAGCGAGTGTTCACGGGCTTCGGCCTAGGTGAGGGTTTCTCCGGTTCGGAAGGCGAGTGTATCCCGATGTGGTGAATTTCGCCAGTAGCCCATTTGAAGGATTTGTTGGTCGTTCAAAAAAAAATGCCATGTGCAAACTTATTTTGTTTGAAGACGTAAACCAAACTGAACCGAACCGAACTAAATTAAAAAAACGATGGTTATCTATGTCTTGCACTTAACCCAACTCATTTACAATTTTAGCTCAGTTTTGTTTAGCTTAGCTTGATCCCATAACAAATAATGGTTATTGAGTTTTCCGATCAAAATAAAAAACTGAGCTGAATTTGCATTAGGTTTTGAACTACATATTTGATTCGGTTTAAGGTGAATAAACCAAAAACGATTAACACCCCTAAGCTTGTCACTCAAGATTATGCCGCTACTTGTTTTAATTCAAGCCCATGTCACGGCTTAAATTATATATGAAAATAATGAGGTTTTGAATTATCATCTTTAATCTGTTTAATAAACATGTTTTGTGAGAGTTTACATCTATAATGGTTTCTAATTAGATAATTTGTTTTGTTGATATATTTAACTACTAGTCTAAGTACCCGTGTAATACACGGGTGGCTTAACACCAACTAAACACATACAAAATTATAAACGTTTAAGCGTTAAACTGTGATTTGGTAACCATAATATTTTGAGACTGTTGAACAAATCCCAATACTACATCTCCCTAATGTTCGTTACATAATAAGTTTTTGTTAACTAAATCTTCATGATGTTTTCATGCCTTTTGGCCAATAAGACTTCTGAATATCTTTAAAAATTGAAATCTCTTCTAATGTGTGCAATAAAAAATGTTCATGTTAAAAAGGAAACGGGAAGCAAGGTTTTAGCAATAACAGAAAAAAAAAAAAAACGGTTTTATATTGGCAATAAGATGGGTAATAAAAAGACAAATGGCAAAACACGGGTTGCTAAACAAAAAACAATTTATACTTTAATGCGTAAATACTTTATTACAGGTTCGTTCGAATAGAAACAAAAATGATAGAAAGTACGTGAACTAAGATAAATAGATGATAAACATAAAAAATTCACAAGCCATTGAATATCTCTTTATATACAACATTCATTGTTTTATTTGTAGGTCTGCCTTCATTGTCAAGTATTAGTATCTTGATTTCATCTCGTCTTGTAACCCTGGATAAAGCTACGTACAATTGACCATGTGTGAAAACTGGTTGTCTTAAGTACAAACCAACCTTAGATAGCGACTGGCCCTGGTTTTTGTTGATCGTCATCGCAAAACATACCGTTATTGGAAATTGCCTCATTTGAAATGCAAAAGGAATCTTTTTGTTCGAAGGTACCAAATTCATTCTAGGTATGAATGTCCGAGAACCAATATTTCCACCTGAAATTATCTCAGCTTCAATTACACGGCTGTAAAGTTTTGTAACCTTTAATCTTGTACC
This sequence comes from Helianthus tuberosus, assembly GCA_030545235.1. NCBI lineage: Eukaryota > Viridiplantae > Streptophyta > Magnoliopsida > Asterales > Asteraceae > Helianthus > Helianthus tuberosus. Next base: position 183,701,597 of record CM060357.1, read on the forward strand.
GTTACACAAACCATTTCGTTGGTCAATATTTCGTAACAACATTACTGTAACACCAACTTTAAGCACTAACCTATGATTTGGTAATCCAGATACTTTAAGACCGTTCAACACGTCGGGTGAGTATATTTTTTGCTGATCAGCATTGCCATCTTCAGTAGGGCATAAACTGTCAGAACTAAGATACTCTTTTTCTTCACCTGGGAACAGTGCCAACAATCTGTCATTAATCTCATGAACAACCTCATTCTTAGGCCCAAGTATAGCTCTAGTACTAAAGTAATTACGATCATTGTAGTTTTCCAAGATTGACGGATAGACAAAATCAATCAGGCTAGAAATTGGGTTAGATGTGCTGTCAATTAAAAACTCATGTGGTATTTCAATTATTGCTTCTCCATCATTCGAACCACCAACATTTCCCTCACCAACGTCCAACAACCATTTTGCAAAATTATTGATCTCTTCAACTTCAAATGTAGGTCTTCCAACGGTTAACCTCATGTTTCGAGTTAAAGTCAACAACTTACACTTCCTCCACAGATAAGACGAACATAATGAGGCATTCACAATTTCTTGTCGTCCACCGTTTGGAACAACAAGTAATATTTGCCTAAAATCACCACCAAAAACAATAACCTTACCTCCAAACAGAACATCAGATCTGCATGAATTAGAGATATTGAAAATGTCATGTATAGTTCTATCCAAAGCCTCAAATGCATGTTTATGAACCATAGGAGCTTCATCCCATATAATGAGTTTGGTCTGTTGTAGTAATTTAGCTACATCATCGTCAGGTTTAATGTGACAAACGGAATCCTCATTAAGATTCAAAGGTATATGAAACCTAGAATGCGCCATTCTTCCTCCATCCAACAACAATGATGCAATTCCGCTAGATGCAACGTTTAATACGATCTCACCTTTTGACCTAATTACAGCAGACAATGTTTTCCATAAAAATGTTTTACTAGTTCCGCCATAACCATAAACAAAAAATACTCCTCCATTGTTTCCATCAACTGCGTTCATAATTTCTTCATATACTGAACGTTGTTCATCCGTTAACAAATTCACCTGACCTTCATAAACATTTTGTAAATCTGTTCTATCGTATGCAAGCTCTTCGTTAATCAATCGGCAGCAAAAGTTATCTAAAGATGAAGTATCTGGGTAAGGCATTGATACAAATCTACGAAGCGATGAATTATTTCGAGTTAAAAACTTCTCAATTTCGCATAAAACATAGTTCTTTAGTTGCTCATCAGGAATTGATAAAGCTGTAAAAAATGAAAATAACATATAAATTTAATGATAAATTTTTAGTAACTGTAACAAAAAAAAATTAAATTTATAATTTTACCTGAAATACGATGATGCTTTGAGAATCAGTAAAGAAAATCATCTGTCATATACTTCCATGTGCTTTCCCAGACTACTTCAGGTCTAGATAAAGTGCTTGACAGTAACATGGTGGCGAATAAATTGCGAATATAACATGCACTACCTGATATATTTGCTTCTTTGATGGCCTCAATGTACTCTGAGTCGTCATCCAACAAACCAAGCGCATGGCAAGCATCTCTAAAAGTATTGTACACTCGACCATTAACTGTTTTAATATCATCAAACGATGTTGGTCCTTTAACTTTGTTAAGAAGAATTCTTAAATAGTACGCTTCATCGGTAGACGGAGAAACGGAATGAATTGTGCCAATTGTTTTTCCTTTTATTCTCGGAACCCATACACGCTGGTCAAGCTTCCACACATACCAACGTGGAAACTGTACATATGTTAGTGTACGTGCAACGGTGTCGTTAGGATCTTGATTACGTTGCATCCAAGACAAAAACATTGATGAGTTCACATATGGCTTGTTTAGGACGTGATTAATATCTTCATCAGGACCGAAATAAACTGTTTGTTGTCCAGGAAGATGGAAAGGCAACCTCATAACAGAAGGACTCCTATAATTAACTTCATTCGAAAAAATCCTCCAAGAGGCTTCACAAGCCGATATATACCTACAATCATAATACTCTTTAATTTCATCATTTTCTGCTTGCTCGTTTTCATTATTGCTCGAAACCACAACAACTGTTGCTCTATCAGGGCCTTTATTAATATACTTGAACAAATACTTTATTGACGCCACTTGGTTGCACCATTCAACGTTTATATGCGCCTGATATCTTTTCAAAAGTTTTTTGTTGTAAGGTACAACACTTCTGTTGTCTAACTCAATTCTATTTTTTAAAACGAAATCACCGTCATCTCTTCTTCTGTATAAGGGAAATCCGTTAGAATCCAAGGTTGACTGATCTTGAAATTTCTTGGGAAAACCTTTTGAACATTTTCTATCAACCATACATGGAGAGCTCATTCTAGCGTTACCACATGGACCGTGAATCATATGGTCTTTCACAAGCGTATATAGTTCCGGGTCTTCGTTTATATCAGGGATTTCTGCAGAAATAAACTGATCAACATGGTCTACAGTTGGAAGTTTGTAATCATTTTCCATGAATAAGCATATATGCGCATGAGGCAATCCTCGCTTCTGAAACTCAATAGTGTAAACAACTACACAAAAAAGTTAAAAATTGTTACATATCATTCAGATCATGTTTTAAAAAGTAAATTTAATAACATACCAGCTGCAGCTTTTCCAATCAAATGACGGTCTTTCAAATCTTTGCAAATTGCATCCAGCTTTATTTTAAACATTCGCGATAGAATATCAGGCCTATCCTCCGGATTAAGATTTGTGTCCTTAAGAAACCTTTGAACCTCCGGCCACTTGGGATTGCAGGTAATGGTTATAAAAAAGTCAGGATAACCATATCATTTACAAATAGCCATAGCGTCTAGATAGTTTTGCATCATATATCGTAACCCGCCTGTAAACGAAGATGGAAGGAAAATACGTTTTCCAACCTTGGACAAATCTTGTTGGCCGTTAGATCTTAGTTTGCGGATACTCTCGTATGTATCAGACCTGAGATCATGTTGCTGAAATCTTATAAAGTTAAGTCGCTCGCTCTCAATCATCGTATAAGCATCAACCAAGAACTTTTGGAATAACCGTCGAGAATTTAGAATCAATGAAAACTGGTTACTACGATCTTGTACACGATACGCAAAGAACTCTCCCATTGTACAATTCGGATATTTCTTGTTAGTAACTTCAATGACACCCCTATGGGGTATGTCAATTCTGTAACCGTCGTCTCCATATGGGAACAAAATAGGATACTGAAGTGCAAGATAGGAAGGATGCAACTCACTTATTATTTTTAATGACCCAGTTTGTGTCTCGACAACGATATCTCTATTCTCAATAGTGTTATCAATATCTCCAACAATAAGAGCGGCAACCTCGGAGGAAGTAGGTAAGTTATAAGTCCGACCATCTTGTTCTCTTTTCCCAATAAGGCGAAGCTTCAAAGTAGTATTAGGATTCTCTTGGAAGCAATCTCTAACCATCCTATAAATTTTCACAAGCACATTATTGGCATCCAACATTGCTTTGATTTGTTGTATCAACTTATTATCAGTTTCGTCTGAAGAAGTTGATGAGGAAGCATCGTCTAAAGACCTGTTTCATAAAATTGACATAGTAAGTAAATATATAGTTAAAACAAATGTTATAAAAAAATAAGTTTTTGCATGATACCTAAAAACTGATTGCCTGTTTGCCAACTCATTTTCAGTATCGTATATGTATAACTGACAAAATTTAGGTTTCCCTCCGTTTTCTGGCCCAAGACTACCAATAGCATGATAATTTTCACCACTAATTCTGTAGCAAAAAGGAGCATTACCAGTATTAACGGTGTGGTCAACCTTACCACCCATTGACGTAAACGCAAACATAGAATTGTAACGTCGAATGTTCTTCAAAAAGTGCCTGCTTTCGTTATCATTGGACATGAATTGACTTTTATAATAAGGTGTCGCAGATTTGTAATCAGGTAACACAACTTTGGCATAACCACAACATAACATATGGCATATTTTGCCACCCTCTTTTCTTCCGTTTCCTTTCTCTGCATCCCATAAGTTTGCATAACAAACTTCACAAGTAATAACTTGATCACCATGATCCAAATAATATGTTAAAACATACAATATTAGAGTTATATATACAACATTCATTAAAATAATAAGATATACATATTTATAAGTTTATATTTTTACATTATGTAGCAATACTTATAAACAAACCTAACCTGTAGAAACACCTTTATAAGGATCTCGTTCTACGGTTTCCTCTGTGGTCAAGTCGATCATTGGTATAGGAGATGAAATACGTGGTTTGCATACCAACTTACGTTTCCCAAATGATAGCTGATGGAGAGTGTGAAACCCGAGTGTTAAAGTGCTTATATTACGCGTGTTATTGTGTTTTAAGCAATTATGTACGTTGAATATAGTAACTACGAGGGTATGTGGTTTTACAGGTTAATCGGCCTAATTCGATAAAGATGGAGTGAGAGGAGATGTTGCGGAACGCTCGAATATGATAAGCAAGGATGTTTGTCGAGAGAAATCATATCATTCGAGACTTGTTCGGGGCCGAAATATAGCTTGGATACACGAGAAACGCGAGATATTAAAGTCCAGAGGTATAAATTGTCATTATATGAAAGTTATATGTGAAGAGAAAGGAAAAGGGTTCTTGACGTAGGTTACGGTGCCAAGGCCGTAACTTACGGTTTACATGTGCTGAATCAGAAAACAAACAGAAGGTTCGTAGCGTAACTTACGTTATAAAACGTAGCCTACGGTATTTTGTATTCATATGCACGTGCAAATAATAAGTAATGATGGAAGCACACTTGGACTTGGCTAGAGAATTTGAAGGGCTGACAACACATGTGATCATTATTAATTTTCATCATCCAAAATTAATCTGATCACTTTTTACGAATTGGAGATATTGAGGTGAACAAAAAGTGGCGGCACATCAAAATGATGTATCATCCAACATATTAATCTCACATATACAAAGAAAGTCAAGTGGGCCAACATACACATGTGAACAAGGGGCCAACATCATGAAAAGAGGGTCTTTATTGGGCCGACATAGTTGGATCACTTCCATAGTCAACCTAGTCAATCAAATCATCATTAAAAAAGTTCACATGTGAACATAGGGGGCGAGATTGGCAGCTTATTCTTTTTACGAAACTTTTTGTGCAATTAATTGAATCTTGATCATCCATCACAATTTAATATATATACACGCATGCAAGAGGCAGTCACGTGGTGTGAATAGGAGTGGACCTTTGGTGTTACAAAACAATATCATCACACATGCGCAGACTTGGATTGGGCCGATAACAAGAACAATATTATTGGGCTTGATTGGCGGCTGGACTTTTGTGAAGGAATAGGCAGCAAGGTTTGGAGTTTTTAAAGGAGAATATAACATCACATCCAGGATCGATCTTTGGACGGCAGAAGGGGGGCACGAGGATAGAGGAGGCAGACGAAGATCAATCTTACCAATGACCGGCTAGTATTTTATGGTTTCCTCCGGATGGAGGGTTTTTGTAAGTTAGGTTAAACTATGTGTTTGCTATAATCGTTTTGACTTGGTGATCTAAGCATTCGATGCTTTTCACTTTGATTTGATTTATTGATTGTAGACAATTGCATTTATTTAAACCTTAATTTCTAAGCATTCAGTTCCCGAAAGTTCTAGTAATTGGGATATATTTGACATGGGGTTAGGGTTTGTAATTGTAATTGATAATCATTCGATAACCTCCCGTTATGTATTGACCGGAGTACTTAGTCGTTGGTTATCACAATTGATGAATTAGGTTAAACACTTATGTCTATGTGAGTGTTTCGATTAAACACATAATTGAATCTAGCTATAAAACCTGAAATCTGGAGGAACCGTTGTTCTTTCTATTGATTTAAATCTCACATTTAGTTTGTAATTTTTAGTTAATCCACAAATCAAACAATCATCAGTTTATTTTTTTATAGTTGTTAATAAATACTTAACATTACACACTTTCCACAATCCTCCTCTGGTTCGATATCCGACTTATCCTATCTACATAGTTTAGTTGGTTTTTGCATGTCACTAACGACAGACATCAAAATGGCGCCGCTGCCGGGGAGGCGTGCGCAAAGTGTTTAGTGTTAAGTTTCATAAAAAAAAAAAAAACCTAAAATTTTTTTTTTTTGTTTTTATTTTGTCATCTTATTTGTTCGTGATTTACGTGGGTAGTTGAGCTGTGTTTGTGCAGGATGACAGATCTTACTATATTTTGCGGCTCTTCTACATGTATTTTGTGCGGGGAACCACTTCACCCGTGTATCGGTTGCCGCGAGGCCCGATTTAAACGGGAAAGAGCGAAATTGGAAGAATCATCGATGCCTTGCTATGGTAATCCTTCCTCTCCACCATATTTCTATGATTCTGATACAATGGTGGAGGATGGTTATTACTCTGACGGATGGGATCAGGACGAGGATGTTTATTATGAGCCAAGGACGGATGGACGATGTTTCTGTTGCGGTCGTTATCATAATTCTGTTTATGAAGATGTGTGCGCGGTGTATTTGGAAAATCCAGAGTATTGGAATAAAAAAATGATGGATGCGTACATCTCAACACCGTATCAGGGATACCGACAGTATCATCCCGAGGAATATTCTAAGCCCGAGGGTGTGTATGCTTATCAGACCGAGGAGGAGAAAAAGCTTGCTATGTTGGAAGCGAGTTTGTCCAAACTCGAGCAGTATTTATTAGCACCCAACCTTTCCGATGAAGATCGAATCAGCTGCCTAGTTTCCAAGTGTCAGAAGTTAAAAATGAAGATAGAAATAGAAGAGCGTCTCTCACCATTACCTGTTGATATTAGAGATTATTCTCACATGGAGGATGAGGTTGTGGAGGATAATACCACAACAATGAATCCTTTATCTGATGAAGAGTCACCGGTGGATCAGATGGTGTGTGAGGATGATGAGGCAGAGCAGCCTGATGAGATGAATATGTGTACCGAACCTCTTCCCATATCAATCATTCCAATTAACAAGTGTGGGGAAGAGGGTTCGAGGAAGAAGATGAGAAGGGTGAAGCTACAAGACATCAGTGTATATCTCGTGAAGTGGATCAGCGAACCCCGCATGTGCTTTCTGAACATGCCAATTATACTGACGAGCTTATGGAGATGGCATGTAAATTTCCGGGCATTCATTGGAAATACATTAGGTAAGTGTGCATTGAGACCACCATAGCGCATATCAGGTATGGTCTGGCTGAAGACCTTTAAACTTAGCGCTCTCGGGAGGCAGCCCGAGGATGTAGAGTATTGTATTGTATTTGTTCTTTTGTTTTGTTTTGTTTTGGTGTTGGTTCTGTTTTGGCAGGTTACTACGTTTAATTCCCGCGGATGTAAAGATTCAAGTGTGGGGATGTTTGGCAACATCCCCGATGAGATGTCAGAGAATCCAAGAGAAGTTTACGGCCCTGTCTGATCGCAACAGTTACACCGCCACAGACACTCACTTGTTTTCTGATCAGGTGCATGTGTTTATCTATCCTGTGTTTTATTTGTTTTTGTCTACTTGGTGGTGTGAATTTTTGTGTTGGGAGTGGTTTCTTTGTGTTGAGTCGTCTAGGTTGTTAGCCGTTCATGGTCTGTGGGTGGTATCTCTCGGGTTATGACTATAAATTGCACCATACATTGGGGACAATGTATCCCAAGTGTGGGGATGCGGTAACTCGAGAAAGGGTTGGTAAGATTGTTGATCTTAAATGTTTGAATGGTTGAAATTGCTAAAAATTGAAAAATTTTGAAAATTTTTGTCTCAAGTATACTTGAACTTCATGAAAACCAACATTTTCAATCGCTAAAGGGTTCCTACTTATATTAAACTAACTTAGATCCCTAGTCATGGTTGTCCCTTTAAGTTTCATGAGAGTATTTCTGACATGTTTTTAGAGAATAGTTGAAAAGAGATGCCTAACTAGAGGTAACATGCTTTAGGAATTACACATGCTACGTGTCGGCAACCCTTATTCCTTTTGTTCGGTGAGATATTTGAGCCTACTAGAATGTTACTTGAATTACAATAAATATTCATTTGTTGAGTGTAGGCCATATGTTGCTTTGTGTTAGAACTTGTGTAGTTTGATACGTGCCGAGACTGTGGTTTAGCGTATACACATCGATGATAAAGGCATTAGGATCCATTCATTGTTCTATATGTTGATTGTTGATTCCACCCATCTTAGTTAACCATGTTGAGCCTTATACCTTTCGTTTGTTACACCTTTGTTGACCTGTTTGATTACCAACCATGAATGACAATTATGTGTTAGAATTGTTGAAAAAAAAAAGAAAAAAAAAAGAAAAGAAAAAATGAAATGAAATGAAAAAAAAAAGAGAAAAGAAAGAAAAAGAAAAACAAAATCATTGTTATGTTCGTGTTAAATAAATGGGTTGAAAATACCCAAAGTGTTAGTAGTTTTATTGTGAATAAGTTGTCATGGTTTGGTATATTCATTTTTGTTCACCATATAAATATGAAAAGCCAAAAATATTCCCTACCTTTACCCTTAACCCAAAACCCAAAAGTCCTTTTGATATGTGTTACGTTATTTGATACAGTGGAGGTGTGATTGCTATACAAGCTTATGATTACAAGGTAGCATATTTGGTATTGAGCGAATTACATACTAGTATTGAGCGAATTACATACTAGCACATTACACGCTAGTCTTGATTGAGCCGAGAGGAGTGATCATTGTGAGGGGCGTGTGGCATGTGTGTAGTAATATAAGCATGTTAGTCTTAGTTAGGTAAGTCTTAAGCTGTTTTAAATGCGTATCATTTATCTGTCAGATTGTCAATCACGATTGTGTCAGTCTATGGGACGGGTATGACTTGGGACCTTAAATTGCTAATTCGGTAAGGGATTTAATGGTGATTTGTTAATATGGTGAGTAATGTTTGCAATAGTTGCTTGAGGACAATCAATGTCAAGTGTGGGGATGTGATGGAGAGTGTGAAACCCGAGTGTTAAAGTGCTTATATTACGCGTGTTATTGTGTTTTAAGCAATTATGTACGTTGAATATAGTAACTACGAGGGTATGTGGTTTTACAGGTTAATCGGCCTAATTCGATAAAGATGGAGTGAGAGGAGATGTTGCGGAACGCTCGAATATGATAAGCAAGGATGTTTGTCGAGAGAAATCATATCATTCGAGACTTGTTCGGGGCCGAAATATAGCTTGGATACACGAGAAACGCGAGATATTAAAGTCCAGAGGTATAAATTGTCATTATATGAAAGTTATATGTGAAGAGAAAGGAAAAGGGTTCTTGACGTAGGTTACGGTGCCAAGGCCGTAACTTACGGTTTACATGTGCTGAATCAGAAAACAAACAGAAGGTTCGTAGCGTAACTTACGTTATAAAACGTAGCCTACGGTATTTTGTATTCATATGCACGTGCAAATAATAAGTAATGATGGAAGCACACTTGGACTTGGCTAGAGAATTTGAAGGGCTGACAACACATGTGATCATTATTAATTTTCATCATCCAAAATTAATCTGATCACTTTTTACGAATTGGAGATATTGAGGTGAACAAAAAGTGGCGGCACATCAAAAGGATGTATCATCCAACATATTAATCTCACATATACAAAGAAAGTCAAGTGGGCCAACATACACATGTGAACAAGGGGCCAACATCATGAAAAGAGGGTCTTTATTGGGCCGACATAGTTGGATCACTTCCATAGTCAACCTAGTCAATCAAATCATCATTAAAAAAGTTCACATGTGAACATAGGGGGCGAGATTGGCAGCTTATTCTTTTTACGAAACTTTTTGTGCAATTAATTGAATCTTGATCATCCATCACAATTTAATATATATACACGCATGCAAGAGGCAGTCACGTGGTGTGAATAGGAATGGACCTTTGGTGTTACAAAACAATATCATCACACATGCGCAGACTTGGATTGGGCCGATAACAAGAACAATATTATTGGGCTTGATTGGCGGCTGGACTTTTGTGAAGGAATAGGCAGCAAGGTTTGGAGTTTTTAAAGGAGAATATAACATCACATCCAGGATCGATCTTTGGACGGCAGAAGGGGGGCACGAGGATAGAGGAGGCAGACGAAGATCAATCTTACCAATGACCGGCTAGTATTTTATGGTTTCCTCCGGATGGAGGGTTTTTGTAAGTTAGGTTAAACTATGTGTTTGCTATAATCGTTTTGACTTGGTGATCTAAGCATTCGATGCTTTTCACTTTGATTTGATTTATTGATTGTAGACAATTGCATTTATTTAAACCTTAATTTCTAAGCATTCAGTTCCCGAGAGTTCTAGTAATTGGGATATATTTGACATGGGGTTAGGGTTTGTAATTGTAATTGATAATCATTCGATAACCTCCCGTTATGTATTGACCGGAGTACTTAGTCGTTGGTTATCACAATTGATGAATTAGGTTAAACACTTATGTCTATGTGAGTGTTTCGATTAAACACATAATTGAATCTAGCTATAAAACCTGAAATCTGGAGGAACCATTGTTCTTTCTATTGATTTAAATCTCACATTTAGTTTGTAATTTTTAGTTAATCCACAAATCAAACAATCATCAGTTTATTTTTTTATAGTTGTTAATAAATACTTAACATTACACACTTTCCACAATCCTCCTCTGGTTCGATATCCGACTTATCCTATCTACATAGTTTAGTTGGTTTTTGCATGTCACTAACGACAGACATCAATAGCCTTGGCAAATTACAATTCAAAGATGATGTGCGGGTGGTTGATGTGATGCCAGTTGAAATATTTATTCTAAAACCATTTGCTCTCGTTGTAAGATTGCTCGTACTACAACTAATGTTACCTAGTACAATTAACAAAAAGCATAGTCAACATATCGATGCAAAACAATACAAACATAATAAAATATGTAAACATTAAATTAATAAATTACTTACATGTTACCATACTTGAGGGACTTTGAGTAACATTATTAGCCACATCAGGAGTGGATTCAAAATTGTGACAACCAATAACATTGACTATGTTATCCGATGTAACACCTATGGTAGTAGATCTTCTTTTGTCAATAATAGATCTAGGTAATCGCATGTTATCTCTATCCTTGCTTTGTAGAATTCGAGACACTAATAGAAAATAATAAAGCACAAAAAATAAATACATTGTCACGTATTTATATAAAATTTAATTCATACTAAACGTAATTGAAATAATATATAATAAATTAAACAAAAGTATAGCTTATAAATAACATACCATCAGGTGAAACTGGACGATGTTGTGTAACACACGGAGTGGAAGTGGAATTAATATTGGTGGATACAATATTGAGGGATGACGATGTTGTTCCTCCATTTGATCTCTTATTATCCAAGTATAATTTCCTTAATTTCCTTCTATGAGAAGCCTCGTCTTGAGTAACAATTGGGATGACAACTAACAGAAAATCGTATATATATATTCACAAAATTATAATAAAAAAACAAAAACAAATCAAAATAGTTAGTTGTAAATCAAGAAAGGATAATTTTCATTTTGTTATAAAAATATATAGCTAAAATAATACCATTGGTTATGCTTGATAAAGGTCTTCTGCCTCGTCGAACTTTGAAAAGACATAAATAAAAAATTGGAAGAATTAATAAACAACTGGAGCATAATAGTTAGCTAACTAAGTAGGCGTAAAAGAATCGAAATGGATAATGAAAGAATTAGTGTTATACCGTTAACAATGTCAGTGGATGTGTTTCCATTTCGGTGAACTGCGCATAAAAAAATATATATATACTCAAATAGTTGTTAAAATAATTATCATGTGCTAGCTAATTTTACAGTTATTGTTTTTTAGGAATGAGTAGGAAAAAAGTTGAAAAACTTTAAATAACTTACCGTCCTGAGTGTTTTCTTTATCAATGTCATTGTATACGGAGTCAGTCTTTGGTCGTTTAGGCATTGCTGGCAATTTAAAAAAAAAAAGTGTTACAATAAAGAGTTGATATGTTGGATCACATGTTAAGTAATATTTAATCAATGCAGATTCAGATATAAACTCTAACTAACCATTATGGTGGTAATTGTGTACATCGATCTCTATTTTATACGGACTCATAAATCATAAAATTTATGTCAACGGATATAAACAAAAAACGGTTACACACCAGTCTATATTAACAATAGAATACATTAACATTAATGAACAAAAATTAATATGAAAAACATCATAATTTATAAAAACAAAATAAAACCAAAAACTTCTTAAATAAAGTAAGTAATTGGGAACAATAAAAACAAAACCAAAACAAATTATATAAGTTCTAACTAAAAGGAGAAATAATAGTCTCTGTAAATAACGCTCCGTTAACTCCGTTAAATGTATCAACATCTTGTACATATTCCAACTCTTCGTCGTTAGTTTAACAATAACCATATGTCCCATTCACTCATTAAAATCCATGTGTTGTACTCCATTATATGTGGTTAGTGCCGCCTACTTTGGAAAGAAACTGTTTGAGAATTCTGAAAAGATAAAACCTTATGCCATACTTCACCTTCGAGTTTGAAGAGTTCAACAATAAGCTCTTCAGGTTCGGAAACAACAAACATGTGAATCTTCCGGTTTAATGTGATAAGATGCCCTTGGCTAGGAATAAGATCTTTACTCAAAGGAAAATTAATAAGTTTGAATGTTTCAGATAAAACATCAAAAGCGATTATAAACTTCTTTCCAATTACCCACCAAGATTGTGAAACAATGAAGTATACGGTCTTAGCAGATAGTGTTCCAACAGACCACGCATAAGAACTTGAACCAAAGTTAGTTGCATTCAAGAATTCGACATCTCTCCATATACCAAAACGTCGAGAATAGACACTTGGAAAGACATTATTGTATCGACGTTTGATGTGGAGTACTTTAAGGTCGTTAGATTGATCGTAGTAGATAGCACCAGTATCATATTCGTGATCGTATCCATGTTTAGGGTAGTCATCAGATAAAATAGTATACCAATTAGTAGTTGGATTCCAAATGATAAGTTTACTAATACAGTAAACTAATAAAAGTCCGTCGAGAGAAGAAAGAAAACACAATGATAGTGGTGGAGTCTCGAAAGGAAAAGATATACTTTTTGTTGAACCAAATTCAATCTTGCCACAAATTACGTTATCAACATCTATTGACATATCATTCAAAGATATTAGCTTCTGGTTTTTAGCTTTATTAAGGCATGCACAATGCAACATGGCAAACTGATTAGTTGATAGTTCCGCACACCATGCTTTACTAACACATTTGAATTGACAAATTGATTTTGCAGGGAGCCTAGACAAAACTTCCACGACTAAGGTGTCAAAATCAATAGCTTCCATGATCTGAACTTCATCGGAAGAAAAAAATATGAAATACATAACGATGATGAATTGTGTATATCTATATATATATATTAATATAAAGATACATTCTAATGCAGGCATGTAACTTAAGTGAATGCTAATATGCAAAAACAACTATTGTGAAAAAAAAACATATAAGTTCAAATAAAATGAAAAATCATTAGCATAACAATAGATTGAAATACAAACTAAACAAACTAACCGAGTTCAAAGGTTGAATCAACATGAGTAAATTAGCACCGGAAGAAACGTGTTTTGATAAATTCTTATTGAATCAGTCAATAAGAAATGAAAAGGTGATATAGAACTAACAAATTGAAACCAACTCTATATCAATATATAGAGATAGATGCTACAAAAAAAATGGAAATATATTTATGTACTATCTTACTTTTGGAAGTGATTAAATTGTAATATAGATTTCCATAAATAAAGTTACTTACCTTATATTCAAGATTTTTTAAGGAAATGAGATTGATCACATTTTTCAAATTAAATAAGAAAATTGTATTGCGAAATTATATGAAGATTGTAACTACTTATTAAAATAGACATATCAAACACTAACACCATTGAACCTATTACAAAATATGTTATTTGTACCATTACAAAACATCTTCATAAACTAAACCATAGTAAACTAAGCAAACTTTTCATGTCCATCAACCCAACCACCAAAATGTATCTATTTAAAAGACTAATAAACAACTTACCAAACCATAGATGTTTTAAACAAAATGTATACCAGTGTTCCTTAGATCGAGGTTACATCATTCAACACAATTTTCCTCTGTGAAGTTACATATGTGAAGTGCAGCATGTGTCCAAACTGCAACTGGTTATCTTCCATGAATTTCCTCCAATCATCAACGGCGTAACGTAACGTACCACCGTTTAACTCAGTCTTTGTTTCGTAAACTTCAACATCACCATTCATGTTTTGCACAGATAGAGGTTGCAAGTTTTCAGACAGGCCTGCTCTATTTACAACCTCAACAGGAAGCCGCTAAATGCGTTTAAAGAAAGCAAAATATAAGTGAACAGAAAAAATGAAAAAAATATGATGGTAAATCATGTAAAAAAAACCTACCAGCCTATGTTCTCCTTTACGACTAAAGTTGAAGAATTCAGGATCCATGCCGACACCGGAAACTTTGCTTGCATTCCTTGTAACCTTCTTTCGATGCTTCACATTGTGAACAGCAGTTAACCGTTTCTTTGCCTTGTTTAAGAAAAAAATATATAGAGGTAGTTAACACCAAATATAGTATATATTGTACAATTAAAGTTATATTGTATAAAGACTATTTATAAAATTGGATAACATACTGCTTTGGCTGGCAAACAATTATTTTACTTAAAGAAATTTACAAATAATAAATACACTTTGTACGACTTATAAACAATTTAGAACATTGAATCTAAACGTATTCACTTTTTACTAAATTAATACTCGTTTCATTCTACTTGAACATGAATCTCAACAGATTCAAGTTGACCACAAAAGCTAAAATATGAAAGATTCTATAATTTGAATTTTAAAGTTGTTATTCACCAACAATTATAAATTTTCTATCAAACGTTATGAATATGACTAAGCAAACAATGACAATAAAAACGGATATTAGTAAAATTAATAAAAATACATTAAATATTTAATACCTTGACAGTTTCAGCAGATGGACGATACAGAATAGAATCAAATTTTGTAGAACGTTTTCGGCCTTTGCATTCTTTGTTCAAATTCTCGACTGTGTCGGATCCGTCAGCAAAAAGTTTAGCTTTTCCTTTTCCTTTAACCTGTTGTGAAAGAATAGAGTTAGCACATCAATTATTTTACATCTTATATGTTTTTATAAATTTATAGCTAAAACTATAGTGCATCATATTTCATATACAAAATATAATATATTTTGACAAAAAAACGGCTAAAAACCAACCCAGACCGACTTTCAATTCGATCTAATCAAGCTGCAGTTTATTTTTCTAATATACTAAACTTATTAAATTAATAGTACAATGTCATCAGTACTGAAATACTATTTGACTGCTAAACCTAGGAAATAAAAAATGTAGTTGTTAAACCTCCAATACAACTAATATGAGCATTGAAACTATTTCATGTACCTTACGTGTCCAGCAAAATTGATTTAACAATGTGTTTGTACAAACAAACAACCAAAAAATAGCCTATAACACTAACGATATAGATGCAACCTTAGGTTTCAAATCAGTACTAAAGTTCGTATCGGTTAATTGAAGCTTGAATTTCTAAACATGAGTTTTAATACGCAATTATCATAAATAAATTAATATAAATATATGTTAGTGGTGGTAAACTTACATCTTGCATTACTGTTCCTGATGGACTTTCATCCTCCTCTATGTCCTGGAAAACATCATTTTGAAAAAAAATAAAAGACGGGTAAACATGGATACAAAATGTATTAATTAATAGATACAAACCTTCAAAAGCATTTTAAAGTAATCGGCCTTAGAGATCTGAAATACATCATCATCATCGGATTCAACCTTCTTGCTCAACCTTATCTCTACCTCCTCTCGATACACGGTTAAGCCAAATAAAACATCATCAAGTTTTTTCAAAAACCAGTAAATCATCTTCTTGAACGCCAAGATCGTTGCAGAGTTGAGTCCAACCTTCTGAAAATACATAACTTGAATTAAACTTACTTGTTGACACAGTCCACGAAGAACCCTTATAATCTATTTCATATGAGCCAGCCACTACGTTTTCTTCAAAAATTCTTGAACAAAAGAATCTTCAATGATCTACATAATATGAAACATAATACATTGAGTTTTCACTTGTACGTTAGATGATAAAGTGTGAAAAACCTGTTAACGATAAAATGTAATGAAAATAAAATGAGATTACGTACCGTAAAACCCAATCTTAAATGACGATTAATTGTGAAATAAGATTGACCACACACGCCGTTAACATAAGATGAAAGATGGAGACCAAAATGGTTCAATGGAAGAAAGGTCAGCAAACAATCCTTTTGAAGATTAAGTTCTGAAACAACTGTTTGCCAGCCGTCAGTTAAGACTGGCATACATTTTACTCGTTTCAACATTACGACCCATTTTTTCCCACTTGAATGATATATACGCAGCTTCTTATCGGCCCAATTCTCTCCATAGAATTGAGTAACAAACGTGATAGGGACATCCTGTATATATATTAATATTCAGTATATTTAGTATTATAAGTTTTAAACATCAAAATACTAAAAAATAATACTAAAAAAAATGAATTATAGGTAACATAAACAATGCTTACTATACTCAATGATGCCGGGTTCAGAAGAAACTTTACAAACGAAGTATACATTTTCAAACCTACAACAATAAATATGCTAAGAATAATTAGCATGATAATCCATGTTAATACAAACAGGGCTCTATAGAACCCTAGTTTATGTTGCACAAGAAGACACAAACCCTCAAAAAACATATAATGACCAAATTTACATAAAAAAACTAAAATAACCGGTTAATTCTTCTAATCCATTTAAGAAAATTCTCTTTATATAAACTATACGAAACTAACGGATTGCCTATTTACCAGAATTATTCATACATTCACACAATCATACAAATTTCAAATCAAGATTGGTTTTACAATCTGCATCCGAATTGAAGCGGAAACCTTAACATCTAGCTAAATTGCTTCAATCACAAAAACAACCTAACAACATCAGATTCAAATTCTAACAGTTCACAATGTAATGCATGGAACGATTAAATCAAAAAAATTATGAAAAATCTGAAGGAAGTTAAATGTTATTACCTTTAAATCAAGATTCCAAGCCCTAGTTCCGGCGCCGAAAACCTTAACACAGACGATTCCGGCGATAAACCGAGCCCTAGTTCCGGTCGCCGATTAAGTCTCTCCTTGGGATGATGGGAGTGTTGATATGATGGTATAGGTTGGTAAGTAGAATGTCTATAATTACAACCGTCATTTGAAATATTACATAAACAACCCCTATAGTTTGAAATTTGACGAAAATAAAATGGATTTAACCATATATTACAACAACACCCTTTTATGTTCCACAAAATTGTCACACCCCGACCACGTATAACATACCAAACGTGGCGGAAACGTCGGGGAGTGTTGTAACAGAATTAATTGTTTCATAACCATGACATTCAAAGTTGTATTTTATTTATCAACATAAGAGTTACATTGTCTTAAACAGGAAACAAAGAGTGCATAACATAATTAAACTAAGTCTATCTTCGTTTTATGTCTCTAAGGCACAGGTCCGCTCTAGTGTCACGATCAACATCCTACGCAAAAGCTCCTGAAAACACATGTGAAAATAGGTACGTCAGCATAAAAATGCCTGTGAGATACATAGGTTTGTGAAAACAGGATTCATGACTTAAGTTTAAGAAAATGTTTAATAAAATTTAGTCATGAACCTTGTAAATTGTTTTGTTTTGTAAATCATTTGAAAAACAATAAGATCAGATGATATGTATACATAAAAGAATAATACATGGTTAAATAAATAACCAAGTAAAATGAGTTACTACCGAACGACGTAGCTAATGTTAATGAACGTATATAAGTCTCGTTTGTGCAAACCAAATGTTATAGCAATTGTATACATGTCATATGAAAACAATGTACTAAGTATGCTAAGTTAACATACAAAGCAGAAAAGTCATGTAAATCAATGTGCTAGCATGCTATCAGTCAACATACATAGCAGAAATGTAATGTAAAACAATGTACTAAGTATGCACACAATGGGCATATATAGCATGAAATGTAATGTAAAATGATGTACTAAGTACACACACAATGGGCATACATAGCATGAAATGTAATGAAATCATGTACTATAATGTACTAACAAACATAGCAGGTATATGATGTGAAAACAGGAAAGCATGAAAGTAACAAGTAGGCACATGTGTTTCACCCCAAAACAGTTTGAAAACAGTAAAAGAGGGGTCTATGTACTCACTTGAGATTGCTCAGAAGTCCTAAGATAACCACCAAGCAATGCTAGAGACCACGGAATCAAACGGCACCTAATATAGGTAACTATGTTAATATACCGGACCTAAAATCAGAAGATCGGATAGGATGAGGGTTTGTAAACCAAATGAGTATGAGAACTCATGTAACATGGTTTAACAAAGCCTACATACTAAATGAAACCTAGCCTAAGTGCTTACGACCCATTACGACCCGTTTAGGTAGCTTATGCTACTTTAACGCGTCGTTCGCGTGAAACGCGTTCGGACCGCCTAACTAGTCCTATGCTAAGTAGAATATGCCTTAACATGTTTAATATTGTTGATAAATTAGTTTAGAGGTCATAGGTTATGTTACATATGTTTAAAATGAATTTTGGCATCAAAGGGGTATTTTGGTAATTTACCTAAGGCATATAAACTACCTATCATACAACTACTTAAACGAAGCGATCATAAGGTATAACCTCGGAAGGTTATTCCCTATACACTATGGTCACCTAAGGTATTTGGTCGGATCCTAATGATCGACCAACTGGGTCGGGTTCGAAGGTATAAGCGATTTATTAGATCGCTTACCCTTACGACCCTAGACAACGTGGTAATCAGTAGGCATAGTCACAAGGGACTATAACCATCGTGATTACAATCACGTTGCGAAGTTCAAACGAACTTCGCATTGACCATAAACTGGTCAATGCAGAAAGTCAAACAAAGTTTGACTTTCGGACTCGAAAAGCAATAAAAGAACGAAGGAACACTTACAAAGGGTCCAAGAATGGAAGGTTTGAATCCGAATACTCTCAGGTATGAAGTGTTAAACACAACAACTTAGAGAGCAAACTCAGATTTCAAAGGTGTGAGTTGAGAGTGAAGTGGGTGTTGGGTATTTATAGATTTCGGTTCACCGTTAGGATCGTTTCTTGGAGAAGAGGGAATGATCACATCCCTACACTTGTTGGCAAGCTCATGTACATCAAATTGGCCCCCGATAAGCAGGAAACAACACTTGGAATTGGATTGGAAGTGCTAAACAGCTGTTAACAGCTGTTAAAAATGGCTTTTGCTGATCAGAAGGGGCCTCGCGTGACGCCAAGGGGGCTAGGTGTCACGCTAAGGTCCATCTGATCAGCAACCAGTTTCCAAAGTTTCTAATTCAGTCCCCGTTGTGTATTAAGGCCATTTCCGACATGTTTAAGGCTCGTTAAGCCATTTTCAAGGCCCTAAAATGATGCCTAAACATTGTGGACATGAAACATGCTCAAAAATATGCCGGATGTTTGTTCGTTTGGTCGTACGATCGCGATGTTTGCTTAATTACGACGGAATGCGCATAAGCGCGAAAAACGATCCAAATTGCGCGACGAATGGATTTTTCTCATGCCAAACACTAAAATAAAATATTTTAGTGCTTACATAAATTTTTGGATGTCCGGATGTATTCAGAACGTAAGTTATGCGCGAAAGTGCAAACTTATGCACTTTTTGACACTTTTAGTCCCTGAATGACCCTAAAGTTTATTTTAGCACACCGAACCCCTCAAAGCCTATTTCTAAGCTATATAAAGGATATTTGTGGTATGTTTAACTTATGGTCATGTTCCGAATGTCTGTTATAGTTCAAATTGGCATACTTTCGCAGTTTGTCAAATTTAGTCCCTAGAAGCGAATTAACTAGTTTTTGCCATACCAAAGCCTTTAAAACTTATTTCTAAGTTATGTAAATGTTATTTAAGGTATGTTAAGTATATGTTGATGTTCTGGAGTATTTTTCGCATTAAACTGGTTACGTTTACGCACCAGTTTGCGTATAACTCTCCAGAAAGCGATATAGAGTTTGAAATTGAGTAAAAGTCAAAACATGAAAAATGTAAAACATAACCAAACAAACATTGGGTTCAAATAACATTGTTTTATTGATACTTGAACTGTTCACAATGATTACAAGCACAGATGTTACAAAAATGTTAATAAATATTGAAGCAAGTCTTAAATTATTATTAGTAGTAGTAGTGGTGGTGGTGGTGGAGGTGGTGGTAGCAGTAGCAGTAGCAGTATAGTAGTAGTGGTGGTGGTGGTGGCGGTGGCGGTGGTGGCGGTGGTGGTGGCAGCAGCGACAGCAGCTGCACCAGCGGCACCAGCGGCAGCAACAGCAACAGTAGTAGCAGTAGTAGTAGTAGTGTACATATATAATAAAATTAGTAAATTGTTAAATGTTGTTTAAATTTTATGTATTCAATTTTTCATTTTTTATATTAAATTTATATAAATAAGTTTAAATAGTAAATTATATATATAAATAAGATTTGTTATTAAGATGTTAATTATAACACCTCGAAAATTCACGTCCTATAATGTGTTGACACGTGTCATAAAGTTTGAACGTGTGAAAGAATATTATAAAAGGACTAAAGTTGACAAACTTGAAAAGTATATGAAAATACGAGTTCTAAATGTCAACAGTGAATAAATATATTGTATATTAACCCTACATGATGCTCATACCTTCAAACGAATAAATCATGGATCATACAAAGCTAAAAGTGAGAGATTACAAACTACAGGGGTTAAATGTGTCAACATGTTTAATTTATACCTCTGAGTGACCTTCTGACAAACCCGAAGCTTTGTAACGATTAATTATGCTCACTAGAATGCACGATTTAAATTTCATAAAGTTTCGTCAACGTATGAGAAAGTTGTGATCAAATTCGTGTGCGAGGGGTTAAAGCGTCAACGTTGAAAGTTAGGCCTCTTCGGGTAACAATAAAGTTAACCGGGGACTTAACGAAGTGGGTATATATCTTGAAGCCCTTATAGATCAATATTGAGGGTCCATATCGCAAATAACAAGTGTCTGTACAAGATTTGAAGGGCCAAGGGCTAAACTGCAAATAACAGAAACTATGTTGGCTGAACTACACATGCTCGCGTAGCGCGAGCATGAAGCCTTATGGCTTCGCGCTACGCGAGGCCTTGATCTGGACAGAACTTTGATTTCTTTGATTCTTTGTCTGCAATTGCACATTGAATGCCACTTTGATCGATTTTTCACTTCACTTGGCCCCTAAAATCACCCCCTACACACTAGTAACAAGTGTTGATTGATTGTGGTGTGTGCTAGACTTATTTGTCAATCAAATGTGGTGAGTAAACCCACTATAAATAGGCCTTCAAGTTTACAACACTTCTTCACACTTCATCTGCATTTGTGGATCAATCTGGAGCTCTCAAGCAGGTCCAACTGATCCTAAATCGTGCATAGGACTCTTGTAAGTCTGCTAGTCCTTCTTGAATTGAGTTTAGCTTATTTAATTAGCTAAAAGTCAAACCGTCGTAATTACGGTTTGACTTCGAGATTAGTCAATAATGGCTCAGTCATATCTCGAATTAAAAGTAGTTATAGGTTGGTATTTATGTGGGTAATAAAACCTCAAAAAGGTTTCCCCTGATCACCATCCTAACCAGGTCAAATGTCGAGTCAAACCTTTACTTAGAAAGTCAACATAATGCTTAAAAGGTCATTTATGCATAATTAGCTATCTAGAACATATATAACCTGTTTGAACATTGTTATAACTTAGAAATAAGTGTAAGAACATGCCCAAACATGTTCAACCCGACTATTTCCTGTTTAGACCCGGTTCGGAACCGAAAGTCACATAGTTTGACTTTCACGTTGACTTTCAGTTCTGACCCGTTTGGGCATATTTTAGAAATGCCTCAGAGCTTTAATTGGATTAGGATACATGTTAGAACAACCCTCTGTGATCATACACCTTGGTTCACTAGTTATCCAATTAATATGCATATTTCCGTTAATTGCTCATGCGTTGACCGTTATGCCCTTATTACCTTAAATCATGATTTATGAAAATGTAAAAGAGTAGAAACCTTAGTTACTAATATATAAACTTGTATGCAAAGTTTGAAATCAGTTTGACTTACAGATTAAGAGTTATGCTCAATATCGCAAAAATTAACACTTTATGTTAATAAAACGGCGTAATTAGCGTATAGCCTAGTTAAGCCGACTTTTTGGTATCAAACTTAATACCCCCTGATGTAATATATTATTTTGGGATTTTTAAAGATTTTTAATTAATTTTAGGCTGAGCATAACTAGTAGTCGTAGGCTTAATCCGGTAATTGTCGGTTTTGCCCTTACGGGCCATAAAATGAGTTTTACTTATCTAAACGACTCCAAACCTTTTGCTACTGATCACATATGCTAAATAAATTATTTTAAGCCTTCTGGAAATATAAAAATATCAGATTTACGTATAGAACCCGGAAATGGCCTTTAATCGCCATAATTAGCGTTTTTAACGCATAGTATGTCTTATATTCATATTGGACATACCCGGGTTGATACCTACTGATATATGAGGCAAATTATGATATTTTAACAGTAAGCAAAGGTTGATAAACTCAGACTTCGTTTTCGAGCTTTTCGGCTTATGTGAAATTACCAAAATACCCCTACGGGGCATAGTTTGGTTAAAAATGATAAAGTTCACATATATGCTTTAGCCTACTGATATAAATTATCAATTTAAGTATGTTTGCTGTTTACATCAGACCTGTAACTCAGTTGAACATATAAACGCTTTTACAAACTTTAAAATGACCAAACTACCCCTACGGGGCATAGTTTGTGTTTAAATTCATTTCGGGCATAACGAAAGACATCCTACTGATGTCACAACCTATTTGAAGCATATTAACTTAGGAAACCTGTATATGGCTCTTACGGATAACCGTTACGCATATTTCACGTTCGGTTCGGCTTATGTAACAAGTTTACATAAATTAGCCGAGACGGATCAAACCTCATCGGTTTAATCTCAAAATCCAGAATATGGATGAAGGACCCATATTAAACAAGTCTCTGAACTTGTCGGGTCTAAATCATATTCTATCCGGTCTTCGCTTAATCGTGCGTACGAACCGTTAGGATTCTAATAGATTATTAAAAACCTTCGTTCCAGATTAGGAGCCCAGTAAAAGCTATCTGTACTTGCTGATTTGATATACGGCTGGGATTGAATATATATTTAGCTCAGGTAAATACTTTTAACTTATTTTCCCTATACGGGCTTGGGTTACGGTATATAGCGTACCGCTTGATCGGGCATCAAATCTTCCATCGCTTAGGTGGTTAATTGAATAATTTGATCGGCTCGTTTTAAACAGATTTGTTTACTTTAAAGCCTTTGGGGGGTTAATGACCATGTCCCGGATATCCTCGGCATTATCTTACGAGATGGCCACGACCTGAGCACGGGGTGTAGGCGTACACCTGTCGGTGTATAACTCTAGAATTGTGGTGTGTCTATTGATCTTTAACCCGGATACGTTCCGGGCTACTGAACGCATAAGTAACATGTAAATCGTTCTCAAGATTATCATATTAAATAATTCTCCCAAGTTAAAAAGATTAATTTTGCCTCTGTGCATTTTAATCAATGTGTCAAGTTATTTTGTGCCACGTGCATTTCAAAACAATTTACAAACTCTTTTTCCAAAATGAGTCAGTTGAATGTATTTACCAGTGTAAACTGACGTATTTTCCAAAAAGGCTAAATGCAGGTACTATACGAACTTGGCTGGATAATCCTCCTTAGCATCAATAGAAGTCTCGCAAGCTTAAGATGCCTAAAAGTCTGTTGAACTATTGTTCCATTTTATGTACGATCCTTCTGTGGATAAACTTCCGAATATTGTGACAGTTGATATTACAATAATAAATTCGGTTGTATTATATTTTCTTTTGCTTCCGCTGTGCATATTAATATTGTGTTGTTTGACTATTATGTTGCCAACCATGACGTCACAATACTCCCCACCGGGCCCACCGGTGACACGTGGAAATTCGGGGTGTGACAGGTTGGTATCAGAGCCAACACTGAGTGAATTAAACACTAGCCTTTTGTGTTTAATCTCAGTTACACAATTGCACAATCTAAACTTCTGAGTCTAGACTTAACATAGGAATAATCTTAATCCTAATATGGAAATTGTTGCTTCCAATTTTATTATTGGATACGTCGCCAAGCGAGGAAGCTGAACTAGGGATTCTCCACACCCGGAGCCTTGAAATGCTGAGCTTTGTACAGCGACCAAGATGAGACGTGCGACCAAGGAGAAAGCATTCAGAAATTGAATGAAGAAGAAACTCCTTTGCTGAAAAATCGTTTCCTAAATAGTCCTTATAGGGACATAATTATCTTTCAGTCCCTCCGAGGACACATTATTCCTTTTAAGTCCCGCTTAGGGCAACTTTATACTTTTATTTTTATATTGTGGAATGATTAAGTTTAAACTTTCATTCCAAACAAGAATATTAAATAAATGGAAAAATATTATTTCCTTTTTGCAAGATCTACCATTATAATAAAATGGCAAAATCTAAAAGGGCAAGACCTAGCTTCGGGTCATATTAAGACCGGCCAAGATGGCAGTTCCGCAATTTAGATTCAGATCCATATTTACACCTCAATTTAAATTTGTTCTGCGATAATCATAAATTAAGAATCTTAAGTGTGAAACCTAGCCTTGGGTCAATTATAAGACCAGGCCAAGATGGTAAGACCTATTTAAAAATATTCAATTCCCTGTTAACATCTTAAAACATGTTAACACTCCTGGCAGATGTGATTCATTTAAAATCACACACGTCCTTTTTATATAGGATTCTTCAAAAGATCCCTATCCCGGTTTAATGATCCCTGAATCCTGGGTTTATGACATCAATTAAGATGATCATATATTAACCATACGTGGTAATATAGTGCCTACGGGCCTTGCTCATTTCTACATGAGCCAAAATACAGTGGTAGCTATGACTCCCTGTCAGATAAAGGTAATGAACTAGGTTCAAACCTCAAATGCTTTGATTCTCTGAAATCCTAGCATATAATTTAAAAATTGTCTACGTGACTAGGCCTATTGTGTCAATATACTTTCATGCTTTGATTCTCTAAAATCATAGCTTATAAATTATATATGTCCTTGTGACTAAGCCAGTTGTGCTAATATACTTAAGGACCTTGATTCTCTGAAATCATGGCTTTTAATTTAAAAATTTGTCCTTGTGACTAGGCCTTCTGTGCTATAAAATAAAACTGTTATTATTGCTTTGATTCTCTGAAATCATAAGCTTATAATTTATAAATGTCCATGTGACCAGGCCATTGGGCGCCGCTAATAACACTGTTAATGTTTTATAATTAGGATAAATTATAATAGAAATCCTAAATAAATATGATTAATAAATTAACCATATATGGTCTCTGTTTACCATGGTTAATGAATTTCCCTAAGGGGGTAATCCAGCAATAAACATCTCTTATAAGGGAAGTGCCTACGGGCTATAGTTAATGTCCTCTGAGACTAAAAACAGTGGTAGCCTACAGCTCCCTGTCAAGAACAGGTAATGAACTTTGATTCAAACCTTAAGGCCACGATTCTCTGAAATCATGGCTTATAAATTTAACTTGTCTACGCGACAAGGCCATTGGTGCTATTATTAACTTATGAATTAGGATTTATGATAAAAATCCTGGATAAAATAAATATCCTTCCTTCTCTGTCAGTATGCAATTGAAGGGAATCTTAAAGGTGAAACCTAGCCTACGCGGCCAAGATGGTGAAACCTACTCAAGGGATTCAAATCCTTGTTAACACCTAGGAATGTGTTAGCACCCCTGACAAATGTGATTCGAGAAAATCACAACAGTCATCCTTATATTGGATTCTTCCAATTCTCAAATCTAGCCTAGTGATCTAGGAATCATGGCTTATATCATCCTATAAGATGATCATATTATAAACATCCGTTAGTAATGAAGCACCTACGGAGTAAACTTGTTGTCCGATAAGACAACGACAGTGATGGTCTTTGACCTCCTGTCTAAAATATTGGACTATGTCCAAACATAATAGCCTATATGATCAATGCGATCATGACTAATATCATCTAATACGATGATAATATTATTTAACATTCTTTAGGGATGTTTTGCCTACGGGCTATAATATATTGTCCATTTGAGACATTGACATTGTTATCTTTATGATTCCTTGTCTAAGGTGGTGAGCTATGCTCAAGCCAAATAGTCAATATGATTAATGCAATCATGACTTATATCTTCTAATAGGATGAACCTATTATAAACCTCCATGAGTGATGTTTTCGCCTATGGGCCATATTATATTGTCCATGTGTGACAAAGACATTGTGATCCTTACGATTCCCTGTCCAAGGTAGTGAGCTATGCTCAAGCCTAATAGTCTATATGATCAACACGGGCATGACAAAAATCATCAATACGATGATTAAAACATTTTTCAACATCCTTAATGATGTTTTGCCTAAGGGCTATATTATGTTGTCCAATTGGGACGAGGCAATTGTAATCTTTTGTGATTCTTTGCCAAGGGGGTGAGCTATACTCAAATCCCATAGTCTATACTCGTTGTGATCCTGACTAGTATCATCAGTATGATGAACATAATATTAACATCCCTCGCGATGAAATGCCTACGGGCTATACCTTATTTTAGTATCGGTAAGACAAAGATAGTAGTGATCTTTATGATCCCCTGTTCTAAGTGGTGTGAATATACCCAAATCTAATAGTCAATATGATCGATGTGATCATGACTAATATCATTAGATACGATGGTTATATATAAACATCCATTAGTGATGTTGCTTGGCATATTTTTCTGCCAAAAGAATCGTCTTTCAAGACGATGACAGTCGTAGTCTATGACTCCCTGTCCAAAGGTGAAGAACCACGTTCAAACCTTGAAGCCCTAACCCAATAAGGTTGCGGCTTATAAATTCAGGTCCTTGGTAATAGACCATCAAGTTGTGTTTTAAAGTCATTCATGACAAGCCTATGAGCTGTAATTGGTCATTCGTGACAAGTTAACACATTACATGTTAACATTCCTGGTGACATGCCTTTGTACCAGATTTGATGAATGTCCTTATAACGAGGCCGTTTGTGCCATATCTAAATGTCCTTTGTGACAAGGCCTTCGTGCCGTATAATCAGTTATGTCCTTCATGACTGTGCTTTATGCCATATTTTTCTACGTCCCTCGCGGCAAGCTTCTATGCCATATATGTATATCTATAATAAAAGCCTTTGAGCTATTTATAATCGTCCTTGTGACAAAGACAGTTGTGACATTATGGTCCCCTGTCAAGCAAGTATTGGACTCGCTCCAAACTTGGAATGCCATTGATGGTCCTGTTGTGACCTAGGCTAAATATAATGGAAATACGTCCAAAATAACATTCACTATGAATGTTCGGAACAAAATAGCCCATACGGGTTGTGAGTGCCAGGGCTAATTTAAATCAGGTCATCAGGATGACGACTAATAATTGTTAAATCTTGGTGATTGGTACCAAGTTTCGAGTATGGAAAACTCGGATGAGGTAGACGACGGTCGCAACGCTATTGAGGCGACGAAAGTTAATAAAACTACAAAAGTAAACCTCAATATTAATGGAGTTAATCTTCGGACTGGGGTTGACGCCGCAGTGGGAAGGACCATGGAAAAGGTCATGAGACAATACAAAGAGCTGAATACTTCTCGCTCTAAATCTCATTCAAAACCATGTTTGAATTGCTCATGAGGAGATTTTGTTCACACTTCAAATATGAAGGATGAACCAAAGAAGGAGGATAACTCCTAGAAATCTGAGAAAGAGAGCGAGTACAGGCTTAATAAAAAGCAACGAAAGTTCGGTAAGGAGCCGGTATACCTCTGAGACTGCTTCAGCTTTAATAGATGGATGTCTAATATCCATTAGGAAATTTTTCCGATGTCCTAGTTCCGTTAAAATATAAGGACTCAATATAGTGATAAAAGTCGATTGGTTGCCTCGAAAAACCAAGCCCATATCGTGGGTGATAAGAAGCAATTAATTTTCAAGACTCCTTACGAGACAACTCTCATAATTACACGTATCCGTACGATTAATTTAAAATTAAACACAAAAAAATGGTGGAACTGGCCGTCCCCGGAATCGAACCTGGGTCTAGGCCGGCCGCACCCTTTCGCGCGCCTAGCCAACTGAGCTAGGTGCCTAGTTTGTGAAACTTCCATTATTAATTGAATATAAGCACTTGTACAATAAACTTCCTTATCATTTATCAATGATAATTTCTGCTAAGAGTCCTGTTTTTAATACAGTCAATAATAAATCTTCATGAACCATAAACTTAGCAAAAATTTTTATTATCATCCACAAGGTATAACTACCAAGGAAACCATAGTAACCGATTCTTATAGATCGGCAAGGAATCCTTCCGAAAATCTAAGAGCACTCTTTCTTTGCATAGAGTACGACAACATATGTTATTTTAATTATTTTCTCATTGTTTTCTATCGCCTGCGAATGCCAAACTATGTTTGATTAAAGTGTCATATGAGGATTGGCGTATCCTAGTGTGTCCCATAGATTATTTCCATGTCTGATCAGCATGGAGGTTTAATACATGGAACCCCTGAGATATCCCAATGGTCATATTGTACTAAAGTCGACTAGTAGTATTCAAAGAAGGTATCCAAAAATGAAATTTTTTTTTTCAAGTAAATGTTCCCGATTAAGGAATTCGCAGACTTATAACATAAAGGTGTCACCTATTTGACACGAGTAATGGTGGATGAACTGGAGCCTGAGATATGGAAAATCTCTGTAGCCTCCTTGCATTCTTGATTATCTTCTCATAAGTTTTCCCTGCTTACCTCCGGGAAGGACAGGTAGAATTAAGATTGTATCCCGCTGTGGGCTGGAGTATTGTGAAAACTCCATATTGATTATGGAATAATCGAAACCTTGATTAAATAGGTTTTAAAACATAGGCACATAAAGCCTGACTCAATATTCTGAGGGTTTTATGTTATTAAATAAGAAAGACGGTTCATATTGCTTACCTGTTAAATGCCGCAACCCTAATTAGGCAACGATTAAGAATTTCCATCAGCTACCCAGGATCTAAGGGAAAACTATTGGTGGATAGGCTTGAAGAAGTCTGTGGCCACCTATGTAGCTAAATGCTTGACATGTGCGCAAGTCAAATCCGAGCATCAGAAACCATCAGGTTTGCTACAACAGCCTGAACTTCCTACGTGGAAGTGGGAAATGGTAACTATGGATTTTATTACCAAATTACCCAAGACAAGGAAAGGAAATGATACAATATGGGTCATAGTTGACAGACTTACTAAGTCAGCTCATTTCTTACCCATCAAGGAGACTTATAGCTCCGATATGTTAGCCCAGTTGCACGTTGATAAGATTGTAGCCTTACATGGCATACCTGTGACTATTATCTACACGTCGCATTTTTGGAAGAGTTTCCAACAATCTTTGGGCACACGTTTGAATTTTAGTACGGCTTATCATCCTCAGACTAACGGTCAGAGTGAGCGTACTATTCAAACATTAGAAGACATGCTACGTGCATGTACGATCGATTTGGGTGGTAGTTGGGATAAGAATCTACCATTAATCGAATTCTCCTACAACAATAGCTACCATACCAGCATTAAGGTTGCGCCTTTTGAGGCATTATTCGGTAGAAAGTGTAGATCGCCCGTTTGTTGGGCAGAAGTTGGAGATGTCCAGTTGTCAGGACCAGAGATAGTGTTCGTGACGACGGACAAGTTTGTCCAGATTCGTGACCGTCTCAAAGCTGCCCGGGATAGGCAGAAGAGATATGCTGATCCAAAGCGTAAGGATTTTCACTTCGAAGTAAGTGACAAAGTCCTACTGAAAGTGTTACCCTGGAAAGGAGTGATGCGGTTTGGTAAGAAAGGCAAGCTAAGCCCGAGATACATAGGACCTTTTGAGGTTATCGAACGTGTCGGGTCAGTTGCCTATAAGTTAAACTTACCTGAAGAGCTCAGTGGAATTCACAATGTGTTCCACATCTGCGATCTGAAAAAGTGCTTCGCTGATGAATCACTGGTTATACCGCATACAGATGTGCATATAGATGAGAGCTTGAAGTTTGTGGAAAAACCCATGCCGATTGAGGATCGACGGGTTAAGAAACTTCGAAGGAAGCATGTACCTATTGTTAAGGTCAAATGGGATGCCCGTAGTGGTCCCGAATTCACGTGGGAGGTTGAATCCACGATGAAAGAAAAGTACCCTTTCTTGTTTCAGTAAATCTCGGGTCGAGATTTATTTTAAGGGGGTGAGGATGTAACACCTCGAAAATTCACGTCCTATAATGTGTTGACACGTGTCATAAAGTTTGAACGTGTGAAAGAATATTATAAAAGGACTAAAGTTGACAAACTTGAAAAGTATATGAAAATACGAGTTCTAAATGTCAACAGTGAATAAATATATTGTATATTAACCCTACATGATGCTCATACCTTCAAACGAATAAATCATGGATCATACAAAGCTAAAAGTGAGAGATTACAAACTACAGGGGTTAAATGTGTCAACATGTTTAATTTATACCTCTGAGTGACCTTCTGACAAACCCGAAGCTTTGTAACGATTAATTATGCTCACTAGAATGCACGATTTAAATTTCATAAAGTTTCGTCAACGTATGAGAAAGTTGTGATCAAATTCGTGTGCGAGGGGTTAAAGCGTCAACGTTGAAAGTTAGGCCTCTTCGGGTAACAATAAAGTTAACCGGGGACTTAACGAAGTGGGTATATATCTTGAAGCCCTTATAGATCAATATTGAGGGTCCATATCGCAAATAACAAGTGTCTATACAAGATTTGAAGGGCCAAGGGCTAAACTGCAAATAACAGAAACTATGTTGGCTGAACTACACATGCTCGCGTAGCGCGAGCATGAAGCCTTATGGCTTCGCGCTACGCGAGGCCTTGATCTGGACAGAACTTTGATTTCTTTGATTCTTTGTCTGCAATTGCACATTGAATGCCACTTTGATCGATTTTTCACTTCACTTGGCCCCTAAAATCACCCCCTACACACTAGTAACAAGTGTTGATTGATTGTGGTGTGTGCTAGACTTATTTGTCAATCAAATGTGGTGAGTAAACCCACTATAAATAGGCCTTCAAGTTTACAACACTTCTTCACACTTCATCTGCATTTGTGGATCAATCTGGAGCTCTCAAGCAGGTCCAACTGATCCTAAATCGTGCATAGGACTCTTGTAAGTCTGCTAGTCCTTCTTGAATTGAGTTTAGCTTATTTAATTAGCTAAAAGTCAAACCGTCGTAATTACGGTTTGACTTCGAGATTAGTCAATAATGGCTCAGTCATATCTCGAATTAAAAGTAGTTATAGGTTGGTATTTATGTGGGTAATAAAACCTCAAAAAGGTTTCCCCTGATCACCATCCTAACCAGGTCAAATGTCGAGTCAAACCTTTACTTAGAAAGTCAACATAATGCTTAAAAGGTCATTTATGCATAATTAGCTATCTAGAACATATATAACCTGTTTGAACATTGTTATAACTTAGAAATAAGTGTAAGAACATGCCCAAACATGTTCAACCCGACTATTTCCTGTTTAGACCCGGTTCGGAACCGAAAGTCACATAGTTTGACTTTCACGTTGACTTTCAGTTCTGACCCGTTTGGGCATATTTTAGAAATGCCTCAGAGCTTTAATTGGATTAGGATACATGTTAGAACAACCCTCTGTGATCATACACCTTGGTTCACTAGTTATCCAATTAATATGCATATTTCCGTTAATTGCTCATGCGTTGACCGTTATGCCCTTATTACCTTAAATCATGATTTATGAAAATGTAAAAGAGTAGAAACCTTAGTTACTAATATATAAACTTGTATGCAAAGTTTGAAATCAGTTTGACTTACAGATTAAGAGTTATGCTCAATATCGCAAAAATTAACACTTTATGTTAATAAAACGGCGTAATTAGCGTATAGCCTAGTTAAGCCGACTTTTTGGTATCAAACTTAATACCCCCTGATGTAATATATTATTTTGGGATTTTTAAAGATTTTTAATTAATTTTAGGCTGAGCATAACTAGTAGTCGTAGGCTTAATCCGGTAATTGTCGGTTTTGCCCTTACGGGCCATAAAATGAGTTTTACTTATCTAAACGACTCCAAACCTTTTGCTACTGATCACATATGCTAAATAAATTATTTTAAGCCTTCTGGAAATATAAAAATATTAGATTTACGTATAGAACCCGGAAATGGCCTTTAATCGCCATAATTAGCGTTTTTAACGCATAGTATGTCTTATATTCATATTGGACATACCCGGGTTGATACCTACTGATATATGAGGCAAATTATGATATTTTAACAGTAAGCAAAGGTTGATAAACTCAGACTTCGTTTTCGAGCTTTTCGGCTTATGTGAAATTACCAAAATACCCCTACGGGGCATAGTTTGGTTAAAAATGATAAAGTTCACATATATGCTTTAGCCTACTGATATAAATTATCAATTTAAGTATGTTTGCTGTTTACATCAGACCTGTAACTCAGTTGAACATATAAACGCTTTTACAAACTTTAAAATGACCAAACTACCCCTACGGGGCATAGTTTGTGTTTAAATTCATTTCGGGCATAACGAAAGACATCCTACTGATGTCACAACCTATTTGAAGCATATTAACTTAGGAAACCTGTATATGGCTCTTACGGATAACCGTTACGCATATTTCACGTTCGGTTCGGCTTATGTAACAAGTTTACATAAATTAGCCGAGACGGATCAAACCTCATCGGTTTAATCTCAAAATCCAGAATATGGATGAAGGACCCATATTAAACAAGTCTCTGAACTTGTCGGGTCTAAATCATATTCTATCCGGTCTTCGCTTAATCATGCGTACGAACCGTTAGGATTCTAATAGATTATTAAAAACCTTCGTTCCAGATTAGGAGCCCAGTAAAAGCTATCTGTACTTGCTGATTTGATATACGGCTGGGATTGAATATATATTTAGCTCAGGTAAATACTTTTAACTTATTTTCCCTATACGGGCTTGGGTTACGGTATATAGCGTACCGCTTGATCGGGCATCAAATCTTCCATCGCTTAGGTGGTTAATTGAATAATTTGATCGGCTCGTTTTAAACAGATTTGTTTACTTTAAAGCCTTTGGGGGGTTAATGACCATGTCCCGGATATCCTCGGCATTATCTTACGAGATGGCCACGACCTGAGCACGGGGTGTAGGCGTACACCTGTCGGTGTATAACTCTAGAATTGTGGTGTGTCTATTGATCTTTAACCCGGATACGTTCCGGGCTACTGAACGCATAAGTAACATGTAAATCGTTCTCAAGATTATCATATTAAATAATTCTCCCAAGTTAAAAAGATTAATTTTGCCTCTGTGCATTTTAATCAATGTGTCAAGTTATTTTGTGCCACGTGCATTTCAAAACAATTTACAAACTCTTTTTCCAAAATGAGTCAGTTGAATGTATTTACCAGTGTAAACTGACGTATTTTCCAAAAAGGCTAAATGCAGGTACTATACGAACTTGGCTGGATAATCCTCCTTAGCATCAATAGAAGTCTCGCAAGCTTAAGATGCCTAAAAGTCTGTTGAACTATTGTTCCATTTTATGTACGATCCTTCTGTGGATAAACTTCCGAATATTGTGACAGTTGATATTACAATAATAAATTCGGTTGTATTATATTTTCTTTTGCTTCCGCTGTGCATATTAATATTGTGTTGTTTGACTATTATGTTGCCAACCATGACGTCACGATACTCCCCACCGGGCCCACCGGTGACACGTGGAAATTCGGGGTGTGACATTAATAGTAACACTATATTATACATAAAAATTAAGTATAAAATAAGTTTTATATCACATGTGAATACTGAGGAATTGGGTATTTATTTTAATTATGACAAATCTTTATATAACATTTAGAGTAACCTCTAATATATCAAGCGTGAATAATCAAAGGTTGTTAATATATCTTTATAAACAAAAAATAAATCGAGATATATTAATAATTAAAGAACAGGTGGGTTAATAAACGATAAAAACGAATGTATGAGTAAAAATTGATAAAATGTAATACTAAGGAAACAAATATTTTTTTTTAATTCATTCTGTATCCTAAAACAATTTAAGCAGCACATTATTCATTAACTTCTTCTTTACACTCTACTTTAACACGTGCAAGACGACGTTCAGGAATACGGACCAAATCTTCTGTGCCTCTAAAAACCATCATATCAAATTTTGATTCCAAAATCATCTCAAATATAATATAGTGTTCGTCTATAATTTTCATGTCTTCTTTAATTTGATTCCATCCAGTAGCGAAATACAAATTTTGACCATGCTTCTCCATAAAAACCAACCATGTACGGTTAGGAAAAGCAGTTATAGTAACATGGTTGGTAGGTATTATGTTCTTCAACTTATGATGAACAAAAAATCTATTGATAAGCTGCAAGTCAAAAAAAATAATTATCTTAAAAAAAGTTTCATAAACTTAGTCAAAAACTAATATAGTGTAAATATAAAAAAAATAAATACCAAATGATCTTTATGTTCACAAAACTGTGATGTTTGGCAGTATAAGAAATCATCTTGAGCAAGTGCCAAATCTTGATAGAAGTATATGAGTCGAAAAGTTAGACTACATTCGTACAGAAATAAAAGCAATGACTTATTTGGTAAAAGTAGTGACTGTATCATGTTAAACCATCCATCATGAAAAAAAATATGAAGACCCTGCTTTTCTAACCCTGACAGTAAAAACTATTCGATCAGTCGTAATGATTTGAACCATACAATCAGGAGGTAACTTGAAATCAGCTACCCAATTGTGGTAATTCCTTGGTAAAATCTGTATACAAATTATTAAATAATAAAAATAACATATTAAAATTAAATTATGAATGAAGATAACATGAACATACCCGAGACTTCATCTTGTTGTCTGAAAGATAAAGTAAAAAACAATTCAAAAACTCCATTGACATATGAATGTTGGACATGATGAAGATGATTATGTATTATGTATAGTTAGAAGTTAAAATTATTTATAGTTAGAGTAATACTCTCAATTACGGAAAAATATATTTTGTCAATTTTGTGCACAAATATATCTCTATTTTATAAAAAAAGATGTAAGAGTACAGTTTATTTGTTACAAAAAGTGTGAATTAGAAAATTAAAAATATAAATAAATTTTTTGACAAAATTAAAGGAGTCTATTTAAAATTTTTAAATAAAAAACCGGATTGAATTTTTTAAATTCTGTATTACTTTAAAAAACGTTAAAATTTTTTAAAAAATAGTATGTAATACTTTCTATAACTTGACTAATATATATGTTTATAATCAATTATGGTAAGTGTATATAAAAAAAATTTGATAATGTATTAACTAAATTCAATAACAATGATTATACTTAAATACAATACATTACATCTATAATTATATAGCTCAGAAATTTAAAAATCAACCAAAAGTTGAATTTTAGTTACAAATATTAGAAAAATAATATGAATATTTTAAATAATATAAAAGTATCGTTTTTTAAATGATCTAGATTATCAAAAGTTATATTAGGTCTTATATTTTTATTAACATTATTTTTTTTTTTGAAAAACGGATTGTATTTTTTTGATTCTGTATTAATTTAAAAACGTTAAATTTTGTTATAAAAATAGTATGTAATACTTTCTATAACCTGATTAATATATATGTTTAGAATAAATTATCGTAAGTCTATATAAAAAAATTTGATAATGTATTAACACTATTTCAATAACAATTAGCAATCCGTTACATTTATAATTAAATAGGTCAAAAATTAGTAAATCAACCAAAAATTGGCTTTTAGTTACAAATAGAAGAAATAATATGAATATTTCCATCATAAAAAATTGACGTTTTTTAAATGATGTAGAGTATAAAAAATTAGATTAGGTCTTATATTTTTAGTAACAATATAAATAATCAAATGATATATTATTACAATGAGAGTTAGCAAAAAGAATAATGATGACATATATATATAAGAAACAAAAAATAGAATTATCAAAAACAATTAGCAAAAAACAATTGTTATTCGAAACAAAAAACTAAACCATGAAACAATCATGTTCAAGTAAAACAACCACACAAGTCAAACCATTGTCAAATTACGAAAAAAAAAACAAACAAAAATATCCAAATACGGAAGACAAAACAAACGATGATATCAAATGTTTGAATTAAAGGTGAACTACTTTTCTTTCTTTGGAATTAGAAGCACTGCACCGACACCACCGTCTTTACGCATTTTTTATGAAGACTGGGAAGAAACATCATCCACATCATACACGGTATCCAAATTGCGCTTCAAGTCACCTTCGCTCATCGTATCCAGCTTAGCATCCTTCTGATCAAACGATGTTGTAAAGCCAACTTTAAAAACATTTGAGCAAGGTTACATCGTCTCCCGTTTGGGATATAGAATCCTAAAAAAATACAATAATTAAAAAGGGACGAGTTATAAATATACATTTAACAAATAATGAGTAAAACTTAAATCATATATAAACTAAAGGATAGTAAACCTTAACAGAAAAATCGACATTACGATTGGAATCGGATGGTTCGACATTGATGGCTTCCTCATCAATAGGCTGATTTTATTTTAAAAAAGTAAAAAAAATTATAATAATTATAAGTTAAACATTGTTAGCAAATTGTACTAATAGTATAAAGGTGAAATGGAATAAATATACCTGAATAGTGTCAAAATGTTTATCAAGAAGCTCGGACAAAATCACCGGGTTATCAGTCATCTTGGAGACTGAGTTGCCATCAGACTTCTTGCTAATGTTAAAAGAAGAAACAACAATCTTGAACGCAAACTTCCTATTGAGTAAAGAATTTAGCTCCTTTGGAAAGTTTCCTTCGTTGGCTAACTGTTGAAAAAGAAAATATATTTCAATGTTGTAGAATAACCAAAGATATGGTAAAAGCAATTATTTAGTACATACTTCAATGTTGTTGTCTAACAGCTGATTCGCATTAACCTTCAAAAGCTTTGTCACCTCACGCTCAAACAATGTCAGAGTCACAATGCCAGTACAATCTTGCACACGTATAGAAAGCCTAACTCTGCATAATATATTAATAAGATTTAGTTTTTTTTGACAAACCAAGCTTAATATGGATAATGTTTACCTTGGAATTGATGAAACGGTCCTTGTATTACAAACATCAGTCCTGCATTCCAAGACAATAACCTCTTCAAAGCCATCAGTACCATCCTGCTTCTCTTTAACAACAGTAATGGTTGAAACCTTTTTGTTGCAGCTTGTGCACGCGTTGTAAAACCACTCATTGTTCGATGCAAAACTCTTGATAGTCCCAACAATGACAACAAACTTCGTCTGTGTTTAAGAAATAGATAATGTATAACAACAAAGATAAAGGAAAACATATTAAAACAATTTTAATCCATGTTACCATATCTATTGAGTTTAACGACCCAATGGGATAAAAAGTCAAGTCAGAAAGGAACTCTTCAGTGGCAGACTTCACAACAGAAGAACTTAAGCCAAAATAACTGGAAGAAGTTTCGGGAGAAAGTTTCTCGATAAATCTAATCAAACATGAAATATAAGTATTTACACTCACAAAGCTGGTTACATAATTATAAAAACATATTATGATAATGCACCTTTTTTTAAACTCAGCAACTTCATCAATATCATTGTTAATTAAGACTCGAGTGACGGTATACAAATTAGAAACAGACAAATTTAAACAACTATTAAAATTGAAACAGTAAAGAAAATACAGAATAGATTTAAAGTAATATGATACCTCCCCAGAATTTGTATTTTCCAAACTGAATGATTACGACCACATTTTTTCACCTCGATTGCTGCTCTCATACTCCATTATTTGATCCACATAACCGTCCCAAAATGTCACAAAGATCTGCTTATTGCTGAACATTAAAGGTAGATAAAAATAAAATTATTAGTGTAGAAAACATAACATAACAAAGATAATAGTATCAGGAATAAAAGTGGATAAAAAATAAATAAATACTTCAAGTCTTCAAGCATAAACGTGACTTTCTTCTGGTTTTTTTCATTATT
The DNA here is from genome assembly GCA_030545235.1 of Helianthus tuberosus. Lineage (NCBI taxonomy): Eukaryota > Viridiplantae > Streptophyta > Magnoliopsida > Asterales > Asteraceae > Helianthus > Helianthus tuberosus. The sequence goes on from CM060357.1 coordinate 183,740,200, forward strand.
AGTTTCCATATCTACCTTGAAGGGAAAACTTTTGACCACAAATCCAATTACATCCGAGAAAAATATAAATAGTGTCAACAAAATAAAAATGTGTTATGTTGTATTATATAGTGTTAATTGTATATGATACCAATTGGACTTTTAAAAAACTTGTTGTCATCTGTTGGATCCTTCACAACAGAATCAAATGGAGTAAAATCAAAACCCCATTCAGAACCAATAGCCTCGTGGCATTCCTCAACAACGGTGTTGTTATTAAGGTTAATCATCAAACCACCGTGAGTGTATTTGACCTTCTGACGATTCTCACCCAACGAAGGATTTCGAATCGCCAAACAATGCTTTTCTTCTAAAAGATGTTGATATCCAGTTGCGTTTTTAGCTAAAACAAAAGCTTGCATTTTTGTTCCCTGATAGAAAACAGCATTATTTTATACAAAAAATACGTACTTTAAGAATTAACTGTATATAATATTAAATTAAAACAGAAGTCTATGAACGCTTACCTCACTGTCCATGACTATCATATCATAGCAATACACTTTTCTAGCGTTATTGAAATCAGCTATTGTCCACAAACGAACAATGCGAATTCTGATGGTGTAGTTATCAATGTTGAGGTCCAAATTATTCAACAGTGTGATTGCAGGTTGTTCCATTTCTGCATAAAATTCAAAGGTAAGATTAGTAAAAAAACACAACAATATATACTAACACATTGTAATAAATAATCAATCAATCTCTTATAGAACAGTCAATGGTATTCTTACCTAGGCTTATGAAAAGTGATACACAATTTTCTGAGTAGAGAAGAATGAAATAAATGTGAAATGTTTAAAATAATATTTATAATAGGTAGGCAATGTTAATTAAGGAAACATTGCATATTATACAAAATTAAAATATCTAAAAAATCAATTATAATAACGCATGAACATGGAAATATGTCAAAGAATAGCATTTTCTAAAAATACAGTCAATCAGTTTACATGTCCATAAATAGGTTAATTTAAACACTTATGAAGATTAACATATAATAAATAAATTTAAAAAATTAAAAGTATAAAAAGGGGAAACATAAATTGTTATCAACTATACAACAGTATACTATACATTTAATATGGCATTTTAACACCTACTAACAGAAAAAATGATAACAAATAACGTAGTATAAAGATGACAGTTATTAACACCTCTGCCAAAGCTGAAATCCGAGTGAGATTCATCCTCCTCACCATCACTTGCTTCAAGATCTTCTTCCAGATCTTCATCACCACCATCAATTATCAAAACCAACCACTTGATATCATCTCCTGATCCACATTATGAATTAGTTGAGAGTAAAAAACAAAGTATAAGAATTTTTATATATCCAGCATATCAAAATACTTATCTCTGCTTAGTTTTGCATCGATACATGTTAGCTTATACCTCTACAGTTAATCAGAAATGCCACATACAAAATACAAACATTTGAAGTTTTTAAGTATGCTAAATTAAAATGCCACTAACCACATTCTTAAACTCCTTTGAAATTTTAAGTTCCTTCTTTAGCTTTATTTGAAACAGAAGCTTTCCAGCATTCTACAACCTTAGCAGCACCAACTTCAGCACTGACCTCCTTCTTCGACACGCATCCCGAAACCAACATAACAAAAATGTTCTTGAGCCTTGTATAGCACTGCACAACAATATCTATAATATGATCTCTCACACATTCAGGCGCAATATCGATATAATGTGCAACCATGATCAACATCATTCACAAAAAAATTACATCCTCAGTGACTCAAATCAGAATATAAACAATTAAAGTTAGGACACAAATTTTAGCGGGAAATTTTTTCACACTTTGCACTAAAATCAATAACTTTATTCTGCTAATTATAGGTCTGTAAACGAAGCAACTGGACACAAACCGGGGCATATTCATGTTCGTTAATAAAGAATATCTATCAAACATAATGGAAAGGATACTATAAATTTAATATGTCATATTAACAACTTCTGACAAAAAATGTTATCAAATGACGTAGTATAAAGATGTCATAATGCTCTAACATAGGACGATACTGTATAAATAGTATTTAGATACTGTAAACCAACACATTATCGGTAAATAAAAATTGTTCGGAGAAATAGTAATACATTATGGTTAAACAACAAACATAAAACAAAATAAACTTCAAAATAAAATGAAAAAAATACAGATGCATAAATAAACAAAAGAATTTTTTATTATCATTTCCATTATGCTTAAAAGGTGAAATCAAAATATAAGTTAGCTGATAGATACATGTTCATGACATTATAACAATGATAAAACATTAATATTCCTAAGTTGCGTAGGTAATCATCAAGGTAGCACTATTAAAATAATAACGAAGTAGAAAAAGATATCCATTCTCCAAACTAGCTTGGCGCATAAACATTGTTCAACCTCTAAATGCATATCTAAGCTTTTTGTTACCGGTGTCGGAACGGAGAGTCAAAGTCTTTGAAAAGCCATTTCCAGACACAACAGTCATGTATTAGTATCTACATTTGGAAATATTATAGGGGATTCTAGGTTAACGTTGGCAGCAAAATCATTTGGAAATATCTACATTTAAAAAACAAAAACCAATATTAGTATGCAATTAAGTCAACTATATAAAACTAAAACAGATAAGAAAATTATTAAAAGAACAAACTTACAAAACGGTTCGTTAAAACCCATTTAAGTTCATAAAATTCACCCACATGTATAGGGGATTCTACTATACCATCTTCAACATTCTTTGCGGACACATGTTGGTTAGCATCAGATTCAACTTCAGAATCTTCAAACTCAACATCAATTTCATAAACAGGATCGTCAACATCAGACGGTACCAAGACTGACAAATGATGTGTTTCATCTTCTAAAATACCATACTCTTGAACTTCAAATACTTCTTCTACTCTTAAAGGCTGTTGATGGATACGATGCAAACCATCCTTGTGGAAAACTAAAATACTGAAATCATTATATCCCAATAATTGAAATATAACAAAATCCCCTGTTTCCAGATGAAGATCATTTGAAATATGTATCCAGTCAACGATACTATAGGTGGTACCAAAACGGCGTACGATGTAAACCGTCCAGACCAATTTGTTTCGAAAACGTATTGTGAAACGACAATCCAAGGGATCATTCTTGAAATAATTATCCATGGAGGCGGAATGAAGCAGCTGAAGAAAAAATATTTAGTACACTTAATGAAACAAAATAAGTTAAAAAATACAATACAAATAGATAACATATAAGAATAATACCAGATCTTTTGATTCTGTATGCGTCATCACACAATAGAACATAGGATTGACATATGTACCATGGTGGCCTTTGATATGTTTCAATTTAAATGTTTTTATATCCACTTTTTCAAATACTATCAAATCATTCTGCTCAACAGCAAGCATTATAATAACTGTCACCCAACCTTGAATTATAAAAAACCCCCTTGTGTTCGATTCAATAACAACAGACCACTTACAACCACTATTTGTTATTAGATCTACACATCCTACAGGATAGTTAGTAACATCTATCAATGAATTATACCGCTTAGGCAATTCCTGAAAACAAAAATCACAATATAGTTATAACAGAAGGTAAACAATATAAACATTGAAACAAATTAAAATTTATAACATCTAACAAAATAAAATTGGCAAATAAAGTAGAGTTCCTAACCAACTCAGATTTATACGGATCCGTCATATGAACCAGAAACCCAACTTCCATATCTGCAAAGAAAATAAGAATACACACAAAAAAATGAAATTAGAACAATGTTATATTCAAAAAAGCAGAACAAAAAGTCTGTTTTATTAAATTTTCTAACTCTGTAACAACATGGTAACATAAATCTGTCTACATAATCAAAAATAGCGATTAGGGTTTATGATGGAATGAATGAACTGGAAAACTAACAAAAGAGGATTAACCTGACACAAATAGAAATCCATTACGGTGTATAAGAACATCAATAAACAGACAAATTACAACAATCAACTGGTTAAAATCTCATATAAAAAAGAATTAGCGGATCTGTTAACATCAACAACAACATACAAATCATACAACAAAATTGGGGTTTTATAATAAAAACTAAAAATTCATATACAGAGGTGGAATCCAACTTATCGATCCTTGTATTTCGAAGTCTGATGATGAACATAAAACAGAGCACGCCTCTTCAGTGATCGTTTGAAACATCCGATTAAAAGCAAGAATTTGTATATAGGTGATAGAATTGGAAACGGTTCCATAATTTCCTAAAAAAACTTTCGATTATTGAATAAGATTTCAACCTTCCATATATAATCTAAAGAAAGCGCCTAAAGAATTGAAGCAAATTGAACGAAAATAGAGAGAAGAGGAAAATGCCGCCCAAAATCCCAATTCTCTGGCCAAAGAGAATAGCCACATCAAAGTCAAATAGTCAACACTATTTTGCTTTAATATAAGAGAAAGATACCAAAAACGATTGACGCACTTATTTTAAATCCATGTTAATCTGATACCTAACTCAAAGCGGAGGTTTTTTTTTCCAAAACAGTATTGATTTAAAAAAATATTTACCAAAATGGGTGATTTAAAAAATATTTATCAATATATGTTATTAAGACACACCACTTCCTTTAATAAAAAAATAATAAATCCAACAATCATTTTGCTTTAGACGCCTTTTAAAAAGTTTATTTCATTGTTAATTTTTAATATTTAATCCTCTCAAAATTAACCATAAAAAACGTAGTGTCCGTGAAGTTTTTTAGAGTTCCCATTCATATTTAATCAGCAGTCATCAATCAATTTATTGAGCATTAGGAGAGGCGGGGCGGTCCGTGATGGACCTCCTACCACGCGTTATTGTATCACGCACACCACCGCCGCCAACTTCATCACTCGTTGAATTGAAAACGCGTTGAGATGATAAAGTGTTGAAAAGTTTGTTTTGCAGAGATTGTTTTGTCGTTTATCTAATTGAATTAATAGAACTTTTATGAAAAGTGCAAATTTAGCCCCTCAACTTTTGTTAGCTATTTTTAAATAGCTATTTTCTATCACAAGTGACCACCCTCACTACATTTCTATCACTAGTGATAGAATAGTGGATGATGACATGGCATGAGTTGATTGAATATTGTGAGTGATAGAATTCTATCACTAGTGACCACCCCCATTCCCCTTAGTTGAAGAAAAAAATCAAAGATGTTAGCAGGAGTTTAAGGGGGTGTTTGTTTTTTCTTCAAACATCTTCAAGGAGGCTGATGTCTGCAGGCGCGCAGACGTTACCCTTGAAGACTGTTTGTTTTTTTTCTTAAACAGATCTGAACTCAGTTTTTTTCATCTTAAAAAATAAGCTATGGACCCCCTTCTTAAAACATATTCACACCTCCCTCTTATCCTCCCTCAAACATCAGCCCCTCCCACCGCCGCTCCTCCTCCTTCTCCGACCTCCCTCTTCTCCTCCGGCGACCTACCTCCTCCTCCGGCGACCTCCCTCTTCTCCTCCGGCGACTTACCTCCTCCGGCGACCTACCTCTTCTCTGACCTCCCTCCTCCTTCGGCGACCTACCTCCTTCTCCGGCGACCTCCCTCCTCCTCCGGTGACCGGCTCTTTCTCCGACCTCCCTCTTCTCCTCCGCTGGACCGAAGCAGAATGTGAATGTTTCATCATTGTTTGATGCGCTTCAGACCTGTATCAACTTATAAAAACAAACAGTCTTATATTTTCAGCTTGCAGATCTTTAGACCACATCTTCAGCTGCAGACATAAAAACAGATGAAATCAGCTTGCAGACAATTTATGTCTGCAAAAACAAACAGCACCTTAAATCATAGGAATGGTCATTGTATAGCTCGGGTAAAATATTATATCTCATGGTAATAATAAATGCATTCTTATTTGTAGAGTGTCATATCACCATATCATAAAATTATAGTCGTTTGATGTCACACCCCAACTGATGGCGGAATCATCGGGGCATGGCACTAAGCGAAACAAATTGTCCAGAAGTTTCCATAACAATTATCCTTACCATTCAATTTTAAGTAACATGTCCCATACCATGTCTCAAACAGTAAACAAATTATTACAGATAAAACTAGGCAAATAATTCTGTTCCGACAACTCAGATTTAAATAGAGAAATTGTTTATCTGCTTCTAGAGACCCTTGATTCAATTACTACAAACAACTATCTGTTGGGCTCTAAATATTTATTCTAGTTTCAATTTCCTACCAGATGTGCATCCTAAGCACCTGTCACATACGTTAAAATAAAGTCAATACATAAAATGTAAAGGTGAGCATACAAGTTTGATAATAGCATATAAAGTTCGAATTCGTTTACGCATAACCAGCACGTACACATAGTGAAATGAAGCACGTTAGTTATCGACATAGATCCATCGATACCAATGACTGCGGGTTGACTGCCCGAGGCAGTTCACAATACATGGTTACCACCGTAATCCATGCAAGTAATTGTCCTTAACAACCCCCGTGTGAACGAGTGCTGAGTCCAAACTATAGTACTATCGTTGCTAAGGCAGGTAGACAACATTCCATGTGTAAACATAACAAACAAGCATTCATAAGCCACGTATAACATGCATTAACGATTAGCGTTCAAGTAGTATTGAGTAGTGTGTTTGATGTGATTTGAATAGTTGTAACGTATGTAACACCCAAAAGTGCATAAAGCAAAAAGGGATCGAGTATACTCACAACGGTTGATGGATTTAAGGGAGCGCTTAGCGAGTAAAGTTAACCTGAATGGATTGATAGCATAACGATAAGTGGCGCGTAAAACGATACAAAGGGTGAATGGGTCGGATAGCAGTTCGGTCGGATGGTATTCCGATCGGACGGCTAATCGTGCGGATAACAATTCGTTCGGATGGTCATCCGGTCGGACGGTAGTCCGGTCGGATGACTATTCGAGTGGATTGTTTCTTCCTATGAGATGAATGTGTTTGTGTATGATGGCTTGTCTTTTGAAGTTTTCGTGGTAGCATTTTGAAAATATTGAAGTATCTCTATCCTTCAAGTCGGTCGATCGGACGGTCAATCGTGCGGATAACAATCTGTTCGGATTGTCATCCGGTCGGACGGTAGTTCGGTCGGACGGCGACCTTAGTGATGGGGTTACTTTGTGGAAACATTTCATAACAGAAGAGTCACTCGGTCGGATACCCATTCGACCGGGTGGCAACCCTGTTAATGAACACGTTGAAAATTGTTTAAGTCTTTAAAGTCCTAGTATCTCATGATCCAAAGAGTAATCCGGTCGGATGGTAGTCTGATCGGATGGCAATTCTCGATACTCAAACTTCAGATATAGTTAATGAGGTGTGGGACCCAAGGTGTTATTCGTTCGGACAGCAATCCATTCGGATGGTCATCCGGTCGGACGGTAGTCCGGTCGGACAGCATTCTGTTCTGATTGTTTCTTTCGTTCTACACTTGGTTGTTTTGGTTGTTTGTCGTTTTATCGAGGCGCTTTGACATCGTGTTAGCCAATAGAACTCCGTTTTGACCCGCGTGACCAAACCGACCAGGAATCACCCTTGTTCGGCCGGTTACCGGCTCAAGACGGTTGTTCTTGTTTAACCCGAAATCGGTGGTCTCATGAGTAGAATCCAGATCTTGGACTAGTACAACACTAAGAGTGAGTAGGAGACTAGAACAGAGTCCGATTCTATCGGTTTCGAGTGTATTGAGTGTAAAAGAGTTGAAAAAAAGTTAGAAACCATCTTTCAATCCTTTTCCACTATGTTTATGTTGAGATCTCTATGAGATCTTTGTGTATTTGTGTGGAAATCGGTTAGATCTAGGTTGTTCTTGGTGGATTGGAGTCAAAACATGAAGTTCTTCAAGAAGACATGATGACGTCATCCTAGAACACCCGAAATCTAGTGATTTCACGGTTAAAAGTTAAGATTCAAAAGATAGAAAGGTGTAGGAGTGCGTGTAGGTCAAGAAAGTACAATATTTAGGAAGAGATCTTACTGGGATTGAGAGAAATCGAAGAAAAGGTGAGGAACACGAGCTGCTCGGACAGAGGTTTCCAAAAGTAGAAAAGTTTGAGAGTGACATGGGTATTTATAGGATTCCAAAAGAGGAAAGTGTTGTCCGGTCGGATGGCACACCGCCCGGATGACTATCCGGTCGGATGACATCTATGCAGTTAATGCGGAAAAATATCGGTTATCGGTCAAGGACCGATATATGAGATATCGTTTATCGCGGTGAGATATCGGTAATTTCTAATATCATGCATAAATATATATATTTATATTTATATTTATATTTATATTCATATCTAGAGCCTATATATATACTAGAAGTCTAATATCATGTATAAATATATATATTTATATATATAAAAGAGGTGGTAGAAAGTCTAGGTGTGGGAATGAAAGTCTCAAAAGGTGGTAAATACTTTGTCCCACATTGGTGTGGGAACAAAGTGAGTGGGTGTTTATAAGGTAAAGCATTTACTACTCCATTATAGCTTTATGACATGTTTTACCACAAGTCCTACCCGCGCGCGCAGGGGGGGTGCAAAAAATGGGTTTCTGAGCTGGAATTTGGTTGAACTCGTGCGTGCCCGCGCATCCTGCGGACACGAATGCAGCTCCGAAACCCCATGGGTCCGTGTGAGGTCGTTTTTTGCTGTGGAAAGCAGCTTTCTTTATTTTTTTTGTGAAAAAAAATGGCCCACACACGAAAGCAGTTTTTTTTTTTTTTGTGGAAAAATGGCCCAAAGGATATTTCGGCGATACAACCGAAACGATTTTTTCAAGATATCGGCGATATTTCGGCGTTGACCACCGATATTATCGTTGACCAAGATATGACCGAGATCTGAAACCGATATTTTGGTGAAGGGCCGATAACCGAGATATCGCCGAGATATCACCGAGATATCGCCGAGATTAACTGCATAGGATGACATCTCGGTCGGATGGCACCTGACTCATGGACAAGTGGCTATCCGGTCGGATGGCTATCCGGCCGGATGGCACTTGGTTCGAGTGTTTGACGCGATGATTTTTGTTGATTCGATTTCGATTGCGAGTGATGCGAATGCGATAGAGTTTCCTATTCAAATTACTTTTAATCCCAACCACTCACATCTCGCACTATCCCTTCTCCACTAATTATCATAGTTCGATTGTGATTCGAGTTTCGATGTCGATTGAGTTTGATTGCATTTCGAGTTCGATTGCGTTTCGATTGATTATCACATATAACATAGATGAACATGCACAAGTAATACATAAGGCACACACACACGTATAACAATAACTAATAAGCGTAGTTCGAGTTGCGATTCGATGTCGATTTGATTAGCATAGTTTGATTATCGATTAATTAACTTTATCGCATTGTTACTTCCTATAGTTCACAGTCATAGGTCGATTGAATAGCGAAATTCACACGTCGATTATTGTGATTATTGACACTTACTCCGCATAATACAACTAAAATAAACATACAAAAGAAATCTACTACAAGTCAAGTCGCGCGAAAATCGGTAGTTGACTTTGACCTTGACCTTGACTTTGACTTCTCGAAAACACGGGGTGTTACAGCCTTCCCTTGTTTAGGGAATTTCCTCCCGAAATTAGGATGGAAGTTGTACAACACTGTGAATTACCTTGGAGAACTTTCTCTTTCTAGACTTTCTCCTTAAATAATTGCGGGTACTTCGCCTTCATGTCGCTTTCGAGTTCCCAAGTGAACTCTGCACCTCGTTTGCCTTCCCATCGAACTTTCACAATAGGAATGCGCGAGCGCCTAAGTTGCTTGGTTTGGCGGTCCATGATTTCGTTCACCTGAAGGTCATCGAGAGGAACATGTAAGTCGTGGTCGGCTAGGCACTTTCGGAGGTTCGAAACGTGGAAAGTCGGGTGGACGTTACTAAGTTCTTCTGGTAGTTCGAGTCTGTAGGCGACTTTTCCGATACTTTCCAGAATCTTAAAAGGTCCAACATATCGAGGCGCGAGCTTCCCTTTCTTGCCGAATCTGACCACACCCTTCTAAGGTGATACCTTTAGGAGTACGTAGTCACCAATGTCAAATTCAAGGGGCTTGAGTCGTCTATCGGTATAACTTTTCTGTCGATTCCGAGCTTTTACCAGGTTGTCTCGAATTTGGAAAATTCTGTCTGTCGTTTCTTGTAATAGCTCAGGACCGGTTAATTGTGAGTGACCGATCTCGTGCCACACAATAGGCGATCGACATCTTCTTCTGTATAAAGCCTCGAATGGTGCCATTTGAATGCTGGAATGATAGCTGTTGTTATACGAGAATTCGACTAATGGCAGGTATTTATCCCAATTACCACCGAAGTCTATAACACACGAACGGAACATGTCTTCAAGAGTACGAATCGTTCTTTCAGTCTGACCGTCGGTTTGAGGGTGGAAAGCGGTACTTAGATTTAGCGATGTACCGAGTGCCATTTGAAATGTTTCCCACAGTCGCGAGGTAAACCGAGCATCACGATCAGAGATGATATCATGAGGCGTCCCATGATTACAAATGATCTCGTCGGTGTAGATTCGGGCTAATCGTTCTACCTTGTAGTCTTCCCGTATTGGCAAAAAGTGAGCTGATTTAGTCAAACGGTCAACCACAACCCAAATGTTATCGTGACCTGATGACGTTTGCGGTAGCTTTGTTATAAATTCCATAGCTATACTCTCCCACTTCCACATGGGAATCGGTGGTTGTTCGAGTAAGCCAGAGGGTCTTTGATGTTCAGCCTTGACTCTCGCACAAGTCAGGCATTTTCCAACATAGAGAGCAATATCCCTTTTCATGCCCGGCCACTAGTACTTATAGCGAAGGTCCTGGTACATTTTGTCGGCTCCGGGATGAATAGAATACCGGGATTTGTGGGCTTCATCCATCAAGATCTGTCACAAATTGGTCCGTTTGGGGATCCAAATTCGGTCTAGAAAGTGGAATATCCCATTCGACTTGCTCACAAGCTGGGCTCCATCGTGGTAGATTCTTTCTTTCTTCAGAGTGCGTTCGTTAAAACACGCGTGCTGAGCTTCGCGGATGAGGGATTCGAGATCGTATTGGGCTTGAACATTACGGGTGCTAAGCAGATAGCTCCGTCTGCTGAGTGCGTCGGCAACAACATTTGCCTTGCCTGGGTGATAACGAATCTCACAGTCGTAATCGTTGAGAACTTCTACCCATCGGCGTTGACACATATTAAGTTCCTTCTGATTAAAGATATGCTGTAGGCTCTTATGATCGGTGAAGAGCGTACACTTGGTACCATACAGGTAGTGTCGCCAAATCTTTAACGCAAAAATAACTGCGCCTAGCTCGAGGTCATGGGTTGTATAGTTCTTCTCGTGGATTTTGAGCTGACGAGATGCGTAAGCTATAACCTTGTCCCGCTGCATAAGGACACAACCAAGACCAAGGTTGGAAGCATCACAATAGACAATGAAATCGTTGTTTCCGTCGGGCAATGTGAGAACGGGAGCATTGCAAAGCATGTGCTTAAGGGTTTTGAAAGCAGACTCCTGTTTGGTTCCCCAAACAAAAGGTTTGTCTTTATGTGTGAGAGCGGAAAGAGGTACAACGATCCTTGAGAATCCTTCGATAAATCGTCGATAATAGCCCGCCAGTCCGAGAAAAAAACGGACTTCAGATGGGTTCTTAGGTGTAATCCAAATCTTGACAGCTTCAATCTTCGCAGGATCAACGTGAATACCTTGATTATTAACAATGTGACCCAGAAACTGAACTTCCTCCAACCAGAATTCACACTTGGAGAACTTGGCATAGAATTGGTTCCCCTGGAGTAGCTCGAGAACCAAACGTAGATGTTGCGCGTGTTCGGTTTTCGATTTGGAATAGATCAAGACATCGTCGATGAATACGATGATGAAACGATAGAGATATGGTTTACACACGCGATTCATCAGATCCATGAAAACCGCAGGTGCGTTGGTTAAACCAAAAGGCATAACAACGAATTTGTAGTGGCCGTATCGAGTGCGAAACGCGGTTTTGGGTATATACTCCTCTTTAATACGTAGTTGGTGATATCCTGAGCGTAGATCGATCTTCGAGAAGCATGTAGCACCTTGTAGCTGATCAAACAAATCATCGATGCGAGGTAGAGGATAGCGGTTCTTGATAGTTAGCTTATTCAATTCCCGATAGTCGATGCACATCCTGAACGACCCATCCTTCTTTTTGACAAAAAGGACCGGCGCGCCCCAAGGAGAGGTGCTCGGGAGAATGAAGCCTTTCTCAAGTAATTCCTGGAGTTGGTTTGAAAGTTCACGCATTTCAGATGGCGCGAGTCGATAAGGAGCTTTGGCAATAGGGTTGGCTCCAGGAATAAGGTCGATACGAAAGTCAATATCACGACTTGGAGGTAATCCGGGAAGATCCTATGGAAAAACATTAGGAAATTCTCGAACCACAGGAACGTCTTTCACTTCCTTCTTCTCTTTCTTTTCCTTCTCCGCTACCACAATGTTAGCCAAGAAAGCCCTGTATTCCTTATGGAGATACTTGCTAGCTTGAACACATGACATGAGCTTGAGACCTTTCGAAGTAGTATCATCGTAAACACACAATAAATCACCATTCGCAAGCGAGAATCGGATCATCTTGCCGAAGCACACAACTTCAGCATGGTTTTCGCGATGAAAGTCCATGCCTACTATGACGTCAAAAATTCCGAGTTGCATCGAAATAAGGTCGATTGGGAAGATATGATTGTTGAGATCGAGAGTACAATCACGAAGTACAGAATTAACGGCGACAGTTCTTCCGATAGCGACTTCAACATCGAACGTCGAGGAGAGTTGAGAGCGCTTACGACTAAGGAGTTTCTCGAATTCGAACAACACAAAGCAATTATCGGCTCCAGTATCAAATAAACACGAAGCATAAATACCATTCACAAGGAACGTACCATTAACTACGTTGTTGTCGGCTTGGGCTTGTCGCACGTTGATGTTGAAAGTTCGTGCGCGCACTGCTTGTTGCTGTTGCTGCTGCTGCTGCTGAGGCTGCTGCTGCTGGGGCTCTTATTTCACGACACTGTTTGGGCACATGTTGGCGAAATGGTTAGGATTTCCACATGCGAAGCAGGCTCTGGCGTTGACCGCGGGTGCCGGAGGAGCTTGTTGACCCTGAGGGGCGGTGAGTAGAGCTTGATGAGCAGGAGCTTGTCGAACACGGTAGTTGGTAGTAAAATGGCCGTACATATTACAATGAGCACAAAAACGGCAAGCAATGGCGGTCGGGTGGTGGTTGGTATAAGTAGGGCAGAGTGGGTGTGGCCCAGTGTATGCACGCTTTGCAGGCGGTGCATTTGCCACAGGCGCCGCTACTTGACGCTGTTGGGCTGGTACACCTTGAATCGGTGCGGCAGTGATCGCACAGTTCTTGTTGCTGGAGCTGTTCTTTCTCTTGTTCTTCCTCTTGTTGCTAGATGAGGTGGTGGTTTCAGTAGTTGGTGCGACGGTAGCTTGATGCAGGTGCTTTGAAGTTTTATCCCAGACACCAACCTTGACCCTCTTGTCGTTGAATTCGGCAGCCAGTAGGTAAGTTTCTTCAATCGTCTTAGTCTTAGCCGCTTGCACGAAATCTGCGACGCAGTCGGGCAAAGCTCGGATGTACTTCTTGATTGTGATCTCCGGAGTCTTGACTTGGTCGGGACAGATGATGCTGAGCTGTTTGAAGCGAGCAGTGAGCGCAGCATTGTCACTTTCATGTTGATGTATGTGCCAAAATTCGTCCTCTAGCTTTTGACGCTCATGAGGAGGGCATAATTCCTCTAGCATGACTTCTTTGAGCTCATCCCACGACAGACCGTAGGCTGGATTGTTCCCTCGCTTGTTTCTCTCGGCCGTCCACCAGTCTAGTGCACGGGACTGGAAAACGCCGGTAGCATTCAGAGTACGGAGGTCATCGGGGCAACCACTCTGTCGTAGAGTGACCTCAATGGAAGGAATAGTGCAGTAGGACCTCCTTCGCCAGTGAATTCTTTTGGCCCACATGACATGAATTGCTTTAAATTGAAGGCCTTAGTGGTAGCTTTAGGAGCTTCGGTCCTTGACTCCTCAGATGATTTGCTGACGTTCTCGTAGACATCACTTACGGCCTTCGCTACCTGCTTGGAGATGATAGCAGCAAGGCGTTTTTCTCTCTTCTCTTGACGAGAAAGTGAGGGATGACGGGATCCAGATGACATTGTCTGCAACAGACATCGTCACAGGACTCAACACATTGTATTCGAATCTCACCCCACACGTCTACTACTTACTAAAGCTCAGGAACACAGTCATGTAACTACGCATACACATAACCACATATTTGCATAAACACAGAAACACATAATTACGTAGAACACAGAATTACATAGGCACATAAGCACATAAGCACATAGGCACATAAACACATAACTCACCTAAGCACCTATTTTTACGTGTATCCACCTTCTTATGATTATAGGTGTTCCTTTATCATTTAAGAGGTAGTCAGAATACAGAAACCTATCATTCAAAGTCTGTGAGTGTTCGAATATAGCGTTTGCGTTTGATATATCGAGTCGGGTAGTATAAGCATATAAGTAGCATAAGGTCGTCCACAATTTAGCGATTTGTTAACGTTGTGTAGTGTGTTGTGTGATCAGCAGAAGCAAAAGGCGTTAGATCGAATCTAATAGTACCTCAAAACGCTAACAAATAAACATAGACCACATAAAATCGACGAATCATCAGAGTCAGCAATTGCGGGCACAGAATCGAAACACATAAAATTCGAGATATAGATTGTCTGCGGCTAGTAGACTTTGACTACCCAAAGTGGTTCGACTATTCACAAGGATCTGGTGTGCACATTTGACCTTCAGGATTATACTTTTGCCTCAATTCTTGGGCGTTTGGTACACATCCCGTTAGTCATATTGTGACTTCAGGTCGTTGGAGTCCGTCGAAACTTTGGTG
The DNA here is from genome assembly GCA_030545235.1 of Helianthus tuberosus. Lineage (NCBI taxonomy): Eukaryota > Viridiplantae > Streptophyta > Magnoliopsida > Asterales > Asteraceae > Helianthus > Helianthus tuberosus. Next base: position 183,755,239 of record CM060357.1, read on the forward strand.
GGAGCTTTGTAAAATGAGCGGAACAAGTAGTCAAGGTTAGGGTTTCACCCCTAGCTTAACAACTTTGTCCCTGTTTTAAATAAAATAGAGGAGATTATTCATCAAAATAGGGATTTCACTCCCGATTTGGCATAATTCTCCTTGCTTGTAGATAAAATGCGGGTTATTTAAGCAACTTTAGTCGAGAGTTTGCGGTTTTCACACCTAATCTCGACTTTATCGCCTATTCATAATTGAAAATTCGAGTGCAGTGATAGTGTAGCATAAGCGAGAATATCGAGAGGTAAGCTTGTACATAATCCCTACCGGATACGCACAAATCGGTCTGTTGGTTCCTAACTATAGACTCGGTCTCTGAGACATCGACCCGGACTAGGTCGTGTCTTGCCTAATTCCCTATAGTTATGGCTCTGATACCAATCTGTCACACCCCAACCGATGGCGGAATCATCGGGGCATGGCACTGAGCGAAACAGATTGTCCAGAAGTTTCCATAACAATTATCATTACCATTCAATTTTAAGTAACATGTCCCATACCATGTCTCAAACAGTAAACAAATTATTACAGATAAAACTAGGCAAATAATTATGTTTCGACAACTCAGATTTAAATAGAGCAATTGTTTATCTGCTTCTAGAGACCCTTGATTCAATTACTACAAACAACTATTTGTTGGGCTCTAAAGCTTTATTCTAGCTTCAATTTCCTACCAGATGTGCATCCTAAGCACCTGTCACATACGTTAAAATAAAGTCAATACATAAAATGTAAAGGTGAGCATACAAGTTTGATAATAGCATATAAAGTTCGAATTTCATTTACGCATAACCAGCACGTACACATAGTGAAATGAAGCATGTTAGTTATCGACATAGATCCATCGATACCAATGACTATGGGTTGACTGCCCGAGGCAGTTCGCAATACATGGTTACCACCGTAAACCATGCAAGTAATTGTCCTTAACAACCCCCGTGTGAACGAGTACTGAGTCCAGACTATAGTACTATCGTTGCTAAGGCAGGTAGACAGCACTCCATGTGTAAACATAACAAACAAGCATTCATAAGCCACGTATAACATGCATTAACGGTTAGCGTTCAAGTAGTATTGAGTAGTGTGTTTGATGTGATTTGAATAGTTGTAACGTATGTAACACCCAAAAGTTCATAAAGCAAAAAGGGATCGAGTATACTCATAACGGTTGATGGATTGAAGGGAGCGCTTAGCGAGTAAAGTTAGCCTGAATGGATTGATAGCATAACAATAAGTGGCGCGTAAAACGATACAAAGGGAGAATCGGTCGGATAGCAGTTCGGTCGGATGGTAATCCGATCGGACGGCTAATTGTGCAGATAATAATTCATTCGGATGGTCATCCGGTCGGACGGTAGTCCAGTCGGATGACTATTCGAGTGGAATGTTTCTTCCTATGAGATGAATGTGTTTGTGTATGATGGCTTGTCTTTTGAAGTTTTCGTTGTAGCATTTTGAAAATATTGAAGTATCTCTATCCTTCAAGTCGGTCGATCGGACGGTCAATCGTGCGGATAACAATCTGTTCGGATTATCATCCGGTCGGACGGTAGTCCGGTCGGACGGTGACCTTAGTGATGAGGTTACTTTGTGGAAACATTTCATAACAGAAGAGTCACTCGGTCGGATGCCCATCCGACCGGGTGGCAACCCTGTGAATAAACTATTACAAACCATAGTGTCTGAGTGTTCGAATGAAAGAATATACAGACTAGGTTGTAATAAGATCCACAGGCAGATCATAAAATAAAATACAAGAAACTGAAATAACAGACTCTAGGTATCTAGGGATTTGCAAGATCCTCTTATACAACACCTAGTAGCTCCAGCCTATTTACGAGAAGTACCTGTCAATCAATCTTTAAAAGCACGTCAGTTAACACTGGTAAATACAATTAACTGACTCATTTGAAAACATTTATGAAAATTGATTTAAGCGCACAAGGCACAAATCATTTATAACTTGGGACAATTATTAAAATAATCTTGTATACAGATTTATATGTTTGTCATACAATTGGGGCCGGTTGAAAGCCGGTCTTGATTAACCGACTCACCACTTATAAAACCCACAAAGGAGTTATCCCCAACATGTGGGTTTATATTTTAGCATTTGCATCTGTCAGGTGTATGCCTACACCCCGTGCATAGGTCGTGGCCATTTTCAAATGAAATGAGCCGAGGATATCCAGTACACGGTCGTATTAACCCCTAATGCTTATGTCATCAAAGAAAACAGATTAAAACGGGTTATGTAAATTTATTAATCACAATCCGATTAAATGATTTCATACCCGACCAAGTGGTATTATTATAATACCATATCCCAAGCTCGTATAAGGGAAAATAAGTTAAAAGTATTTACCTGAGCTAAATGTGAAAAGTAACTCAGCCGAAAAATCCTAAAGCTTTATGATGATACCTTCTACTGGATGCTACTTAATCTGTATAGAAGGTTTAATAACCTATTAGGATGCTAACGGGTCTTTAGTTAAGTCAAAGACTTAGACCGGTTAGCTAGAAAGAAACTTTACGGTTCTAAACGCTAGATTAAGCGGAGACCGGAATAGAATGTGGTTTAGACCCGACAAGCTTGGATACTTGTATAATATGGGTAAACTAAACACATTCTAGAATTTGAGGATTTAATGATAAGGTTAAACCCGTTTCGGCTATTTTACGTAAACTAGTTACATAAACCGATCCATACGCATAAATGTGTAACGGGTAACCAAATGAATTATATACAGGTCTCAAATGTTATTATGTTTAAAATATATTAATACATCAGTAGGATGTTAACATATATGCCCAAAAAGTAATTAAAAACAATTTAAGTCCCGTAAGGGCATTTTGGTCATTTTAATAATTATAAAAGAGATTTTATAACAAACTGAAGTTCTGGTCTTTGGTAATCAGTAAAAACATTTATTTTATCTCATTACATCAGTAAGATACTACATATATGTGGGGTTTCCCATTCATGGCCAAACTATGCCCCGAAATGGCATTTTTGTCATTTCACATATGCTTTTAAGGACATTTTTGGAAATCTGAGTTCATAATTTATACCTACTGTAATAATATTTAAATTTATTTAAAAATTCAGTAGGTAACAAGTCTTAGGTGTTAAATATGGTTTTAAACCATACTATGCACCTAATTAGTGTAAAACTCGCTAATTGACGATAATCAATATGTTTATGTAAATCTAAGATTTTGATCAGTTTTAAATGCTCAAAATAATTTATTTAATGTATGAAATCAGTAGGAAAAGTTTTGGCATTCAAATCATTTGTTAATCTAATTTTATGCATAAAAAGGGTATTATCGTCATTTACCGAATTACACAAGAACTCTATGATTTAAACAGATTATATTCTGACCAAAAATCTTAATATTCCTTAAAAATAATATCTTAGCAGTAGGTGATGAGTTTTGGTTCAAAATCCAAGTTTAAACATGTCTTATGAAAGATATCGCAATTTAATTAATAAAAAGCTTCTAATTACGATATCGAGCATAACTTCTGTTTGAGACCAAGAACTGATGTCAAATTTTCAGGATAAGCTTATATATCAGTAACAAAGGTTTTTGTCCTCTCACATTTCTAAAAATCTCAATTATATGTCAAAAGGGTATTTACGGCATTTACAAGCATATTAACAAATAAGAGCATATAATTCAAACCACTAAGGACCAAGCAATATAACTCCATGGGGTTACAGTACTATATAATATGGTCCTAATGGAAACTTAAAACACGGAAGAATTAAGCTTAAACGGGTCAGAACTGAAAGTCAAAGCAAAAGTCAAGCTTTTGCGACTTTCGGTTATAAACTGACCTTAGACTGATAATTGTCGGGTTAGACCTGATTAAACATGTTCTAATATTAATTACCAAGTCATTAGAATGTTAAAATATAATTTAGAACCTCTGTTTTATTAGTTTAAATCATTTTTAAAGTTTCTGTCCAGTTTGACTTTTTGACAAACTAGTTTGACCCGACAATTAACTAGTTAAACGAAATAATTAGGAGGTGCCCTTTTAAGGGTTAATCACCTACCTTAATATGGTTCCATAACCACTTTCATTTCGGTAAGTGGCTGGACCTATTATGATTAAACTGAAAGTTAAAGGTCAATTACGATATGTTTGACTTTTCGGTTTTTAAGCTAATAAAATGGACTAAGTAGGGATTAAAACTCTTACACAAGGTCCTTGCTATCTTTTCTACACTTCTTAGTCTTCTCCTAATGCTTGCTATCTCCAGAAGTGGGTTTTGAAGTTGTTGCAAGTGAATGAGCAAATAATATGTTCAACATGGGGGCCTATTTATACTTGAAATCCTTGATTCAAGATTACCCCAGGTGTAATGGGAGTGTTTAGGATCACTCCAAGTGTCCTAGTGGTATCCTAAAACCGAACACAATCCCCAAGTATTGACATTCAGGCATCTAAGGCAGTGGAACAGGCTGCAACCAGTAGCTGTCAAGTTTTTGCAGAGTTGGGCGTTTGTCGCGGCCAGCGTAGGATCAGAAGGGGGTTTACGCGCCCCGCGTAAACCTGTTGTTCAGTTTAAAAATGCTTCAAACTTGGCAGATCCAGTCCCTCGTCATTATAAACCTTATTTAACCTCATTTTTGGCATATAAGGCCCTTGTAGTTAGTTTGTAGAGGTTCAAGGGAGTATATCCAAACTCCGTTAGGCCCGGTTTCGTTAAATATCACCATAAACACAAGTTTCATCACATTGACACTTTTCACCCAAGGTCTTGAAAACTTGCTTAACGATCTTGAAATCACGTGAAATTTATACCACTTATTGTTGAGAGTATATTTGAATATTTCGAAGCCTCGGGTTCGCTAAAAGGTCACTCAGAGGTAAGAATTAACATGTTGACACGGTTAACCCTTGTAATTTATAATCTTTCGATTATTTTCATGAACGACTTCTTATATCCAATTAATCACTCATTTAAGAATATATTCTTCACGTATGGTTATTCAGAGGCATAAGTTTGGCATGTTGACACTTTTAGTCCCTTCGCATACATATTTTCACCGTTTGTCAACTTTAGTCCTTCAAACTCATTCTTTCACATATTTAGAGTTTAGGACACGTGTCTTTATATAGTTAGACACGTTTTTACGTGGTGTTACATCCTCACCCCCTTAAAAGAAATCTCGACCCCGAGATTTTACTGGAATAAGTGAGGGTACTTCTGTCGCATAGTGGACTTAACTTCCCACGTATATTCAGGGCCTCTACGGGCATCCCATTTAACCTTTACTATAGGCACGTGCTTCCTTTGGAGATTTTTGACCTGACGATCCTCGATCGATATAGGTCTTTCTATAAACCTCAGGCTTTCATCAATCTGCACGTCTTTATGGGACATAGCTAGCGATTCATCAGCTAGACATTTCTTGAGATTACAGATGTGGAACACATTGTGAATTCCACTTAGCTCCTCAGGCAAGTTTAGCTTATAAGCTACACTGCCGACACATTCGATGATCTCGAATGGTCCAATATATCTAGGGCTTAACTTACCCTTCTTACCAAAACGCATCACACCTTTCCAGGGTGATACTTTTAGTAAGACTTTTTCACCCACTTCAAACTTTAGGGGTTTTCGCCTCTTATCAGCATAACTTTTCTGCCTATCAGTATCCCTGGCAGCTTTCAGGCAATCACGAATCTGGACAATCTTGTCCGTCGTTTCAAGGACTATATCAGGTCCTGATAACTGAGCTTCTCCTGCTTCTGCCCAACAAATAGGTGTTCTACATTTCCTTTCATACAATGCCTCAAAAGGCGCAGCCTGAATGCTAGTATGGTAGCTATTGTTATAGGAGAACTCGATCAAAGGTAGGCGGTCATCCCAGCTACCTCCCAAATCTATAACACATGCTCGAAGCATGTCTTCCAAAGTTTGAATTGTATGCTTACTTTGTCCATCTGTTTGAGGATGGTAAGCAGTACTAAAATTCAAACGAGTGCCCAAGGATTGTTGGAAACTTTTCCAAAAGTGAGAGGTGTATCTAGTATCTCTGTTAGAAATAATAGACACCGGCACTCCGTGGAGGGATACAATTTTATCCACGTACAACTGAGCTATCTTGTCGGAGCTATAAGTCTCCTTGATGGGTAAGAAATGTGCTGACTTAGTCAGTCTACCAACTATAACCCATATGGTATCATTTTCGTGCCTTGTTTTAGGTAACTTGGTTATAAAATCCATGGTTACCATCTCCCATTTCCATGTGGGTAGTTCTGGCTGTTGTAGCAGACCCGATGGCTTTTGATGTTCAGCTTTAATCTGAGCACAAGTCAGGCACTTACCTACATGTGTGGCAATAGATTTCTTCAAACCTATCCACCAATAGTTAGCTTTCAAATCCTGATACATCTTGTCACCTCCAGGGTGAACTGAGTATTTGGAGTTGTGAGCTTCCTGGAGGATGATATCTCGAAGCCCTCCATGAATAGGGACCCAGATTCTTCCATTCATTCTAAGAATTCCATCCTTTCCAGGTGTTAACTATTCAGCAGTTACACCTAACTTTTCATCTGGAAGATTAACTTCTAAAACAACATCTTTCTGTGCAACTAATAGCCTTTCATTCAGGCTATTCTTCAGTTCAATGCTCTTAGCATTAATCCTGATAGGTTTTACTCTCTCTTTTCGGCTTATAGCATCAGCGACTACATTCACTTTGCCAGGATGGTAGCGAATTTCACAATCGTAATCATTTAAAGTCTCCATCCAGCGGCGCTGTCTCATATTGAACTCTTTTTTATTGAATAAGTGTTGGAGACTTTTGTGATCCGAATAGATCACACATTTTGTTCCATACAAATAGTGCCTCCACAACTTTAGTGCGAATACAACGGCACCCAACTCCAAGTCGTGGGTGGTGTAATTCTTTTCATGCACCTTTAGTTGTCGTGATGCATAGGCAATCACCTTGCCCTTTTGCATAAGTACGCAACCCATACCGGTGTGTGACGCATCACATTAAATGACAATCTCTTCAATTCCTTCGAGCAATGTCAACACTGGAGCATTGCTCAATTTCTGCTTTAGAATCTCAAAGGATTCTTGTTGTTTTGGACCCTAATCAAATTTTACATTCTTGCGGGTCAGAGAGGTCAATGGTGCAACTATTCTTGAGAAGTTCTCAATGAATCTTCTATAATATCCAGCTAAACCCAGAAAGCTACGAATTTCTGTAGGCGTCTTCGGTGCTTCCCAGTTCATGATGGCTTCTATTTTGGCAGATCAACTTGGATACCACGCTCACTAACAACGTGTCCAAGAAATTGGACTTCGCGAAGCCAGAACTCGCACTTGGAGAATTTAGCATATAGTTTCTCATGTCGAAGTTATCCTAAGATACATCGAAGGTGCTTCTCATGATCAACTTGATTACGAGAGTAGATAAGTATGTCATCTATAAAGATAATGACAAACTTATCTAAGTATGGTTTGCAGACTCTATTCATGAGGTCCATAAATGCTGCTGGTGCATTAGTGTGACAACCGGTAAATTACGCCCTTAATTACGTGATTAACAGGCAATTTACGCAATAATAAACAGTGTTTACGATGCTAATTAACTTAACCAGGCCCTTGGAGTGCCCAGGAACGTTTATTCGAATATACAGTGCGCGTGTGGTGATTTACAGGAAACCTGCTGAATATTACGCGACAACAGACTGAAACCGTACAAAATACTGACAACGCCGACAAATATGTATGATTTATACTTATGGAGTTGGGTTGCGATATCGGGTCTCGTAGGAATTACGGGCCACTTACACGTGAGATGGGCTTGTGGGCCCTGGGCCCAAGCCCAAAACCCACAAGCCTAAACCCGCACATAATATATTATAATCTTGTTAAAATCTTGCAAGATTTGCAAAATCTTACAAAATCTTACGGAATCTCTACAAATCCTTGCCTAAATATTCATAAGATCTATGTAGATCTTTATTCACCGAACAAAAGTAAACCCCATTAGTCAATACTCACAAAAATAAGTATAAAACCCATGCCCCTCCAAAGCCAAGCACCCATCCTCTCTTTTTGTCTGTAACTTATAACACACACACACACACAAATAAAAAAAACACTGTCTCCTTCATCTCCTACATAAGAGAAACCCTAATCCTCAAATCTCATATGGCTACACCCTTATCTCCTCAAAGATGCAACAGACACAAAATCACCCTCTCATCTCTCTCGATTTCCTGTCCAGACAAACACACGGCCAGCTGCCGATCGTGTTACCGACGACGAGTCCCTCCGACAACACACACACTTGCAGACACTCAACCCCCACCCCTGATATACACGTACCCCCCTCTTTCGATTAACCGGCCAACCACCACCCTCGGGTGGTGGCTCACGACTGCAAAGGCGGACATCAGAGAGAGAGAAAGACGAGGGAGAGAGAGAAAGACGAGAAGGAGAGAGAGAGAGGCCAAAAAGAGAGTGAGCGGCGCCGCCGCTCACGGCGGCGGCAGTGGTGCGACGACGGTAACAAGAGAGAGAGAGGCCGAGAAAGAAAGATGGAGAGAAAGAACCGGCGGTCGGAGACTCGGACCGCCGGTCGGTTCGTTTATCCGGTGGTCGGCGCTATTATCCGACGGATTCACGACGGTAAAGACGATGGTGATGCCTTTTTAGGTCAGTGGTTCAACCTCGGGTCGTTCACAGTCTGGTCATCCCTGTTTTGGTTCAGTTTAGATGCTTCAAAGTTTGGTTCGGTTTATGTTTGACTTGGTTTTTCAGGTTCGGGATTTAACGGATCAGATCTGTGCTCGACTCAGTTCGACTCGGTGTATTTTAGCGCGACTCAGTTCGACTCGGTGCATTTCAGCTCGACTCGGTCAAGCCCGGTTTACTGGTTGACTCGGTCAACTCAGCGAGTCAACTCGGTCAACCCGGTTGACTCGGTCAACTTAGTCAACCCATTTAACGTTTCGACAACTCGACGGCATTTTTGGTAATAGTTTAAGTCGAAATTTCCTTAAGTTATCTTTATAGTTTTTCTTGATTATTTCCGTGAAAACGAGCTTGAACCGTCTCGATTAAAATTAGTTACATTATAGTTAAATTCGACAAGAGTTATTATATATTGATTGCTTGGTGAAAATTATTGAATCTTGATAAAAATAGCGACAACTTGTGTTGTCGGGGCGTCCAAAAACAGAGGAAACTCTGCCCGTTTTTTTCGAGAAAATCCGTAAAACTAACGTATTTTTATTTTAAGACGAAAGCTATCAAACTCAAAGGACTATTATAAAAACAAGTCACAAGTGTATATTACTTTCCACGACACGATACAACTTACAAAAACGACGATTCGAAATTTATTTCAACTAATAAATATAATTATTATATTATTTTAAAACTTTGAAAATTCGACAAAACTTTTACTAAATCAATGAAATCATATATATTGTTTCAAATGTTGATTAATACGACTCCTCTTCATAAAAATAAATATATTGTATATTTATGTTAACAATCAAACAACACGACGATCCTCTTACTAAAATAAATATAGTTATATATTTATTTCAAATACCCTACGACACGACAATTGTTTTACTAATATAAATATAGTTTATATATTTATTTGAAACATTAATCGACAAGCATTCGTTAAAAAAAATAAATATAGCTTATATATATTTATTTTAAAGTTCGCACATCACGAATCCTTTATAAAATAGATATAGATTATCTATTAATTTCAGACTTCAAATAAACGATTCTTTTACTAAATAAATATAACTTTTTATATTTATTTTAAAAACGCCTAAACGGCATTGACATATATTTCGACAAATATCATACGCGATACATAATACAAGTCTGTTATATGCAATTTTCATATAAATATTCTTTTTATACACGTACGACTTCGCAAGATGTCTAACGCGATGATAACGATATATTTATATGTTTTTATATAAATATTTATATACTATAAATCTCATGAAAACTAAGTCTTCCCAAGACTTGTTAATCCTTAACGACGTTATGTGAGCTAAACAAAGTTTAACTTAGTCATTTTCGTTAAAACCGTCGAATCGTTCGATTAACGATTCGGTAGAGCTCGGTGACACGTAGTTTAGTTACTGCGTTTATTTAGAAACTTATAAGATATTCCGTGTTAGGAATATTGTAGATTGCACGCTAGCGAGTCTCGTCTTGGAAACGACATCACGAAGTCGTATATAGCTAGCTTTGCACAAGGCAATTCAGGTGAGTTCATAACCCCACCTTTTTACGGTTTTACATTTTAAAAAATGTTTTCGGGGTGGAAAGCATGCAAGTTTTGCAAAAGTAAACAATTTTTCGATGAACGAAAACTCATATTTCTAAATCATGTTACGGATGGATTTCAATAAACTCAAATAGTTATGAATGATTCATACTAAAGATACCGGTTTTACAAAATAAATGAGTATTTTCGAAATGTGAATGATGTTCATGAGTAGGGACGGGATTGTCCTAGTTACAATAACGGGTCTGGGTTAGTCTGCGTACGTAAAACGAGGCAACCTAGTGAGTTCATGTCCCCCTTTTCTCTTAACTGTTTTCGGTTTTATAACTCTCGAGGGTGGAATACATGTTACGAATGTTTAAACAGTATGATTTGACTATGAACTGAACTATTAGATCATGTGAGCATAGACTAAATTTGAAATGCCATTAACTCTTAATTAGGGATGAAGGTTAGATCTAACGGGTACGGCCGAACCCCACTCATGGTACTTGTGACCACTGGAGTGCTTCGGTGTCCCAGTCGAGGTGAATCGACACAGTCGAGGTGAATCGACACAGTCAAGGTAAATCGACACAGTCGAGGTTATTCGACACAGTCGAGGAAAATCGACAAGGGTATAAGCCTACTCATTCGAGTGCTCCCTATGCTTTCACATGCTTTAATCTCCTTGCAAAACCTTAATTTAATTTGTTCATGAATGCTTTTCATACCGGGGTTTTACAAATTACATACCATGTTTTATACAAATTTAAAGCATAGGATTATGCGGGCATGAAGTCAAAGTCAGGGTGGGCATTGACGGTTATACGAACATTACAAATACGAGAGTTTACAAATACATGGTTTTACGAACATAATGCGTTACAAATACAAAGCTTCCATATAACTTGGCAAGAAAATGATTTCTAAATTCGTTTTCTCAATATTATGTCACAAACCGGTTATTTAAAAGATTTATTTCAAATCTTTTACAAACAAACTATGAACTCGCTCAACTTTATGTTCACTTTTTCGCATGTTTCTTTCTCAGGTTACATTTCTAAGACAAGGCAAGGTTGGAATAGGAGAACCATTGGAGACTCGAGTACTTAGTGGGCGTTCGTTTTCTAGAAAGTTTATGCTTATTTGCTTCCGCTGTGCAATGAAGATACCAGTCCAGTCACGCCAGCTCTGATAATTTCGGGGTGTGACAATTAGTGAGCCCAAAAGGCATCACTAAAAACTCGTAATGTCCATACCTCGTTCTGAATGTTGTCTTAGGCACATCTTCAGTTTGGACCTTGAGTTGATGATATCTGGATCTCAAATCAATTTTCGAGAAGAAGCTCGCTCCTTGAAGCTGATCAAATAAGTCGTCGATCCTGGGTAAGGGATAACGATTCTTGATCGTTACCTTGTTTAGTTCACGGTAATCAATGCATAAGTGCATTGATCCATCTTTCTTCTTCACAAACAATATTGGAGCTCCCCAAGGCGAAGAACTAGGTTGTATAAAACCTTTTTACAGTAAATCATCCAATTGAGTCCTGAGCTCTTTCATTTCTGTAGGCGCTAGACGATAAGGATCCCGTGCAATTGGTGCAGATCCTGGCAGAATATCTATCCTGAACTTAACTTGTCTCTCAGGAGGTAATCCAGGTAATTCATCAGGAAAGACATCAGGATACTCGGAAATAATTGGAATATCTTCAATCTTAGGCTTCGGATCATTCACAGTCACTTGTGCCATGTAAATGACACATCCATTCTTCAAACACCTTGATACTTTGAGAATAGACACATTGTTGGGCAACCCATATTGTGTATCTCCTTGAATAGTGACGGTTTCACCAGAAGGGGTTTTGATGATAACTAGCTTTTTGTCGCAGACGATTTGGGCTTGGTTATGCGACAACCAATCCATGCCCAAAACTATATCAAACCTAGCCAATTTCATTGGCAAGAGGGATAGCGGGATAGAATGATTCTTAATGGATATGAAACATCCATCAAGAAGAGTTGAGGCTGTTTCTAAGGTACCATCAGCAAGCTCTACCTCATATTTTATGTCTAGAGTCTTAATAGGCAGATTCAGTGACTTATAAAACTTATGGTCTACAAAGGACTTATCAGCACCTGAATCAAATAAAACTCTAGCATAAATATTATTAATGAGGAAGGTACCTGTTATGACGTTCTCGTCGTTCACCGCTTCCCTAGCATTCATCTGAAAAACTCTCGCATTCGTTTTCTTCGCCTCAACGGGCTTCTTAGCATTCTTGGGGCAATTTGTCTTGATGTGCCCCTTTTCATTGCAACCGTAACAGGTTGCATCCTTGATGTTTCGACACTCTACAGACTTGTGCCCTTTCTTCTTGCAAATCCTACATGGTTTGGCTTATGGGTCTTGGTTGCACTTCCCAAAGTGCCTTTTATTGCAAGTCTTGCACCTGGGCTTGTCACTTGACTGCCCTTTCTTAGAACCAAAGTTCCTTTTGTTCTTCTTGTTAGATTGAGGGGACTTGTCTTCCTCCCTCTTCCTCTTCCCGTCATCGGTAGTTTTCTTTGCTCTACTCCTCACAACATCAAGAGTAAGGGACAAAGATAGATCCACAGCAGATCTATAAGTAGCAGGCTTAGAAGCCTTGACATTTCCTTTCACTTCACGGGCTAAACCACCAATGAAACGTGCAATGCGTTTGGGTTCAGGAGTGACTAAATATGGTACAAGTCTCGACATCGAGTTGAAACTGGTCACATAGGACCTACAATCCAAATCCTTCATCACCAAAGTGAGAATCCTCTCAACTTCATGCCGAGGACAATATGTGTCTTTCACAAGATCAACAAACTTGTTCCATGAAAGGTTATACAGAAGAACCTTTCCAGTGGATTGCACCAATGCTTTCCACCAAGTGAGGGTGTCGCCCTTGAAAGATTGAGACACAAACTTAACTATGTCTTCCTTAGCACATCCACTGATGTCAATTACAGTCTCAATTTCATCTAACCACTTCATGCAGTCGATTGCTCCCTTTTCTCCTGTGAAATCTCTCGGTTTACAGGAGACGAAGTATTTATAGGTACACCCCTTGGTGTACCTGGGAGTCTGATTTAACACAACCTTCTGAGATTCAGATCTCTGGTTGGATGAATGCTGAGATTCATCCCTTTTTGATGCATGCGAATGTGATTAGGGTTTTGTATGAGTTTTAGACCGAACATGACTCGGTTCTTTGAAGATTTTACCCATCGTTTGAGCCACTGCGGTATCGATCATTGCTTGCAATTCAGCATTTGTAAGGTTTATTCTTGCTTCATTATTGTTCTCTTCTCGCGTATGACTGTTTGCTTCGTCAGATCCAGCCATGATTTGGGTACTAAAATTAAACAATAATGATTTATTTAAATTATATAATAAATCATCACATTGATGATTAGATGGTCATGGTATTATTAAACCATATAGACCATTTTAAGTAATAAATAACAATCAATGGGATATAATTCTTTATATTTATTAGACAAAGGGAATATAAATCACAACTGTCAATGTCATAAAAGACATTTTCATTTAGCACAAAGCTCATCTCGAAGGACATTTAGATAGTGCAAAACGCCTTGGCATAGGGATGATTAGAGTATAACCAATGATCTCTTGGATCAGTGATCTTTTTAAGGGTCGAACATAGTTCATCGCCTTATTGACAAGAAGTTTATAAAATAGAACTATCATTGTCATTATTACACCTTTGCTTATAAGCATACATCGCAAATGGATGTTTTAGGTGTATTCATCATATTGATGTTTATTAACCTTGATTCACATGGATCATATATGCTTATGAAAATGATTTGGAAGGATCCAAGTACATTTGGAAGGATCCAAGTACATTTGGAAGCTTGTGTGGTTTCTCGTACGACACAACCAGGAATGTTAACATGTTTTCAGATGTTAACATGGAGTTATTTTCTTAAAAAGGTTATACCATCATAGCCATTAATATTTTTGGCTAGGTTATACCTTTAAGAATTTCTTTGGCAGATCAATTTAAAATTGAAATGATATAGCATGATGATGTAATAAAAATACATATTTAAAATCCAAAAAGAAATTTCATTAAACCATAAAACTAGTACAAAGATGCCCTAAACGGGATTTGAAATAACACACTGCCCACGCAGGGGCTACATAAATAGAAAATAAGTCCACGCAGGGACTCGGTACAGAAAATAAAATGTCCTCGCAGGGACTTGATTAAAAAGACAATACAAGATAAAATAAACAACTTCCTACTTCTTTTTGCCTTTGATGAGACTCGCAAGACCCTTGAGGAAGCTGTTGTGCTTCTTATTGGTTTCATCTGCTTTACGCTCAACCCTATCCAACCTCTGCATAATTTCTTCAGTTTGCACCTGTTGAGGAGGAGGGGGTTGCTGGTAAGGTGGGTATTGATACCCTTGCACTGGATATCCAGTTGGGTAAACTCGAGGATAAGATGATGGATAAAGCGCATTATACTTTGCTGCCGTAAGATACGGATCTTGGGTTCCATAATTTGTTGGATATCCAGATGGGTTATACCCAGATGAACCTAGGTATGTTGGTATTGGGTTGTCAAAACCCACTGGCGGTGGCGGTGGTGCATAAGAAACTGGCGGGGGATTGTCTTCCGGCACCGCATGCGAGGGTCCACCCATTTGGGGGTCCTCGGGAATAGGAGGGTATGAGCTTGAACCATGAGGGGAACTGAACCGTGGTCCCCACACACAGACATTCGTGCATTCATCCTTCGCCTAGGCGGCTAGGGAGGTGGTTGAGGTGGTTCCTCAACTGGTAGAGGTGGTGGGGTAACCGCTTGAAGATACGGTTCATTCAAAGGAGGTTGAGCAGGAGAGTTATGATATGAAGGAGTGAATTCCCATTCATACTTGGTTCACCTTTCGGCAAATGAATCGGGCCCTTGGTACGGCGATCCTTGGTATGGAGAACCGCTAGAGATGCTGATTGGGTGACCCGGTGTTCCGGTTTGCAGCTCTGGATCAGGGTCGTCATCCATTTCCATCTCCTGGGAGAAGTGATCTTCGGGTCCTAAGGGATTGAAACCCAGAAGATTGTTGACATAGTCGTTGGGGTTGAACTGAGCGGGGGAATAAATGGAATCGAAGTGATGGAAAGAATGGGATTGTAAAGAGTGGTAAGATTTGTGCGAATGGTGAGAATGGTGTGATTCTTGAGAGTGATGGGAATGATGGGGCTCGTCAGGAATGAGTAGCCCAAAGTATGGAGGATCTGAAGGTGAGGATCCTAGCGAAACAGAATGCCTTGCCGGTTCGAAAGTATGGCTCCAATGATCCCGAGAGTCGGAACTAGAGAAAGATGCTGACGGAGTACGCCTATGGGAGGGTCCCACATGGCCTGACGGCCCTCCTCTCATCGGTTCCTTTCCCTTGCCTCGTACACGTGGCGGCATTATTGATAAGACCTGTCAAAACAAGTAAATATAACATAAAAAATAAAAGGAAAGCTAAGAATAAATCCTAGGTCATTAGCCTAGACTCGGAAGTCGAAGGAATGTGCTTATTGTGTCATTGAGATTAAACACAAAAGGTTAGTGTTTAATTTACTCAATGTTGGCTCTGATACCAACCTGTCACACCCCGATATTTCCACATATTACCGGTGGGCCCGGCGGGGAGTATCGTGACGTAGTTGATATCATCATTGTCAATACACACAATATAATAGCACAACGGAAGGCTTGGTGAATAAACTATTACAAACCATAGTGTCTGACTGTTCGAATGAAAGAATATACAGACTAGGTTGTAATAAGATCCACAGGCGGATCATAAAATAAAATACAAGAAACTGAAATAACAGACTCCAGGTATCTAGGGATTTGCAAGATCCTCTTATACGACACCTAGTAGCTCCAGCCTATTTACGAGAAGTACCTGTCAATCAATCTTTAAAAAATACGTCAGTTTACACTGGTAAATACAATTAATTGACTCATTTGAAAACATTTATGAAAACTGATTTAAGCGCACAAGGCACAAATCATTTAT
Source organism: Helianthus tuberosus (assembly GCA_030545235.1). Taxonomy (NCBI): domain Eukaryota; kingdom Viridiplantae; phylum Streptophyta; class Magnoliopsida; order Asterales; family Asteraceae; genus Helianthus; species Helianthus tuberosus. The sequence continues at coordinate 183,771,640 of CM060357.1, forward strand.
AACTTGGGACAATTATTAAAATAATCTTGTATACAGATTTATATGTTTGTCATACAATTGGGGCCGGTTGGAAGCCGGTCTTTATTAACCGGCTCACCACTTATAAAACCCACAAATGAGTTATCCCCAACATGTGGGTTTATATTTTAGCATTTGCATCTGTCAGGTGTATGCCTACACCCTGTGCATAGGTCGTGGCCATTTTCAAATGAAATGAGCCGAGGATATCCAGGACACGGTCGTATTAACCCCCAATGCTTATGTTATCAAACAAGACAGATTAAAACGGGTTATGTAAATTTATTAATCACAATCCGATTAAATGATTTCATACCCGACCAAGTGGTATTATTATAATACCATATCCCAAGCCCGTATAAGGGAAAATAAGTTAAAAGTATTTACCTGAGCTAAATGTGAAAAGTAACTCAGCCGAAAAATCCTAAAGCTTTATGATGATACCTTCTACTGGATGCTACTTAATCTGTATAGAAGGTTTAATAACCTATTAGGATGCTAACGGGTCTTTAGTTAAGTCAAAGACTTAGACCGGCTAGCTAGAAAGAAACTTTACGGTTCTAAACGCTAGATTAAGCGGAGACCGGAATAGAATGTGGTTTAGACCCGTCAAGCTTGGATACTTGTATAATATGGGTAAACTAAACACATTCTGGAATTTGAGGATTTAATGATAAGGTTAAACCCGTTTCGGCTATTTTACGTAAACTAGTTACATAAACCGATCCGAACGCATAAATGCGTAACGGGTAACCAAATGAATTATATACAGGTCTCAAATGTTATTATGCTTAAAATATGTTAATACATCAGTAGGATGTTAACATATATACCCAAAAAGTAATTAAAACCAATTTAAGTCCCGTAAGGGCATTTTGGTCATTTTAATAATTATAAAAGAGATTTTATAACAAATTAAAGTTCTGGTCTTTGGTAATCAGTAAAAACATTTATTTTATCTCATTACATATGTAAGATACTACATATATGTGGGGTTTCCCATTCATGGCCAAACTATGCCCCGAAAGGGCATTTTGGTCATTTCACATATGCTTTTAAGGACATTTTTGGAAATCTGAGTTCCTAATTTATACCTACTGTAATAATATTTAAATTTATTTAAAAATTTAGTAGGTAACAAGTCTTATGTGTTAAATATGGTTTTAAACCATACTATACACCTAATTAGTGTAAAACTCGCTAATTGACGATAATTAAGATGTTTATGTAAATCTGAGATTTTGATCAGTTATCGTCATTTACCGAATTACACAAGAACTCTATGATTTAAACAGATTATAATCTGACCAAAAATCTTAATATTCCTTAAAAATAATATCTTAATAGTAGGTAATGAGTTTTGGTTCAAAATCCAAGTTTAAACATGTCTTATGCAAGATATCACAATTTAATTAATAAAAAGCTTCTAATTACGATATCGAGCATAACTTCTGTTTGAGACCAAGAACTGATGTCAAATTTTCGGGACAAGCTTATATATAAGTAGCAAAGGTTTTTGTCCTCTCACATTTCTAAAAATCTCAATTATATGTCAAAAGGGTATTTACGGCATTTACAAGCATATTAACAAATAAGAGCATATGTAACACCCGTTCTTATAAATCAAGGTTTAACGTAAATTTTACGTAAAACAACCATGTAACTAAGATTACATAAACATTTGGAAATACGGGTTTATTAAAACTTTTACAATTTATAATTTATTCTACATAACGTGATCGAAATTCGTTGTTTAAAATTTACAACGTGACAAAGTGCGGAAGCGTGTATATTTATCGTGTTCGGTTCTTCGTTGAGCTTGATCGTCTTTCGGCATCCAAAATATACCTACATTTCATAAACATGAAATACATTAGTCTTACGGGGGTTTAAAACGTGTCTAAACGAGTCCAAGTAACAATTGATCACCAAAACAAGATTATCAATCTGGCCTCCACCGTAAATCAGAAGAGGTCCACCGTAACGTTTTTCAACTCCACCGTAAATTACGGTGGACACCGTAATTTACGGTGGCCCCTGCATCAGCAGGTCTACAGCTCAGTTCAGCTATGCCAGTTTTTACGGAAACGGCCATAACTTCTTCGTTATTGATCCGTTTTACCCGATTCTTTTTCCTACGCGTCCGTAATTTAATTCTCCATCTTGTGGAGTTAAAATCCAAAATTCTACATAATAAAATTTCAGACTTTTAAGTCTTCGGCTTATCGCCTTATTTCCCACTTTTGACCCGTTTATGCATTTTATCAAACGAACATATTCGTTTGATTCCTACATCACCTACACTTCTTCAAATTAATGTTACCTACTATATTAGGTTCTAATCATAGGTTTATTACACCGTTTAATCACGTTTTCGCTCGTATGCTTATTTTGACCCGTTAAGGGTATTTAAGCACTTTCAATCATAAATCGATGTCAATTGTTTCTAGCATTGCATTACCACATTTCTTACCCTATAATATCCCACCACGACTATATTTAAGGTGGGTTTATCGTGGTGATCTTATATAACCCAAATTTCACCTCTCGAATCATCATTTTACGACAAAACTCAAATAGTGTCATTTGACTAAATATAATACCTCTTTCAGTTTCTATACTTATTCTAAGTATTTACCTAATCATAATACTCGTTTCCAAACAACTTTTAAAGGTTGTTTGTTCGAATTAGCCAACAAGGGCGTTTTGGTCGATTTAGTTCTTTTTACTACAAAGGACTCTCTTTCCAATTATTCGACCAAATAGCATTTTTAACTACAACATGAATATGCGTACCTGGCTCGGATCAACAAATAGATCCGATTTATACCTCGCTCTTATTATCATACCATCGATGATGACGCAACTATCCGATTTGCTAATCGGTCCTGTTAACATAAGACTTGACAACCACATTAGTCGATATTGTCAAATGGTGTTGTCATCACCATTCGACCCGTTTGGACTATATGTCCAACATTATCTATTTAAATCAAAAACACCATTTTTGATTTCCAAGTCATGCATCATCCCATCCCGGGTTTTATAAGCATACCCTTTTTCTTTTACGCTCTTTTCTTGCAGTTTCAACCCTTTTCGGCTTACGCCATGGGTATCCTTTTAAACCATGATTTACATAAGTCGACACTTAACAAATTTCCAAATTTTCCAATATTATTGTTTTCACGTTCACAAGTATCAAAATAACGAGCATTCTACATAAGTGGGTAGATTACACTTACATTGCATCCGAGCTACTTTTTTCTTCTATGCTTGACTCGTTTGACCCGCTTTCACTCCAAGCTTCGCCTAGCTTGTTTAAGCGCCAACTATTGTTCATCATTTACAAGGTGATTAGATTAGTCATTAACAAACACGACTATACCACCTTACTTATTTTCTTAGCCGAAACTACTTATTCGACCTCATCACTAGTTAGTTTGACTTTCTAAAGTCAACTACTTTTAATCATATAATATGCACAATTAAGGCAAATCAACATTATGATTAGAACCCGTTTTATCCCCATGTCTTATGTAATTAGTCAAGCTTGTCAATTACGCGTTTCGCTTAAATTTCAACACCTTACTTCTCATTTAGGCATTTTAACAAACACCTAATGGGCATAACTCTACACATTTGCTAACTAGTTCATAATTAGTCATTTATACCAAGATTAACATCAAATTTCAACCCTCTATGTCTAGTGTTCATGAACTACATCAAGAACTTATATCATAACAATCAATATTCATCAAATTAACACTTCAAATCCGAGTGTTCATCATAACATACAAAAACCCACTTCAAGTCATGCACAAGCTTTCACTCAAACTTATAATTTGTTCAAGTATCTTGCATCAACTATCACCTATGATGATTTCTAACACTAACATATCATCATCTTCATTATAAAGTCAAAACCCACTTAGCATATAATATGGTACTATCAAATCCCTAGTTTAGACAACAAATCATCAAATTTTCTACTAGGGTTTGTTTCTAAACCATGTTATAATCATAATAACACTCATAGAATCAATATTCATTCCAGAATTTCGATTATGATTATTCATCATAATCTCAAAGTATCACCAAATCATAATTTTTAACATACCTTGTAATCCCCATGACTAGGTGATCACGAATCTGTGTTCATGCAATGATTTGGCTCTTGATTTGGGCTTCAATTTGAGAGATTCTTGAGGGATTAGGGTTTGAGCTCCCTTGGCTCCTGTGGGTTACGACCAGAACACACACACACACACCTAGTGTGTGTGTTGTGTTATATTTTTAAGTTTATAATTCTAGTTTCAAGTTACCCGGCTTTGGTCCCTCGTGTTTGGTTAGTTATTAATTAGGTCACAACCTAATTATTTTCAACAATACTCTCGCTTATTAACTAGGTTTAATATTCCTAGTTAACTTAGCGGGTTCGGGAATATTTATGACTAAGTTTATTTTAGACCCCGTTAACTCGGGCCTTTTTGTCCATTTTATTTCTTTAAAGACTTTATTCATTTTTTTATATATTATTAGGATTAATTATTTAAATCCTAATATTCCACCGGGTAAGTTTTACCTCTCACGGTACTTTACCCGTCTTTTAGTATTAACTGGGTTTAATTACTGAACCCGTTTTCGGGGTGTTACAGCATATAATTCAAACCACTAAGGACCAAGCAATATAACTCCAGGGGGTTATACTACTATATAATATGGTCCTAATGGAAACTTAAAACACGGAATAATTAAGCTTAAACGGGTCAGAACTGAAAGTCAAAGCAAAAGTCAAGCTTTTGCGACTTTCGGTTATAAACTGACCTTAGACTGATAATTGTCGGGTTAGACCTGATTAAACATGTTCTAATATTAATTACCAAGTCATTAGAATATTAAAATATAATTTAGAACCTCTGTTTTATTAGTTTAGATCATTTTTAAAGTTTCTGTCCAGTTTAACTTTTTGACAAACTAGTTTGACCCGACAATTAACTAGTCAAAAGAAATAATTAGGAGGTGCCCTTTTAAGGGTTAATCACCTACCTTAATATGGTTTCATAACCATTTTCATTTCGGTCAGTGGCTGGACCATTTATGATTAAACCGAAAGTCAAAGCTTAATTACGATATGTTTGACTTTTCGGTTTTTAAGCTAATAAAATGGACTAAGCAGGGATTAAAACTCTTACACAAGGCCCTTGCTATCTCCAGAAGTGGGTTTTGAAGTTGTTGCAAGTGAATGAGCAAATAATATGTTCAACATGGGGGCCTATTTATACTTGAAATCCTTGATTCAAGATTACCCCAGGTGTAATGGGAGTGTTTAGGATCACTCCAAGTGTCATAGTGGTATCCTAAAACCGACAACAATCCCCAAGTATCGAAATTCAGGCATCTAAGGCGGTGGAACAGGCTACAACCAGCAACTGTCAAGTTTTTGCAGAGCTGGACGTTTATCGCGGCTCGCGTAGGATCAGAAGGGGGTTTACGCGCCCCGCGTAAACCTGTTGTTCAGGTTAAAAATGTTTCAAACTTGGCAGATTCAGTCCCTGGTCATTATAAACCTTATTTAACCTCATTTTTAGCATATAAGGCCCTTGTAGTTAGTTTATAGAGGTTCAAGGGAGTATATCCAAACTCCGTTAGGTCCGGTTTCGTTAAATATCACCATAAACACAAGTTTCATCACATTGACACTTTTCACCCAAGGTCTTGAAAACTTGCTTAACGATCTCGAAACCACGTGAAATTTATACCACTTATTCTTGAGAGTATATTTGAATATTTCGAAGCCTCAGGTTCGCTAAAAGGTCACTCAGAGGTAAGAATTAACATGTTGACACGTTTAACCCTTGTAATTTATAATCTTCCGATTATTTTCATGAACGGCTTCTTATATCCATTTAATCACTCATTTAAGAATATATTCTTCACGTATGGTAATTCAGAGGCACAAGTTTGGCATGTTGACACTTTTAGTCCCTTCGCATACATATTTTCACCGTTTGTCAACTTTAGTCCTTCAAACTCGTTCTTTCACATATTTAGAGTTTAGGACACGTGTCTTTATATAATTGGACACGTTTTTACGTGGTGTTACATAAAGTCAAATGGGTGTTGGATTTATTATTTTTTAACAAAAAAAATTGGTGGGTCCAAATAATCCATTTTGATAAATAGTTTTCAAATCACCAATTTTAGTAAATAATTTTTTCATCTACACACGTTTGGGAATAACACCCGTGTTTGCATAAAACATACTACAGTGTAACTATTGTTCATTTGTGATGTTGTAAAACTTTGGCTACAAACTATCTACATAAAAATTAGTCAACCAAAATATGAGTAAATTACGTTTTTGGCCCCTGTGGTTATATCACTTTTACTATATTAGCCTAAAATAAGAATTTTTAACATATCTGCCCCCATGGTCTCTATAACTAACCATTTTGGCTCCTAAGTATAGATGGGGGCCAAAATGGTTAGTTATAGAGACCATGGGGCCAAAATAGTTAGCTATAGAGACCATAGGGGTAGATATGCTAAAAATTCTTATTTTTGGCTAATATAATAAAAGTGATATAACCACATGGGCCAAAAACGTAATTTACTCACCAAAATACATATAACCATTAGTCCATGCACATTAACATTTTAAAAATGACAAGCGGGTTGGGTCGACCATCATCTAAATAATTATTTTAACGAGAATAAATATTTAGGTTTGAGTTTATTTTTCTTTGAGAAAAATGCAATTTGCGTCCCTGTGGTATGTGTGAAACATCAACCTGAGCCCCTGAGCTTATGAATTCATAACAGTTTGAGTCCCTCCGTCACACTTCCGTCTGTTTGACTCTTTGAGCCAGGGGTAAAACCGTCTGTTGGATTTCTTTCCCTTCTAAAAACCCCAAAATTCATTATTAAGCCCTAATTTAGTCCCGCCTAAAATAGAGACAGTTGATTGTGCCAGAGACAAACTGCTAAAACCCCCCAAATCGATGGTGTTCATATGGCGAGTTTGTCCTCAATGTGAATACTACGATCCGGAACATATATATGGTAAGTTTGTGTCTTTTACATTTGAGCCAATGTGTTCATATATATGGTATAGTCTGTTTTCGGTTTTTTGAGAATGAGTTTGATGTTTTCGGTTCATATCCAACTTGGTAGACTTGACGGAACTTACAAAATCGATAACAAAAGACTGTAACATACAACGTAAACAAGACAAAGTTACAGACACATAAATGCACCAACAAACTCCCCCTTGTCTGTTACTTGGTCTTCGATCTTTGAGTCTTCAGTGCTTTTCCGACCAGGTGCTTCCGGCATCGTGCTAAGTGCTGCTACATCGTTTTGGATCCCAGTCCCATCAAAACGAGTTTTCGAATTTCTTCGTGATGAAAACTCAAGGAGTGAGTGGGACATTATTTCAAATGGTGTACTCGTTCAAGAAATTGTGGATCTTTACTGACTGGTGCACTTCGGAATGTAGCTGATAACCCCCTTTAGTGTAGCTCTTCGATTTTCCTTGAAATTCCTGAGCTTGCTAATTACATATCTGCCACTGGGGTTATATTCATTCATATACACCAATCAGCTTATCTTTTAGCAATTGATCGTTCTGATCAATCACTTCCTTATGTGCACCGCACCATCTTCCAGGAGGTTGTCAAGTATTCTTGCCAATGTTTCCGTAGTTGGTGTTTTGCATATCTTTACATCCGCAACCATTCTGTACAATAAAAACATCCATAGTAAGACGGCTGATACAGTACTTTCATAATGCATATATGTATACATATATGAGGAACCCAAAACACAGTTGATCTCATATCAAGAAAACACATTCAAATGACCAATATGAGGAACCCAAAACACAGAGTCTTTAACCAACTTTATATGAGAAACAAAACAACAACCATACCCAGATTTCAACATGAACATCAGAGACTTAAGAAACCCTGTTTTAATCGATTGTATATTTTAAACATTTCAAACAAACTATAACACAAAAATAATCTTAGATTAACGCCAAAAACCAAAAACCCAGTCTTAATAAACAGAGAAAACCAAAAACATCACAAACAAACCTTCATAATAACCAAAACCCAAACCTCTGTTTTGATACCCGAGACAAAAACCCACAAGAATCAAACAATATTTTCACACAAAACCTGTTACATTCTAGCATATCAAAAACATATACAGATAAGAAGTGTAAAAACATGAGTGGTGAAAATGAGATATCATTAAACATCAAGTTACAGAGGGTTACACAAGCATCTAACAAGAACAGAGGGTAAACTATAGTGTCGATCATGTTTTAGGTATGTGATTTTACCTTGGATTGTTATAACAACAAATGAATCAACAAGTTTGGGTTGGTGAGGAGATTCAATGAAGATGATGATCGGTGTTGGGAGCAGAGATTTTCAGATATTTTTGAGAAGTGTGATACCAATAATGTACAAGGTCCTTCTTTTATACCTGGACCCCTCGACGAAGATTGATCTTCACAATAGATCAGGTTGGATATCAATTTGGGAATTAGGGTTCTAGGGTTCGTATGAGATCAGTTGTGTTATGAATCAGTTTGATCAATTTAGGGGATTAGGGATTATATGTGTTTATCATTAAGGGTATAAAGGACATTTCACAATTGTCAAACAGTCAAACAGACGGAAGTGTGACGGAGGGACTCAAATTGTTATGAATTTATAAGCTCAGGGGCTCAAAAAAACCAAAAAATGAATTTAGGGGCTCAGGTTGATGTTTCACACATACCACAGGGACGCAAATTGCATTTTTCTCTTTTTATTTTTTAGCTAGAATACATATGTGAGTTTAGATCTTTATGTGGGTTTTTTTTGAGGTTAAATCATTTTATATATCCAATCTTAAAATGTTAAAACCTACTATCTAAATCTTCTAAATAATGTTTTTAAATTCTTAAATAACCTGAATTGCATATACACAACAAAGACAATAACTCTCTTCTCCCACCACTCATCTCACTAACATCTCTCTAGATATCCTCTATACAATACTAGTGGGAAACCCGCGCGTTGCGGCGGAGTCGATTATTTACATCATTATACTCGTCTATGTTTCACCCATAAAACCCCTTTAGGCTGCTTTGACTCTGCTAGAGAAAGTAGTCCATTACGTCTTCTCTAGGGGACCCCACCTCTTTCAGCGACTTATCCTACCCGTGAAAGATTGCAAAATTGAACCCGAAAGGGGGTAACCGTTGCGGTTGCCTCCCGCAACGCGCTACCCGTAGGCGTCCCTTCCACCCTAAGGGTGCAAAATCCACTGTAGGCAGCTAATGTCTACAAATTGATATAACCGTAAATATATATCATCGTAAGTGGCGAATTCATGTTCTTTCTCTTCATTTTCATCATGGTTTTGTTGCACGTGTGGGCTCAGTCTCGGCCCTTGATCACCGTTTTCGTCTAACGGTGGTTCTTGTGGTGGGCCACGAGACGATTCTATAACAGCATCCTCTCGTTCACGAAGAGTTTTCGTGATGAGCGTCTTCAGAAAGTTCATTAGTTGAACCGCGTACATCAATGCCGCCATCTACAAAAAAAAAGTCAACTAAATTTATACAGTTCCCTTAGTTCTGTCTTCACACACACGAATATATATATATATGGGAATGTTAACGTACAATGCCTCCTTAACGTGCGACGGTACGCGAATTTCAAACACTAATTACGCATGAAGAAGAAATCACGCATAGTTTGGTTTTACCCTAATTACGTGTGTTATGTCATAATTACGCATATTTACGCACGTTATTTTGTTGGTCGTGTACCGTCGCACATTAAGAGACTTTTGTATTTTAAACTCTCTCTCTCTCTCTCTCTCTATCTATCTATCTATCCATATATATTAAAATAACGAACCTGGGTCATATTCGGGGCGAAAACCATTGCAATATTGTGTGAATTCATCTTGTTGATGCTCGTATTGGACGACATCAGCCATCAGGTTGATGGCAAGCACCCACCACCAAAATCAACAAATTATTATTCATTTTCTGAAGAGCGAAAGAGGGTTCTAAGCGTTATCCTTCGCAATCTTCCCGGCCTTAGCAATAGCCTCATCGATTCCACCAACCATGTAAAACGATTGTTCGGGTGGATCATCGTACTTTCCATCCAAAACTCCCTGAAAAAGACCGACACGATTTTGAGCAAAGTATTAAAAGCAAATCACAAGAAAATGCAATGTACTGTGCACTTTTTACGGATATATAACATACTTTTTGTTAACTAATTAATGTGACATATACTATAACCATTTAATAAGCAACAAACTGGCAACATGCTATGTTTTAGCATTTGTGCTTTAGACTATGGGGTATGGGGCTTGGGTTGGGGCGTGGGTTGGCTGAAAACACCCAAGCCACCACCCCGGGGGCTTGGGTTGGGGCGTGGCCCAAGGGGCGGGAGTTTGAAGCCGGGCGTGGGGCGGGCTAGCGATCCTATGTGGCGGGCTCCTATTCGCTTTGTTGGCCATGTCCTATTCGTTTTTTTTTTTTTAATAAACTGCCAAGCCACACCCCAACCCAAGCCCCGCCATACCCCACGGACACGTCACTCACCGGTGGGGGGCTACAACTCCACGTGCCAACTCATGCCCCCAACCTAAGCCCCACCATACCCTACGGTCTTAGGCAACCAAATTACCAGTTTATTGCAATGTAATGCAGGTTGCATATTTTTGGAAAGAATTGGTATGTAAATTGCATTAAATGAATAAATGGTTAAAAAAAGTATGTCGTGGTTTTGATCTGGAAGCTGATGCGTTCAAATTTCAACGGTTTCTATTCAAAATTAAAATAAGGGATGCATTTAGATGTTCTTCTCATCTAAATTAAATACATGTTACCCGACAAACTTGTAAAATATCGTATATACCCATGCAAAATTATAAATATCATATATATGCTATTCATTAAAAACAAGTTTAATAAATGACAATTTTACCCTTATTTTTCTAAAACTTTGAAATCTCATATATGACCTTTATTTAGCTTAAATATTATATATGGAGAATACTATTGTTTATGGGGAAAAATATGAATAAAAATGAGAAAAAATATATTTAAGCTTAAAATGTGTTATTTAAAAATATGAAGTTAAAAGATGAGCATATATGAAAACTTGAAGTTAAAAAATAAGGATAAAATGATTATTTATTATATTGTTTTTAATAAATTGGGTGTATTTGACATTTTAACTATTTTGTAAGGGCATATATGATATTTTTAGTTTTTGTTGGGTATATATGAAAATTTTCAAGTTTGTAAGGCCATATATGAAATTAATCCAGGTTTTTTAGTGAAATAAGTGATCTCAGCAGCCCGAAAAGGCAAGAAAGTATAGATGTGAATAAAAGCTACAATTTTATGATTTGAAATAAGGGTCAGCAAAAACTGATCAAATTTAAAGCAAGTTTGTTGTAGAGATAATAAAACAAATTAATAATACAACTTAAAGCAAAATAAACTGACCTGGAAACTACCAATGCTTTCCTTCAACTCGACGTATTTACCAGGGGCACCAGTGAAAACTTCAGCAACATGGAAGGGTTGACTCAAAAACCTTTGAATCTTGCGAGCACGAGCAACGGTCAACTTATCATCTTCACTAAGCTCGTCCATGCCAAGAATTGCAATAATATCTTGAAGATTCTTGTAGTTCTGAAGAGCTTTTTGTACACCACGAGCCGTGTTGTAATGATCCTCACCCAAAATGTGTGGTGAAAGCATACGAGATGTAGAATTGAGCGGATCAACAGCAGGATAGATACCAAGCTCAGAATTCAGTAAAATAATAGAATTACTGACAAAATCAACATTTAGGCATGTTGACCTGTTTATAAGCAACAGGATGATCGGTGTTATTTGCCTTTATTAATAAAATGAGTAATATATTTGACCACTATTCGCCATCAATAACTATGTTTTAACTTGCACTAAAATATACCCGTTTTGACCATTACCCAACCTGTTTGACCCGTTCTTTTAAGGGAGAAAGCAAACCTGTTGGGATAACACGGTGGTAGCATCCAAGTGAGCAAAAGTAGTGTTGGGAGCTGGATCTGTTAAATCATCAGCAGGTATTATGATCGTCTAAGGTTCCAAACTTGTGCTTGAATGAATCTTGCCTCTGTAAAAACATCCCATGGCCCTATATCCAACAACAACTACATATTTCAAAACAAACAAATAATCGGTTGTTACGGTCTGAAGGTGTTGATTGAAATAATTACCTGTCGAGCAGCAGCCCAAGCGAACAAGAATTTCCTGTCGTTCAACACTCAAGAGCTTCTTCATATCAAAATTTCAAGTTCCCATTGGCATGTTTTCGCAAACAGTTAGCAGTCAACACCTAAACAAAGAAAATCAAGACAAATGGGTTTTTGAATTCAAGTGAAACAATGATTATAGAGAGTTTACCTCGTTCTTCAAAGAAGTGAGAGACCGCAGCCGACACGGTCAATGGCTTGACCGGAGTATAATGATTTTGTTTGAGAAAAGGCATTCGATCAGATTCATATAACACAATATACCTGGCTAAATAAGAAGCCCAGAATGGGATTAGTGATCGTAGACGGCCACCCTCTTATTTCTCTTCCATTATTGCCCTTTGCATCAACAAGTTCATCACAAATATCAACAATATGGATATTTAGGTAACAACGATGGACTCCACTCCAAATCAGAAGAAACACACATATTGCATCTCATCAAACACATAGAATGCATAAAAAAAAATAGATGACAATGAAAAAGGGATTACTGATTGCAAAAGTATACACAGATCCAACATCCATCAAACAATATACCTGGCTAAATAGAATGGGATTAGGGATCGCAGAAGACCACCCTCTTATCATTACCTGAGTGTGCGTCATCATCGTCATCCCCGTACAAGATCAATTTAAAAACCCATAATGTTACCGGAGTGCCCATCGTCATCGTCGTCCCCGTTTCTTCTCGGCTTGGAACATCACCACGAGTTTTGAATGGGAATTGAAGGAGGGGATGGTAATGAAATCATTAGTGAAGCAGTTATACAATGGTAGGGTTTCAAGGGACGAAGGGGAAACAAAGGGACGCCGGTTTCATTGTCAAGATTGAGCAGGGGAATTCTTGGAAGAAAAGTGTAAAAAACAGATGCTTAAATTACTATAATACCCCCATAGGCGTCTTAATTTATTCTGTAGAGACTATTTTACCCTTATAATTCCACCATAATTCCTTTGTACATGCTGTATTAAAATATGTACGTGATGCAAAATTACCATCTTGTACATCACTTTTCCTTTTTAATATATTATAGATATAGAGGATATACCGTAATGACTTGACTTGAATGCTCAGCCTTGGTTAACACGTCCAATTCCAAATGGACCAAACTGTTAAGCTATCGAACTGTGAAAAACCGAACCTTTTGGTTTTAAGTTGGTCGATCCATTACGATTCAAACAACCTGGTGAATTTCAGTGAGTTTGAACATACGTGTAATATTAGATCTGTATTAAAAACTTTTTAAAAACTTTTTTTCGTTGTACATAACTTAAACTGAGTAGTTTTTAAGTTTTTGTATCTAAATCTAGCACTGCGACGAATAGTTAACAAAACCAAAAAGATAACTATAACATCTTAGTTAAATACCCACAATCTATTTTCTAATAATTTCTCTACATGTCAAAACTTATTTCGTTCACAATATTTCATAAACTTAACACTTTCTGCCACCATACAAATAAGAGGTGTTTATGAGAGACAATGCGGATAAAATAACTTTTGATATGCAAGTATGTCTAAGAAAAATAGTTTGTAGTTTTTTTTTGAATGGCCAAACTTGCACGTCATTAAAATTGAACTCCTGACCTATTCTATCCTAAAACTGTATCTAATTTTAATCTTTAACTGATGTGTGTTTAACTTTAATCTAAAGAGCAAACTCGGTGTATGAGACTTCCGCATGCATGAGGTCTATGAGTTGTTAGACCATTTTGGGTTTGATGTATGCATTCTTACACTAAATTTATGCAAATGCCTATTTCCACGACTCCAACCCGTAATCTTACTATTGCTTCAAATTTAGGAATGACAATGGGCCGGGTTCGGGCCGGATAGTGGTAATCCCAAGCACGTACCCGATTGTAGTTCTTTGTTCCATAATCGGCCCGTTACCCGTCGGGTAATTACCCATCAGGTATTGGGTATACCCGTTAATTTGTTAAAAATATAATTGAGACTCCTATGTGTATTTTTTTACTCTAATGTTTATATAATTTACTATTTTAATAACTACAATAAGGATAATATAACCAATAACATACGTTCATATCAAACATATATCTACATAATTTACTAATTAAGATACTACTACTTTGGAACACATAATGTCAGTTTATGTATTTTGCATTTAATCAAACATCAGACATGAAAAATAGTAGCATTAATCAGGACCCAAGTAATCTCCCTAACAACTTGAGATGTATTTAGAAAATCCCCAAACTAACACATTAATGAATAAGTGTATTTACTAAAGTTTATATAAGTGGAAGATTCAATTTAAATTAATATACGTTTCGGGTATTACTCTGGTAAACGGGCCAGGTATCGGGCGGGTATTATCACTAAATCCTATACTCGTACTTGTACTCTGATTTTTATATATTTTTAATCCCATACCCTGCCCATACCCATCGGGCTTCGGGTATACTCGACCCATATATTCCGGGTTTTAGGTATATCCGTCTTACTCACGCTTTTTTGCCATCCCTGTTCAAATTTCACCCATAATGTGATTTCAACGTAAAGTAACCAAAATGACTAGATTTGAGTTGCTTCGTATTTAAACTTACATATATTTACTTCATTAAGATTTAAGATAATTTATAGTATTACTAGAAATATTAAAACTTTTATTTAAATAACATTTATAACAAACGTCTATAATCAATAAATGAATCTCCACATAAAAAAAAAACTACGATTACAAAAGAAAAAACAATATAGAACCGTTGTTGAATCAAACAACAATCAAATTTAAACAAACTTAACCAAAATTCAAATTCAAATCATGGGTTGTTAAAACCCCGCAAAAATCTCCAAGAAAACGCCTTTACAAAACCAATTTAATCATCACTTTTAAACAAAAATCATATCACTTGAACCCCACCACCATGAATTCGAATAACACCAATCAAGAACACGATGACCCACTTCAAAAACAATTCAAAACCCTCCAAAATGAATGGGATTCCATCAAACAATCATTTTCCCGATCAAATCGCCGGAGCTCCGTCCCCTCCGGCGACCACCGTCTCATTCAATTGTGCCACAACTCCCCCAAAGAACTCATGTCATTGTTACAAATACAAAATGAAGTATTGACTTCATGCGATCATGATCGCGCGATGGTTGAAGTAATTGAGCAACGAGAGGCGGATTTCGATAATGGGAGGCTTCGGGGACGGAGGCTTTTCGAGGAATCGGATGTGGGTTCGGAGGATAATGGTGGGTGTTTTGATGTGGATGAGAAAAGTGAAGTTAGTATGGAGTTTTCTTGCAAGAGTTTTGAGAATTATGATGACAATTGTGATCGGTTTAGTGGTTTTCGCGGGTCTTGTATGGGTTCGCCGGAGAGGGGTGTGGCGGTGAAGGGCGGAGGTGGAGGTGGCGGTCATGGATTGGTTGGAAGGTTGATGATTTGGATTGGTGTAATGTTTGTACTTGCCATTGTTGCTTTCAAGTGTAGTGGTGAAGATGAACAAATTCTAGTTCCTACATAAATAAATTCAAGACCTTTAAATGTTGTTTATTTAAGGGCCCATTTTATATTTTTTTGGTATGTGTGTTTGAGCTTGTTTAATTGAATCTATTGTTTGGAATAACAAGCGAATCCAGCTAGACATATCTACCTGGTTTTCGAATGCTCGATTTTGATCTTGATTGTGGTTGCGGCTTTCTGTCAATGGGTTGAGCTCATTCCAAGCGTAGATCCATGTAACCATGGCATCACCGAGCTTCCCAAAGGATCAATCGGGCCATGTTCCCTTCACAAGCATCGACTTACCTCATATTCCAAGCATTAATTAAGATAACAAATATGTTGGAAATGGTATTTGGATGTGCTTATGTTATTTTAAGTTGTAATAAATAGATAGAAAATGTTAAGTAGATTATTTTAGAAACCCAAAATGAAGAAAAACATATTATAAAGTTAGGGATCGGCTAAATGTACCTCATTTTTTACTAGTTATACCTCCTTTTCAAAAGTACAATTTAAAAGTTATCAAATTTCATCACAATATACAATTCAAATATTGTTTTTGAAGACACTTTCTCTAACTAGTATTTTATTATATTTCTAAAAAACGTCATTACAAATTAATAAAAAAATATTTTTAAACAATAAAAAAGTTTCAGAACTTTTTTTTAAAGAAGAAAATGAATACGGTGCTGTTAGACGTATAACCTTACACGCAAAATACATCAAAACTACGTGGTTTTGATTTTGATGAATTTAACTAAAATGTTTTATTTCTCCGTGAAATTACTTAGGGCATGTTTGGCTATGCTTTTCACACCCACACTGGTACACAACACAGCAACGTTCACTCCAGTTCCCCCATTCTCCACCTCCGGCTTCCGGTTCCGGCTCCAATTCAACACCGCAGGTATGTATGTTTATAAATATCGATCTGTTTGCTGTTTCGTTCGATTTCGATCTGTTTGCTGTTTCGTTCGTTTGAATAGATTTCGATCTGTTTGCTGTTTCGTTCGAACAAGAATCATCCTCAACTAGAAGTGGGGAGAAGAGGGAGGATTCATCGACGCAGGAAAAACTTTCGTTCGTCGTCCGGCAGCTCATCTCCTCCAATCAAAGGTAAAGTACCTGTTTCAGTTATATTGTTATTGGGGATATGAGAAGGTTTAGGGTTTATAATTATTATTGTGTTGTTCTAGTGACTTATATAAGTATGGGTTTTTGAGAAGGAATCCCAAACACCCATACTCCTGTTGGCGGATCCAGGATTTTTTTCCTATGGGTTCATTTTTCTGGGTGGTCAAATTTCACAACCATACGGTAAGATTTTCGGACCGGGTCGAGTTGGGTCGGGTCGGGTCATGTCGCGGAACATAATAAAAACCTAAATTTTATATCAAATTTTCATTAACATTAGCTCTAAAATTCTAGTTAAGAAGAACTAAGTTAATGTAGTCCTAGAGTAACTTTATACAAGTGATATTTTGGGTATATTGTGTCTCATTATCATCATAACCATAATATCCTACAACAACGACGACCATACGCACAACTAAGACAATTATGTTCCGTTTCTCTAAAAGTCCTTAACCTTATACATTATCAACCCCTCATAACCAAAACAACATTGTTTGTTACTACAGATACACTCTAAACTTTTTATTAACCAAGTAGCATTCTACATTTCTACAATTTTGAATAGATCGACTCTCACAATCATAAATCGTTTCAAAATTAATTTTAGATATTTTTTTTCGAAAATGGTAGACATATTATACAAAAAATACATAATAACATTTAAGAAAAAGAAAAAAAAAAAAAGAGGAAATAAAAAATAAAGGCAATATGGCATGTTGTAGATATAACTTGAAGTTGCGCCAACAAATTTATTGAAATGTAAAGGCTTGTGAATCAATCTAAAGAAAAGTGTTGAAATTAATTTTAAAAATTGAAAGAGGTGGAATCGAACAAGTAACCTTCACTGCATAACAGAAGGCTTTTACCACTTGCACCATCCAGCAATTTTGCATGTGGGTTCATTCAACATTTTATTTATGGGTTTGCTCAAAAATTATATATACAGTTTCTATTAAAATTTCAAAATTCAGTGGGTTCGAGTGAACCCGGACCACTCCATGTAAATCCGCCCCTGCTCCTGTATCTTTAAAGACCCCAAAGCTTGCTCTCTGTTTCATCGATCATTTGCCGTTAATGATTCGAACCTAGGGTTTCAATTTGTTTCTGAGTTACAATGCATTCTGGTATGTTGTTTATGTACAGGTTCATGACATTAGGATTCAATTTTTTAGGGGATCAATCTAAAGAACAAATTTTTTTTTTTACTTGTATAATCTGTTACATTTTACGATTGTTATGCGTTTTGGTTGTTAAGTGAATCTTTAGGTCACACATTCAAGGTTGGTGAGGTTGGGTTTGAGTGTATGGTGGCTTAACAAGATTTCATTCATACATCTTTTTTATATTGCCTTTTGTCAGTTTAGACGTTTAATAAGTTTTTCTAACATTCATATGTAGATCATTTAAAGTTTTAAATTGTGTAGGTTTTGACGAATTAAATTACGTTTGATGAAAAGGTTATAGAAGTTTATGAACTGCAACTCTGCAAGTCATTTTTTCATAAAATGTTTCAAGAGATCCCACGAAAGATGTAGATATTGCATTATTAGTTGGATGATATTCTTTTTTAATTTGGATTTGACAGCAATTCCATTTATTAAACATGTTGCTAACTTTTTGGCTTAATGGTTGGCATCCATAAGACCATCCGGTATGGTTCCAAAGGGACCATCCGCCACGTCACCGCCAAGTGGGATAGGCTTAAAGGGGATGGACCTAGGGGGTGGGGGATGAACCCCTTTATATATATATATATATGTATGTATGTAGAGGTGTGTGTGTGGGAGAGTGGGTCGTCGCCAGCGTCGGAATTTGGACGGAGGAGACGGAGCAGGGGGGTGAGACGGAGCAGAGGGGTGGGGCGATGGGGCTGTGAGCAAGGACGGGCCGGGGGGACGAGCCCCGCACCCAATGGTCTAAGTATTTGTACTTGTACAATTATTCTACTTTTGATTGTTAACTACTTAACTTTTGTTTATGCTTTCATAATCACGCTTATTTTTAAAATGACGTAACTTTTTATTGGATTTCAGATATACCGTTGTGACGTGATAACTAAATCACCGCAACACGCGGGTAAAATTACTAGTAAAAGCTAACAAGAAAAGCCGAAGCTGAAATAAAATTTCTTTATTACAATGGTTTTGATATTTAATGACATCAAACTAGCAGCAAGTGTGTGTATATATATATATATATATATATATATATATAATGAATTCAACTGAGGTCAAATGGGCCAAAAATATAGTGAATTTAACTGAAACGGGTCAAAATGTAGTGAAGTAAAATGTAACGGGTCAAAATATAGTGAAGTAAAATGAAATGGGTCAATATATAGTGAATTAATGTGAAATGGGTCAAAAAAATATAGTGAAGTAAATTGAACGGGTCAAAAAAAAAATAGTGAAGTAAAATGTAACGGGTCAAAAAAATATAGTGAAGTAAAATGAACGGTTATGTTGTTTGTATTATTATTTTTAAATTGAAGAGTTGGGATTGTATTTTTTGTTTTATCCACAGCACAGTTGAGGTGAAATAGGGTTTTGAAATTCAATCGGCGTTGACAAATGGCGAATGGTCATGGAGAAAGCGACCTGAAGAGGTCGTTTAAGCTGGGTCTGCACGGCCTTCTCACTACTTGCTCCAAAGAGGTATCAATCAATCAATCTGTTTGATTTCTTATTTTTGTAAAGTGAGTTTGGTACAAATGAATAATGAATGTTTAAAGAATGTCATTCCTTCGTGCATATAATACCTATCGGTAGGTTAGGGCTTCCGACCTTTTAAACAGCTAGTCTAGTCGGGATTTTTACAACCGGGCAAAGTAGACGCCTGAAGAGATGTGGTCTGTGCGTCATCATCTAATGCAGGGTTTGCGTTTGATTGATGCTAAGAAAAACAAGGGTAAATGGGTAATTTCTTAAGAAAAGAAAAGGGGGAATATTTAATTTAACATTTGCTTTTGTTTAACATTTGCTTTTGTTTAATATTTTATGCGTGAAGGAGTTCTGCAAAGCGTTTCCAGGATTTACTAATGCAGAGAAAGAGCGTCTTCATCATCTGTATATTCAGGTGTTCCTATGTGTTTTGTAACTTCATGTACTATCTATCTACATGTATTAGAAAAGACAATGCCTCATTTCACACAATATAACTTCCATTCATTGTTATTTTCTATTGTTCATTCAACTTGTCACTCAGAGTTGCTATTTTCTTAATTTATATTTCTCAGGTTATTGTGTCTTTGCATCAGAATATTGAGGTACAAGTTTTTGTGTTCCTTTTGCGCAAGCTTTGTTTATGTTAAATGCTTATTATGTACTTGCTCGATTTTGTAACGAGTAATGAATGATATTTATACGTGTGTGGTGCAAAACATATGCTGTTTAAAACAACACATACCTGACTGTGAAATTATTAAACAAAGTAATCTTCCATGAAAGTATGATATTGGCATATGATATATTGGCTTGTATCACATATACTTTTGAGGGTGTTGAGTGAACTATGTATGCACCATAGGAGTTTTTTTTATTCTTATAGCTATTTGACTTTTCAGTTTACAATACTGTGCTTTAAACGTATATGCGTTGTATTGCCATTTCACAGGATGAGTTTGAAGCTTTGTGTGAGGAGACGAAGGTATTTTCTCTACGAATACAACTTTCAGCATTGTCAAGTTGATATATCTATGATACATATTTTTATGCCATGCAATACAATACAATACATGTTGAATATACTATATAGGAAATAAGTTTTATGTATTTCTCACGTGGTAACCTCTTTTATACAACACATGGGTTTGAAAAAAGCTGAATCAATTCAAAAGACCTGAACCCTAAATTACATGTACAATATCTCTTAAACTTCTTCAGTTGAAACAATGTCAAACATGCATAAGTTATTACATATATATTGTTTAAACACATATGTATTATTTCATACAGAAAATGCTCTATGTTTTCATTGATGCAGGTGGATGACATTCTTCGTAGCATAGAGGAACTTGTCGAAGAACAAACCCTGGATCCTCTATATCTAGATAAGTATGCATTCCATATTTTGATCATAAACACGGATTAGTTTGTATATCATTTTAAAATTTAGGGCATTACATAAATAAAATTGTAACACAATATTGCATGAATGAAGTTAAACACGTATACATATGTTTTCAGGACAAACTTGAATACTGTTGCACAAGCTTTGTCCACATTAAAGAAGAATGAGATCCGAAACCTTACAACTATGCTGGAAAAGGTGTGTTGCTTGTTTTCTATTTACTTGATGTATAAAGACACACACACACACATGTATATGCTTATATATAATGCTGGAGGTTCATTGTAGAACGCAAACGAACTTCTATTGAACTCATGGAACAGGGTTTAGAGTTTAGTTTTTTGGGTTTGGCATTATTGTTTATGTTTAGGGTTTCTGGTCAGGGTTCTAACCCCGCTGAAATGAGTATATAATTTGAGTTCATGTGAGCCGGTTCCCCACTTTTTTGGAGTTTCCCAATGAACCCACCCATATATATATATATATATATATATAGGATTAGGTTCAAGAGTGAACACTAGTGTAGTTTGCGAACTGAGCACACTAGTGTATTTGCGAACTGAGTGAACAAATCCTGGCCATTGATCTACACAGGTGTATGGCCAGGATTTTATCGTAAAATACACTAATGTATTTTAACATCAAATCCAGGCCATTGATCTACACACGTGTATGGCCAGGATTAGTTAACTTAGTTCGCAAGCTACACTAGTGTTCACTCTTGAACCTAATCCTATATATATATAGTATACACATGCACACACTTGTACAAGTTCGTTGATGATTTGGCAATGACTTGTTTTTTATGTGCTTCCAGTCGGAAGCACATAACAATTTATTAAGAAGCCGCGTTGAACTCTTACAAAAGGAAATACACAATTCCTCAGATGCATCAAATGCTGTTGATAAGGTACTTTTATTATTTTTTTAATGCTTAAAGATACTGAATTAATTTTTCTTCAATCAAGGTGTCATAGAGTTGGCAAGATGGGCAAGCCAGACGGGTTGGGTAATGGTAAAACGGTGTCTATTTTTTTTTTTTTTTTTTTTACATATACAATGTGACATGTGATAAGAAAAAACTTTCTAATCTTATTTTCTATGTGGTTTAATGCCAGTCAAAGACAGGAAGGAATGTGGAATAACTGAACAAGCAGGAGCTTATAGGGTGATCTTAAATGGCTAGTTTGTGTAGTATTCATGACATGTTTATGATTATAGATTCAGCAGCACACTGGCCCGCTATTGTTTTGTTCGTGTTGTTTGCTTCCACCTAGCAGCCAGCTTGCTCTAAAAAACAAGAGTATTGAACCTAGTCTTATTGAGCTTTCACTCACTCGGGTGTGAAATATTTTTAAAGATTTTAGACTCTTAGTTATATAAAAAACCTCGGCTCATAGTGGGTCGGGTCATGTAAAACATAAGAACATCAAACTAAAAATTAAATATTCATCAAAAGCACATGAAAATGTCAAACGACATTACAAACATATTTAAAATT
The DNA here is from genome assembly GCA_030545235.1 of Helianthus tuberosus. Classification (NCBI taxonomy): domain Eukaryota; kingdom Viridiplantae; phylum Streptophyta; class Magnoliopsida; order Asterales; family Asteraceae; genus Helianthus; species Helianthus tuberosus. Next base: position 183,794,176 of record CM060357.1, read on the forward strand.
AGGCCATATGGGTTTCATTTTTTTGAAATCTACCTCATACGTTATCTAGATAGACCTTCCTAAGCAAGGCTTTCTCTATATAACACTCTACTCATGGTTCCTATCACGTGTAAACCGCTCCATAAGTCCACAAAACAACACTCAACACTTAAACAAATAAACAATCATCAACCATAGTCCATAATTTTCAATTTTAAATTTCAAACATTCAAGCCCTAGTTTTAAATGTTGATCACTTGTAGCCAATCATTTAAAGAGTAATTATGTAAATTATGTTATATACTTAAATATTAATAAAAATAAGTGTTTACAGTTATTTTTTTTTTATAAATTCGTAACATTTCTTTTTCTAAGGGGGGCGGTTGCAGTTGAAAATTTTCAATGGGTGCGGTTGAAAATTTTCAAGAGGTGCGGTAAGGATTTTCGACGGAAAATAACACTATTTTTTTTCCAAAGGGTGCGGTTGAAAAATTTCAAGAGGTGCGGTAGGGTTTTTCGACAAAAAATAACACTAATTTTTTTTCGGGGGGGGGGGTTGCTGTTGAAAATTTTCAAAAGGTGCGGTTGAAAATTTTCAAGAGGTGCGGTAGGGATTTTCGACGAAAAATAACACTAATTTTTTTTTCCAAAGGGTGCGCCCGCCCGCCCACACACGACTTGAGGTGGGTCCACCCCTGCTGAGTGATCTATGTCTGCATACTCCCAGTCATTAGAGCATTCTGCTAATTCACTGATGAACATCATTCGTCCATGTACTTAAGGTATTTGTTTTTAACCTAGATAAAATGTTCTTATTTTAATGTATTATATTGTTCTATTTAATTCATTTTTCATGGTTCCAAAATGAGTAATAAGTTGTTTTGTGATTTGGGGCAAAGTAACTGTTTAAGGAAGATAGAAATGACGAAGAAAACAAAAGGTGTCATCTAAGGGTACTCGGGGCACTCCCCTAAGAGGGGAGTCCCCTCTCTTACGCCAAACCAATCCTCGTGTGCCACGTCAACTCCCCTCTTAAACTCCCCTAACACCCTAAATTGATGGCGGCACTCCCCTCTTAGATGACTTGGTTTTTTATTAAAAAAAAAAAAAAAAAAAAAGAAAGAAAACTTCTCATTGGTCCACTCATCCTCTCTCCTCCCCCTCTCTTCGGTGAGTCCCCACCCATTTCACTCCCCTAAACCACTCACCTAAGTGATGGCGGCGGTGTTCCCCTTAGGTGAATGGGGTCACCGAAGGGGTCCCCGATGGGTGCCCCGGATACCCTAAGCATGGATATTGATTAAATTCTTGACAGCGTAAACATAATTAAGGTATGGATATTGATGTGGTGGGTTTCCCTATCGGAGAATACCCCCCCTCGAGATATCGGTGAGCTCGGGGACTCATCCCCGTCTTCCCCGATGAAACATAATTCAACCGTTTGAATTATATCCGTTGGGAACGGTCAAAAAAAAAAAAATTAAATTAAATAATAAAATCCAATTTAAACCCCTTTTTCAATTTTAAAAATCACAAACTCAAATCCTTTTCCAATTTCTTTACCAACCTTCATTTTATACCAAAAAAAAAACAATAATAATGGATCTGAGCCGACCGAACCCGCCTCCATTCTTTTGCAACACACTCACTACTATCTCGACCCAACTCCCACTTGTATACCCCCATGACACTGATGGATCCGTATTCGTTTGGTGGTTTTAGTCAAGCTCAAAACACTAAATGCAATTACAACAACACCATTATGCTAAATGCAATCACAAGCAATACAAATGCCACCGTCCCAACAGTTGACTCAAACCGCACCCGGGCACAATTTCGTTTCTTTAGTCATAGACGACGATGTTATACCAGAAACACAACCACAAACCATGAAGGCTAAGAAAGGGGAAAAAACAAGCACAAGGAGGAAACCAAACACAAGCTCAAGAAGAGGGAAGCGGAAAGACGCAAAGCATTCCTTGGACCCCGGACGAGTTGGAAACACTTGCACGAGCTTGGGTTAAAGCTTCCCCCAATCCGATTATAGGTATAGTTTTTAATTTTATTTTTAAACTAGTGCTATTAAATCCGCGCGTTGCGCAGGAAATCCTCGCGTTGCTTCGTGGGTGGGTATTAGTTCATTTAATTTCGGTACTAACACTTGTTACGACAACCAATGGAGAAAAAACTAAAAAAAATCATGATATGACCAAAAATATACCAACACAGCAGGAATTTGATCGGTATTGGTTTGTTTTTTTATGCCACCTACACTCGTTATTACAACACATAAAGAAAAAATCTTGATATGACCAAAGAATACCGACACGTGATTTACATGGATAAAAAACAAACGCAAGTTATATAAGATATATAAAAAAACCAAATAATACATATAAAAAACCACTAAACAACACATATAAAAAAACTCCTTTAAAACAAATAATTACTGTTCATTTAGTTTCTTCATTAATAGTATACAAGCTATTAAATCCGCTCGTTGCGCCGGAAATCCTCGCGTTGCGTCGTGGGTGGGTATTAGTTCGTTTAACTTCGGTACTGACACTTGTTATAGCAACCAATAGAGAAAAAACTAAAAAAAATCATGATACGACCAAAAATATACCAACACAGCGGGAATTTGATCGGTATTGGTTTGTTTTTTTTATGCCACCTACACTCGTTACAACAACCCATAAAGAAAAAATCTTGATATGACCAAAGAATCCCGACAGGTGATTTACATGGATAAAAAACAAACGCAAGTTATATATAAGATATATAAAAAACAAAATAATAAACAACACATATAAAAAAAGCCTTTAAAACAAATAATTATTGTTAGTTTAGTTTCTTAATTAATAGTATACAAATACAAATAATTACTGTTCATTTAGTTTATTTATACAATAGTATACAATAAGGTATTAAAATTAATTTTTGTATTTTATTTCTAAACAATGATTATATTTATAAATTTTAATGTGTAGACACCAATCGAAAACGTGAAGATTTTTATAACCAAGTTTGTAAAGAATTTTTCCAATTGATACAACGGCCCCTATATCGATTTGTCCATTCCATTAGTTAAAAAATTATAGAGATGAAAGCAAAAAATTGTTTGTTTGCAGGTACGTATCAAAATGTATGGAACAATCATCTAAGTGGTACAAATGATGCAAATGTTTTGTCGTTGGCTAAATTGATAAATACACCAAGAAACATGGGTCGTAGAGTTACCTGATACCGTATGAAATATTGAGAAAATGCCCAAAATGGAAAGTGGTGCCTAATAAGGTATCACAAAGGAAAAGATCTAAAACAAGTGTGTCGGGGAGTTAGTGCGGTGGTTCCGATGCACGTTGTACTATCAATATAAACGTTGACCTCGAGTTCGAAGATGAAGCTCCAACTCCTAAATTAGATCGGCCAATTGGAAGGGATCGTGCTAAAAAGCAGCCGCCGAGAAGGCTTCGGGTTCAAAAGGAACAAGCTCGAGTGATGTATCAAAACTTGATACAATGCTACGAAAATTCAACCATTTTATGGGAGTGCAAGAGGAGAGGTACAAAAAGAAAGAGAAAGAAAAGGAAGAAGCGGTGGTGATGGAAAAAGAGAGGCTTGAGTTTGATAAGAGACGAATCGAATTTGATCTACAAGCTCAAGAAACTGAAGAGTTCTGACTCATAAGAACCGACGTCGAAGGTCTACTAGAACGAGATCGTGCGGTGATTTCAAGAATAAAGGACAGGATCGCGAAGAAATGGCTAGGAGGAAGTGAAAGTGGGTTCTAATTTATTTTTAAATTATGTCTTTGTTTAAAATTAGAGTAAACTTCCGTTTTGCTCCCTGTGGTTTGGTCATTTTAACAGTTTTGCTCTAATAGTTTAAAAATAGCCATTTTCCTCCCTGATTTTTCTAACTTATCTTCATTTTGCTCCCAGCTTCTAACTCCATCAGGGAGGAAACTGGCGACAAACTCGAAAGATTAGGGAGCAAACTGGCGACAAACTCGAAAGATCAGGGAGGAAAATGGCTATTTTTAAACTATTGGAGCAAAACCGTTAAAATGACCAAACCACAGGGAGCAAAACAGAAGTTTACTCTTAAAATTATGTTGTTTTAAATTACTGTTTTTTTAATTTTACTTTTTTTCTAGGCTATGTATTTTTTTTAATTAATGAAAACTTTTTATATTTTGTAGTATTTAGCTATTTAAAAAAATAGAAGGGGGGAAGGGGGAAGAAAGAGGAACCACACCTCATGTTTGGGGGGTGATGGTGATGTGGAAAGTAGAGTGATGTGGCGCTGAGGTGAACTTGGGGGAAGGGGAAACCACACCCCATAGCCTTATGGTTTAGGGTGTGCTAGGCCATGAGTTTGTTGGTTGTTGCGGTAGATTGTCAATCTACTCATGCTACATAAGGTAAGTTAGGGTGTAAGGGGTGCTCCCCTCGTGAGTAGTGGTAACCTCTATCTGCACCATAACTAATCATCACATGTCATGTCAACTTCCCTCTTAATACTCTATTTTGCACTCAAACTATATAAGGGGTGCTCCCCTATCCACTCCCCATTTACAACGGGCAAAAATAGAATGTATTTTAAATCGGTAACTACTCCCCGATCAAGCAAGTTCACCGCGTGTGTATAGGAACTTTATTTCCCGCCCTAACGCGATAGCCAAGTTCTTAACCTCACTTACAAATTTGAGACTTTTGTAAGTTTATTTTACATCGAGGTTGGGGTTCGTTTACGTTTATCTCCATCTAGATGAAAATACCAGTATCAAATATCGCCGTTTATTGCCATCATGATTTATGCTTTCTTGATTATGTGCATGCAAGCAGGTTGTTAAATGAAAATGAGTTAACAAGTTCATTGCCAGAAGACCTTGGTTACCTCCCTAATTTGATCAAAACCACATATTTGGACAAATACCAAACTTATTTGTAAATTTGAACAACACAATGCACGGATTTGGTTTCATTATTCTTGTTTTAATTGAAGTTTGACTTTGTAACCATTTGAATACATGTTAGGCTATTTTGACACACCTGTTTAACCTCTTTGTCGCATGACCCGTTTTTTTTAAACAAATTTTGCATATTCCATGCGTCATCCGTAATGTACAACAAATGGGTCAAGATGGATATCGATAAAAATACAAAGTTGTGCTGCCAAAGATTTCAAAAGAGATGAAGTATACGCCTTAAATATTGTCTATTGAGAGGATTGATAAACTAACATCAAACTTGTACCACGCTCTAAATTGTCGCAACCACTGCATCGCGCGAGTTTCCTACTAGTACTTGCTAAAAAACACTTTGTTGGATCAAATCGAAAATATGTAAAAACATGCAGATCTTAAGTAACATACTTTGACTCTTTTATTTAATAATGAACTCGACAAATAAAACTGAATACATTACTCAAATTCTATTAAAAAAATAAATAAACTAACCAGATAAACTTATCTACCAAATAGATAATTCAAACTAATTGAATAAATAAACTAAACTATATTTATCTCTTTAATCCACTCGAATTATCTTTAACCCATTTAAACTTTCTAGACAATCCTTGAATTATGTCTTCACACTTATCTTATTTATTCATTTCCCATTGAATAAAATAAAAGATCAACATCGCTTATGCATATACATCCATATATAATGGATCTAGACAATGAAAATATAAAGTTTTAATTTAATACACAATGAATTTAGGAAAAAGGAATGAGTCATTCTCATTCCCCAATTCGGTAGCAGTTGTATCATAGCAGGATCCGGATGGGAGGTAAATAAATAACTGATATTGACATTTCCCCTAATGTCTTTAACGAACTTAAGATTATAACGAATGAGGCCTGTGCTTTGATGTCTTATTTTCCATCACACATATATTATAGCATTGTACGTAATATAATGAGTGTTGGTATTGTGACGAACGAAACTGGTACCAATATCGGTACTAGTTTGGTTATCATCAATACCTTTAGCGGTATTCATTTTTATGGTGATATCCTTTTAAGCATGTCACAACTTTATTCGTTTTTATGGAAGAAAGCTTGTGTTTGACCGTCGGTTTTCTTTTGGACATCTCACAAATTTATTTTTTTATTATCTTTTTCGGTTGTTATACTGAGTCTGACTTCATGACAGTTCATAGTAAATTGAACTAACAGCGTCTAAAATCAAATGGCCGACGCATCACACGAGAAATCCCTCTATTATATAAAAGACTCAAATGGCTGACGCATCACACGAGAAACCCCTCTATTATATAAAATACTAAAATTGTAGAAAGTTGAGAAAGAGTTAAATATTATTATTTTTCTTTTCCTTTCATTATAGCATTCAGAATCAAATCTCTTACTTTATCTTTATAGTTACACTAAAAAATAACATATTTTTTTTTATCTCTTTTTGAATTAAATAATATTTTCTTATACTTTTATCATTACTTTTTTTTTCTCTCCTCAACTCACAACTACTTTTAGAAAATATAAAAAAATTATAAAGGTGAACAGTATTCTCCAAATTTACTGATAAATAGTAACTTTTTCTGCTTTTTCTTCTCCTTCATTCATAACAATTTACAACCACTCTCATAAATATAGAGGCTAAACAGTCCATTCTTATAATTCTATACCTTTCATTATAATATATATATAGAGTAGGGTTCCTGCGGAAAGTGTGTTTTTCCTAGAAAGTCTAGGAAGCGATCTGATGGCGACATGTGGCATTGAAGGATTTTAACTAAAAGGGCAATTGTGTAATTTGAATATTATTTTAATTATGGATTATTTTATTAGGATAACTAACTAACCAGAAAATTATGGAAACTAAATATTCCATTTAAATCAAATTGACAGTTTCGATTTAAATCATACAAGATGCTGTGTTTTAACAGCAATCAGATTTCTTGACGATGTGTTTTAACAGCAAGCAGATTTCTTGACGATGTGTTTTAACATCAAGCAGATTTCTTGACGCTGTGTTTTAACAGCAAGCAGATTGCTGGAGGATTCTTGACGCTGTGTTTTAACAGCAAGCAGATTGCTAGAGGATTCTTGACGATGTGTTTTAACAGCAAGCAGATTTCTTGACATTGTGTTTTAACAGCAAGCAGATTTCCTTGACACTGTGTTTTAACAGCAAGCAGATTGCTGGAGGATTCTTGACGTTGTGTTTTAACAGCAAGCAGATTGCTGGAGGATTCTTGACGCTGTGTTTTAACAGCAAGCAGATTGCTGGAGGATTCTTGACGCTGTGTTTTAACAGCAAGCAGATTTCTTGACATTGTGTTTTAACAGCAAGCAAATTTCCTTGACACTGTGTTTTAACAGCAAGCAGATTGCTGGATGATTCTTGACGCTGTGTTTTAACAGCAAGCAGATTGCTGGAGGATTCTTGACGCTGTGTTTTAACAGCAAGCAGATTTCTTGACATTGTGTTTTAACAGCAAGCAGATTTCCTTGACACTGTGTTTTAACAGCAAGCAGATTGCTGGAGGATTCTTGACACTGTGTTTTAACAACAAACATGTTAAAAAATTAAAAGTTCAAATTCAAAGTAATTCTTGATAAAATCTGCGAAAAACCTTGAAGAACAGTTGCTGGTGCGCGCTGAAAATAGGGTTCATTCGCTGAAACTGATCTTGTTCATCCGCCGATATTATACATTCGCAGATTCATTTTTTTGCGAATCAACAACTCCATCCGCAATATGTCCAATCGGAGAAGCAATATTTGCAGGAAAATATGGCTGGTTCTTCTTTGGTTGCGGTTAGGGAGAGAGAGAGAGAGAGAGAAAGAGGGGAAATCCCATGATTTTAGGGATTGGTTTATTGATATGGCAGTTTTTGACTGATTTAAAACACTTTCAATTACCAAAATACCCTCACTATATTAAAAATCTCTAATTATATAACTAAAATATTACGAAAATGCCATCCATTTGATCTAAGCCATTAAAAACACCAAACGGATGACTCAGATCGCTTCCTAGACTTTCTAGGAAAAACACACTTTCCGCAGAACTCCTACTCTATATATATATATATATATATTGACTTGGAATTTGCCTTTCGAAGAAAATACAGATGTAGAATATATATTTTTTGAAATGTAGATGTAGAATATATAGACCACTAATAAATCAATAAAATGTATAGTTACTTAAATTAACTTTTGAAATGTAGACAGAATATATAGACCACTAATAAATCAATAAAATGTTTAGTTACTTAGGGTAAAATCAAATAAAAAGTTGATTTTGCCTAAGTAGGATGAGAAGTTATATTAACAATTCATTTTTCAAATCAATGTTTAAGATGAAAGTGCAGGAGAAATGAGGAGTGCAAGGGTATCTTGTGAAAATCCTATTTATGTACTTTCTCTCTCCACATACAAGACACATGCATATTCCACCCTCATTTTTTAAGCGTTCATAACTTTTTTATACGACATTATTTTTTTCATAAAAATTTCACCAAAAAATCGAGCGTTTTTTTATCTTTAATTTGAGTACCATATTGCTATATAAAATATGAAGATTAAAAAAACCCACTAAAATATGTTGTATTTCTATGTTGTATAACATTTTTTGTGCTGAATTTTTGTACTATATTTTTGTGCTAAATTTTTTATGCTGAATTTTTTTGTATTAAATTTTTTCTCAATTTTTTGTGCTGGATTTCTTTGTACAACATTTTTTTGCTGAATTTTTTCGTGCTATATTTTTTTGTACTAGATTTTTTTGTGCTATTTTTTGTACTACATTTTTTGTGCTATATTTTTTGTGCTATATTTTTTGTACTAGATTTTTTGTGCTAGATTTTTTTGAACTAAATTTTTTTGTTGTATTTTAAAAAAAACAAAAGGGGCATGTCATTTTCACTCCTATTTATAAGGAGCAAAATGCCCTTCATTCCTACTTATTAGGAGTGACACATGTCATCATCACAATCCTTCTTAGGCTACTTAGGCAAAATACACTTTTTAGTGGATCCTTCCCCTAGTTACTTAAATTAATAATAATAATAATAATAATAATAATAATAATAATAATAATAATAATAATAATAATAATAATAATAATAATAATAATAATAATAATAAGTAGGTAAAATATACGACATTGATCCGAAGCATATAAATTAACAAACTCACAAACCCTAAAACACATATCTGTGTGTAAGATCGTGTTGTCATTCATATAAATCACAACATATATATTCATTTTCCGGTCATAGATCCAAAAGTAACGTGATGGATCAGATTCACAAATTTCTAAACATTGTTTTTCCTATTGTATCTTTCTTCTTATTCATCTTCATCCTACCGGGACTTTCACTCTACCGCTTGTTAAGGTTTTGCATTACATCTTTGTTCCCGGAAAACCTCGCCGGAAAAGTTATAATAATCACCGGAGCTTCTGCTGGCATTGGTGAGGTAAGTAATATAATATATATAGGACATCATTAATGTATAACAAACAATTCTGTTGGAAATCCGTTGGTGAAAGTGGTTACGGACGAGAATCCGTCCACAAAATGAGTATGGGTGATTTTTGTTTCCTAGGGATTACCAACGGAATATTTAGCGACGGATTACCAACGGGTCCTCTCTAATGACCGACAATGGTTATTGACGAGCAATGAGCTAGCTCAAAAATTCAAGGGTATCCCAATTTTTTTTTTTTTTTTTGGATTAGAGGTATCATTCGTATAAAAAGATAAAAATTTTACACTAAGTAGACGAAGTTGAAAGGTATTTTTACACTACAAAGAGGAATTGAGGGGTAGTCCGGGCTACCCCTCCTTGTACATTGGTTCCGCCACTGCTGACGAGAATCCATCCATAAAATGAGTATGGGTAATTTTTTTTCATAGGGATTACCAACGGAATATTTAGCGACGGATTACCAACGGGTCCTCTCTAATGACCGACAAGTTTTCTCTACGTACTCATTTGTTATAATAGTGGGAATGGTATTTTATGTTTTGATTTGTACCATTGAAGCATTTGGCATATGAGTACGCAAAACATGGAGCGAGACTAGCTTTGGTTGCGAGGAGAGAGGAGGCACTAGCGGTGGTCGCTGGAAAAGCGAAGGAGATGGGATCGCCGGAGGTGATTGTGATCAAGGCAGACGTTTCAAAGGTTGAGGATTGCAAGAGATTTGTTGATGAAACAATCAACCATTTTGGGGGATGTGAGTTTCTTAATTAATCTGATTTAAACTTTGATTAATTCTAGAAAGAAATATATTTTTTTTAACAAGAAACAAAGAATATATATTCATTCAAAGGATAATCTCATGCGGTTAGTATTAGATAATTAGTTGAATGCGCTAAGTCCTTTTAAAGTAAATAATGATCACTTTGTTTTAATGAGTTTGAATTTGTATATTAAAGTAGTTATTTTTTTTATTAGCCACCCGTGTATCACATGGGAACTTAGACTAGGAGTCATATATATATAAAATATCATCTTCAAAATTATGGTCAGTTATGACTTTATTGTAACCCTATCTTCCTATATCCTAATAGACAAATATATATGTAGTGTACGTTACTATCAAATCTGTTGCGTTCTGTTAACTATTAGTTAATTTTTTTGAGAGCTAATATATATATATATACACACATATAATGTTAGCTAGATCAAATACAAATATATTTTCCGTGTTAAACATACAAATAATTTAGAGTAACTATTATTACGCTACTACTTTTAAACTAAACAACGACATTTGGTTACAAATTCCTAGAAAAGAATTTATTTTCTACATGGTTCTTCTACTAAACAATAACATCTAAACGACATTTTGTTACACATATTGTTTTCAAGCAGTGGATTGCTTGGTAAACAACGCTGGAGTCGGAACACTTGGCCTCTTTGAAGACCAACAATGCATCGCCGATCATACTTCAGTCATGGTAACTATTCATTTCATAACCCAAAATAAACACAAAAACATAATAACAAGAACAAAACTAAAGGGGCGGAACTGAGGGGGTTCGCTAACCCTTAGTCACCGGAATTTGATGGATTTTTATAAGTAAATATGTATTCTTTTAAAAAGAATGAGCTAGACCTACTAGTTGTCCAATTTTTATATGTAAATATGTATACTTCTAGTTCCACCATATATATATGTTCTTTCTCAGGATGTAAACTTTTGGGGGTCAGTTAATGCCACACATTTTGCACTTCCGCATCTAAGGAAGAACAAGGGTCGAATAGTTGTGATCGGTTCTTGTGGCGCATGGTTTAACACGCCACAAGTAAGCATCTACAATGTAAGTATACACAGATTGACATTTTTTCGCCTAGTTTCCTTTTTTATTTGTACATTTTTTATTTTGATCTTATCGATGAGTCTCTAGGCAAGTAAGGCAGCGCAACAAAGCTTCTTCGAAACCCTACGACTCGAGCTGGCTCCAGACATTGGAGTAACAATCGTTACTCCTGGGTTAATCGACACACAATTAGCCACCGATCAGTTCATACAGAAGGTAAATGAACACTGGTCTAAAAATGTATTAGATTAGATTACATAATGATTGAACCATGGTGCAAACTAAATAGATTATTTGTTGGTAGACAAAGTTAAATGTGATGCCATTGGTATCCGTGGAAGGGTGTGCTAAGGCGATTGTGAATAGCGTGAGACGTGGAGATGAATACTTGACCGAGCCTCAATGGATGCGAACCATCTTTCTATGGGTGATGTTGTTATCTGAGCTAATGAATGTGGCTCGTCGGGTCTTTGCCAAGGAGGGAAAGAGTGGGCTACAAAACCAAGAATCTCGTTGCAACGGTTCGATACAGCCACTCACTCTCAAACGTGACTAATCCCATGAAGAATACAAAAAATTGTATGTGGTAACATGTCTCTTAATGTCACCATTTTGTTTTGGAAATTAGCAAAAGTATGTTTCATGTTGTCCTAAAGAGAAAAGACATTGTATGTGAATTTAAAATTATTAACTAAAATTACATTTCATGCTTTCACACAATTCTAACAAGTTAGATCATTCTCAAGAAGTGATGTTACAATGTTACATTATATGATACGACCATATAACTCAAAACCACTAAAGAATGACCATTGAGACTGCAACCATTGTCACCTAAAACGCATCTTTCAACCACCACAAGTGGCCTAGTGGTGGAGTGACTTGGGTTCTCCAATAGAGACCCAAGTTCAATTCCCATTAGTGCCACTTTGGTGGCCACCGACACCCGCTTTAAAGCCGGACCGAGGACACTCGAGGTCTTGGGTTTGAAACATGTTTCTTACCCCTCTTTGATGGCTATGGGTATTTGCCGCCAGGGATCCTTGTCGGGTGGTGAACTGGGAAGGGAGATCCCTTCCGCGGTCAGGGGTACCGTGCAATTACCCTTTTTTTTTTTTTTAAAACGCATCTTTCGGATTTCAAAGTAGTTGATCCTATAATCGAATCTACTAATGTAGAACTTTGTAGCAACATGTTTTTCCAGATCATCGTCAAATCAGTCGTCGCTACTTCGAACATGTTCATCTTTTTATTGAGTTTTGTAGCAAGGAGATACGAAAAAGGATAACAAGGCTGGATGCCATATTATGCATTGAATGAATGATAAATAGGACGAGCAAACATAGTATAAGTTCATCAAAGATAAGATTAATAGACGTTGATGTGGAGGCTAACTTTGATTTTGAGCACATGTACTTTGATTTTGGATTGAGTTTTTCTTCCATTTCAGTCTTGATAAATGTTTTTAAGCTATGTTAAATATGCATAAATGGTCCCTTAATCTATTTACTTAGACTATTGACTTGCACAAAAAAAATAAATGAATGAGCGTAGTACTTCAACAGTTCAACATCTCCATTTATTATCCTAACTTTTTTGGTGTTTTCATTAGACTTTGACTACTATGTTTACAATAATGACACGAGTGAAATGAACCTATGCGAACGCCATTTTTGCATAATTTTCTACCTTGATGATGGGACTTTATACGACCATAATTTTATGTACATGACTATAACTACAAGAATAACGAGCAATACCGATGCCACCAATAGTGACGACATTTCATATGCCGCCGCTACTACCCTTATCCGTACCTGGTGTCCCACACGAAACCCTAGTCACACGTTTCTAATTATCCTCTTCCAGCTGATGGGGTTTAACAGAGGCAATAGCGACAAGTTGGATCAATAGCGGCGACCCTATGTCGCTGCTAAAAATTTTCGACAGATTAAGCAATTAAAAGTGTCATTTCCTCCCTCTCTTCCATTTTCCCCTCAAATCCTTCTTCTCTCTAACAGCGACCCTTTAGCGGTGAAATGTCGCTGCTAATACCTATAGCGGCGCAAATTCGTAATTAATCTCTAGTTTCATACACGTATATCATGTAACAGTATTTATTTTCTTTTATGATTTTTCTTCTTTTGAGTGTTAGATATTTTGTTATCATATATTTGTTGTAAATAGTTTATTGAAAATTTGTATGAATAATTATATCTGATAATTTGAAATACCATAAAACATTTTTAGACTAGATTTTGTTGAAGATTTTATCCGTCAATTAAATTATTACTATATATTACTATATATTATTATTACTGTTATAAATAAATATTATTATGGTTATCAACTCCATATATAGATGTATCTTGTTTACCAAGTTCCCATCTCCTATATATATTCCTTGTATTTTATTGTAAAGACACACCATGAATAATATAAAGATCTTTCTCCCTACATCTCTATCTCATATTGTTTAGCTATTAGGCTTGTTGTTTCACAACACGTTATCAGCACGAAAGTGCTCTCTTAAGATAACAAGCCGACACCTTCAACTTCTTCCTCTATGCTTTCAGATTTCGTCTTTTGAGGATGTTGGTTGCGTGGACGAGATCGACTCTCAATTCAGAATGGGAAAATCAAAACTAATCCGAGGTAAACTATCTGCTTTTATAATCTGTACTTAATAATGCATCATAACATGAGTAGTAAGCCCATGACAACCTAAACAAAAAGTCCATGTGAAACCCTATTTTGTGTTATTTTATTTCTACTTAGTGCACACAATCAAATAATAGTATTTTGTTTATGATATACAAAACAACATAGGAATCCATGTGGATAGTTTGTGCATCCGTTGCTCTTTTTCAGTTTGAAAAAAAAAAAAAACATTTATTGTATTCTTTGTTTATCTTCATTCTGTAGAGTTAGGTAGAATCAAGCCATATTTAAATATTGAGAAACTTGAATTTGTTATTTATTTTATTTCCTTCTCTTCATTCTATCAAGTCGTAACATATAAGCATATATATATACTTTTAATTTGGTTTTATAATTAAACTTTGAAAATTACATATATTATTATTTGGTATTCTTCTCTTCGTTGTATGAATATACATATAAAAAAAATTAACTTACTTTCTCTTTCATTGTTGAAGAACTGAAGTTGTATACTTGTTTTTATGGATTTATAATCTAAGTATTGCAACAATGTTGTTATATTATCTAGGGTAGTTATTGAGATGCTCACAATCTTTTCTATGTTAATTAAATTATTATTATGTGAAGTATAATTAATATTTGTGTGTTAGTCGGTCAAATAAATCACCGCTTAAAATCCCGTGCTAGTTGATACACATGATTTGGGATTTTGTATTTGAGATTTCTAATTTTTTTTCTTTGGCAATACGGCTTGACGGAATTTGCTTTGGGTTATAAGAAAAAAAAATTGTTTTGTGACCTGGGTGTTCGTAAGTTCTGAACTAGTGAACCATGTCGCGTCCCGTCGGTTAGCTCTATTTATTTATACGAATGGCATGATCATCTCATAATTAAGCCATTTGGAAATATGTTATGATTGGTTTATAGAATGTTATTGATGATTTAATTTTAGTGCGTTTTTCATAATCATTTGGTTGGAATCTCTAGTTTTGTATAATTTATAGATACCTAGGTTATAAACTCTTAATTTTTAAAATACATATAATATGATTGATAAGCTTTATGAAATGAGATTTTTGATATGTCATTGTAAGTTTTATAATTACTCTTTTTCATAAAAAGTGATATATTGAGAAAAAAATTCTAAATATTGATTATCACATGGAATAAAAGCGTTATAACGGCTCTAGATCTTCCCTCAATTTACTATCAAGATATCAAGGTACGTATCATCAGGAATCTCCTCTGGTTCCAACTGTGCCTTGAGCTCAATTATCCTATTTTCGTCATTTATTATTATGATATACCTGAATGTTAATTACCATACAATCTATTTATATTTGAACTTCATTAAATTATATAGATTGTATATTTAACTATATGAAACCTTCATACTGCGAAGTAACTTAACATTGAGACCCTCATGATACCCATTATATTATCTATCATGAGAAAATATATTATTATGAAAATGACTTATTCACAAGTAACAAAGATTGGTATGTTTTTCAAAAGTCGTGGGAAACGAATACACATATTTGTTTATTTTTCAATTTAAAATGACAGATATTTGTGTATAAGATATATAATTTTGATTGGGTATATCTTGACATGTTAATACATAAATTGCATATTTCTTTGCTTGTAAGTGACGAGACATTTTATTTATACTTTGAGATGCTTTGATGTTATTTTAAATATTTATATGGATGGATAAAGAAAATAAAAGACTAAATTTGGTTGTTTTATTATCACTCTTTTGAAAGAGCATAAATATTCTAAGATTTGACACACGAAGTGTTATACTCCATAAATCTCATTATCTATTCACACAAGGTCATAAGTAGCAATATCATGTAAAGATGAAATTGTTTATGAGGAAAACTTGATAAATTCTTTCTAGTTGTCACACGTGAGATATGCTCATGAAGTAGCAATATCATAAAAAGAGTATGAAAGGTTTGAAATTATTTTATACTCGTGTGACCGAGTAAAGAATGAAAAGCTATGAAGCTTGTTCTGGTTCTACTTCATTCCTTGAATTGAAAGTGATAATATATTGATCATTGTAAAGGTAGTACTCATGGACATCATTGAGAAAAATGTGATGATGAGATCAACCATTTAGAATTGCAGTGATGGTCACGTTTATAATGAGATGGACCACCAAAAGTGACAAACTATGGAGTTAGTAATGAGCTATAATAATAATTAACATGATGGTTTGAACTCAAAGGAAGTTCATACGAGCAAGATGAGATTGACCATTCTCTTGTATCTTACGTTTTGTATTACATTGTAACACCCGTCTAATAATTACTTGAATTTGGTAGTAATTCAAACCATAATATATAACGATATCTAGCTTATAACATAAATTCCAAATTAATGTTCAAAAGTGTCAAGACATTAGTCAACTATAGACTAAATTGAACATTCAGAAGTTTTCAAAATAAATTGTTTACAACCCATTTACATTGTCTATTAAAAGTTAAGATATTGCGGAAGCATTCAAAATGAGTGTTCGGTTCTTCAACATTAGCTTGATCGCCATTCGGATAATCCCCACTTTTACCTAAGGTCAAAACCATCCAAAATATTAGTTTTGACAACAATTTGTATAATACAAACAAGTCCTAGCATCAAAACGTGAGAAAACAAATAATTTTTCAGAAGTTACCCTGCCGCGTGTCGCGGCAGGTTTCGTTCGATATGTCGCGTGGCGCGGCGACTCCCGCGTGTCGCGGAGGGTTTCAATGATCCTGTCGCGTGGCGCGGCAGGAACGGTTTTCCAGCAGCTTATGTTTTGTGAGCTGCATTTTCTACCAGCTCCGAAAAACTCAGATTTCAACTTCAAATTAGCATATCTTTTGACTCGTGAGTCCGTTTTAGGTGATTCTTTTTCCTATGCGTCTGTAAATTCATTACCGACATGCCTATAACAATTATCATACCAAAAAATTTATTTACGGACCGAAAGACTAAATGTCCCTTTTCATTTATTCGACCCATTCAACTTTACTTGCTTAGTTACCATTTAGCTATCAAGCCAATGGCGTCTTGTACCCATCATCCGGGGCTTAACATCGCTTGCATTACCTTACCAAATTCCATGGTTTAATGCTTTTGTGATTTACATCGCCAATGCTACTAGTTAAGACACTATTACTACAATTTACACTATTACTCGACCCGTTGGCTCATCTTGTGGAAAATCCTCCAATATGATGACTACCAATTGGTTCCTTATTTAGACTAACTCTATTAAATTCCAATAACAATCATGATTATTAAATTCAACACAACTTTTAATCAACAATGCAACTACGCATAATTTAACAATAATTCATTGTGTGTACGGGTCAAGTTACATACTTGCATAACTAAACAACATTATCAACCAACAATTCTAATTAACTATTTAGACCCGTTTGTTTGTCGAGTGAACTCCGTCACTTCTATGACATACCATCTCGCAATTGACACCACATTCTCATTGACTTTTCTAAGACTATTATTTATGCACTATGTAACGAAACCGAAGTTAAGTACCTTTAAAGCACACATTTCAAGCGTGTATCACCTCCGGCTTGTCCGCTTGACGTCCCGGATTCTTCGCCTAAAGAGTTCAATTCACAATAAGTTTAGAACTCTTTCACAAGCTTTAACGCATAATTCTCTACAATGATCAAATCTGCGTTTTTACCCAACTTTTAACATTTTAACCCTCACTTAGGCGTTCCATCAAACACCTAGCGGGTCAGATTTTTATATAAACAAAACCAAGTTCATGACTTGTAATTATCATCTAGACTAACTTTAATTAGTCAATTCTACATATATCTTAACATCAATATTTCTGAATTTTATTCTTAAATTCAGATTTATGTTAGAACAAGATCATAATTTTAGAGCCTATCAAGCTTTCTTCAAGTTTATTAGTCACCTACATTGGTGGGTATAAACTCTATGATTATCATGAAATCTTTCAACAAGATTTCACTTAGGGTTCATCCCTAGACACCATATCTCTTCTAATTACATTCATGCAAGACACAATCAAGCTAAATTTCAAGTTTTCATATTTAACCTAGAACTTGAATGAACTCAAATCATCAAGATTTTACATACCTTATGATCCCCTCAACTAGGTGATCATGAATTCATGCTTGGAAATCGATTTGGACTTGGTTTATGCCTTCAATTTATGGTTTTTGTGAGGATTAGGGTTGGGTGAGAACCCCTTGTCGCCCCCTCCTGCTTCTTGGTCGACCAGACATCCCAAGTGGGTGTTTGGTGATATTATTTTTTTTTATTATTAAGTTTCAAGTTCTACACAATAGCCCCTCACTTTCATTTAAGTTATAATTTAGGCTTTTCCTTTTTCATTTGTGTGTTACTACAAGACTCCTGGCTAACTGGGTTACTTATCCTAGTTAGCTTATTCTTGTTTATTTCCCAGTTTATAATTCTACTATAAGCTTTATATATTTTCAGGATGTTACATACATGCGAGAAAGCAATACAAATCCGATCATAAATCAAAAGTTTATGAATCAAGATTATTTAATTAATTGGCTTGACCGGTTAGACCACACCGAGTTGATGATGATGTGAAATTATTAAAGAACTAGAAGATTCTTCTTGATAATTATACATTTGATGTTTGCTCTCAAAGGAAGTTATATATTTGCCAAATAAAGTAGAGTGTGTTTCCTAAATATTCTGGAAATGGTTTTAGGATATGAATATCTCAACACAATACCATTTAGTGTTTTAAATCGATGCATCGTCTAAATGGTTATCAAATCCACAACTTGAAGTTTGTGTAAGTGTGACTTGACTAATGAGATAACAAACAGCTCCTCAGGCAGTTCGAGACGGTATGCTACTTTACCAATCCATTCTATGACTTTGAATTGCCCAATAAACCTCGGGCTTAGTTTCCCTCTTTTTCTGAATCGGATAACACTTTTCCTTGGGGAAGGCTTTTAGCATAACTATATCACCTATTTCCTATCCTTTGTCGCTTTTTAGATCGGGTTGTCCTTAGACCATTCAGTCACCGAGTCCGTCAGCATACTTACTTGACGCTAATTTTATATTAACAAGCGCTCTACATAGGTCACAGTGTTATTTAGGCTACAACTTGTTTTATTGCCTAAACTAATCGGTCACCATTTTACCTCATATCTCATCATTCGGGTATGCCATATTGCCGTCATCGGCCCTTTGCGTGCTTATAATTTCATATTTAGTCATTCTCACTATAACGTGATTACCTTCTCTATTACCTTTATGTCCGTGATCACATCACGCCATGTTTAGTTTTACATCGACTTTTCATTCTTAAGAATCTTTCCTCCGAATGCATCATCTTACAGCTTTCGGCGTTAGACCTATATTCTTTAGTACTAACCGGTTTCTAATTTCTCTCTCAGTATTCATAGGTGTTAGAACACCGTTTCTTTACTAAAACTGAATTTTAGTTTGATGTTTTTCTCTTTAACCTTGTCGATTAATCATATCAAGGAATTGACGACAAGGATTATTCTTCGGAATTATCAGTTTACGCGAGAAATCATAATTGGTTCTCCACGCTTTATATTATCGACCCGTAGGTTCCATTACTTAGCCTTGTAAACTATTCTATTAGGTCTTCACCTTTTTAGGGTGAGACTCCTCTTAGTATGTTCCATTGTATTTGTGATCCGATAGTCATTCTGGTACCGTAGACCTTTACATTGTTTATAACCTGAAGGTTATGGCGATCCCATGGATCGTCTTCTTTTCATGTCTTTATTTAATGGTATAAGTATACATATGGCGTTAAGGCACCCCCTTTTTACGTTTGGAATAAATAAATTTTTGCTTTCAAAAATTCATTTGACCTTGACCGTAGTCTAAAGCTATACTCATTTTCTTCCGGATTATCTTTCCGACTCTATGACTTCTTATGTCACCTTCGCGTTGGTTTATTTTACTCATACCGTTATTTGGTTTATGGCCCTATTTCCTTTCAACCCATTACCGGGTTCGTTATCTTAATGTTTTTAACACCCCGGTTTTATTGGTTTGCGTTTTCCTTTCCATATTCTTTTATGACCTATCACATAGGTTCAGTAATAATTCGCACTTTCATTATTCGGGTTGCTCTTACTTGGAATATCAAGTATTATACTTTATTCGGCCCGTCCAATATTAAAATAGTTGGACCCAACTATCGAAATTCCTGTTTTGCGAAATTTCATCGTCTCTTAGTTATAGCTCTTAATCCGAGTCTTTTGACTTTTAATCTGATTCACCGTTTCTTGGTTTACGCATATATCCGTAGTCCTACCCATCTATCGGTTATTTTACCGAAGTCATTATTAGGGTCATCATTCTGACCTGCATTAAGATTTCGTTTTGATTTATTCGGTGGTATTAGCGTAACCTGTCGCCTTTATTCCACCGATTCCTTAATTCTTCCATTTATTTTGTTTGACTTGTTCCGATGAACTTTATTACTTATAATGGTCAAACATTTATCCTTGTGCCTTAACATTCTTGTTTGTTAGTTTATAATTTTAATTACCTTGATTCTTATCCCTTCCCTTGGGCTTATTACCTTAATGTAATATGCTCCCATTATCCGGCTTCCGTTTACCTTAATTATCATGCATTTTGCTTAGTTGATTCGAACACCACCTTTTGGTTGTTAGCGACCCTTATGTCTATTTCTTTTGCTAATGTTTCGAAGGCCCATTTCTCAAGTCTTATTTGGTAATACCACTGTCATGGTTATACAGCTTTTGGGGTTTACCCGTTCTTATTCTAACACTTTCATAAAGTTTATTTTTACTAAGCTTTTATATAATCACATCCATTACTGCGATCACTATTCTTCCTCATGAGGGTTCGATTAATAATGTATCACTTGGATGGTTACCCCTACCCAAGTTTCTAAATTTGCATTCATTGATACTTTATTATTCATAATAGCGAATAATACGTATCATTCATTTAACTTCTTTTTCGCGGATATTCTCGGTCCGAGTCTTAATTTCTTATCTTTAACCTTAATCCTATTGCAATAATAACAAAATTAATTCATTTAATTTTATTATTGTTTATCGTTGCATGAAATTTATCCACATCATTTGTTGATGTAAATGACGCTCCTACGCGTTTTATTTAGTTCAGCCTAGTCTATAACCTTGTCTTCGCCATTTATTATTATTGCAATTTCCGGGTTCAAGTGTAATTACACTCCTTCCCAACACAAGGTTTATTCACTTCATTAATTTCCCGGGTTCGAGTGTACACGCACTCCTTCCCATTGCAATATCTATCGAGATTACTTTTACCTCGATGCTCAACGTACAGTTTCAGCACCTCTTATAAACAATAGAACTTTTATTATTATCTATTTCTATTTTTTTTCTTCAAAGCCTTGGTAATTTCGTTAACACTAATGTAGGATGTTAAATAAATCGGTATAAAACAAACGATTTATTTGCACTCGTAATAATTAAAAATTCATACTGAAATTTAATTTACAAGAGTATACCTGAAACGACATCAGGTTCAGCTTTAGCCTCCGTGGCTGTTATATAAAACAACTTTGTCCTTGATTTCTGGGCGTCAGACCTTGTGTCGGTTGTGTCCTTGGTTCCAAGCCTTTCTGGACATTTAGACTTTTTATGTCTTGGCTTACCACATGTGCCCTTGTGAAATTTTCCACAAAATTTACACTGATGTAACACGCTTTTTGTGACTCCCCTCTTGGGAACTTTATTAAACTTGGACTTCTTTATGGATCTTGGATTCATATCCAACACCCTCCTTTCTTCTATTTCTTGTAGTATGCTGTCTTTCAATCCAGCCATCATATCGTTCACCACCGGCACGATTGTGGTTTGTAATCTATCAATATACTGTGATAGACTATTTTCTAGAGCTTTTCCGACCTCCTCGGAAATCTCAGCTTTCGTTTGTTCAGTCAATTGAGATGTCGAATCATCTCCGGTTAATCCAGACATTTCTTTAACTGAAACATCCATCACGATTTATCAATAATTATTTAATTCATTTCCATCTTATTATACGGAAATTTATATCACTCTCACTTAATCACAAATAATGTGTTATTCTTTTTCGGTTTGGTCAAGTATATATCTTGCCTTACCTTTCTTACTTAGTGAATTTTCCCGGGTTCGAGCGTATTCATACACTCCTCCCATCTTTCCGTCATCTTGAAATTGAAATGTTTACACTAATTGCTAAACATTTCATCTATGACATATACGTCATTCATTTTGATCTAGCCAAGTTCACCACTTGCTTAAACCATTTATGTTTAGTGCACTTTTCCGGGTTTGAGTGTGTAAACACACACTTCCCGTGCATGTCAAATCAAATTTCCTTTTTCTAGTATTCTAGTAAGTCTACTAAAGCAATTAATTCTTACCGGACGATCGATCAAGCTTGAACCGAACACTTTGTTGACAACCTTAAGCTCTGATTACCAACTTGTAACACCCGTCTAATAATTACTTGAATTTGGTAGTAATTCAAACCATAATATATAACGATATCTAGCTTATAACATAAATTCCAAATTAAGGTTCAAAAGTGTCAAGACATTAGTAAACTAGAGACTAATTTGAACATTCAGAAGTTTTCAAAATAAATTGTTTACAACCCATATACATTGTCTATTAAAAGTTAAGATATTAAGGAAGCATTCAAAATGAGTGTTCGGTTCTTCAACATTAGCTTGATCGCCATTCGGATAATCCCCACTTTTACCTAAGGTCAAAACCATCCAAAATATTAGTTTTGACAACAATTTGTATAATACAAACAAGTCCTAGCATCAAAACGTGAGAAAACAAATAATTTTTCAGAAGTTACCCTGCCGCGTGTCGCGGCAGGTTTCGTTCGATATGTCGCGTGGCGCGGCGACTCCCGCGTGTCGCGGAGGGTTTCAATGATCCTGTCG
The DNA here is from genome assembly GCA_030545235.1 of Helianthus tuberosus. Classification (NCBI taxonomy): domain Eukaryota; kingdom Viridiplantae; phylum Streptophyta; class Magnoliopsida; order Asterales; family Asteraceae; genus Helianthus; species Helianthus tuberosus. The sequence goes on from CM060357.1 coordinate 183,817,112, forward strand.
CGTGGCGCGGCAGGAACGGTTTTACAGCAGCTTATGTTTTGTGAGCTGCATTTTCTGCCAGCTCCGAAAAACTCAGATTTCAACTTCAAATTAGCATATCTTTTGACTCGTGAGTCCGTTTTAGGTGATTCTTTTTCCTATGCGTCTGTAAATTCATTACCGACATGCCTATAACAATTATCATACCAAAAAATTTATTTACGGACCGAAAGACTAAATGTCCCTTTTCATTTATTCGACCCATTCAACTTTACTTGCTTAGTTACCATTTAGCTATCAAGCCAATGGCGTCTTGTACCCCTCATCCGGGGCTTAACATTGCTTGCATTACCTTACCAAATTCCATGGTTTAATGCTTTTGTGATTTACATCGCCAATGCTACTAGTTAAGACACTGTTACTACAATTTACACTATTATTCGACCCGTTGGCTCATCTTGTGGAAAATCCTCCAATATGATGACTACCAATTGGTTCCTTATTTAGACTAACTCTATTAAATTCCAATAACAATCATGATTACTAAATTCAACACAACTTTTAATCAACAATGCAACTACGCATAATTTAACAATAATTCATTGTGTGTACGGGTCAAGTTACATACTTGCATAACTAAACAACATTATCAACCAACAATTCTAATTAACTATTTAGACCCGTTTGTTTGTCGAGTGAACTTCATCACTTCTATGACATACCATCTCGCAATTGACACTACATTCTCATTGACTTTCTAAGACTATTATTTATGCACTATGTAACGAAACCGAAGTTACGTACCTTTAAAGCACACCTTTCAAGCGTGTATCACCTCCGGCTTGTCCGCTTGACGTCCCAGATTCTTCGCCTAAAGAGTTCAATTCACAATAAGTTTAGAACTCTTTCACAAGCTTTAACGCATAATTCTCTACAATGATCAAATCTGCGTTTTTACCCAACTTTTAACATTTTAACCCTCACTTAGGCGTTCCATCAAACACCTAGCGGGTCAGATTTTTATATAAACAAAACCAAGTTCATGACTTGTAATTATCATCTAGACTAACTTTAATTAGTCAATTCTACATATATCTTAACATCAATATTTCTGAATTTTATTCTTAAATTCAGATTTATGTTAGAACAAGATCATAATTTTAGAGCCTATCAAGCTTTCTTCAAGTTTATTAGTCACCTACATGGGTGGGTATAAACTCTATGATTATCATGAAATCTTTCAACAAGATTTCACTTAGGGTTCATCCCTAGACACCATATCTCTTCTAATTACATTCATGCAAGACACAATCAAGCTAAATTTCAAGTTTTCATATTTAACCTAGAACTTGAATGAACTCAAATCATCAAGATTTTACATACCTTATGATCCCCTCAACTAGGTGATCATGAATTCATGCTTGGAAATCGATTTGGACTTGGTTTATGCCTTCAATTTATGGTTTTTGTGAGGATTAGGGTTGGGTGAGAACCCCTTGTCGCCCCCTCCTGCTTCTTGGTCGACCAGACATCCCAAGTGGGTGTTTGGTGATATTATTTTTTTTATTATTAAGTTTCAAGTTCTACACAATAGCCCCTCACTTTCATTTAAGTTATAATTTAGGCTTTTCCTTTTTCATTTGTGTGTTACTACAAGACTCCTGGCTAACTGGGTTACTTATCCTAGTTAGCTTATTCTTGTTTATTTCCCAGTTTATAATTCTAGTATAAGCTTTATATATTTTCGGGATGTTACATACATGCGAGAAAGCAATACAAATCCGATCATAAATCAAAAGTTTATGAATCATGATTATTTAATTAATTGGCTTGACCGGTTAGACCACACCGAGTTGATGATGATGTGAAATTATTAAAGAACTAGAAGATTCTTCTTGATAATTATACATTTAATGTTTGCTCTTAAAGGAAGTTATATATTTGCCAAATAAAGTAGAGTGTGTTTCCTAAATATTCTGGAAATGGTTTTAGGATATGAATATCTCAACACAATACCATTTAGTGTTTTAAATCGATGCATCGTCTAAATGGTTATCAAATCCACAACTTGAAGTTTGTGTAAGTGTGACTTGACTAATGAGATAACAAACATATCATTCCAGATTGGAATATTTATTTGGCAATAATGAATTTGATTCCCAAGTTACTAATGATCGGCGTAATAAGTGTTGAACTTTCTGTAGATTATGTTCATACACAAATTGCTTTTGTTAAGACGATCATTGAACGTCTACGATTGATAGCAAAGCCAATAATCATGAGAGCAAGTTTATGTTTATATATGAATGCATGTAATTTACATGCAATAACATTAATTCACATCAAGCCAACATGTTGTAATAGTTTCTCCCCATTATAGTTGGTTTTTGGTCAGGAACCAAAGATGTCCCTTCTAAGATTTTGTTTGTGCGGTATATATTGAAACTGATCCACCACTCCGCACAAAGACGGGACCTTAAAAGGTGTTTGGGAATATATGATAACGAATACAGCCTTTCACGAGATATTTGTTCGGCTCAATTAATTGATATCCATCTCAATGGATTAACATTCCCAATACTAGTGGGAGATAAAAAGCAGTTGGAAAAGAAATGAGTTGGTATGAATTATCATTGATCCTCAAAACTAAAAGTGTGAACCAGAAGTTCAAATGATAACTCAATTACAAAGATTAGCGAATCTATTACCAGACGCATTCAAAGACCTTAAAAAGGTGACTATGTCACATATACCAACTGCTAATGCTCCAATTAAGATGAGTATCCTTGAAGGACAACCACATGTTTGTAATGAGCCTATTGCACACCTGTATCGTGGTAGACTAGTTAATTCCAATAATAAAATTCCTCGAAAATTGGAGCATGTAATTAAGATGGTCAAGTCGAGGTTATAGTAATAAGATCACCTGAAGAGACAGTAGACATGATGGTTCAAGAAGAACCCCAGGTACCTGAAATTAAAGAGATCTCGTTAATTTATATCATGTCTAAATATATTGTTAGGATCGGAGGCTCTTATGAGAGTGTTTGTTTGTGTAAATTGAACAATCAATGAATATGAAAACAAGTAAAGTGCAGCGGAAATGAACAACAAACTTTGTAAACAAAATCATAAAAAGGAAATGGATTTGATAAGCACATGAATTGCATCAGTCGAAGGATTGAAAAGTAAATCAAATGATTACACACATGTTTACAAATAAACTCCCCCTCAGCCTGATACTCCAGTGATTGGTTGCACAAGATGAAAGGATTGAATTGAGGAGAAGAACTCACTCAAGACGATCAAATGTAACAGTACAGAGTACTGTTCCATTTATAGACAATCCAAACCACTGAGACATCTCAGCTGACGTCACCATGAAAGCGACGTCTAACAGCCTAACAACCTGTATCTACTGTTCTTATACAAACACTGCTAATTCTTAACCACTGACTAGACATAAAACAGATGACATACTAAACTACTGCTCTCTCTTTACATCAGTGCTTTCCTCAAGGTTGATCAGTCCTTGATTGAGCAGTGCTTTGTCATCAGTGGATTGCACCAGCAGTGCTTAGTTCTCAGCAGTCTTCTGGGCTTCATTAGTAGTATTGAAGAACAGCAGCAGTTGTATCCGGGCAGTGGATATAAGACCATCAGCTGCTATAGTCACTTCCAAGGGAGAAGACTTAGTGTAAACATCTGCTTATTGTGAATCCACTGTTGTGAACCGGTTTTGGCTTTCATTATCTGTTCCTCTGATAGGGTTCAATCCCAACAATCTCCCCCTGGAACAGATAATGCCAAAACCCTTCATTATTCTGGATTTTTATTTCTCATCAGAAGTTCCCTTGCTTGTCTTTTAAATTCTTCTTCAAATTCTTTGGAACTTAGGTCATCCTCATCCCTGCATAGTGAAAGTTCAAGGAGATCCTGCAAATCTTCAACACCAAGACCTAGTGCTTCTTTCCTTGATATATACTTTACTTCGCCATTGGATCTGACCAAGGTCAATACGTGGGTCTTTTGATCAGACATCCACTTTAGTACTTTTAAACCCAATGGGTTTCTTGGGAGAGATTTATTTTCTGATGAGCTTGGAGATTTTGGCCTTGTAAAGAACTGTAGAGCAGTATCTTGAACTTCAGACATTTGTTTGAAAGCCTTTTCTATGACTTCATTTGCTGCAGCTATGTCTTCTGCAACTTCTTTGTCAATCTGTTCTTGTCTCTTTTGTTGATCTAGCTCAATGTTTGAGATATCTGCTGCAGGTTTGGTTAATACCTTTTTGAAAAGGTTTTGAAGGCTCACTGAACTCTCTTCTTTTAGATCCATTTTCTTGATGGCTTCTGTGAAGTACTCAGCTTCCTTTTCTTTTTCTTCTTCACTGGTCAGCAGTTTTCCTTTTTCTTGGTTTTCCACAAGGATAGGGTTATTTGCTGAAGTGAGCAGTGTTTTAAGAGCATCTAGCTGCTGTTCCATCTTGTTGTTGTCTGGCTTTTTAGAAGTGCCTGAGACTGTTATCTTTCTTTTCTTCAGCCGTTCATAAGCCTCGTCGGTATACTGCTTTGTCCATTTTGCTATGGCTTCAGCAGTATCCACTTTAGCATCTATTAGTTCCTGCTTTTTCTTTTTGTATTCAGAAGTAAGATCAGTAATTAGCTTTTTATACTTATTCCAATTTGGAGCTGTCTTCTTCTTACTTGGATCATTTTTAATCCTTTCAATCCTGTTTGCTTCATGCTTCAAGGCAACCAGTGGCCACTCTTCAAATTGGTTTTCTTCAGCTTGATAGAATTTTTCTTTCATTATATATGCAAGATATTCTTTTCTCATTGCTTTTCGTTGATATGTCTTTTCTTTAATCAGATCTTGTGCATAGTCTTCCATCAGCTTGACTTTTGTGAGCAAGAGTACCATTCTTTCTGCAATGGCTTCATCACCTTCATCTTTGCATTCAAGTTTAGCTCTAATCCTTGCTTGCCTTGCTTTCATTTCGAGATATTCATCCATGTTTTCTGGGACTATGAAGCCAATGAGAGAAGGAAATCTTCTTTTTTGAAGGATCTTCCTCGGTGTAAAATTGTCTCATCTCATTTTTCACAGCATCTAGTTCCAGTGGATATTTTGCGGCAACAGGATCATATTTTTCATCAGTGGCTTGAGTTGTTTCTCTTTTTCTTTTGTGAAGCTTTACGGATGAAGAGGGTGTAGGTCCCTCGGAGGTTGAGGTTCAACCTAATCCTTGTTATGTCTAACACACTAGCAAGTGCGGAATCCAAGCTAGAATGCAAACCGAGATAGAACAAGCACAGACACAACACACAATCTTCACCGATTAACACCACTTGTATTAATACGAATGAAGGGTTCGGTTACAAAGCTCAATGTTTACAAATGTATTTTGCAAACTCTCTAAAACACCCGTGTGTGTGCTCTCAACAGAATGTTCACTCACTACTCACACTTTTCTGTCTCTCTCTTGTGTCTCTGTTGTCTAAAATGAAGTGAACACAAGTGATGGATATATATACCCATCACAGCTCGTCTGGTCGAAGGATCAGATAGACTGATCGAAGGATCATCTATCGATCAGAAACCTATCGAAGGATCACATATACCTCGAAGGATGATATCCTTCGAGGTCCATCAACATCCATCGAAGGTTATCTTTCGAGCTCATCGAAGGATATAAACAATCCTTCGATGACTCATCCTTCGACACAACAAACTTACAAACCATGTGTTAACTGTTTGGCCAAGTCAAACCAGGAGGATGGTTGACTTGGTCAAACTTACATCGAACACACATATTAACATAACCTAAGACGTAAACCCGACTAACACAAGACATCGTTTTGTATCATGACAAAATACAGACAAAGTACAGACACAAGTGCACCAACAAACTCCCCCTTGGCTGTAGCTTTGTCTCGATCTCCGTGTCTTCAAGTCTTTGACGTCCTTTCAAGTCTTCAATGTCGGAGGATCTTTAAAGTCTTCACGCGTCGAAAGCAGAAAGTGTACCAACAAACTCCCCGTTTCATGTAGGAAGTGTGTTGACAAACTCCCCCTTAACATAAGCTCCCCCTTGAGTTATGCTCGTGAAATACTTGTTCTTTATGAATTGAGATCCTTGTGGTGTTGATGATGGACAGCGGCAACTAGATCATCTTCATCACTTGAGTGCCTTCACGTCGTGTCTTCATTCCAAAGCTTGTCATCGAACATGTTCTCCTCACCTTTAGCATCTGCACATGCAAGAAAGCTAAACGCATAATGAGAACATCTGCCTGGAATATCATAATCAAACGACACACATGTGACCATTGTTCAATCAAACACCGTCCGACAACAGTTTGAAAGTTTAGAAAATGTACAATTTTAATCCTTTAACCTTCAAAATGTATTAACTTCGACCATTTATGAAGATGCAATTGTTTTCCGGCTTATAATCAGGATTTTGGGTAGGATAGACTCGAGTTCCAACATCAGTCAATCAAAAATAAACTAGAAGCAAAATCTTTTTGGATTTTTTTTCATTTTTCAAAAGTAAAGACGAAAAGCATAAATAAATATATACAAAGATGCAGAAACGAAAGCAGTAAATAAATATTTACAGACATTCTTTTTGCGAGTTTCGAGGGGTAAGAGAATCATATCAAAACGCTCTTGTTGTTCAATTAGATAACATTTAGATAAGAATCCTATAACAATTATCGGTATTGTTGTCCACATAAGCTCAACTTATCATATGTAATCATGGCGAGGGGATACGTTAAGGTATGATTTATACTTACCGACCGGTGTTCATCCACATCACGACACATTCCCGTATCAAGGTATGCACGAGGGTTCATCTTACCGGTGAGTATACCGATTATCATCTGTTTGACCGTATATGATGTGAGATTCTCACTTATTTTGATTTGAAAACAAGCCCTATGTGATATAATCACTTATTGATGAGGAACTTGATTTTCGATGCATGAAGGGCACAAGAGCAAGTCCGTGAACAGGTCAGTACTTTCGTACAGCAGAGAGACGAACTTGACTCCCGGATAAATGTGATATATTATCACTTATTTTGAGGGACATGTGATTGTTGATCACTTATTGAGGTCGAATGCAGTATGTACACGTATGTATAGTATCATGGAAGATCTAGACTTGCGTCCCTGTTATCTTTCGGTAAAAGAAACAACCATGATACCCAGATGATAAGCAGCATAAAGACCGAATATCTCAGAACCTCGGCAATCTATCAAACGAAATTTCGGTACTAAGACCATATGCCAATGAATGGTTCCCACCTGGTCTTCAGTCGATTAAAGTTTATATCACCCTGCACACTTTAAAATGATTGTGAGCCTACCGATACATCTTATATAGAGCTGCTTATCGTTTTTCATTTAAGGTTTAAAGAGGTTTGGACAGACCACTGATGTACTATCATTTTCTCTTTTTCTCGCCAGGAAACTCATTTTTGTTTTTCTATTGTTTTTGTGTTTTTGAAATTTTTCGATGTTTTTGGATTTTCAAATTTTGGATTTTGGATTTACTCCCCCTAAAATCAACAAACTAAGATAAAATTTAAAAACACAAAGGTATTTACAAAAACGATTTCCCGATGTTGGTTAACTCATGTTTTACCTCAATGCGGTTTACCAAAATTAATTTTGAATCTGTCACACCCCAATTTCCACGTGTCACCGGTGGGCCCGGTGGGGGAGTATCGTGACGTGGTTGGCAACGTACTAGTCAAACAACACAATATAATAATGCACAGCGGAAGCAAATTAAAAATAAGATACAACCGAATTTATTTATTGTAAACAAAGTCACAATTATCCGGTGTTTATCCACAGTAGGATCGAATTAAAGACATTGTTTATGGTTCAACAGACTTCGGCATCTAAAGCTTGCGAGACTTCTAATGATGCTTAGGAGAATCCCAGCCTATTTCGCCTAGTACCTGCATTTAATCTTTTTGGGAAAATACGTCAGTTTACACTGGTAAATACATTCAACTGACTCATTTTGGAGAATGATTGAAAATTGGTTTGGATGCACATGGCATAAACATTTATTTAACTTGGGAGAATTATTTAATATTATAATCTCGTGAACGAATTACATGTTACTTATGCGTTCAGTAGCCCGGAACGTATCCGGGTTAAAGATCAATAGACACACCACAATAATGAGTTATACACCGACAGGTGTACGCCTACACCCCGTGCTCAGGTCGTGGCTATCTCGTAAGATAATGCCAAGGATATCCGGGACATGGTCATTAACCCCCCAAAGGCTGTAAAGTAAGCAAGACTGTTTAAACGAGCCGATCAAATTATTCAATTAACCACCTAAGCGATGGAAGATTTGATGCCCGATCAAGCGGTATGCTATATACCGTAACCCAAGCCCGTATAGGGAAAATAAGTTAAAAGTATTTACCTTTGCAAGTATAAATCCTTAATCGAATAAATTGCAGATAGCTTTTACTGGTTCTCTTAATCTGGAACGAAGGTTTAATATAACCTATTAGAATACTAACGGGTCTTTAATTAAGCTTAAGCTTAGACCGGTCAGTTTTAACGATACGGTTCGTACGCACGATTAAGCGAAGACCGGATAGAATGTGATTTAGACCCGACAAGTTCGAAGACTTGTTTAATATGGGTTTACTATTCACATTCTGGATTTTGAGAAAAAATGATATCGTTTGACCCGCTTCGGCTAGTTTATGCAAACTAGTTACATAAACCGAACCGAACGCGTATAATGCATAACGGGTAACCGAAAGGGTCGCGAACAGGTTTCCTAAGTTAATACGCCTTAAATATGTGGTGATATCATTATGATATCTTCCATAATGCCCATAACGAGTTAAATCCCTAAATATGCCCCGTAGGGGTATTTCGGTCATTTTAAGGGTTATAAAAGAGATTTATAACACTTCTGAGATGCGGGTCTGATTTAATCAGCAAAATTATTAATTTTAACAGACCACAATAATTGGTGAAGAGTCTCATTTCCCAAATTGGTTTTAAACCCTAATTATGCGTTTAATACGCGTATGAAGCCGTTTTAATCGACGTACGGTTTAAAATACCATTCTGAGTTTTCTGATCAGCAAAACAGGCTCAAAACACTCTATTTATTATTTTAAATCAGTGGCAATTGGATTGGTATCAAACGGATTCGTAAAAGTCGTTTTATGGCCTAAAAGGGCATTTTCGGTATTAACCGAATCAATGCGATAAGCCTAGCTTAAGATCAGTTTAAAAATAATTAAAAATCTTCAAAAATCCCAAAATATTATTTAACATCAGTGGGTAAAAGTTTTGGTACCGAAAACCGGGTTTAGATAGGCTATGCGCTAATCGCGCCGTTTAATTAATAAAAAGTTTATTATTTACGCTAATGCGCATATCTCCTAATCTAGACCTCCGATTGACGTGAAAATTTACATACATGTTTAATAATCAGTAACTAAGATTATTGTACTTCCACATTTTCAAAATTCTCGTTGTATGGTCATAAGGGCGTTATGGTCCTATTTAAGCGATTAACGGAAACGTGTGCATGCATCGGATAATCAACGAAACATGTACAGAGGCTTATACTATCATGTAACCCAACCCCAAAGAGACTTTAAGGCATGTCTAATTCCAACTAAAACGGGTCAGAACCGAAGTCAACGCAAAAGTCAAAGTTTTGCGTCTTTCGGTTCCGAACCGGGTTTAAACAGAAATTTGTCGAGTCGGACAAGCGTAAACAAGTTTTTATACTTATTACCATGTTATATTAAGGTTAAAACAGGTTACACACCTCACGGATCATTAATCGTGCATTAAATCATATTTTGTAATTCTGTTGACTTTTTCGGTCAACGGTTGACCCGACAAACGACCTGGTTAGGTCTGGAATTGGTACGCGCCCTTATAAGGGTTTAATACCCATATAATTACCTATCTAACGGTACGTTTAATTCGACATACGACTGAGATATCGATACTAAATCACGAAGTCAAACGTTAAGCGCGATATATTGACTTTTAAGCTAATAATGAAGCTAGAATTAATTGAGAAGGGATTAGAGACTTACAAACTGATTTATGGTTGCTTAGGAAGGCTCTTGATCAGCTTGGATGCTCCTTAGATGATCAGATTGTTTGCAAATGATGTGAGGAATGTTTGTGAATGAATGGTTTCTTTATATACTAGTTTCAAACACCACAACAAAGTGACAACCAAGTCTAGGGCCATCCACAATTGATCAACACTTGTAAGTAGTGTGTAGGGATGTCTAGGGGCCATGCACATGCAAGAAAAACCGGCCTAGAGGGTAACAATCGTGACATACAGCCAACAGCAGGTAATCTGTCGCTGGGCACCCCCTCGCGTAGCGCGAGGGGCCGTCGCGCTACGCGACGCCCTATGCTGAATCAGTTTTTGATTTTGTTTGTTGTGTTTCGAAAGGGCAGCCGTAACTTCTGACTTTGGGGCATCAATTATCACTTAGGGCCCTTCATAATGTGTCTAGAATAGTTTCATACCCTACCATTATCCAATGTTTCAATTGAATTCATAAACAAGATCCGTAAATGAAGGTTTATCATTCATTTCATCGCGGGACCACATCATGCAATTGAATTTTCCTTTCTAGACAATAATTCTCCGTATAGAGGGCATAAAAGATGTGTAGTAATTATTATATCGGGTCTTGGGATTTATAATTGAGGTCGTTCAGAGGTAACGATTTAACATGACGCCTTTAAATCCTACCGAAACATCTTTATTAAATCCGGGTTTCCAACGCGTTTTTGTCTTATATGACACGTGTCGTTTTAATATTAAACCCGAAATTTGCGAGGTGTTACATCCTCACCCCCTTAAAATAAATCTCGACCCGAGATTTACTGAAACAAGTAAGGGTACTTTTCTTTCATGGTGGATTCTAACTCCCACGTAAACTCGGGACCTCTTCGGGCATCCCATTTGACCTTGACAAAAGGTATATGCTTTCTTCGAAGCTTCCTTACCTGTCGATCTTCAATCGACAAAGGTTTTTCCACAAACGTTAAGCTCTTATCTATTTGCACATCTGTATGTGGCATGACATGCGAATCGTCAGCGGAACACTTCTTTAGATTGCAGATGTGGAACACATTGTGAATTCCACTGAGCTCTTCAGGTAAGTTCAACTTATAGGCAACTGACCCGACACGTTCGATAACCTCGAAAGGTCCTATGTATCTCGGGCTTAGTTTGCCTTTCTTACCAAATCGCATCACCCCTTTCCATGGTGACACTTTAAGTAGGACTTTGTCACCTACTTCGAAGTGAAAATCCTTACGACTTGGATCCGCGTAACTCTTCTGCCTATTCCGGGCAGCTTGGAGATTGTTACGAATCTGGACAATCTTGTCCGTCGTTTCGAACACGATCTCTGGTCCTGATAACTGGACTTCTCCAACTTCCGCCCAACAAACTGGCGATCTACACTTTCTACCGTATAATGCCTCAAAAGGCGCAGCCTTTATGCTGGTATGGTAGCTATTGTTGTAGGAGAATTCGATCAATGGTAGGTTCTTATCCCAGCTACCTCCCAAATCGATCGCACATGCACGTAGCATGTCTTCCAACGTTTGAATAGTACGCTCACTCTGACCGTCAGTCTGAGGATGGTAAGCCGTACTAAAGTTCAAACGTGTGCCCAAAGATTGCTGGAAACTCTTCCAAAAGTGTGACGTGTACCTAGTATCCCGGTCAGAGATAATAGCTACAGGTATGCCGTGTAGGGCTACAATCTTGTCAACGTATAACTGGGCTAACATATCGGAGCTATAAGTCTCCTTGATGGGTAAGAAATGAGCTGACTTAGTCAGTCGGTCAACTATAACCCATATCGTATCATTGCCTTTTCTTGTCTTGGGTAACTTGGTAATAAAATCCATAGTTACCATTTCCCACTTCCACGTAGGAAGTTCAGGCTGTTGTAGCAAACCTGACGGTTTCTGGTGCTCGGCTTTGACTTGCGCACATGTCAAGCATTTTGCTACATGGGCGGCCACAGACTTTTTCAAGCCTATCCACCAATAATTTGCCTTTAAATCCTGGTACATCTTATCAGCTCCAGGATGAACGGAGTATTTGGAACTGTGGGCTTCTTGGAGGATGACATCACGAAGTCCTCCAAAAACCGGAACCCATATTCGTCCGTTTAACCGTAAAATTCCGTCCTTGCTAAGAGTTAACTGCTCCTCAGTTACTCCTAACTTTTCATTAGGATAGTTAGCTTCCAACACAGCTTCCTTCTGTGCAGCTAACACCCTTTCTATCAAACTGTTCTTTACCTCCATACGCTTGGCGTTAATTCGAATGGGTTTAACCCTTTCCTTTCTGCTCAAGGCATCAGCAACTACATTCGCTTTGCCGGGATGGTATTTGATTTCACAATCATAATCATTTAAAGTTTCCATCCAACGGCGTTGCCTCATGTTTAATTCTTTCTGATTAAACAGGTGCTGGAGGCTTTTGTGATCAGAAAAGATCACAAACTTGATTCCATAGAGATAATGCCTCCACAGTTTTAGTGCGAACACAACGGCACCCAATTCTAAGTCATGGGTGGTGTAATTCTTTTCGTGCACCTTTAACTGTCATGATGCATAGGCAATCACCTTGCCTTTCTGCATAAGCACACACCCCATGCCAGTGTGTGATGCATCACAATAAACTACAAATTCTTCAGCGCCTTCAGGTAAGGTAAGCACAGGAGCGTTGCTCAACTTTTGTTTCAAAACATCGAAGGACTCTTGCTGCTTAGGGCCCCATACGAATTTTACTTTCTTCTTGGTCAAGGAAGTTAGGGGTGCAGCAATCCTTGAAAAATTTTCAATGAAGCGCCTGTAATATCCTGCCAATCCTAGGAAACTACGAATCTCCGTAGGTGTCTTTGGCTCTTGCCAATTCATAACAGCTTCGACTTTAGCGGGATCCACCTGGATACCACGCTCACTGACCACATGTCCAAGGAATTGGACTTCTCGTAGCCAAAATTCACACTTAGAGAATTTGGCGTAGAGCTTCTCCTGACGTAGAAGTTTGAGAATACAACGAAGGTGTTTCTCGTGGTCAGCTTGGTTCTTAGAATAAATAAGGATGTCATCAATGAAGACGATAACAAATTTATCTAAGTAAGGCTTGCAGACACGATTCATGAGATCCATGAACGCGGCTGGTGCATTAGTGAGCCCAAAAGGCATCACTAGGAACTCGTAATGACCGTAGCGAATCCTGAATGCAGTCTTGTGAACGTCTTCGTCCATAACCTTCAACTGATGGTATCCTGACCTCAGATCAATCTTTGAGAAGTAACTTGCCCCTTGAAGCTGATCGAACAAATCGTCGATCCTGGGCAATGGATATCTATTCTTGATCGTGACTTTATTAAGCTCGCGATAGTCGATGCACAGACGCATCGACCCATCCTTCTTCTTGACAAACAGGATTGGCGCTCCCCAAGGAGATGAACTGGGTCGAATGAAACCCTTAGCCAGCAATTCATCTAGCTGCGTCCGCAACTCCTTCATTTCGGTGGGTGCCAATCTGTATGGTGTTCTAGCAACTGGTGCAGCTCCGGGAATGATATCGATCCTGAATTCGACTTGTCTATCTGGTGGCAAACCAGGCAGATCTTCAGGAAACACTTCTGGGTATTCTGAGATGACAGGGATGTCTTCTAACTTTGGTTTGGGCTCATCAATAATCACCTGTGCCATGTAGATGACACACCCCTTCTTCAAACACTTTGAAGCCTTGAGCATAGTCACGTGCTCAGGCAGTCCGTACTGGGTATCTCCCCGAATGGTAAGTGATTCACCAGACGGAGTCTTTGTCACTACTTGCTTCATGTTACAGACGATTTGGGCCTGGTTATGAGATAACCAGTCCATACCCAGAACTATGTCAAAACCGGCTAACTTAAAGGGAAGTAGAGATAGAGGAAAAGAATGGTTCTTAATGGATATAACACATCCATCTAACTCAGTAGAGACGGCTTCAATGGTACCATCTGCTAACTCTACCTCATAATTCACTTTTAGGGTTTTGACAGGTAAATTCAACAATTTACAAAATTTATGATCTACGAAAGACTTATCTGCGCCCGAATCAAAAAGTACTCTTGCAAAAACATCATTTACAAGGAAAGTACCTGTTATGACGTTGTCATCCTGCACAGCTTCTTTCGCATCCATCCTGAAGACTCTGGCGTTAGTCTTCTTAGCCTCTTCAGGCTTCTTGTTGTACTTAGGGCAGTTAGTCTTTATGTGGCCCTTTTCATTGCAACGGTAGCACGTTGCATCTTTCATCTTCTTGCAATCCAAGGTTTTGTGTTCCTTGGACTTGCACAAACCACAAGCAAAAGACCTTTACTCGTTATTCGAGTTTGTTTCGAGTCTGCACTTTCCAAAGTGCTGTTTCTTGCAAGTTTTGCATGTAGGCTTCTCTCCAGAACGATGCCCATCTTTCTTTGACTCCGATCCCTTCTTGTGATCACCGCTCCAACGGTGCTTCTTGTTCGATCTACGCGAACCATCATCTTCATGCTTCCTCTTCTCGGCCGCCTTATTCCTCTGCGATCTCTGCCGGACCGCATCCAGAGTGAGGGATAAGGAAAGGTCAGTTACAGACCTGAAGGTAACTGGCCGAGAAGCCTTTACACTGGACTTGATCTCGGGTTCCAAACCACCAATAAAGCGAGCAATTCTTTTTGGCTCCGGGGTTACCAGGTAGGGAACCAGCCGAGACAGTGTATTGAAGCTTGTCAGATAAGCTTGACAATCGAGGTTCTTCATTACCAGGGATAGAAAGTCCGATTCTATCTTTTCCACCTCATGTTGAGGGCAGAAGTTTTCCTTGATTAGTGCGATGAATTGATCCCACGACATACTATACAATGGGATCTTTCCGGAAGCCTCCATCAGAGCTCTCCACCAAGCTAACGCCTGACCTTTGAAGGACTGTGAGACAAATTTAACCACATCACCTTCAGCACATCCGCTGATGTCCACGACAGTGTCCATCTCATTGAGCCACGTCATACAGTCGACGGCTCCTTTCTCGCCCGTAAAATCCCTGGGTTTACAAGACACAAAGTACTTATATGTGCAACCCTTGTTACGGTGTCCCTGATGCAGTACTAATTGCTGAGATGGATTACTTTGGTGGTTGGTGGACTGGCGATCATCATCGTTTTTCTTTGGTCCATCCTTTTTGGGAGGAGGCTTGTTATGAGCCTCAGAATGTGTCCTTGGCTTTGAATGTGATACAGAGTGGGTCCTACTCCGAGTACCACTGTATTCCTCGTACTGTCTATCCAAGGCTTGTGTGATAGCGCCGTCTATGATTGCTTTTAGTTCAGCGCCCGTTAACGTAATCTGAGCGTTCTCATTCGGCTCCACTGGATGACTGTTTACTTCATTGGAGTTAGCCATTCGTATTGAACTGTTGCAGAAAACAAGGACAATATTTTATTTGGGAGTTCATTATGGAATTTCCCCTTAGGGTAATTCATTAACCATGGTAACAGAGACCATATCTGGTTAGTTTATTAATTGTATTAGATTAGGAATTTAAATTTTTAAAATTTATCCTAATTATAAACAATATTAACACATATTAGCACATAAGGCTTAGTCACGTAGACAATTTAAATTATAAGCTATGATTCCAGAGAATCGAGGCTTTTAAGGTTTGAACCTAGTTCATTACCTTTATCAGACAGGGAGTCAAAGCTACCACTGTCTTTTGGCTCATATGGAAATGAGCAGGGCCCGTAGGCATTATATTACCACGTATGGTTAAAATATGATCATCTTAATTGATGATGTACCCAGGATTCAGAGATCATTAAACTGGGTTAGGAATCTTCTAAAGAATTCCTTTATAAAAATGACGTATGTGATTTTAACGAATCACTTCTGCCAGGAGTGTTAACATGTTTTAAGATGTTAACAGGGAATTGAATCCTTTAAACAGGTCTTACCATTTTGGCCCGGTCTTATATTTGACACGTGGCTAGGTTTCACTTTTTAAGATCCTTAATTAAATAATTACTTAGGCAGATTAATTTAAAAGGAATGATTTTAAATTTATTTATTTCATTTATAATTTATATATGCACATAATGGCAAACATGAAATTTATAAAACAAACATTCCATTAATTATACATAGGTTACATATTGCCCTAAACGGGTCTTTTCACACAAACTATTTCCCACGTAGGGGTCAAACAAGTACTTACCCGCGCAGAGGTTAAATTTAAAACACAAGTCCTCGCAGGGACTGATTACTTAAATAGATGTCCTCGCAGGGACAAGGTACAAAGATAAGTGTCCACGCAGGGACTACATACACACATAAATGTCCTCGCAGGGACTTAATTTTTAAAGTAGACATACACACATAAAGGATTTACTGATCCTTCTTGCTCTTTCCCTTGATTAAGTTCGTCAAGGTCTTGAACATCCCCTGGTTACGCCGTCGGTCTTCCCGTGCCTCATGCCGCACCTCCCTAATACTTTGTAGGATCTCCTGATGCTGTGGTGGCGACATCTGTAGAGACGGCGGGGGTTGTTGGTAGTACGGGGGTCGTGTAGGCATCTGGTATCCCTGTGCTGGGTAGCCTACTCCCCAAGGAACTCCATACGGTCCCTCCGGGTTAAGGGCGTAGTAATTAGCCGCTACCAAATACGGGTCGGCTTCAGCGTAACCGAGGTTAGTGTGAGTCGGTGGTTCAAACGGGTTGTACATCGAAGGACCCGTGTATGCCGGTATCTGGTTATCAAGACCTATTGGTGGCGGTTGCTGCGCGGCGGGGTTTGATGGCCCACTTATCCGTGGAACTTCTTGATCCGGCTGATAATTTCTGCCACTTGATTGTAGAGGAGAGCTGAAATGAAACTCCTCTCTTCGTGTGGACATCCGGGCTCCGGTTCTCATACGTCTTTGCGGTTGCGGAGGCGCCGGTTGAACTGGTGGCGGTGGAGGCGGTGGCGTAACTGCCACAAATTGGTGATTCCCAGGGGAATCTTGATGATGCTGCTGCTGTTGCTACTCATGCGGCGAAGAATGGTGAGGCTGCTGCTGCTCATGCGGCGACGAATGGTGAGGAGGTGTATAATACCATTCGTGCCGAGTAAAGATAGCCTGGAAGCTATCTGGACCATTATAGGGTGGCCCGTGATAAATGGAACTATCCGAGACCTCGATTGGGTGGTTGGGAGTTCCTGATGCGGGCTCTACGGGGTCGTCTTCCTCGTCCATATCATTGTCTCCGGAAAAATGGTCCTCCGGTCCCAATGGGTTAAAACCCGCTTGTTCCTGCATATAATTCGCCGGGTTAAACTGGCCTTGAAAGAATGGAGTGGGGTCTCCAAAAGGGCGGTGCGACATTGATCGCTGTAACGGTATGTGCGAATGGTGTGAGTCTCCAGGCTCATTTTCTGATTGTGGCCCGTAGGAGTCTTGAGCGGGAGTCGTCGAACTGTTCAAAACCGACCGTCTTGCCGGTTGAAAGAGACCTCTCTGGTTCCGCCGGGTACCATCACTCTCGGCAGGGATAGGACCTCGTGTATTCGAAGGTCCTGCTTCGTGGTCGTTGGGGGCGGCTACCGGCCCCTTTCCGCGTCCTCGCGTACGCAAAAATCTCGGAGGCATCTTTGTTATTCCTGTCAATAAAACATAAGATAACAATAACAAAAATATAAAGTTTTAAAGGACAAAACAAAACCCGAATAAGGTGGAATTTGTCCTATGTTATAAGTCTAGACTCGAAGGTTTAGATATGTGCAATTGTGTAACTGAGATTGAACACAAAAGGCTAGTGTTTAATTCACTCAGTGTTGGCTCTGATACCAACCTGTCACACCCCAATTTCCACGTGTCACCGGTGGGCCCGGTGGGGGAGTATCGTGACGTGGTTGGCAACGTACTAGTCAAACAACACAATATAATAATGCACAGCGGAAGCAAATTAAAAATAAGATACAACCGAATTTATTTATGGTAAACAAAGTCACAATTATCCGGTGTTTATCCACAATAGGATCGAATTAAAGACATTGTTTATGGTTCAACAGACTTCGGCATCTAAAGCTTGCGAGACTTCTAATGATGCTTAGGAGAATCCCAGCCTATTTCGCCTAGTACCTGCATTTAATCTTTTTGGGAAAATACGTCAGTTTACACTGGTAAATACATTCAACTGACTCATTTTGGAGAATGATTGAAAACTGGTTTGGATGCACATGGCATAAACATTTATTTAACTTGGGAGAATTATTTAATATTATAATCTCGTGAACGAATTACATGTTACTTATGCGTTCAGTAGCCCGGAACGTATCCGGGTTAAAGATCAATAGACACACCACAATAATGAGTTATACACCGACAGGTGTACGCCTACACCCCGTGCTCAGGTCGTGGCTATCTCGTAAGATAATGCCAAGGATATCCGGGACATGGTCATTAACCCCCCAAAGGCTGTAAAGTAAGCAAGACTGTTTAAACGAGCCGATCAAATTATTCAATTAACCACCTAAGCGATGGAAGATTTGATGCCCGATCAAGCGGTATGCTATATACCGTAACCCAAGCCCGTATAGGGAAAATAAGTTAAAAGTATTTACCTTTGCAAGTATAAATCCTTAATCGAATAAATTGCAGATAGCTTTTACTGGTTCTCTTAATCTGGAACGAAGGTTTAATATAACCTATTAGAATACTAACGGGTCTTTAATTAAGCTTAAGCTTAGACCGGTCAGTTTTAACGATACGGTTCGTACGCACGATTAAGCGAAGACCGGATAGAATGTGATTTAGACCCGACAAGTTCGAAGACTTGTTTAATATGGGTTTACTATTCACATTCTGGATTTTGAGAAAAAATGATATCGTTTGACCCGCTTCGGCTAGTTTATGCAAACTAGTTACATAAACCGAACCGAACGCGTATAATGCATAACGGGTAACCGAAAGGGTCGCGAATAGGTTTCCTAAGTTAATACGCCTTAAATATGTGGTGATATCATTATGATATCTTCCATAATGCCCATAACGAGTTAAATCCCTAAATATGCCCCGTAGGGGTATTTCGGTCATTTTAAGGGTTATAAAAGAGATTTATAACACTTCTGAGATGCGGGTCTGATTTAATCAGCAAAATTATTAATTTTAACAGACCACAATAATTGGTGAAGAGTCTCATTTCCCAAAATGGTTTTAAACCCTAATTATGCGTTTAATACGCGTATGAAGCCGTTTTAATCGACGTACGGTTTAAAATACCATTCTGAGTTTTCTGATCAGCAAAACAGGCTCAAAACACTCTATTTATTATTTTAAATCAGTGGCAATTGGATTGGTATCAAACGGATTCGTAAAAGTCGTTTTATGGCCTAAAAGGGCATTTTCGGTATTAACCGAATCAATGCGATAAGCCTAGCTTAAGATCAGTTTAAAAATAATTAAAAATCTTCAAAAATCCCAAAATATTATTTAACATCAGTGGGTAAAAGTTTTGGTACCGAAAACCGGGTTTAGATAGGCTATGCGCTAATCGCGCCGTTTAATTAATAAAAAGTTTATTATTTACGCTAATGCGCATATCTCCTAATCTAGACCTCCGATTGACGTGAAAATTTACGTACATGTTTAATAATCAGTAACTAAGATTATTGTACTTCCACATTTTCAAAATTCTCGTTGTATGGTCATAAGGGCGTTATGGTCCTATTTAAGCGATTAACGGAAACGTGTGCATGCATCGGATAATCAACGAAACATGTACAGAGGCTTATACTATCATGTAACCCAACCCCAAAGAGACTTTAAGGCATGTCTAATTCCAACTAAAACAGGTCAGAACCGAAGTCAACGCAAAAGTCAAAGTTTTGCGTCTTTCGGTTCCGAACCGGGTTTAAACAGAAATTTGTCGAGTCGGACAAGCGTAAACAAGTTTTTATACTTATTACCATGTTATATTAAGGTTAAAACAGGTTACACACCTCACGGATCATTAATCGTGCATTAAATCATATTTTGTAATTCTGTTGACTTTTTCGGTCAACGGTTGACCCGACAAACGACCTGGTTAGGTCTGGAATTGGTACGCGCCCTTATAAGGGTTTAATACCCATATAATTACCTATCTAACGGTACGTTTAATTCGACATACGACTGAGATATCGATACTAAATCACGAAGTCAAACGTTAAGCGCGATATATTGACTTTTAAGCTAATAATGAAGCTAGAATTAATTGAGAAGGGATTAGAGACTTACAAACTGATTTATGGTTGCTTAGGAAGGCTCTTGATCAGCTTGGATGCTCCTTAGATGATCAGATTGTTTGCAAATGATGTGAGGAATGTTTGTGAATGAATGGTTTCTTTATATACTAGTTTCAAACACCACAACAAAGTGACAACCAAGTCTAGGGCCATCCACAATTGATCAACACTTGTAAGTAGTGTGTAGGGATGTCTAGGGGCCATGCACATGCAAGAAAAACCGGCCTAGAGGGTAACAATCGCGACATACAGCCAACAGCAGGTAATCTGTCGCTGGGCACCCCCTCGCGTAGCGCGAGGGGCCGTCGCGCTACGCGACGCCCTATGCTGAATCAGTTTTTGATTTTGTTTGTTGTGTTTCGAAAGGGCAGCCGTAACTTCTGACTTTGGGGCATCAATTATCACTTAGGGCCCTTCATAATGTGTCTAGAATAGTTTCATACCCTACCATTATCCAATGTTTCAATTGAATTCATAAACAAGATCCGTAAATGAAGGTTTATCATTCATTTCATCGCGGGACCACATCATGCAATTGAATTTTCCTTTCTAGACAATAATTCTCCGTATAGAGGGCATAAAAGATGTGTAGTAATTATTATATCGGGTCTTGGGATTTATAATTGAGGTCGTTCAGAGGTAACGATTTAACATGACGCCTTTAAATCCTACCGAAACATCTTTATTAAATCCGGGTTTCCAACGCGTTTTTGTCTTATATGACACGTGTCGTTTTAATATTAAACCCGAAATTTGCGAGGTGTTACAGAATCAGAAATGATTTATCAAATTTTGGAAAAATCAGTTGGCATGTCGGTTTGCGGTGCGGACCATGACAGCATTGTCTGGCCAAAGAGTGCTGTACGAGATAATAATTCAAAAAGGAGCTTAAATATCGACAAGTATAGGAGAGATTAGAAATTTAAAACCGTATCCTGCAACTGCTTCTTGCATTGCAAGGAATCTGAGTGCTCTCCCAAACTGGATATCCACGCGGTGTGGATTTCTAGGTCAATTTTTGTAGCTACTTCACTTAATCGAAGAAAAGTCTTCACAGCAACAAGATCATAAACCTCCGGGTCCGGCTGGTCTTCCACATTGCACCAGCGAAGGTCTTTGTCTTTCTCTTTGAGAAGTAGTGTGCGGTTGTTCAATCCAAACCAAGGCATCCGCACACCCGGTTGGTTTTGTCAACGAACACATTTTCATCAATCACACCGCAAAGAAATGTACACTGCACGTTCATTTTGTCGATTGTGAACTTCAGACGTGCTGCAAGTGCGTTCATTTTACGTGAATCTATCCCGGGGACCTGATTAAAGCCTTGAACAATCAAACTTTTGGAATGATTTTCATTTTGTCGAAGTTATCAATTTCTTTCGACGGACAACTCTGTTTCCCTTTTCTTTTTCTCTCCATCAAAAGCAACAATTTCTTCTGTCGCCTATCTTGTGCAAGGACGCTCCACTATCAACAATCTTACGACTATCGAAAGTTCCTTCTGGAATATCCTACACACTCACTCAGAGATTAGTTGGAGAGGGGGACCCAAGCCTTTGTGGACTTGGGTCGTCCTTGATCATCAAGGAAAGTGATTTCAATCACTTGATGATTAGGAAAAGGAACTTGTGGTGCTCCCCCTGATTGAATTACCTGCCTTTTCTTCCAAGCTTTTTGTCCTTTACCAGTATTTGAATTTATTGTTTTAGCATTTACTGGTTTTACAGTTTCAGATTTTGCTTGTACAGGTTTTTCTTCTTTGACCTCTGATTTT
Organism: Helianthus tuberosus; assembly: GCA_030545235.1. NCBI lineage: Eukaryota > Viridiplantae > Streptophyta > Magnoliopsida > Asterales > Asteraceae > Helianthus > Helianthus tuberosus. Next base: position 183,839,236 of record CM060357.1, read on the forward strand.
AAGGCCTTTTCAATTACCTTTTGATTCTTTTGCTTTAACTTCTTTTCCCTTTCTTTCAAGACACGTGGGTCTTGTTTCGGGGAAACTGATCGTTTTCGGTAATCGATTTCTTGGGGAGCACTCGTTTTTGACTTCAGCTTTTGCACGTGTGGGCAATATCTTACAATATGCCCAACTGTCCCACATTCAAAACATGTTCTCCGCTCTACAAACTTCGGAGAAACATGTTGATGACCAGACGGAGAACCAGACAATGAACTTTGTGATCTAGACGTGCTTGGACCTAAATCACATCCGTTGGTGTGTTGGGTGTAATTATTTTGATCATTTCGTTTTAAAATTCTAACTTGTTTTACAAAATCAACGTTAGATTTATCCTGAAATGTTTCAAGTTTGTCTGAACCCGTGGATCCAACAAAGTTCATTTTCGGTTCTCGTTTCTTAACAGGAGCTCTTTTGTTTTGCACCTTTTGTTGTTGAAGCTTAGGTTGCTCAACCTTTGATTGTTGAATTTTAGGTTGTGCAGCCTTAGGTTGAGTAGCCTTAGACTGTTCAACTTTAGGTTGTTGAACCTTTGGTTGTTCAGTCTTAGGCTGCTGAACTTTAGGTGCTTGAACATTCTTGGTCTGAGCCTTCTTTCCCTGTACCTTACCCTTTCCGGAGTTGAGTTGTTGTTTTCGCTCAATTGGTAGTTTTTGGTTTCCGTATTGTTTTCTAATTTGTTCACACGGAATTGGATCACATTGAGTGACGGTGACTTTGCCACTTTTGTTCCCCAAAAACTTATCAATGCATCCTTCAAAAATTTGCTCAATTAAATCTTGATTTACATTTTTAATTGGAAAATCTTTGTTAGAGTAGATTTTGCTATCTCCTTTGAGCGTGTACAACAAATTATTCCCTTCACGGCTAGATACAAGGGACTCCATTGGTTTTGACATTTCAGTCTTACTCGGTTTCACTGGTGGATCACACAGGATGTGATTCTCGATTGGAATATCTGCTGTAACCGAGTTAGACTGTTGTTTCACAATTTCTTCAGATTCATCATCCGAAGAATCAGCATCCTCAACAATGGGAGGACTCTGTTCCTTAACACACGATGAATCTGTCACATTCTCAGATTCTGATTGACCTGAGGATGATGTACCAGTTGTGAACCCGAGGCCTGCTGCAAAGTCATCTAGACCGAGTGGCACAGTAGGTTCAAAACGGGGCATATCCTCGTCATCAGGAAATTTGGAGTAATTGTGATTCATTGGGGGAGGACATGATTTGAATCCAATACATTTTGCATCCCCCTTTTTCTTTTGAACGTCAATGATGTGATCCAATACATAGCGGGAATTGGAATAGCTTTCCAGTTTCTGCTTAATTGTCTCACATTCACATCAAGCTGTTGCCAACTCTACCATTTGCTTTTCAATTGTGTCAATAAGATTATTGTTAGCATGTTGTTTTCGCAAAACAGCCTTTTGTAATTCTGAAACATCATGTCTTAATGACGCAATTGTTGCTTTAAATTCTTTTTCATTTCTGGTTAAAAACAAGTTAGCTTCAGTTGCTTTAGAAAGATCTACAATCAATTCTTGATTGTGTTTGTGTGTGATTTCAAACTGACTTTCCTTTTCAGCATATTTAACATTTAAACTATCACAATTTTCACAACTAACTACAGTGGGTTCATCGACACATACCTGACTTGATGAGCTGTCGACATTAGCCATAAAGGCTGAATGGAGAGAAGACGAAGAGTAAGCAGCTTGATCCACCAAAATAGATCTTCTTTCAGTTCCTGCTGCAGCTTCTTCCAAAGGCTCATCAATATCTGCATCGACTGACGCACTTGATGTCTCATCCACATGATCATTGCCTGAAGTGGAGGATTCTTCATCTGAGCTTCCACTATAACCAGAACTGTCTTCATCTTCAGAAGATTCATCACCATTGGTGGAAGATTCTCCACCACTGGCGTGCTTTAAATCCTTTACGACTTCAGCAAAACATGCTGTTCCATCTGGAGCATCATTTCCCAACTGAAGCGACCAATCACAACCTTCATCTACTTGAACCACAAGTGCCTGGTTGGCATTTGATGGCCCTGCTTGGCTTTGGTTGTTGACAGGTATCAACGTACGAACATTGTTCCTGTTCTGGTTCTGCTGGTTGCCTTGGTTTCTGAAAGGATTTTGGTTTCCATGCTGAGCTGGTCTTGTGCATTCCCTTTTGAAATGACCCCGTTCACCACAGTTAAAGCACTTTACAGCTTGCTTGTCGAACCCATACTTGGTGTCTTTCTTGCTTTCCAAGTTGGTTCTCCCCGTCCTTTCCATAAACTCCTTTGCTCTTCGAATTGCACTAGCAAGAGCCCATTTGATATCCATCATTTCAAACTCTTCTTTATCCACTTGCTGATAATCTTCATTGGTTAGATTGATATTCCCAATCTGACCTGCGATCAATCCACAATAAGCACTAACCAAGGTGTTCAACATCTCCATATGCTCCTTGGCTATTTCGACACTGACTTTGGAAAAGTTGGAAGTGTCTAATCTAACTGTGTTCGGATTGGAAGTGGCTTGAAAGTTTGAAGAGCTTCCATAAAACCCTTGCTGTTGCGGTTGTTGCTGCTGAGCTCTGCTTGGGTCTAAGAAAGGCGGTGGTGTGAATTGCTGAGCTGTCGGTTGCACATTCTGTTGTAGAGAAGAAGAATCTGGTCTTGAATACATCATCGTGTATGCTGAAGGATCAAACTGATTTGTTGTGGAAGGTCCGGTGTTTGAGATGAAGGCTGTTTGAAGCTTCGCATGTTGAGAGGCTGGTTTTTCTCCACTGATACCTCCTGCAATCCCAAAGTACATCTCTGGATTTTGAGGAGTTAGTGTTCTTTTTGCCTTAAGCTTTTCTTCTACATCCTTGTTCTCCAATTTTTGAATTAACTCATAAACGGTGATTGTGTCTAGAACACCATTTTCTTTGAGAATTTCAAGATAACTGCTCCACTTTGCTGGTAAGCTATCAGCGAATCTCTTCACCATTTCTTGTGGAGTGGTAGTGACTTTAAAAGCAAACATCTCGCTCAACAAGTGATGGAACCTTGTAGATAACTCTGCCAAAGTCTCATTCTCCAAACACGTGAATCCTTCAAACTCTTTCTTCAGTAATTCTTGCTTGATCTTTCTAGATTGAGCATTTCCTTCACATCGTAACGTGAGCATATCCCACAAGCTTTTAGTAGTCGTGCAGTTAACAAACTGGTGGTAAATGTCTCTGTGAAGAGCTTGTGTGAGAATCATGAATGCTTTCTTTTCTAACTCAAATTTCTTCTTATCATCTTCAGACATAGTGCTGTAAGTTTGTGGATTAGATCCTGCAACTTCCAGATCATTGTCAAATGCGGTGAAGAAGCACATCCATAGATCTTGACCTTGACCTTGCCCCTGAACATAAGTTCTCAGCCTTTCTTTCCACCATCCCCAATCATTGATGTGATTTAGCTTTGGCGGTTTTGTGCTTGTACCAGTTTCACTGTCGTTCTGCATCATAGATTGAATGCTGCTGCTTTGATTTGTGACCAATGCCCATTGATTTGCAGTTATCATTGCAGCTTGAGGTGGGGCAATAGCCTGCATCCATGCAGTTTTGTTGAAATCTAACGCAGATTGCGTAGCTGATGATTGTGGAGTCAAGGTTGTTTGAGTCCACGCGGTTGGATCCCACTGACCGTTTGTTCCCATTTTATAAAAATTAATATATTAAGTGAAAATTGATTTAAAATTTGAAAAACAAGTTTTCCCTTTTTTTTAAAAATTTAATTTTCACAAACTATGTTAATATTTCGAATGAAAACGACCAGTCGAAGGATCCTTGATCGAAAGACCTGAAAAACACAAACTTGTTAAACTTAAACAGACTTGTATCGAAGGAACAGAACTTGTTCGAAGGATCAACAGTGTTCGAAAGATCACTGTTGAGTTTCGAACAATGATTTCGAAAGACTCTCCAATCGTAGGATCCTTATCTTTCGAATAAGAACTGTAGATCGACAGATGTATCCTTCGAAAAGATTCCTTGGATCGAAGGATAAGTCACAGACTTCGAAGGATGTTCGAAGGATGATTATCTATCGAACCTCCTTTGATCGAAAGATGATCTTTCGACTTCGAAGGATATCCTTCGATCTGCACTGACACAATTGACAAAAGTGACAGGTTGGTGAAAAGGTGATTGGTTGGTAGAAACTTTCGGCAGAAGGCAGAAGGTATGGTCAGACCATACTTTTTACCAAAAACAAGATTTGAACCATAAAATATTACTGAAAAAGAAGGTTCTTATCCAGAAAACCGGTCACCGGAGTAAGCCGGAATTTGGCCGGAAATTGCCAAACTTCTTAAAAAAACAAGTTTTTAAGTTACCCAACCCGTTCTTTAACACACCCGGTTAGTTTAGACACGTTTTTACGTCAAGAAAAGCGAGAAAAAACAGTAAAAACGGATGCTAAACCATATGTGAGTTTTGTCCAAACACTCCAAAGTCTTGCATAAACTCGGTTTTTAACAAGGAAAAGAGCCACGGCTCTGATACCACTTGTAGGTCCCTCGGAGGTTGAGGTTCAACCTAATCCTTGTTATGTCTAACACACTAGCAAGTGCGGAATCCAAGCTAGAATGCAAACCGAGATAGAACAAGCACAAACACAACACACAATCTTCACCGATTAACACCACTTGTATTAATACGAATGAAGGGTTCGGTTACAAAGCTCAATGTTTACAAATGTATTTTGCAAACTCTCTAAAACACCCGTGTGTGTGCTCTCAACAGAATGTTCACTCACTACTCACACTTTTCTGTCTCTCTCTTGTGTCTCTGTTGTCTAAAATGAAGTGAACACAAGTGATGGATATATATACCCATCACAGCTCGTCTGGTTGAAGGATCAGATAGACTGATCGAAGGATCATCTATCGATCAGAAACCTATCGAAGGATCACATATACCTCGAAGGATGATATCCTTCGAGGTCCATCAACATCCATCGAAGGTTATCTTTCGAGCTCATCGAAGGATATAAACAATCCTTCGATGACTCATCCTTCGACACAACAAACTTACAAACCATGTGTTAACTGTTTGGCCAAGTCAAACCAGGAGGATGGTTGACTTGGTCAAACTTACATCGAACACACATATTAACATAACCTAAGACGTAAACCCGACTAACACAAGACATCGTTTTGTATCATGACAAAATACAGACAAAGTACAGACACAAGTGCACCAACAGAGGGTTTTGGTTGTGACGTAGGAATGATGAGAGCAGTGGTAGATGATTGACAAACAGCTGTTGAAACAACTGGTGTTTCAACCTCTGTTGTCATTACAACTACTGATGTGTCAGTAGATGTCTTCTGCTTTTGAGCAGGGGTTGAAGATGGTGAAGTAGTTTTTGATGGTGGTGATGGTGGTGGTGAATCATCATCAGGAATGAAAACCCTTCTCCTTTTTATTATAGAAAAGGCTGATGATGTCTTGAGTGGATCAGTGGTTGTGGTTTGAGTGATGGAAAGTGTCTGACTAACAGGTGTTGAAACAACTGGTGTTTCAACCACTGTTGTCATTACAACAGATGTTGTAACATCTGCTATCTTCTGCTTTATGGCAGGAGGTAATGATGATGATGATGTGATTGTAGATGATGATAGTGGTAGAGCAGTGGTTTTGGTGGTGTGTGGTGAAGTTGTGTGTGTTGATGAGATGACAGCTGTTTAGCTAGCAGTTTTTGAAACAACTATTGTATCAACTGTTTGGATGGAAATATGAGATTTTGTGGTCTGAGGTTTAGATGTCTATTTTTCTCTTCCCGGTTCAATGTAAACACCATCCTCAATTCCCTTCATCTTCAACTGCTGGATTTTCTCCCCCTTTTTGGCATTATCTGGAAGGGGGTTATCCATGAAGAGGATAGTGGAGGGAACTTTTCCACCATGGGCAGTCCTTTGTATGCTGGCCTTTATAGCTTTGATGTCTGCTTGAGTATCTTTAAATCTTGACTCCACCATGTTTGTCAGCATTTTTACATGCATTTCATGCTGCTGATCAGCCGTTTGTTTTTGTTTTTCTTGCAAGGGTTGAAAAAGATTCCAGAGCTCATTTGCAGCAAGTGCTTGTGGCGGAGCAGGTGCTTGAGGTGGAACAGCAGTGGATTGTGCTTTTTGAGCTTTTAACAGCTGTTGCACCATATCCTTTGTTTCAGCAACTGATGTTTCAAGTTTTTCAACTCTGCCCGTCAATTCTTGATATTTTGAATCATCACCCAAATTAATGGGATCACCTGAATCCCCACCAGTAGTGGTTGTATCAATGTGTGACTTAGGAACTGAGTCCCAAAAATCACCCATTGATGCCCCTTGTTCTCGGTACTGGGGACTTCTTTCTTCAGCACTTGATAAACCTTTGATGGTACCAGTGGTTAGAACCAACTCACTGGTGGTTACCGATGGTGCTATAGAAGAAATTGCCATCAAAGGAGTCTTATTAATGAAACAACTGTCCAACTGAAGATCTGTTGATCCATCAGTTGTAGTTGCTGCTCCACTTGAACTACCACCGAGAGTTACTTGTAACTCAGGGGGTGTAACCTCCTCAGTTGTTGCTGGGATAGCAGGAGTAGTAGCATCAGACCCAGTCACTTGTGGGAGTATACTCTCAGTGACAGGTGATAGAGAGGAACTGGTTTATGTCTGAGCTATAGCAACTGTAACACCCCGAAAATTTACGTCCTATAATGTATTGACACGTGTCATAAGCTTTGAACGCGTGCAAGAATGTTCTTGAAGGACTAAAGTTAACAAACATAGAAACTATGTGAATTTGAGGGTTCAAAGTGTCAACAATGAATAAATATACTTTACAATAACCCTACATGATGTTTATAACCTTAAACGAATGGATCATGGATCATACGAAGCGAATTGTGAAAGAAAGTGAGAGATTACAAACTACAGGGGTTGAATGTGTCAACATGTTTAAGATATACCTCTGAGTGACCTTTTAGCAAACCCGAAGCCTTGTAACGATTAATTATGCTCACTAGAATGCACCATAAAAATTTCACCAAGTTTCGTTATCGTATGAGAAAGTTATGATAGAATTCGTGTACGAGGGGTTAAAAGCGTCAACGTTGAAATTTAGGGTTTTTCGGGTAAACCGAAGTGGCCGAGGGCTTCACAAAGTGGGTATAAGTTTTAAAGCCCCTATATATTAATATCAAAGCCCTAAAATGCAAGAAATGTAGTGAAAATGACCTTTCGGAGGACCAGGGACCAAATTGCAAATATAATAAGCCTGACAACAAGCTTACGGACCTCAGACCTGGGGACTCTACGGTCCGTATGCGTCAGCCAGATGCAGAAAAAACAGACAGCTGCCTGTTGATGCATGTAACCGACTCCAATCTCATTTTTTCGAAACCTTGGGCTGCCTAAGATGGTTTCTAGCCTATAGGGCACTTGTGGATGATAATGCAACACCCCTAGACTTATGTGTTGATCATCTAAGAGTGTTTGAAGCCTTATATCAAGACCCACATGTTACCACATTGTTCATTCATCACCTCTGATAATTTCTGGAGCATTCAAGCAGGCCACAAGCATTCTAATTCGTCCATTAGTTGTGTGTAAGTATGTTTAACCCTTCCTAATTCATTTATACTTAGTTTATAGCCTAGAAATCAAACCGTCGTAACTACGGTTTGACTTTGCGATAAATCACAATCGGTCCAGAGTATTGTCGAATCAAAAGTTGTTATAAGTTGGTATTTATATGGTTAATAAACCCCTAAAAGGGCACTCACTGATTCGAATCCTAACTAGGTCGTTTGTCGAGTCCTAGGTTGTCCGAAAAAGTCAACAGAAACCTTAATCGCATATTTAACAACACGGAAGGCGTGTAACCTGTTTTATCAGTCATACAACTTGAAAATAAGTATAATAACTTGTCTAAGCTTGTTTGATTCGACAACTTTATGTTTTGAACCGATTCGGAACCGAGAGACGCAAAAGTTTGACTTTTGCTTTGACCTTAGTTCTGACCCGATTATTATAGGTTTAGACATGCCTTAAAGTTCCATTAGGACCTAATTGCATGTGTGTATAAGCCTCTGCGTTTATACCACTCGAATCCCAAATCGTCCGATGTTTCCGTTAAACGCCTAAATATTGACCGTAATGCCCTTATGAACATAAAATGAGATTTTTGGAAATATGAAGGTAAAATAATCTTAGTTACTGATTATTAGACATGTCTGTAAATTTTCACATCAAGCGGAGGTCCAGATTAGGAGTTATGCTTAATGACGTAATTATAGCGATTCTTAGTAATTAAATGACGTCATTAGCGTAACGCCTATCTAAAACCCATTTTTGACACCAAACCTTTTACCTACTGATGTGATATAATATTTTGGGATTTTTGAAGATTTTTAATTATTTTTAAACTGATCATAAGCTAGGTTAATCGCCTCTATTCGGTTAAACCAAAAATACCCTTTTCGGCCATAAAATGAGTTTTACAAATCCTTTTAACGCCAATCCAATTGCTACTGATTTTAAATAATAAATGGAGTATTTTGAGCCTATTTATTTGATCAGAAAACTCAGAATCGTATTTTAACCCGTACATCGCTTAAAACGACTTTATACGCGTATTTAACGCATAGTTTGGGTTTAAAACTCTTTTAGTATATAAGACTTATTACCAAAGGTTATAACCTGTTAAAATAAGCTATTTTACTGATCAACTCAGACCCGGATCACAGGTGTCTAATTAAACCCTTATATAATATTTAAAATGACCAAAATGCCCCTGCGGGGCTTATAAAGAGATTAAACTCGTTTTGGGCATCATGGGTGATATCCTACTGATATCATGACTTATTTAAGGCGTGTTAACTTAGGAAACCTGTTTAGGACTCTTATGGTTACCCGTTACGCTTCATACGCGTTCGGTTCGGTTTATGTAACTAGTTTACATAAACTAGCCGAAACGGGTCAAACCTTATCGGTTTTATCTCAAAATCCAGAATGTGTATCATATACCCATATTAAGCAAGTCTTCAAACTTGTCGGGTCTAAATCACATTCTATCCGGTCTTCGCTTAATCGTGCGTACGAACCGTATCTTTCTGTAAGACTAACCGGTCTAAGCTTAGGCTTAATTAAAGACCCGTTAGCATTCTAATTAGTTATTTATACCATCATTCCAGACTAGAGCTTTCCGGTAAATTGTACCTACGCTTGCTTAAGTGAATACGGCTGAGTTATAAATTTCTGCTATTTAAGACAGGAGCTAGCTCAGGTAAATACTCTTAACTTATTTTCCCTATTACGGGCTTGGGATACGGTAATATAAATACCGCATGTTCAGGTATGGGATTCAAAGACCAATGAGTCGGGAAATCCAAATAACCTGTTTTAATTCGTATTGCTTGACTGAAACATTGGGGATTAATGCGACCGTGTCCTGGATATCCTTGACTCATGAATTGCAATGGCCACGACCTAAGCACAGGGTGTAGGCATACACCTGACAGATGCCATATGTTTATACCCAATATGGAATTCCCAATAGGGGAATAGTGGTGTGTCGGTTTAATCATGAACCGGCATAGATTCGGGCCCCACATGTAGAGCAAGTTATGTAAAACTGATAACATGAAATATAGTTTGTCTCAAGTATAAAATATTAATTTTGCCTTGTGCATTCTAATCAAAGTGTCGAAACATTTACGTGTCTTGTGCACCTAAACAAATTTTCATAAACATTTTCAAATGAGTCGGTTGAGTGTATTTACCAGTGAAAACTGACGTATTTTTAAAAGTCTAAGTGGCAGGTACAAGTACGTAATAGGCTGGAAGCGGCTCAGGACGTTAATAAGGAATCTAGCAAGTTCTAGGCGTCTAAAGTCTGTTGAACAATGTTTACGTTTTAAGATCCGCCTGTGGATCCTTTACCTTCCGTTGTAATACTTGGATATTACTTTATATTCGGATTGTAATATATTTATCTTTTGCTTCCGCTGTGCATTTAAATATTGTGTTGTTTGACTATGACGTTGCCAACCACGTCACGATACTCCCCACCGGGCCCACCGGTGACACGTGGAAATTTGGGGTGTGACAGCAACTGCATGCAACAAGGGTATTATTGATTGTGGCATTATGATTGGTGAGGGTATGGGTGTTGAAAGAGACATGTCCTTGGGATCAGGACTGAGGAAGATGGATCCGATTGGGTCCAGAGCTTCATATTGTGGGGTCCCTGTGCTTACAACCTGATCCTTTTGTGAGGATGCATGAGGAGTTTGAGGTAAGGGTGGAGATCTTTCTACCAACTGCTGTGAGGAAGTAGCAGCAGTGGTTTTCGGTGACATTTGTGTTGTCACTGGCAGTTGCTCTGGGATCTCATCTTCCAGAGTTGCCTTTTTCTTGGGTTTGGTGGGCTTTTTGTAAGACTTCTTTTTGGTCTTTTTGGTAATGTCAGGTGTGGGTTTCAAAGCAATGGTTGTGATGCTATGATCACCTGGAGCAGTGGGCTCAGCAGCAGATGTCTGAGGAGCAGTGGTAACTGCTGCAGTTTGCTCTGGTATCTCTGCTTTTGTTTTTATTGGTGCCATCATTCTAGAAAATGTTTCAGTTGTTAACCCTTTTATTTGAAAATAGACACCCTGTTTGAGCAAATTTTCATTTTCTCTTTCAAACTTTTGTTTAAAATAGCAGCTTAAAAATCTTGGAAAAAGTAAAAATGATTTGCTATCAACATTTTTTACCAAGTCATTAAAGATCTCATGGGAATAGTTGTAATTTTCATTCTTTAAAATAGCATAACCCAGACATTGAATCATTAATGGTATTTCGTTAAAAGCTGTTGTTTTATTTAAAACACACATTAGAAGTGTGTGAAATAAAAACCTTGGTGCAGAAGGGAAGTAACCTTTTTGTAAGGTATCTACCTTTGATTGTTCTGCATATCCCCTTTTTACGAAGTCAGTTTTCAATTCAGCTTTATCAAAGGAAGTTTTACCTTTCTGATCATCGAGTTTAAAGACTTCGGAGATTGATTGCGGTGTAATTTGAATCGCTTTACCCTGTATCGAGGAGTTGATGGCAATGACTTTATCATCTTGTTTTTCAAGCGTAGCCTTTTCCCAAAACTCTCTCTGGGTTTGCAGATAAATAGGAGCATCTGCGATAAACAAAGTTTTGTACTTTGATGCAGATATGGTGTCAATGATGGAATCGAATGTGTGGTTGTTGGTGGGTTTTGTGAGTAGACCCAGATAACTATGCGGGGATTTGTACGGAATTTCAATGGGTTCAGCGGCCGTTTGAGCGACCTCTTTGGACGAAGATGATGATTTTGACTTTGATTTTGATTTTTTCATTTTGATGAAGAAGGATCGGAGAGTGATTTGGGAAGAAAGGTTGGAAACTGCTTTGAGAAGAGAATTTTTGGAATTCAATTCGGCAGTGTAAAACCCTGTTTGGGGGTTTTGATCAGGGTTTTATTTAGGGAAAAGAAAAATGGACGCTGATGTGGCAGCGGTTATTAGGATCTGAGGGCTGAAAACTGACCACGTGTCAACCTCTGATGAAATGGATGAATAACGGAGGACAGTTGTTTTGACAGCCACTGATGAAACAAGCATCAGTGGTTACAACGGTAATAATGTGATAACAACGGATGATTTTCACTATCAGTAGATAACATATCAGTGGATAAGACACTGATTTTGAGCATCAGTGCTTGTCAAGAAAATGAAGGATCAGTGGCTGACTTTCAGCAGTGGACCTTATTCAGAGAACAGATGTTTGAGCAAAACAGTGGTTTAGGGTAAGGTAATGGTAATGATTTGAAAGACTTAGTATGTCAGCAACTGTTTTGAGAATTTTCTTTCAAGGTTTTGTCACATGTCATTTACATATTTTGAAGCTTTTACAACTCCCTGACAGTGGTTTAGTATCCCAGATGATGTAATCTTTCTACTAAGGCTACTCATTCTTGCTATAATATTTAAACTAGCATTATTTCTCCCGTGCTACGCAACGGGAAATCGATCGACATACGATATCGATACTCGCTATAGTAATCCAAAAAGAAAACCGAAAAAAAATAAAGTCGTGACATGTCCAAAAATATTTTACCTCTATCAAAAACTGTATAAGCACATATTGGTTTCGATTATATCGATACCGATACCGTTGGTGTTCGGTCAGAATTGGTTTGATTAAGTTCATCACGGTATCGATTCGTACATGGACTCTTATAGCTTACGATAATACAAAAAATAACACTTTATTTCGAATAAATCTCCAATTTTACCAAATTTATGCCGGAATGTCAAAAGAGAAAAAAAAACAAAGCTATGCATGCAACTTTTTTAAAATATTAATAAACATAAATTATTAGAAAAAATAAAGTTAAACAATAATGATATATTATATTATATATAATATAATAATAAAAAATATATAAATATATATAAAGTTAAATTGTAATATTTTCCGTTAATACATAACAGTAGGATTCTCCCGTACGTTGCGGCGAGAATTGGGTTGGTATAAGTTCGATTTGTTATGCGGGGGAATTTAATGGTATGATACTGGTACTCGGTATATTCATTAAAAAAAAGAAATCAACACTTATTTTACATTGACCGGAAACAATAAAAACGAAACCGATACCATCACTGATGTTATTCGAACGACATCGATCAGTTCAGATTGTCACGGTACTAAAGATTCATTTACCATTGTAGAAAAAGTTGTATAAATGAAAATTTATCGATACCGAAAACCATAAAGGTGAATACAGGTCCCAATATCAATGTTGTTCGGTATGATACGGTAGCAATACGGTTCAGTTATTCGAAATCAAAAACAAAAAATCAATAAATACCGGTACCGATACCGATATCGATGTTATTCGGTTGGTTCTACTTCGGTTCACTACGGTAGCTATACGGTATCCATTATCAAACATTAAACTATAAAAAATGAATACATGTACCAAATAAAACAATGTTTGTTTACAATAAAATTTATCTTAGCGTTGGAAAAAAAATCAAACACGTAACACAATTGATTAAAAAAATCAAATTAAATGATGATTAAAATTAGAATAATTACTTAAGAAAACAAAATCACTATCTATGGTAAGTCTAATCTAATTTCATACGTATAATAATAATAATTACTTAAGAAAACAAAATCACTATTAATGGTAAGTCTAAATTCATATGTATGATATAATAATATAATAGTGAAATTCCCTCTCGTTTCGCAACAGGAATTCAATTGATATATGTTATGTTACGGTATCAACACTCAGTATGGTAATTAAAAGAAAAAAGTTTCATCAATCGAAAACAGTAAAACGAATTTCAGCACCGATGTTTTTCAGTTGATATCGGTTTAGTTGGTTTGCGTTCTATGATTTTTTTTTCAACTTTGTCATATAAACTTTATTGAAAACGGCTATACCAAACCAACACGGACTGAGTTGTTCGGTACCGTTATTTATTCTTATTATTTACTTTTGATTTGAAAAGCTAAAATTGTATTGCTACCCTATCGTACTGAACCGAACAACACCGGTACAAGTATGTATTATTTTTTTATGGTTTCTTGTTTGATAATAGATATCATGCCGCTACCATAGTGAACTTAATCGAAACCAAACGAACAACATTGGTTTGGTACCGGTATTTATTTTTATTGTCTTTTATTTCGATAAATTGACATTGCATCTCTAGCGTACCGTACCAAACAACATCTGTAGCGATACCTATATTCATCTTTGCTTTTAGATTTCAAAATCTTTTTCATTTATATAAATTATGTAACTTTGTTTGTGACGATATATAAATATCAATATAAGTACCATGACAATTTGAACTGATCGATACAGTTAAAACGACATCGATGCATGTATCCGTGTTTGTTTTTATCATTTTCGATCGATGTAAAAGACGTGTTGACTTCTATATTGAGTATATGAATCGTATCGATATTGTAATTAACCAAACCGATACCAAACTGATTGCTAATTAAAATACTACTGAAACATAGCTAAGAATTATTAAAAATCAAACAATAATAAATAAAATATTAAAAAAACAAAAGGAAATACTTAAAATATATTGATTACTATTCATGCTAAGTATCTATTCATATATATAACTAGTGGAATTCTCCCTGCGCGTTGCGCCGGGAATTCGACCGGTATCAATTCAGTTCATTAGGATATCTGTACGCTACCGGCACTCATTATAGCAACCGAAAGATAAAACCCAAATTAGGTATTATATGCCCAAAAATATACCGACATGAGTTTTACATCAATGAAAAGCCATAAAAGTGAGTATCTTGATCGGTTGGAATAGACGTGATACCGATATTGTTGGGACCAACACTTGCTATTGCTTACAATATAAAAAAGATACTCTATATCGTTACAAAAGTTGTTTGCACGGTATTGGTTAGTCATGATAAAAAAAAAACAAAAAAAAGGTAAATTATATTTGACGCTTCGATTTTAAACAAAACTTTCAATGAAACGTAGATAAAAATAAGTACGACATATTGGTATATTCAAATTTTATAAAAGTTTATAGAAAATCATAAATCGTAGTTTTTTAGAAAGGCATTTAATTGAATTAAATAAAAACTGAAGAGTTTTAGTATTAAAATGTAATAAGAACATGGTTAGCGAATGATTAGAAAGACTCAAAATATATTTCATATAAATCGCTATGTTGAACAAAGGAGAATAGATACTTTAAGGCCATGTGTAATGGGTATTATATGGGCGTGAAGGGGCTTGATAACGCCTACAACACTGTCCATCTGGGCGTTATCGGGGCATGAATATGGAGAGACGTTTCTAGTATATTCCCCAAAGAATAGAAAACGAAACGAAAAGTAATTATTGAAAGGGCAGTAAAGGGCTTTAACCATTACATATTTTATAATTGTTTTATTGGTACTGTTTGTTTTTCTAGTTTTGATTACTTTTATTTAAAATTAATAATTGATTAAAAGATCAATAAGACAAGGCGTGAGAAGTCCTTTTTTTAAACGTAAACTTCATTAAAAACCACCAACCCACGAAACGGGGCGACCACTAACAACCAAACTACATGAAATCAAATTTACACCAATTAGAGAAAACACACTTTAATATATTTAAAATTAATAATAATAATACTATTCATCATCGGTTCAAATTAATATGTATAATTAAGACAAGAGTACCCCAATATTTCAAGATCTTTTGGCAATCAATCTTTGATCAGTTTTAAGACATGCTTGAGTTAGATATGACTTTGACACTAGTACCAAATTCCTTTTGATCTGTTTTGAGGATAATATAACCAACAAAAATAAAGGTTATACATCCTGACAGAAGATTGAAACCTTTACTATCAAAAACCAGTAAAAGTTCAAAATATACTCTTCTTAAAAAAATGAAGAATGATATTCTGCCTTATTCGTGAGAATCCTTTTAAAAAATAAAGGATTTACTGAAAACAGCACCAAAAGGATCTGGTATAATTTCCATTTACGCACCTAATCATATCAGTCTCAAGTTTATGAAAATGGTCAGTGGTTTGACAATAATGGTATGAAATTGTAAATACATTTTGACCACTGTTTGGTACCATTTTCTTGTTGATTAATTGACAACAGAAATGAGGACACATGTTCACATGAGTTTTTTGAAGACCCTGTTATAGACTTTGTTACCATGTGAAGATTCTGAAAATTTTTCTAGTCCTCTTTTAAATCCATTTACTGGGAATACTATTGTTACCTGAACTTTCCTAAACCAATGGTTGCACATAGTTGCTTAATGACCACTGTTACCCCAAACTTTGACTCTTAAGTGTTTTATGTTTATGCTCTTTTCTTCTGACTTCAAAAGTTTTGAGATAAACACACTTATGAGTTTTTGTGAATTTTCTTCTTCCCTTTTTACCCTTCCCATTCATAAGTAATAAAATACTTACTGGGAGGTATTTATTGAAGGAATACTTAATCCGGAATCATTTTGTAGTAATTCTTTAAGAGGATTGGCCATATTTGTACAAATTTTTGACCAATCTCACATTACATATGATACGGACTATCCTGTTTTCTTAATGTATTTTAATAGAGTTGATTTTTCCTTTTGAGGATCTCAACCTGTTTTCAACACATAAGTTCTTATGACTAAAGTTTTAATTTCCCTATTTTTACGTTAGCAAAAACACTAATGTTTTTAGGAACATAGGCTTTTGTTAATCTGAGGTTCATACTTTAGCATCTAATATAGTAACATCACAAGTTTCATAACAACAGTTGAAATCAATTTTGAAAGTAGGAAATAATCCCATAGTTTAACAGATATATTTTTAGATCTAAAAACCATGAGTGTCTTGTGCATGATATCACTTATTGTGTGAGATTTGTGTATCTTATGACATCTTGGTTGTTTTACAGAGTACTTGAATAGCAACTTTGAACGTTATCACTCGTTACTCTGTTTTTCAACTAAATACAACCAACCTTAATATCAATGAAGTTTTGAGCTGAACTGTTATGTCAAATTGATTGTTAGATCGAATTTGACTGTCCGGGCTCTGATACCAATTGTTAGGATCGGGGGCTCTTATGAGAGTGTTTGTTTGTGTAAATTGAACAATCAATGAATATGAAAACAAGTAAAGTGCAGCGGAAATGAACAACAAACTTTGTAAACACAATCATAAAAAGGAAATGGATTTGATAAGCACATGAATTGCATCAGTCGAAGGATTACAAAGTAAATCAAATGATTACACACATGCTTACAAATAAACTCCCCCGCAGCCTGATACTCCAGTGATTGGTTGCACAAGATGAAAGGATTGAATTGAGGAGAAGAACTCACTCAAGACGATCAAATGTAACAGTACAGAGTACTGTTCCATTTATAGACAATCCAAACCACTGAGACATCTCAGCTGACGTCACCATGAAAGCGACGTCTAACAGCCTAACAACCTGTATCTACTGTTCTTATACAAACACTGCTAATTCTTAACCACTGACTAGACATAAAACAGATGACATACTAAACTACTGCTCTCTCTTTACATCAGTGCTTTCCTCAAGGTTGATCAGTCCTTGATTGGGCAGTGCTTTGTCATCAGTGGATTGCACCAGCAGTGCTTAGTTCTCAGCAGTCTTCTGGGCTTCATCAGTAGTATTGAAGAACAGCAGCAGTTGTATCCGGGCAGTGGATATAAGACCATCAGCTGTTATAGTCACTTCCAAGGGAGAAGACTTAGTGTAAACATCTGCTTATTGTGAATCCACTGTTATGAACCGGTTTTGGCTTTCATTATCTGTTCCTCTGATAGGGTTCAATCCCAACAAATATATATGGAATCAAATTGAAATCGACGTCGTTATACTTTTGTATATAAAATAGCGTTTAAAATGATAAAATGATGAGGATCAAAATTTAAGATCTGCCTATGAGGAATGATTGGCCAAAAGCGAAAAGACGTGAATAAGGCAGAGTTGAATTCTCTAATGAAATGGAAAGTTTTCGAACCAACAATCCATGCAACCGAAGTTGTAAATCATGTTGGAAACAAACAGGTCTTTTATGCGAATTATGAACTGAAAATCAAATCAAGTAATATAAGGCAAAATTGGTGGCATAAGAATTTTCGCAGAGACATTTAGTTAATTATGAGGAGAAGTATTCTCTAGTGGTGGATGCATAACTTTCCAATATCTTATTAGTCTGGTAACATAAAGAGAGAATTGATATGCGTCTTATGAATGTTATGTATCACTTGATACTAAAAGTTTACATGAAAGTCTTGAAGGATTAAATTATGTATGTCATGTAAAGTAAGTTCTTGAGAACAATGTGATCATTGTATACATACTCAGATTTGAATAGGTTATGATTGGTTTACATGTTGGATATAATTGAAACTCCTGATGAGTTTCTAAAGCAATTGGGTGCTTAAAAGGTTAATTGAAACATCTTAATGATGTAATACTTGTGCACCAAGAAACATACATAGAAAACTTGTACCCGATGATTATGACATCTCAATAAATAGTGTACACGCATGGTACAATATGGATTTTGGAGATAAAAGCAAGTGTTATCATGACATTTTGCATATGATATAGATATCTATGTGATAAATGGGCAAATTTATGGAGTAAAACTCCTAAAGAGTGAAAACACATGCATATTGGGATAAGATGGAACGAATTCCTTCATGGATTGATACTACAAGAAGCATTGCTGTCAAAACCTCAAGAACATACTATATGAAGTTGACAAAATATGTATGGACTAAAATAGTTGGGTCAAGTGTTGTATAACTCGAGATATTCGCATAAAAAGGGATATAAGTTTGATTAAATTAGCCATGTTATATCAACATTCTATTTTTAAAAGTTTACTATAATCGCAGTTTACAGTGATGATGTCTAGGCATCATCGAGAGAAACTGTCAAGCTTTTAGAGGGAGAATTTTTGAATGACCTTGGCACAATCTAATTATTACTCGAACCGTAGCTCGAGTATATATGTAATTATATTTCATCAATCCCTCAAGTAAATCTAGAAGATGATGTTGGGATATTTTAGTATGGACACAGTTGAACCTTAAAGTATGTTAAAGGTTGTTAAGTCAATTGTTATAAGAAATGTCTATTATCATCTCCTACCAAAGTAGAGATTCTCATTCTAGAAGTACCATCGTTAAATGCATAAGTGCATTAATATGTTTTTGCTAGCTATGTATGGTTATAGTATCTTTCACTTGAGCTTATTGTCATGATATAACCTTTGTCAAGCGAAGAGGCATTAGAATGAGCTCAAAGAAATATTTCAGGCATGAACGATATTTGATTATATTTTACTAACCCATGAAAACAAGTTTGGTTAGTCTTGTAGATTTGAGAATGTAACATAGCACAATCGTGGATCAAATGATATTTGTTTTCGAGAGGAAGCACCAAGAATCTCATACAACATTGCTCAACATAAGGGATTGTACTTCAATGGATAAGCGACATTCTACTGGATACAAAAGCTTTGAACAACTTTCAGGGAAGATCGACACACGTTACTTAAAGGCTACTTATTCAAATGAGGGGGAGTATCATACAAGTTGCATTTTTCCTTCACTAACTAAGTTTATTCCATTTGCTGTAAGGTTTTTAATACGACAACATTATCGGGGGGAGACAATACGCGCTGCACTCTTTTTCCCTTAGCTATGGTTTTGTCCCAATGGGTTTTCCTGGCAAGGTTTTTAACGAGGCAGCATCTCCACGCGTATTTGGTTGATAACCAAGGGGGAGTGTTATAAATAAATATTATTATGGTTATCAACTCCATATATAGATGTATCTTGTTTACCAAGTTTCCCTCTCCTATATATATTCCTTGTATTTTATTGTAAAGACACACCATGAATAATATAAAGATCTTTCTCCCTACATCTCTTTCTCATATTGTTTAGCTATTAGGCTTGTTGTTTCACAACAATTACTATATATTACTAAAGGAATTGAAATGAATAGTGATTTTAATATTATAATAATAGTTATTTTTTTTACTTTTTAACTTTTATCCTTTTTTTTAATATCAGGGGTTGGGATAATCTTAATGTCAACCGTTATCGAAACAGTACTGGTATCGAAAATACCGGGACGGTCCTGTTCAGTATTGAAGGTAAAAAACGGCACTAATACAGAAAACGGCAAAAGTTGGTGCCGAATTGATATTAGAAATCTTTTCCTTCGGGAAATTCAGTGCTGCTACCCGGTACCATTTGCTCATCCCTGATCACGGTTACCGTACGAACAACGGTATCATACAACTTTTCTTTTTTGTTGATTTTCTTCAAATTTTAATTTTTTTTAGTTTCAGGGTTAGGGATGAGTACGGTGCCAACCGATACAGAATCGGTACTGATACCGAAAATACCGGTTACGGTACCGGTATATGAAGGTAAAAAACGGTAGTGAACCGGTACCAGGAACGCCAAAAGTCGGTAGCGAATTGGTACTTAAGATCTTTCGGTTCGGCAAATTTGGTACTGGTACCCAGAACAATTTGCTCATCTCTGACCACGGGTTTCATACGGACAACATCGTTACCATACAACTTTTTTGGTTGATTTTCTTTCGGTTATATTTTAGTGTTTTTTCTACATTTTCTTTTTATTCTTGTCAGCAGTTCCGTTCGCAATACGCTCGTAGTGATTTCAAAACACATGTAAACGCAGACTAAATAACAAAAGAATATCTCCGCAACGCGGCGAACTTTTTTAAACCTAGTTATGATTGAAAAAAAAACCATGTATTCTAGTTATAGCCAAACATCTAAAAACAAAATTTTAAAATAAATATAAATGGTGTGCAGCAGATAACAATCGATTACAACTTTTAGTATTTAATCAAGTGTAAAGATAGAAAAAAATTGTAAAACGTTACATATTTTTAAACGGAGTGAATTGCAAGTTTTATCCTTTATCTTTAGGCCATTTTGCAAGTTTTGTCCTTTATGTTTAAAGTTGACGAGTTTTGTCCTTTATGTTTGAAATCAAGCACGTTTTACCCTTTGGGCCTTAAAAATCAAGCACGTTTTGTCCTTTATGTTTAAAAATCAAGCACGTTTTGTCCTTTATGTTTAAAGAATCAAGCACGTTTTGTCCTTAAAAATCAGGCACGTTTTGCCCCAAAGGGCAAAACGTGCTTGATTTTCAAACATAAAGGACAAAACTTGTCAACTTTAAACATAAAGGACAAAACTTGCAAAATGGCCTAAAGATAAAGGACAAAACTTGCAATTCACTCTTTTTAAACGTGTTAATCGATTACAACTTTTAGTATTTAATCAAGTGTAAAGATAGAAAAAAAATTGTAAAACGTTACATATTTTTAAATGTGTTGAGTACCTAAGAAATACGTTGGCAGAAATAAAATATTTATCTAATTAAGATTATGAGGGTAACTAACTAATATTTATTCCAAGTGGGTTGAGTAAAGAAACTTTTGATTCATGGCATTATACTTACTATTTGGTGGGTAATTTTAAGGTTTGGTAATGATACGTTGTTTGATAGGGGGCAATGGTTTCTGTTTTTTGTTAGGAACGAATTTAAAAGAATAGAAGATGAATTACAAAGTTGGTACTTATGATAAGACTTGTTTATTTGACATTTTTCTATAAAATTACAAAGTTGGTACAAAGTTAGGAGCGAATTGAAGTAGATTTTATTTTTATAAAACTGATGTATATAAAAACTGAAAATTAATTTTTGGCTTACTTTATAAAATTAAAAGATCCTTCACCTTAATAGAAAAAAATAACCGAGTTAGTGGTTGGATGAAAATTTATAAAATTATGTGACAAAACGATTAATTTTTTTATAAGAGCTGCATGTATATTCTGTTTTATATGTACTAGGTTTTTTACCCGCCGCGCGTTGCGGCGGCGCCGACTCGTTTTCGAACTAAATTTACGTTGAAGCGTAGAGCAATCCAAATTCATACCGTTGAATGAAAAATGTATTATATCTGACCCGACTTGTTTCAAAACAAAATTTACGACAAAACAAAGTGCAACTCAAAACGTACATAAAAACAAAACTTTATATTGTTGACTCGCCTTGTTTCCAAACAAAAATTACATTAAAGTGTATTCAACAAAAACCTTTTCGGATACATCAGATTATGAAATAGTTTTGAATAAGGATGAAAACAAAAAAAATAACAAAAAATATGTAATCACCAGAAACACACATATGTCTTGCATTAGAAAAAAAGGCAGGTAAAAACCCAATTAAGCTTCAATTAAGAGCATTCACATCCAATCCATCATATTCTAACCCTAAATTACACTAAAAAACACTACATTTTCTCTCTCATTTTTAATTAAATAATATTTTTTAAACATTTATCATTACCTTTTCTCTCCTCCACTCACAACCACTTTCAAAATATATTAAAAAATTATAGGGGGTGAACAGTGTCCCCCAAAATATACAGATGAACAGTAACATTTTCTCTCTCCTCCATTCACAACCACTTTTTATACTCTTTATATTTTAAAAACAACACACACATAATTTAATTCCTTGGATGTGAATGCTCTAATAGCATATAGTAAACCAATTTGTCATATTATCACTTTCTCAAGAGTAAGACAAAAGAAATTAATAGCATATAAGACAAAAGAAAATGAGAGTAGGGTTGGTGGCATGTAGCCACCTACCTTTCTCTTTAATATATACTAATAATTGTACCTGCCGCGTGTTGCGGCGACGTAAAAGCATAAAATTCGAATGAAACATATTATATTTGATGAAACTCGTTTTTAAACAAAATTTACGTCAAAATAGATAAAAGACAAATCCGTCTCTATATTTGGAGATTTACTATAACATCATTTTTTTCTTTTCTAAAGATCAGGGTGTAGGATTAAAAATAAAAATTAAATAACAATGAGACTTACTTTTTAAAGAACAGGATGCGGGATTAAAAAAAATGGTAAACTATAACATTAAGACTTACTTTTGTAAGTATATCAATGTTTTGCACGGGTCGTATGAGTTGGTGTTATCAAATCTTACGGACTATATGACCATTTCACATGTCACACGATCTGTATGATGACGTCACATTGTGTATCTATAGCCTCATCCAGTCATCCGTTATAAAACCTTAAAACACCATTTTTCAGCCTCCTCCGCTATAAAACCTTAAACACTATTTTTCATTTAGGAATTAATGTTTGGTAAACAATTTCATCAACTTAATAGTATATCAACTATAAGGAAAAGGCAAAATATAGACCTTTGAGAAGCGGGATGTTGGGATACACATTTTCATTCATCCTGTTGAAACCACACACCCAACTTCTATTAAGAAATCACACCTAAGTTTGCACCACAAAAAACAAAATTAAAGATATATATATATATATATATATATATATATATATAGCCTATAAAATAAAAACCATCCTCAGTTGTAAGAACCGCGAGAACCATTCTCCACCAATCAAATAATGACAACTAAAAGGGTAATATAGTCATTTAATCAAAACCATCAAATCATCTATCTTCTCATTAAAGTCTCTTTTAAAAGTTATTTCAATTTCTCTCTCTTCACATTTCTCTGTTATCTTTTTGTTACTTTATAAAAAAAGTTTTTGTAAAAAAAAATTGTAAAAACGTTTTTGTTAGAAAAAAATTTAAAACCGTAAAAAAAAATTTCGTAAAAAATGTAAAAAGGTTTAAAAACGTGTGTGTAAAAAAAAGTTTTTTGTAAGAAAGGTTAAAACCGTAAAAGGTCTTCGTATAAATTTTTGTCTTTTGTAAAAAAAATTTTGGAAAAAGAGTTTTTGTAAAAAAAAAGTTTAAACCCGTAAAAAACGTTTTCGTAAAAAAAAAGTTTTAAAAATGTGTGTGTAAAAAAGCGTAAAAAGTTTAACGTAAAACCTAAACTTTTTAACGTTAAACGTAAACTTTTATATAAAAACATTTTAACGTAAAACTTTTTATACGTAAATTGTAAAGCGTAAAAAACCGTGTGGTAAAACAGCGCCTAAACAAGAGGCGTGAATAAGGGGCATAAAAACGCCGCGAAAAAAACGGGACGTAAAAAACGCCGCGTTAAAACAGGACGTAAAAAACTGCGCGTTAAAAAACGACGCTTGAAAAAGCCAAGCGTAAAAAACGGCGTGCAAAAACGACGCGTTAAAAAACGATGCGTGAAAAAGCCGGGCTTAAAACCGGCGCGCAAAAAAAATTGTTTTCTTAAAAAATTTGAATTTAAAAATGCTTTTAATAAAAAAATTCTGTTTAAAAAATAAAAAGTAACAATAATAAAACAAAAAAGCAACAAAAAAATAATAAAGATAAAAAGACAAAAAAAAGTAATTTTACTAAACTACCCTTTTGGATTAAAATATTAAAGACAAAATGTATTTAATATTAATTTTAGTTACTTTTAATCTCATCCATACATCTTGTTGATCTAGTTGCTAGAAAGTGGTTCTCTCAGTTCTTACAACTGGAGAAAATTTTCAATTTAGCGGTCCCCTATATATATATATATATATATATATAGGGGAAGGATCCACTAAAAAGTAGATTTTGCCTAAGTAGCCTAAGAAGGATTATGATGATGACATGTGACACTCCTAATAAGTAGGAATGAATGGCATTTTTAACCTTATAAATATGAGTGAAAATAACATGTGGCACCTCTTTTGTTTTTTAAAAATACAAAAAAAAAAAATCAAGTTCAAAAAAAATCTAGCACAAAAAATCTAGTACAAAAAAAATCTAGCACAAAAAATCTAGAACAAAAAAATCTAGCACAAAAAAGGTAGTACAAAAAAATATAGCACAAAAAAATCTAGTACAAAAAAATATAGCACGAAAAAATTCCGCAAAAAAATGTAGTACACAAAAATATAGCACAAAAAATTGAGAAAAAAAAATTTAAGACAAAAAAATTCAGCAAAAAAATTTAGCACAAAAATATAGTACAAAAATCTAGCACAAAAAAATGTTATACAACATAGAAATACAACACATTTTAGTGGGTTTTTTTAGTCTTCATATTTTATATGGCAATATGGTACTCAAATTAAAGATAAAAAGACGGTTGATTTTATGATGAAATTTTTATGAAAAAATAATGTCGTATAAAAAAGTTATGAACGTTTAAAAAATTGGGGTGAAATATGCATGTGCCTTGCATGTTGAGAGAGAAAGTCTATAAATATGATTTTCCCAAGATACCCTTGCACTCCTCCTTTCTCCTACACTTTCATCTTAACCATTGATTTGAAAAATAAATGGTTAAGATTCCTTCTCATCCTACTTAGGGAAAATTAACTTTTTATTTGATCTTACCATATATATATATATAGGGAGGGGCTCATGCGAGAACTCCATTTATTGCGAGAACCGCGAGAACCAATGTGAACACAACCTAAAATAGCTAAAAAAACCTAGCTCCCTATATATATATATATATATATATATATGGGATCGCTAAAATGAAAACCACTCCCAGTTGTAAAAACCACGAGAACCACTTTCTAACCATTAGATCTTTAAGATGGATGGATGGGATTAAAAGTAATAAAAACTATTATAAAATTCTTTTTGTCTTATTATTTTTTAATATTTTATTGTTAAATGGCATTTAAGTAAATTTGTTTCTTTTGTCTTTTTATATATATATTATTTTTTATTGCCTTTTTTGTTCTATTGCATTAATTATTTTTTATTAAAAATACATATTTTTTTTGTTAAAGAATTTTTTTAAATCAGATTTTTTGATAATTTTTTTCAATATTTGTTTAAAAAAACGTTTTTAACGAACCGTCTTTAACGCGCCGTTTTGCGCCATGTTTTTACGCTCCATTTTTAACGCGTCGTTTTCACGCCATTTTTACGCCCGGCTTTTTCAGGCGTCGTTTTTTCACGCCGTTTTTTTAACGTCGTTTTTATGCCGTTTTAAACGTCGTTTTTACGCCTTTTTTTAACGTCGTTTTTACACCGTTTTTTAACGTCGTTTTTATGCCGTTTTCACGCCGTTTTTTACGTCGTTTTTACGCCGTTTTTTTAATGTCGTTTTTTTACGCCGTTTTTTTAACGCCGTTTTTACGCTCCATTTTTAACTCGCCGTTTTTTCACGCCGTTCTTTCACAACGTTTTTTCAAGCCGTTTTTACGTAAAAAATTATTTTTTTACGTTAAAAAATTTACGTTTTACGTTTTACGCTCGGATTTTACAAGCGACGTTTTTTACGTTAAATTTTTTACTTTTTACGTTTTACGCTTTACGTTTTTACTTTTTACGTTTTACGTAAAACTTTTTATGTTTTACGTTTTACGTTTTTTAACGTCGTAAAACTTTTTACGTTATACGTTTTAATTTTTACGTTTTATGAAAAACTTTTTATGTTTTACGTTTTACGATTTACATTAAACTTTTTACGTTTTACGTAAAACTTTTTACGTTTTTCGCAAAACTTTTACGTTTTACGTTTTACGATTTTACGTTAAAAAAGTTTACGTTTTTACGTTAAACTTTTTACGTTTTAAGTTAAAAAAGTTTACGTTTTACGTTAAAAAGTTTATTGTTTAACATTTTTTTTACAAAAACTTTTTGACGCCACACGAACGCACCCAGAAAACGCAAACTCGGTAGGTGTCTCAGATAGATTGTTATCGTCATCGACTTGGGAAAAAAATATAAAAAATCAACAACATCAAAACAAAGTGTATCTCGAAAAAAAAACGCGGTTTGGCTCAGATTTTCTGATTATCAAAAAGGCTGCAAAGTGGGGTTGCAGGTTCAAAAACCTACCCTCCGCCGTCCTTGCCGCGCCATCGTCATCAATATCTACGTTTTTTTTTTGCATCATCGCCACCCAATCGATCATATCAAAAAACCATCAGATTCAACACATCAAACCCACATAGTTTACTGTTCAAAATCACCATAGAATCAAGAACACAGATCAAACACCTACCATTTTTCATAGAGAGAGAAACACATATCAACTGCCAAAAAATCAAAACCCTATCATCAAAGATTCAAAAAAGCACCAGCAAGCCATTTTATAACATATCAAACTCTATCAACTGCCATAAAATTTCAAAATCAGCCCAAAAAATTCAAGAACACCCACCAAAAGAACAACCCATCAAAATCAAAAATTCAAGAACAACCACCAACCCCCTTCCCTCGAGCATTCCACCATCTCCGACGAACAAAATCAAATGGTGGTGGCACACGACGATGAAAAACCCAAGGTTGAGAGAGAGAGAGAGAGAGAGAGAGAGAGATGAGAGAAATGCGGTGGAGAGAGATAAGCCGGCGAAGGGTTACCGGTGCCGTCGTCGCCGCTCACGGCGGTGGTAGCCGGTGGATTTCAGCAGCGGGACCGGCGGCGGCGGTGTTTTTATGTTCTCGACGGGTTCACTAGTCTCCCTCTCTCTCTCTCTCTCTATCTACTCTCTCTCTCTCTTGCCTGTAATCCGATGAAGGGACCAGCGGGGTGGCGGTGGATTTCAGCAGAAGGGAGCGGCGGGTGGCGGTGGATTTCAGTAAAAGGATCCGACGGGGTGGCGGGTTCATCCTCACCATCGATCGTGATGATCATCATCTGCATTTAGGATGAAGGGTGGCTTTCTAAATTGTGGAGAGAGACCAAAGTAATGGGTTTTCAGAAATGGTAGCTTTCAAAATTGTGGAGAGAAGTCTGACAAATATAAATGGTGGGGAGAGAGAAGCCTGCCATAATTAATGTGGGGAGAAGTTGAGAAATGACATTTGTGGGGAAATGACCAAACTACCCTTTTAAGTGGCAAAATCTAATTGGCTGAGAGTGGTTTTCACGGTTCTTACAATTGGAGGTGGTTTTCATTTTAGCGGCTCCCTATATATATATATATATATATATATATATAGAGAGAGAGAGAGAGAGAGAGAGCCGGAGGTGGTCTATGGTGATCGGCTAACCTCCGTTGGTGACGGTAGGTATCAATTGAGTGAGGTGTAATGGTGACTTCACCAGATTCGAACAAATGGCTTCTCCAGCGGCCGCAATCGGATTTTCTTCTCCAGAGGCCGGAATCAGATTATCTTCTCCAGCCGTGCGGAGGGTGGTGTGATGATACGTGAACCTGATCTTAACAGATCATATTCTCCGGCGAAACCCGGTTAGATCTAACCCTAAACCCAACCAAAAAACAAAAAGCCGTTTGCAAACCCCAAACCCCACCTTCCTCCCAACTCCCGATTTCTGAAAGAAAGAACGCCCAAGCCCCCCTGTGAAACGACGTCATCAACGTCGCCGGTTGTAGTAGTATATTGAAAACAATGGTGTTCGGCTGTTCCAGTGGCGGTGACGAAGACTTGACATCGGTTGTGGCAACGGTGGTGGCTTGGTGGGTGGTGTCGTCGGTGAGGCGATGGATGAGAGGAGAGAGGTAAGGCCAGGGGATACTGGAGAGGAAGAGTGGACGTGAAGCTTCTGGTCGACTTTTGTTAAAGCATGCAGACTTGCAGAGGGATCGAAACAAACAATAAACAAACCTGAAGGGCCAAGGAGGAAAAAGAGGAAGGACTAAACATAAAATTCACACCGACATTCATCTTTAATATATAGATAATGTAACAAAATTAATTAATAAAAGAAATTAAAAAGAATTTAAGTAAATTGCCAAAATCGTCCCTAAGGTTTTATATTTGACAGTTTCATCCAAATATCTTTCAATTTAACAGAAAAAGAAAACTAAGTTAGTGGTTTGGATGAAAATAGCAAAAAAATGCCAAAGGTGAAGGGCTATTTGGCACAAAAAAAAATCATTTTGGATGAAACTGCCAAACAGACCTAAACCTCAGATACGATTGTGCCAATTTACTCTTAAAACTTTCATAATTAACTCGTCATTACGTATGAGATGGTGTCAACTCGTTCTAGTACAAAATACGTTGATGACTAGTGTAAGTAAATTATTTGATTATTTTCTATTCCTATCATTTTAACCCTAAAACATGTCTTCTGCCAAACTCTTACCACGTCCTCTGCATGGGCGGTGATCGGCACGAAATTACGGTTAACATTTACAACCAACACATTACACACCTATATTCATTTTCAGTTATACTTCAAAGACCATTGATGAAAAGTGATCATCCATGGATCTGACCCACAAATTTTTAAACATTCTTCTTCCTATTGCATCCATCTTTTTATTCATCTTCATCCTACCACTACTTTCAGTGTACCGCCTGTTGAGGTTTTGCATTAGATCCGTGTTCCCCGAAAACGTCGCCGGAAAAGTAGTACTAATCACCGGAGTTTCTGCTGGTATTGGCGAGGTAAACTACAATGTATAAAGCTATGAATTTATTCTAGTATTTGCATCCATAGATATAAGCAGTGGCGGACTCATGAATTATTTTCTGGGTTTAACCAAACTTTCAATTGGTGAGATCGGGATTTTTGGCTATAAAACACACTAATTTTTTTTCAAGAGGTGCGCTCGTCCACCCAACGCATCACCTGGGTCCGCCTCTGGATATAAGACACTACTAAGCAAACAATTCCGTCAGTGAAAGTGGTTACCGAAGAGAATCCATCGGTAATATGGGTCTAGGTAATTTGTTTTCCAACGGATTACCGAAGATTGACTAGACTTAGTCTTCTCCGGGGCATGTTTTCTATGGTGTCCGACAATAATTAACATTTGTAGCTGATACTTTGGGAATTTATATTTTGATATTGTACCATTGAAGCATTTGGCATACGAGTACGCAAAACATGGAGCGAGACTAGCGTTGGTTGCAAGGAGAGAGAAGGTGCTAGGGGTGGTCGCCGAAAAAGCGAAGGAGCTTGGCTCGCCGGATGCAATTGTGATCAAGGCGGATGTTTCAAAGCTCGAGGATTGCAAGAGATTTGTTGATGAAACAATCAACCATTTTGGGAAATGTGAGTTTCATAATTTGATTACAAGTAAACATTAGATGAAATTAAAGAGTTTGGGGTCGAAACGGGTTGAGGCCAGGTCAGTTTCATGTCAAACTCTTCAAGTGATATTGCAGATTGACAAGTTTGTTTTGATAAACTCTTCAAGTGATATTGCAGATTGACAAGTTTGTTTTGATAAACTCTTATTAAGTTAAAATAGAAATTGGAGTAAAGATGTCTAGCGTAAGAGTAGTTGTTTGTAATTGTATATATAACCTTATTTTTAAAATAATATATAGCTTTTTATTATTTTTTAATTTAATATATCATAATAAATTATTATTATATTTACTTTTAATAACATATTTTTAATTTTTTTTCCTTTCTTGAAACCATATATTGCCTTTATCTTTTTTTAATAATTCTTTTTTTTTCTTTTTTTAAACATATATTAATTTATCAAATAATTTGATATATTTTTTTTAATAATTTATGTTTATAACTTCTTTCTAAAAACTTAAATACGTAGTTGTTCTTGATTTTTTCACTCGACATTCCGTTATAAGTTTTGTTAAAAACAAAGTTCTATTCAAAATAAAGTATCTATTTGGTATCATAAAACGGTACAATGATAAACTAAACCATTCTAATGCTTTGTCAACATGTTTTATTTTCAAATCACGTTTTTTTTACATTATCATTTATAACACACCCTCCTTTATGTTTCATATATCAATTATATATTAATATTGGCTTTACATGTATTGACACTCGTAGGTCCTTAGCCGAATTGGTTATTCTTTTCCAGTATTTTATGTTTCGGTCTATTTTTTTGCGAGTTAACATGTCGCAACGCGCGTGCGTGATTCAACATTTTTACGTTTATTTTTTGTTAGGTTTAGGGGTCCCGCCGCAAAACACGGGTCCTAAATACTAGTGTGTTAATAGGTAAAAACCTTTGTCTTGTAGTTGCATAATTTTTTTAGAAAAATTACACGTTTTATCCTTTATCTTAACACCATTTTTCAGACGATGTCATTTTCAACGAATTTTGACAGGTTTTGCACTTTACAGGGAATTTTTTTGCACGTAAAGTGCAAAACTTGTCAAAATTCGTTGAAAAGGACGTCGTCTGAAAATAGTGTTAAGATAAAGGAAAAAATGTTATTTTTTTCTAAATTTTTTGGAGTTAGGAAGTTTTAATCAAATACTTTTATTGACTGCTACTTATTAATTAAAATTCAAGCAGACAAACCATACCTACTCTACCTTTCTGGGTCAATCATGCATAAAGCATTTCATGGTATTCGCAGTCATGAAAATAATTTACTCACGTATAACTTAGGGGCTGTTTGGCTAAGCTTTTCAAAATGACTTATTTGCTTATTTGCTTTCTGAAAAGCAATTAAGTCATTTTGAAAAGCTCCATTTTATAGCTTTTCAAAACAGCTTATTGACTTATTTGCTTTTCAGAAAAGCAAATAAGCTTTTCAGAAAAGCAAATAAGTAGTTTTGAAAAGCTTAGCCAAACAGCCCCTTAGTTTGGTGCCTTTAAAATTCACTCACACTAGTCCACTACTTTTAATTATATTCATTTACTATGCTACCCTATATAATATATTTAAAGTGTAAATTACTTTTTGAGTTTTTGTGTTTTTAATGGTTTTAATCACTTTAGTTTAAAATCAAAAAGTTTAATGCCCTGAGTCTCTAACCGCTCATTTTATAACGTTTCGAGTCCAATCTTGTTCATTTTATAACGTTTTGAGAAACAAAATTGGACTTAAAAGGTTAAAAATTGGACTCAAAAGGCTATAAAAAAGCGTCTAGAGACTCAGGGCGTTAAACATTTTGATTTTGGACTCGAATGGTTAAAACCATGAAATCACAAGGACTCAGAAAGTAATTTATTCTATCTTAAATTTGGCTGATAAACGTTTTTCTTTTCCTAACTTACTTTCAAACAGTGGATTGCTTGATAAATAATGCCGGAATTGGAAAAGTTGGGCTCTTTGAAGACCAACAATGCATCACCGATCAAACTTCACTCATGGTACTGATCTCTACCATAGCGACTCATTTTCAATCTTTTATAACCTGTTTGTCTTATTGGTTCACTAAACGGACTGGTATAAAAAACGGATGATATATTAATTAATAAAATTTTATATACCATATATATAACGTAAGATTATTGTACACATGAATCTTAACGTGTAAAACGTAAGAAGTAAAAGTAATTTTTTTTGAATTTTTTTTCATATCTAGTTAAACATGGTTTTTAGTCCTAAAACCTACAAAAGTTACACTAAGAACATGCTTGAGTAGATGGAAAAACAAATTAAAAAAAAAATTCCTTCACTTCTCACGTTTAACACATTTATATTTAAAAATATGAACCTTAAATCCCAAAATTAGTAATTTAGAGTTTTTCTCTTTGTTCTCGCAATAATTAGTGTTTTGTAATGATCCTTTTATATATATAGGGTAGGGTTCATGCGAGAACCACCTTTATTGCGAAAACCGTAAGAACCAATGTGAACACAACAAAATAACCTAAAAAAACCTAACACAACAAAATAGCCTAAAAAAACCTAACCCCCCCCCCCCCCCCCAAGCTAAATGCTAAATGCTAAAAACTAAACCCAAAAAAAAACATTAAAAAAATCTAAAAAACACACACAAATTTTTTTTTTAATGAAAAATCGCTACTTTTAGTAGCCAATTTTTTTTAATAACGAAATCCAGCGACTTTTCATTAAAAAATAATTTTTTTTGTGTGTGTGTGTTTTTAGCTATTTTTAGGTATTTTTTGTTGTGTTCACATTGGTTCTCGCAATAAAGGGTGGTTCCTAAATGATCCTTCTATATATATATATATATATACACACATATAGAGGAAGGTTAACGCACATTACGGCTTAACGTACATCACGTATGACAGATAATTATGCACGTTCATTTTAAAATCACGCATGTTGAAAACTTTAATCACGCACGTTATAGAACAAAATCACGCACGTTGTC
This sequence comes from Helianthus tuberosus, assembly GCA_030545235.1. Taxonomy (NCBI): domain Eukaryota; kingdom Viridiplantae; phylum Streptophyta; class Magnoliopsida; order Asterales; family Asteraceae; genus Helianthus; species Helianthus tuberosus. The sequence goes on from CM060357.1 coordinate 183,871,833, forward strand.
GTACGTGGTGTACGTTAAGCCGTAATGTACGTTAACCTTCCTCTATATATATGTATATAGTAGAGGATCCTGTAAAAAGTGCTCAAAGTGTGAGAAGTGTATTATAACACTATATATAATACTATATAACACCATATAAACACCGTATAACAATATGTAACACCATATAATACCATATAACACTATGTAACACTATATATCATTATATAACAAATATAACACAATAGGTTGTCTGATAGCATGTCTATGATAGATGTATAGTGTTATACAAAACGTAAGTAAAAAAATAAAAAAACCATGCCTCACATAAAATGCCATTGAAAAATAAAACGCCAAATAAATACAAAACGCCAATTTTATCACTGCGTACTTTTTTCTGTGTTTTATTTAAGCTCTCTGGCTACAAAAACGCCATAAAATATGAAACGCCATTATATATAACGCCAAAGCTTACATCTGGATAAATGTTAATTACATTTTTTGTTTTAAAAATAACATCCCGCCTAAACTACGCGCCAAAAAAATTCTATAAATAGAAACGCCTCACCACCTTCCGTTTATCACACCAAAAAACACAAAAAAACACACAGTGGTTGCTAAAAAAATTTACAACTCAATGTAAAACGCCAAAAAATACAACGACAGCAAACATCTTTTCTTTGATCCTCAGTAATGTTCTGCATGAAGCTTCATTTAATGATTTGTTACGTAAGTGTAGTAAGATTTTGCTGCATGAGATGGACAAAATTGAAAAAAGAGAGACTGATAACACCCATATGTCATACTGTCATCTTTGTTCCTGAAGAAGGTTTGGATGATAAGAAGAGACCTATACCAGTATGAATGCTACTTTGGCCTCAATGAATATAACGAAGACCACAGGCAGATAACATCCACCCACAGGGCGTCGCTCTATGTCTCCAACATCCACAAAGACACTTCAACACATGAACAAAGAAAATAAACAATGTCAAACCCAAAATGCCATTTATTTGTCACATTTCTTGTAGTTTCAAAAGAAAAAAGAGACTGATGACACTGAAGATTTAAAATCATAAATCCCTTCTACTTTGTTTTTTTGTTTTTTTTTTAATTTTCTTTATCTATTGTTTGTTTTGTAATGTCAGTTAATAAACAACAAAATAATATTAATGCTATAATGAAAAATATAAAAAAACGCCAAAATTAGCAAATACGTGTAAAACGCCATAATGCCATAAAAACGCCCCCAAACAACTACCAAACTATAATAAAATTAATTTGAACAACTAATATTATAAAAAAAAACGTGAAACAATGTGAGAAGAATATAAAACAAAAGAAGTCCAATAGTTATCTAACAGCCATTGGAAAACAAAACGCCATAATTACAGCCGTCAAAATATTTGACGTGTTACACCATTAAAACAGTTGAGTCTGAAAACAAAACACGGTAAATTGCAAAAAAACAGTAAAATGAAACGACGGAAAACATAATTACTAACATTTATTATATTAAATTTATTTATCTTTTTCAAAACGTCATAATTACCTGACATACGCGAGAAAAAAAAGTCAATATAAAAGAAGACCATCAGAACCCAAGCTCAAACACGCCAAAAAGACTAAAATGCCACATATTCTCCAAAAAGCCAAAAAAAATTTAAAAATGGCTAAGGTTATTGCATGGAGGTTTGAAAGGAAAGAAAAACGATTCATCATAAAGTTATCTGACAGGAGAAGGGTAAAGGTAAGAACAATAAAAGCCATGATGGGAATGAATGAAAATGTTCAGAAGGATATCCTGGCCCTTGGGGTTCCAAGATATAACGATTGTGAAAGAACCAGAACTGTAATAAAAAGTCTGGAGATAAATTTTCCAGCAGAAGATGATGATGTTGACGATACTCCTATACCAAAACTTAGCAGTTGGGTATTGCATGAGGAAGAAGGAACACTTGAAGTAACTTATAAAAACGGGGTGCAATATTCAAGACCAATGGAAGAAATGTTGAAGACAGGGTTGCTATCTATCATTGAACAACTCTATGATTTAACACCTTCAAACGATCCTAAATCCAAAGATGCAGTGATATTCAAGAATAAGCTGCAGCAAAGAAGAGACATGCTAATGGCGTTATACGCAAAAATGAAATTTGATGATGAAGAATCTGAAGAAAGTGATGAACAACGCGATGGGTACATCTCTGATGTAATCCCACCTACGGAAGACTATTAGTTTATTTTGATTTTCGTGTTATTGTAGTTTTATAAAATATTAATCTATGGTAATGAATTATTAACAAAAAGATACAAAACGCCAAAAAATGACATGGAAAAAGCCATAACGCCAAAAAATTAATATGACACAAAAAGAATTAATTCAACGAGAAGAAATCTGAGAAAAAACAGTAAAACGCCAAAATAATTAATAAATCTACATAACGCCAAAATTATCTTGCACGCAAAAAATAAAGAAGCATGTCAAACGTGAAAATCGTGAAAGGAGAAGAATACTAAAAAGACAAAAAAACCCCTAGGACGCTGATCATGCCCCGCGCCACGTGTTCGGCCAGGATGCGTTCTCACCGTTCTCACACTTTTTGTCGTTTTCTCCTGATCCCGTTTCTATATATATATATATTAACAAAATATAATTAACTATTTAATCTTCTAGTGTGTATTTACAATAAAAATAAATAAAACTTTAAACCATTAGAACGCTTAAGTTCACGGAGGGATTTGAATAGACACAACCAAACCACTAATATAGTTGTCTCATGTCTGACCGTTCGTACGATTCTCTCATAACAACATTGCTCATTTCATAAATTGAAATTAAACATGAAACAAGTTAAAGATTCTCACCGTTAAAAAAAATGAAACAAAAGACCAATAACAAAATTAAGACTTTACATGTTCTTTTTCAGGACATAAACTTTTGGGGGTCGGTTAATGCCACGCATTTTGCACTTCCACATCTAAGGAAGAGCAAGGGCAGAATACTTGTGATCGGTTCAGTTGCGGGATGGTTCAATACGCCCAAAGTAAGCGTCTATAATGTAAGTACAAAGATCAGCATTTCTTTTTTTAATTTCATATAGTTTTTGTGTATGTTTTAGTTTGTTCTCATAGATGAATCTCCAGGCAAGTAAGGCAGCACAACAAAGCTTCTTTGAAACCCTACGACTCGAGTTGGCTCCGGACATTGGAGTATCGATCATGAATCTTGGGCTAGTTGACACATACTTAGCTACCAATGAATTTATATACAAGGTAAATGAATATGTGTCACACCCCAACCAATGGCGGAATCATCGGGGCGCGGCACTAGGCGAATCAGATTGCTCAAGAGAATCCATAACAACTATATTGCGATAATATTTAATACATTCGTTATCCCATACTAACAAATAATACAATCACATAAGTTATCACAGATTTCTTGTCCTCTCGAACAATACAAATCCGACAACCTAGAATTTAGTTGAGTTTCTAGACTTCCTAGCTTGATTTGATATAGTCTGCGATCTAACCTGCAACATACGTTAAAATAGTTTGTCAATACAAAAGTATTGGCGAGTATACAGGTTTGATAGTATAGCATAATAGATTTAAAAGTGCTGCGAATTTCCACATGCATGAACGTAATACACGACATATATACTCACAAAACTGATACTACCATCTAAGTCCTCGATGCTCGAATGTACGATGGCATAACTAGACCCCGTCGGGCGCAATAGTACTATACTAGTCTTGGTGGGACGTCGCGAGTATAAGCCCTAGCACATATGCAACTAGCATCACGTATATCTATGCATAACAGTTATTCGCAAGTGATAGTTCGATTGATTGAATATTTCGATTGATAAGTTTGATTTGATAGAAACGTATGTTACACCCAAAATTCGATTAAAAAGGGGTCAAGTATACTCACAGTGCGTATTTAGCGAGATTACAACTTGATTGAGTCGGTTGCGGGTATGTCTGTACTGATCCTTGAAGAATAGAGTAAACGATATACGGTTAAGCGAGATTACCCTTGAAAAGTTATACATTCGGTTGAATTGGGCCTCATCCGTGCGGATGGCAAGTCATCCGTGCGGTTGATGGTATGTACGTGTGGACAGTCGTACGTGCGGACGGTTATACGTGCGGACGGTCGTACGTGTGGGTCAGCGTGTTGACCGTGCGGGCTTGATATGTCATCCGTGCGGGTGACATGTGCGCATGGGCGACATGTCATCCGTGCGGATGACATGTGCGTGCGGTGTCATGACCCGTGCGGATAACAGTACGCGCGGGTGGAGTGTGCGTGCGGGCATCATGATCCGTGCGGATGGCAGTGGTCCGTGCGGACTGACATGTCATCCGTGCGGACTGACATGTCATCCGTGCGGACTAGGGTCATCCGTGCGGACTGACTTGTCTGGTTCGCACTCTGACCACCGTTTCTGACTGTTTAACGGAAGGAATACGTTCGTTTTTACTAGGGTAGTGTGATTTCGCACTAACACTTGAAGTTCCGTCAATTCCGGCTCGTTCTAACAGCCGGGAATCACCCCGTTCCATCAGATCTGGCCGTTCGTGATGGTTCTTCATGGTTAACTCGAAATCGCACAGATTTAGGTGAGATTTGTCATTAAAATATGTGGAAATCACCTGGATCTGAGTCGTTTATAGTGAAATGAGACCCCAACTTGAAGTTCATAAGAACTCTCGGTGACATCACCTCAAAATGCCTCAAATCCGTAGATTTCACGGTTAGAATCAGAGTTTTGAAAGATAGAATGATGTAGAATCGAGTGTAGATTGTAGAAGTACAAGCTTTAGGTCGAAATCTTACCGGAATCGCGAGGAAATCGAGAGAAAAGGGTCTTGGTGCGCGTTTGGTTGAACAGGAGCTGTCACATCACTGTTCAAGTGATGTGACATGGTATTTATAGGCAACAGAGGAGAGGGAAGGAGACCAGGCCCGGATAGCGCATCCGTGCGGATGGCCCATGCGTGCGGATGGCCATCCGTGCGCATGCCCATCCGTCCGGATGGTCTATCCGTCCGGATAGCTATCCTGACGCTTGGACTTCTCCGTTTTTGATTGTTTTGATGGTTTCCGAAGTACGCGCTTTTCATAGTAGGTTTATATTATTATTATATACATATATCACTAGGGGTCGTATTTACGTATCCATAATCCAAAGTTTCGATAATTAACAGTCGGTTTCCGATTCGAGTAAGTGATGATTATCGACGTTGCACGGCCATCAATAAGGGTAGTATAGGTCCTTTCTTGATGTCGTCGTGAACGTTATTTCGTGTAGTGCCACAAAGACTGACGGGGTACCGTTTACTCGTATTGTCATCATCGTCATGACGACTGGAGCTACAGCACTCACCCGAGGGTCCTTGTTAGCGGTAATTGTTTACGTTCGACACATCACGGCCACTGAGGAGGGTAGAATAGGTCCTCACTCAATGCCTCCATGAGTGTTAGTGTGATAATAGTGTAGTATAGTGGTATTGTATTTCGAAAATAAGCGATTATTCTTCGAATAGCGATGTATACGATATAGTTACATTATGATCTGAATTTCTGGTGCTAGGCGTAACGAGTATAACGAGTAGTAACAACGCACAAAAGTGCGGGTTGTTATAGTCTCCCCTACTTTAGGAAATTTCGTCCCGAAATTAATCCAATAGGTAGACTTCTAAGAGCTGATTTTGTATAAGTAGCTATACAGCGAGTGGTTTGACCGTAAGTTGACAGCGAGAACATTTCGAATGAGAGAGATCGACTGCGGTAGCGAGAAAATGATGCAAGGACGAAAGTATTAATCCCACGAGTTGGCATTCCAAAGTACCTTGTCTTGTGTAGAATTTGTTAGTTCGATGCGATTGTAATTTGAAAGGTTTCTCATGATGTAGAGTTAACTGAGTTGTTCGTTGACCAACGTTACAGGAAGCGTTCGCTTTAGATATTAAAAAGGGATTTAGGATGAAAATCTTATGAAAATTTTCCCTTTAACGTGCGGTCAACAGAATCGATGTTAACCGATGTTGCAAGGAAGTTTAAGTTTCTAACATTTTAAGGAATTCGAAAACGAAAACAAGGGTTACGTAAACTCTCCTACGATATGGGTTCCAGTTGAACTCGATGTTGAACCAACATCTCAAGGAAATCTTGTTTTTGATCTTTGAAAAAGGTTTTAAGGAAAAATTGAACTCGTGAAGTCCCCTTTGAATATGGAGTTAAACTGATTCGATGTTACCTCCACATTGTGAGAAATTTCACTTGTTCCATGGTTTTGATAAAAGTTTTATAAAAAATCAGTTTTAACCTTTGAAAAGAATGATTTAGCATCAAGCCCCACTTGGCACCTTCCCACGGAAGTTCGTTAATATGCTTAAAACACTTATGTATAGGAATTACCAGCGGCGTATCCACCATGTTTTGCCCATATTACTTCCGTTTCGTGGGGCAGTGTCAGGTGTGCCGATATGACTCGGATAGAATTGCGTTTACTCGGCCCAATCGATAGAGAGTCGGACCGAGCATAAGATAGGATCGAATAGATTATCCCAGCGGGTTGATAAGTGAGAAGCGAATAGCGCGTTTTGATTAGATTACACATTGAACCCACATGGCACGTTTCCACGGGGGTTTTCTACCATGGCGAAACTCGGTGCTTAACCATGTTAGCTTTCCCTCGTGAAGCGGTGTCATGTGTACTTAATACCATACGAGCGATAGGCGGTAGATTATACGCGATAGGCGGTCAGCGATTAGGTGATTAAACGAATAAACACGAAACACTTGTGATGACGGCGATGATAAACGAATCACAATAATCGGTAGTTGCGTTGCAAGCGATGGAGGTATGCGGTTTGATTTACGCGGTTCGGTTTGATTGATTAACACCACAGAGTTGGACTAGCATTAGACCCCACATGGCCTTTTTCCACGAAAGGTTGCTGATATGGCTAAAACACTCTGCCTTAACCATATGAGCTTCATCTCGTGAAGCGAGGTCATGTGCTAACTTAACACGAATATTCCGGATAACGATATAGCGATAGATTGATACACAGCGGCCGATATAGATTCACATAATGATCGATAGAGGTTTCGAGGTATACGTACTAAATGATTGCGATTAGTCAAGTTTCGATTCTTGTCTCGAATAAGCTTAACGTTTCATTATGACGCCTCACGGCTATCGAGGAGGGTAGAATAGGTCCTCACTTGATAATGTCGTGAGCGTTCGTGTGTTTGATGAGACTGCTCGCTATAGACTTTCGACTAGTCTTGCGTTGATGCAATTGTCCTGCGAGGTAGACTCCCCAGAGTCCATCGATGAGGCGATTGCATTGCGTTTGCAGACTTACGACAAGTCTTGCGATGGTGCAATTTCGGTTGTTACGCCTTGCGATTGGGTGTAGTGTGTTGAAAATAATTACAATAGTATATAGGTCTAATAACGTTCAACTCCACGTGGCACTTTCTTCACGGAGCTTCGGTAGTATGGTAAGGCATTCCTCGCCCGACCCCTACTACTTTCATCCCGTGTTTTGGTGTCACCTTTTGTCAGACGCTATGGCACTTTTAGAATCCGCTACGATCACCGTGCACTGACCCAAATAATCCCGTGTGCACCCGCGATTATTCGTTCCTTGCACGTTTATCGTACCTCGTTCTAAGAGTGTAGTGAGGGTAAAACACATTATTTCGTGATATAGTATATAGTATACAGTATATAGTATGTGTGTGAATTTAGTCTAAGTGCGACGATTAGAGAGCGGAAGAGAAAACGAAAACGAGAGTTAATGTTACACATAGTGGCAACTTCGAATAAGAGAGTAGGTTCAAAAACTTAGAAATAAACGTCGAAAATCGTATCATTACAACTTTATCCTATGCTTGTCAGACACTTGATGATGCTGGAGCTGTTGTGGTAGTACTCAAGTTCACGGTTCGATGCGACAGTTGCGGGTGAAGTGACCGTAACGGTTGCAGTTATTGCAATAGCGACAGTCAGCCCCAACCGGATGATGATAGGTACACGAGTAACACTGAGGATGAAATCCAGTGTAGGCTCGTTTTGGAAACATCGGAACTGTTTGAAGAGGTTCCGGTTGCAGCAGTTCGGTTGTTGATGAGTTCGGGCTTGAAGTCTTTCGCTTACGGCTGGGTTTGTCGGCATCTTGCGAAGAGATGTCGTCGTTGGAGGATTCGTCTGAAGACTTGCTTGCAAAGTCTTTGTTTGATTTGTCGGAAGATCCGTCGGCAGATTCGTCAGAAGAGTCGGCAGCAGATCCGTCCGAAGAATCGTTAGCAGATCCGTCAGAAGAATCGTTAGCTGATTCATCAGAAGAATCGCCAGTAGATTTGTCGGAAGATTCGTCAGTAGATTCGTTAGAAGATTCGTCAACATGTTCGCCTGAAGGATTACTGGCGATTGCTTGATGAGCTTGTTTGACAGGATTCTTTGAGAATAATCCTTCCATGAGTCGTTTGTTGTTGATTTCTGTGGCTAAGCGGTAGGTTTCTTCGATGGTAGCAGGCCTTGCAGCTTCGACAAAATCACCCACACACTCAGGCAAGCCACGAACGTACTTCGCGATGGCCTTCCCTGGAGTGTTGACTTGACTTGGGCAGATTATGCTAAGCTGTTTGAACCTTGCGGTGTAGCCAGCATTGTCACCTTCGGTTTGCTTGATCTCCCAAAATTCGTTTTCCAGCTTCTGAATCTCGTGAGGAGGACAGTACTCTTTCTCCATGAGCTCTTTCAGCTCATTCCACGAGAGAGCGTAAGCTGCGGAGATCCCACGTTTGTTACGTTCGGCGGTCCACCAATCGAGCGCTCTCGATTGAAATACTCCGGTGGCGCAAGTAGTACGGAGACTATCGGGACACCCACTTTGACGAAGGGTAACTTCGATAGAATCGAACCACTGGAGTAGTTGAGTCGCACCTCCTTCACCCGTGAACTCCATCGGGTCACAGGCTTTGAAGTGCTTGTAGAGAAAAGTAGTTTGCAGCTCTCCTGTCTTAGCGTCTTCCGAAGCTCGAGAGTGGCTGAGAGTGTGCGCTCGAGCGGCAAATTGAGAACTAAGCTTACTCACTTCCTTAATCACAAGTGAAGCAATTCTCTTCTCGGCGCTTCGTTTGGCTTTCCTCCTAGCTACTCGTCTCGAGGTAGAGTTGTTGGAAGGCATCTAGACAGGAAGAGACTTGGAATGAGATTCGATCATAATGATTTTTGAGTTTTGCGTTGCGATTGAGCGCGTTCAAAACTTGGTGCGATAGTATAGTAATATGAATCACATAGGAGCCACATAGGAAACACGAAATTCCTAAGTTCTCACACAATGACTTGTTTGTTTATACGTATATATATATATATATTTATATAGATGTAATTTGTAATCATGCACATACAGGTCGATTTAGAATAAGCGAGGTCGCGTCGAAGTGAGAAAACGAGAGCGAATGCGATAGATTATGCATTAGTTTTGTTACGAACATTCGGACTTCGTTTTAGATTGCGATGGCTGTGCGAATCGTGTGTTTATAAAGTAGGGAGTGAAAAATCGTTACATCGAGAAATCGATAAAGCGTAAAGTTTCAAAACGTAGATAAGTTCCATTCATTGTAAAATTGGCGGGTCGTATAATAGAGTGCCTTGGGTGTTTAGGCGTCGACTACCCAAGGTAACCCAACTATATCTAACAAGTTCGAGCGTGCGCGTTGACCTGGAGGATTTCATGCTCCCACTGGGATGCAGCTCATGGCATTCGTCTTCCTAGTCATCGCGTGGCTCGAGTTATCGTGATAGTCGAGTCCTTGGTGAGAGCTTTTGAAAACCAGTTTATAGAGAATGGGACGACTTATTAAGGTATGGGTTTCACCCCTGGCTTAACAGTTTCGTTCCTAATTGTGGTTATGCTCCTCGAATAATTTCGTGGGTTCCACTAGATTTAGAAATGGAGACTTTTTTCGAGATATGGATGTCACTCCTAACTCGATGAAAAGTTCTTGTGCTAGAAAAATGCGCTGAGTGAGCAATCCTATCAAGAGTTCTTGGTTTTCACACCTGATCTTGACTGGATCGCTCGGCTTCGTTATGCGAGTATTTTCGAAAACGTGTGTATTGTTTCGGCCTTAGGAAAGGCTAGGTAGTATTTCAGCCTTAGGAAAGGCTTCTTCGTGTGAAGTTGTAGTACGCGGGGTTCACACAAAGTTGTATCTTTTAGCAATTTCGATCGAGAGTATCAAGTAAGCCCAATACAAACCCCACTGGGTTTGTACGAGTCGGCCTGTTGGTACTTAGACTATAGACTAGGTCAATTTCTAAGACGTCGACCCGGACTAGGTCGAGTCTGACCTAATTCCCTATAGTTATGGCTCTGATACCAATCTGTCACACCCCAACCAATGGCGGAATCATCGGGGCGCGGCACTAGGCGAATCAGATTGCTCAAGAGAATCCATAACAACTATATTGCGATAATATTTAATACATTCGTTATCCCATACTAACAAATAATACAATCACATAAGTTATCACAGATTTCTTGTCCTCTCGAACAATACAAATCCGACAACCTAGAATTTAGTTGAGTTTCTAGACTTCCTAGCTTGATTTGATATAGTCTGCGATCTAACCTGCAACATACGTTAAAATAGTTTGTCAATACAAAAGTATTGGCGAGTATACAGGTTTGATAGTATAGCATAATAGATTTAAAAGTGCTGCGAATTTCCACATGCATGAACGTAATACACGACATATATACTCACAAAACTGATACTACCATCTAAGTCCTCGATGCTCGAATGTACGATGGCATAACTAGACCCCGTCGGGCGCAATAGTACTATACTAGTCTTGGTGGGACGTCGCGAGTATAAGCCCTAGCACATATGCAACTAGCATCACGTATATCTATGCATAACAGTTATTCGCAAGTGATAGTTCGATTGATTGAATATTTCGATTGATAAGTTTGATTTGATAGAAACGTATGTTACACCCAAAATTCGATTAAAAAGGGGTCAAGTATACTCACAGTGCGTATTTAGCGAGATTACAACTTGATTGAGTCGGTTGCGGGTATGTCTGTACTGATCCTTGAAGAATAGAGTAAACGATATACGGTTAAGCGAGATTACCCTTGAAAAGTTATACATTCGGTTGAATTGGGCCTCATCCGTGCGGATGGCAAGTCATCCGTGCGGTTGATGGTATGTACGTGTGGACAGTCGTACGTGCGGACGGTTATACGTGCGGACGGTCGTACGTGTGGGTCAGCGTGTTGACCGTGCGGGCTTGATATGTCATCCGTGCGGGTGACATGTGCGCATGGGCGACATGTCATCCGTGCGGATGACATGTGCGTGCGGTGTCATGACCCGTGCGGATAACAGTACGCGCGGGTGGAGTGTGCGTGCGGGCATCATGATCCGTGCGGATGGCAGTGGTCCGTGCGGACTGACATGTCATCCGTGCGGACTGACATGTCATCCGTGCGGACTAGGGTCATCCGTGCGGACTGACTTGTCTGGTTCGCACTCTGACCACCGTTTCTGACTGTTTAACGGAAGGAATACGTTCGTTTTTACTAGGGTAGTGTGATTTCGCACTAACACTTGAAGTTCCGTCAATTCCGGCTCGTTCTAACAGCCGGGAATCACCCCGTTCCATCAGATCTGGCCGTTCGTGATGGTTCTTCATGGTTAACTCGAAATCGCACAGATTTAGGTGAGATTTGTCATTAAAATATGTGGAAATCACCTGGATCTGAGTCGTTTATAGTGAAATGAGACCCCAACTTGAAGTTCATAAGAACTCTCGGTGACATCACCTCAAAATGCCTCAAATCCGTAGATTTCACGGTTAGAATCAGAGTTTTGAAAGATAGAATGATGTAGAATCGAGTGTAGATTGTAGAAGTACAAGCTTTAGGTCGAAATCTTACCGGAATCGCGAGGAAATCGAGAGAAAAGGGTCTTGGTGCGCGTTTGGTTGAACAGGAGCTGTCACATCACTGTTCAAGTGATGTGACATGGTATTTATAGGCAACAGAGGAGAGGGAAGGAGACCAGGCCCGGATAGCGCATCCGTGCGGATGGCCCATGCGTGCGGATGGCCATCCGTGCGCATGCCCATCCGTCCGGATGGTCTATCCGTCCGGATAGCTATCCTGACGCTTGGACTTCTCCGTTTTTGATTGTTTTGATGGTTTCCGAAGTACGCGCTTTTCATAGTAGGTTTATATTATTATTATTATATACATATATCACTAGGGGTCGTATTTACGTATCCATAATCCAAAGTTTCGATAATTAACAGTCGGTTTCCGATTCGAGTAAGTGATGATTATCGACGTTGCACGGCCATCAATAAGGGTAGTATAGGTCCTTTCTTGATGTCGTCGTGAACGTTATTTCGTGTAGTGCCACAAAGACTGACGGGGTACCGTTTACTCGTATTGTCATCATCGTCATGACGACTGGAGCTACAGCACTCACCCGAGGGTCCTTGTTAGCGGTAATTGTTTACGTTCGACACATCACGGCCACTGAGGAGGGTAGAATAGGTCCTCACTCAATGCCTCCATGAGTGTTAGTGTGATAATAGTGTAGTATAGTGGTATTGTATTTCGAAAATAAGCGATTATTCTTCGAATAGCGATGTATACGATATAGTTACATTATGATCTGAATTTCTGGTGCTAGGCGTAACGAGTATAACGAGTAGTAACAACGCACAAAAGTGCGGGTTGTTATAGTCTCCCCTACTTTAGGAAATTTCGTCCCGAAATTAATCCAATAGGTAGACTTCTAAGAGCTGATTTTGTATAAGTAGCTATACAGCGAGTGGTTTGACCGTAAGTTGACAGCGAGAACATTTCGAATGAGAGAGATCGACTGCAGTAGCGAGAAAATGATGCAAGGACGAAAGTATTAATCCCACGAGTTGGCATTCCAAAGTACCTTGTCTTGTGTAGAATTTGTTAGTTCGATGCGATTGTAATTTGAAAGGTTTCTCATGATGTAGAGTTAACTGAGTTGTTCGTTGACCAACGTTACAGGAAGCGTTCGCTTTAGATATTAAAAAGGGATTTAGGATGAAAATCTTATGAAAATTTTCCCTTTAACGTGCGGTCAACAGAATCGATGTTAACCGATGTTGCAAGGAAGTTTAAGTTTCTAACATTTTAAGGAATTCGAAAACGAAAACAAGGGTTACGTAAACTCTCCTACGATATGGGTTCCAGTTGAACTCGATGTTGAACCAACATCTCAAGGAAATCTTGTTTTTGATCTTTGAAAAAGGTTTTAAGGAAAAATTGAACTCGTGAAGTCCCCTTTGAATATGGAGTTAAACTGATTCGATGTTACCTCCACATTGTGAGAAATTTCACTTGTTCCATGGTTTTGATAAAAGTTTTATAAAAAATCAGTTTTAACCTTTGAAAAGAATGATTTAGCATCAAGCCCCACTTGGCACCTTCCCACGGAAGTTCGTTAATATGCTTAAAACACTTATGTATAGGAATTACCAGCGGCGTATCCACCATGTTTTGCCCATATTACTTCCGTTTCGTGGGGCAGTGTCAGGTGTGCCGATATGACTCGGATAGAATTGCGTTTACTCGGCCCAATCGATAGAGAGTCGGACCGAGCATAAGATAGGATCGAATAGATTATCCCAGCGGGTTGATAAGTGAGAAGCGAATAGCGCGTTTTGATTAGATTACACATTGAACCCACATGGCACGTTTCCACGGGGGTTTTCTACCATGGCGAAACTCGGTGCTTAACCATGTTAGCTTTCCCTCGTGAAGCGGTGTCATGTGTACTTAATACCATACGAGCGATAGGCGGTAGATTATACGCGATAGGCGGTCAGCGATTAGGTGATTAAACGAATAAACACGAAACACTTGTGATGACGGCGATGATAAACGAATCACAATAATCGGTAGTTGCGTTGCAAGCGATGGAGGTATGCGGTTTGATTTACGCGGTTCGGTTTGATTGATTAACACCACAGAGTTGGACTAGCATTAGACCCCACATGGCCTTTTTCCACGAAAGGTTGCTGATATGGCTAAAACACTCTGCCTTAACCATATGAGCTTCATCTCGTGAAGCGAGGTCATGTGCTAACTTAACACGAATATTCCGGATAACGATATAGCGATAGATTGATACACAGCGGCCGATATAGATTCACATAATGATCGATAGAGGTTTCGAGGTATACGTACTAAATGATTGCGATTAGTCAAGTTTCGATTCTTGTCTCGAATAAGCTTAACGTTTCATTATGACGCCTCACGGCTATCGAGGAGGGTAGAATAGGTCCTCACTTGATAATGTCGTGAGCGTTCGTGTGTTTGATGAGACTGCTCGCTATAGACTTTCGACTAGTCTTGCGTTGATGCAATTGTCCTGCGAGGTAGACTCCCCAGAGTCCATCGATGAGGCGATTGCATTGCGTTTGCAGACTTACGACAAGTCTTGCGATGGTGCAATTTCGGTTGTTACGCCTTGCGATTGGGTGTAGTGTGTTGAAAATAATTACAATAGTATATAGGTCTAATAACGTTCAACTCCACGTGGCACTTTCTTCACGGAGCTTCGGTAGTATGGTAAGGCATTCCTCGCCCGACCCCTACTACTTTCATCCCGTGTTTTGGTGTCACCTTTTGTCAGACGCTATGGCACTTTTAGAATCCGCTACGATCACCGTGCACTGACCCAAATAATCCCGTGTGCACCCGCGATTATTCGTTCCTTGCACGTTTATCGTACCTCGTTCTAAGAGTGTAGTGAGGGTAAAACACATTATTTCGTGATATAGTATATAGTATACAGTATATAGTATGTGTGTGAATTTAGTCTAAGTGCGACGATTAGAGAGCGGAAGAGAAAACGAAAACGAGAGTTAATGTTACACATAGTGGCAACTTCGAATAAGAGAGTAGGTTCAAAAACTTAGAAATAAACGTCGAAAATCGTATCATTACAACTTTATCCTATGCTTGTCAGACACTTGATGATGCTGGAGCTGTTGTGGTAGTACTCAAGTTCACGGTTCGATGCGACAGTTGCGGGTGAAGTGACCGTAACGGTTGCAGTTATTGCAATAGCGACAGTCAGCCCCAACCGGATGATGATAGGTACACGAGTAACACTGAGGATGAAATCCAGTGTAGGCTCGTTTTGGAAACATCGGAACTGTTTGAAGAGGTTCCGGTTGCAGCAGTTCGGTTGTTGATGAGTTCGGGCTTGAAGTCTTTCGCTTACGGCTGGGTACGTGCGGACGGTTATACGTGCGGACGGTCGTACGTGTGGGTCAGCGTGTTGACCGTGCGGGCTTGATATGTCATCCGTGCGGGTGACATGTGCGCATGGGCGACATGTCATCCGTGCGGATGACATGTGCGTGCGGTGTCATGACCCGTGCGGATAACAGTACGCGCGGGTGGAGTGTGCGTGCGGGCATCATGATCCGTGCGGATGGCAGTGGTCCGTGCGGACTGACATGTCATCCGTGCGGACTGACATGTCATCCGTGCGGACTAGGGTCATCCGTGCGGACTGACTTGTCTGGTTCGCACTCTGACCACCGTTTCTGACTGTTTAACGGAAGGAATACGTTCGTTTTTACTAGGGTAGTGTGATTTCGCACTAACACTTGAAGTTCCGTCAATTCCGGCTCGTTCTAACAGCCGGGAATCACCCCGTTCCATCAGATCTGGCCGTTCGTGATGGTTCTTCATGGTTAACTCGAAATCGCACAGATTTAGGTGAGATTTGTCATTAAAATATGTGGAAATCACCTGGATCTGAGTCGTTTATAGTGAAATGAGACCCCAACTTGAAGTTCATAAGAACTCTCGGTGACATCACCTCAAAATGCCTCAAATCCGTAGATTTCACGGTTAGAATCAGAGTTTTGAAAGATAGAATGATGTAGAATCGAGTGTAGATTGTAGAAGTACAAGCTTTAGGTCGAAATCTTACCGGAATCGCGAGGAAATCGAGAGAAAAGGGTCTTGGTGTGCGTTTGGTTGAACAGGAGCTGTCACATCACTGTTCAAGTGATGTGACATGGTATTTATAGGCAACAGAGGAGAGGGAAGGAGACCAGGCCCGGATAGCGCATCCGTGCGGATGGCCCATGCGTGCGGATGGCCATCCGTGCGCATGCCCATCCGTCCGGATGGTCTATCCGTCCGGATAGCTATCCTGACGCTTGGACTTCTCCGTTTTTGATTGTTTTGATGGTTTCCGAAGTACGCGCTTTTCATAGTAGGTTTATATTATTATTATTATATACATATATCACTAGGGGTCGTATTTACGTATCCATAATCCAAAGTTTCGATAATTAACAGTCGGTTTCCGATTCGAGTAAGTGATGATTATCGACGTTGCACGGCCATCAATAAGGGTAGTATAGGTCCTTTCTTGATGTCGTCGTGAACGTTATTTCGTGTAGTGCCACAAAGACTGACGGGGTACCGTTTACTCGTATTGTCATCATCGTCATGACGACTGGAGCTACAGCACTCACCCGAGGGTCCTTGTTAGCGGTAATTGTTTACGTTCGACACATCACGGCCACTGAGGAGGGTAGAATAGGTCCTCACTCAATGCCTCCATGAGTGTTAGTGTGATAATAGTGTAGTATAGTGGTATTGTATTTCGAAAATAAGCGATTATTCTTCGAATAGCGATGTATACGATATAGTTACATTATGATCTGAATTTCTGGTGCTAGGCGTAACGAGTATAACGAGTAGTAACAACGCACAAAAGTGCGGGTTGTTACAATATGGGTCTATAAATGTACTTCCTATTAGATTAGATTACTTAATGATTTGATTTGTGACATGATTCACGGAAATTATATTTTATTTTGACGTATCTTAGTCGTTTATAATATATAAGGGTGGGAGTCGACTACAAAGTCTATTTTTCCTACAAAGTGTAAAAAGTCATAAAACACACTCAAAACTCACAAATAACTTAGTGAAGATTACTAAAACACCATATTTGTGAGGTTTGTGTTGTGTTTTGGATGATAAATCTTTGATTATCAAATGACTAAGGCTACACGGTATGGTGATGGTCCTCCCTTGAAGGATGGTCCGCCACGTAAGTGCCACGTAGAATAGGAACGGGGATGGGGCAAAGAGGATGGAGGTATGGAAATGGGAGGATGAACCTAAAATGTTTATGTATATATTGTATGTATAGGTGTGTGAGAGAGGGTTGGGCTGTTTTTTTTTTTTTGTCTCCTTGTGGATCGTCCCCAACGTCTCAAAAGAGACGGACAAGACGCCGACGGAGGGGGCGGGGCAGTGTGTGGAACGACGCCGGAGGAAGACGGTAGGGGGACGACCTCCATACCGTGTAGTCTAACATTAGTGTTGATTATCATGTTGTGTTTTATATTCATAGTTTTACGATGGTGTGTTTAAAGTTTTTAAGGACTGTTAGGGTTTGGATATTGTGTCTAGTGATCTTCACTATGTTATTTGTGGGTTTTTGAGTGTATTTTATGGCTGAAATTGTGGTGTTTTATAACTTTGTACCCTTTGTAGGAAAAATGCACTTTGTAGCAGAACCTCACCCATATATATAAATATCTCATTTTTGGATTGACTTTTACAACCTGTTTAACCCATTTATTACAAACATGGCAAGTTAGCAACCCTTTTAAGATTTTTAAGTGTATGTACAGGTGAGAAATAAATATATGGGTTGTGTTCGAGTTCAATAATTCAACCCACTAACTAGACATAGGTTACACCTCTACTATTAGAACCAAGATGCAAACTAAATACATTCATTGTTGGTAGACAAATTTAGATGGGACACAGTTGCTATCTGTTGAAGGGTGCGCTAAGACAGTTGTGAATAGCATGAGACGGGGAGATGAATCCTTGACCGAGCCTCAGTGGATGCGTACGGTCTTTCTATGGGTGATGTTGTTACGTGAGCTAATGAACGTGATCCTTCGGGTCCTTGCAAAGAAGAGAAAGTGTGAGTTAGAAAATCAAAAATCTCATAGAACCGATTCACTACAGCAGCACTCTGATTTCAAACATGACTAAAATCATGAAGAACACAAAACATTTGTATGTGGTAACATGCCTATTAATGTCTACAACAAGCGAGCATTTGGCTACATGGAAACATCAATCTTCTAGTATTATTATTTTGTAATCAATAGAAGTTTGTTTCACTTAGTGTAAAAGACGTATGTTAATGTGTATTTAGTATTAGACCCCATGTAGTGGGGCGTTTTGTGCCTAGGTTTTTGTCCCATAGCGCCCAATGGCGCCTGGAACACCACGACGAGGGGCTTTATGAGTCCAAAAAAAATAAGAAGCGCCATCCTCTTCTCGGCGCTATGGATCTTCAAACTTTCCCCCCCACTCACACACATATATATATATACATACATATGTATGTATAATTGAAGGGGTTATTAATTAATTAAATAATGATGAGGTAGGTGCTTTATGTGTTGATCAGTTTTGTTTAAACATAATGGAAAACATGAAAACATACCTTTGATTGCATCAGCACAGGCCAGCAGAGAATCCAGATGGAGACGCAGCAATAGTGTTTGACATGATTGTCAGCTTGATCTGGTTCCTCCTTAGGGTGCAATCTAATGATGGTGATGATGATAAACCGACAAGGGTATCGGTTATGGTGAGGAGGTCGATTGATGTTATGAGAGTAATTAGGTTGTCTAACCTTGAAACCTCTACATTAGTCTCCTTATATAAGCACCCAGGAGGAAACCCTAATTAGTTAATAAGGATAATTGGGCCCATCAACAATTACCAACTAATTATTTAATAGGATTGTTATATATTTTGATCCATATAATGTAAATGATTATAATGGCTACTAGATTAAATATGACATAAAATATATTTAATCTTACATTCTCCCACTTAGTCGAGTAATCATTTACTATGAGTATTAGATAAGCCTGATCAGGAGTTAACACTCATTTTAGCCTTAAACAAGTACTATAGCAGAGAAATATAGCCGTTGAATCATTATGCGACTTAGGACCCCCATTAGTCACACTATAGCCTTAATTTAAAACTTAATCATTATGATCAAAATATGCATAAGCCCTTTGTTTGATTTGTAACTTTATTTGTCTATATGCCATTATGTCGACTTGACATATTCTTTGAGACATACAAAATCAAACTGATGAGGAAAATTAACTAATACTTAGTCATTCATAGTACGATATGCAATTGCGCATGGCCATTAATTAATACCCGTCTATGAGCTCTCTTAATAAGACTTATGGGTGATATCCCTTCAGTTATAGGATCCTTAAGCATATCATGAATTTATTCGATACAAAACTTAGTTTTCTCAATTCGTTCATAAACGAATAATTAATTGTGTATCGAAATTTAATGCAGCACCTCTTGAACTGTTACTGTTCAAGGAGTCATGGTAGCTGACTTTATCAAACTAAGTCTTCAAAACATTAATTATATGGAGTTAATAAACTTATGAGTCCACTGATAAATTTCCAACAACATTTAGTGACTATATTATGTCGTTATAACTTAGGTTGTTGATATCAGTGCATTATGACTCCTCCATGAGATAGGTTTTGTCTGCTGAAATAAAGATATACCCGAAATTACATTTTGTCATCTTTGAATATCACAAAGTTAAAGTAATAAACCGGTTTTTAGTTCTCACATTTTCTTCAAAGTATAGCCTCTCGTTTCCTTTAAAGATATTGTAATACTCTATTAGATGCTTCACATTAATCTAGACATATCTAGTGTGTTGCAATGTGAGTAATATCTAAACGAGTATAAACTTGAATTTACATAAGGCTTCTAATTAATGAAGCATAAATAAATAATCTCATTTATCCTATTATCCTCTAAAGGAGAGCAATATTGTTTGTTACATATGTAAGAACCCATTCAATGTTAAACTTATGGAACGAAACTAATGTCCCATTGGGTCTATCTCGGTATTTTATGATATCAATCATGTAAGAGATATCTCCGAGATCTATTATATCAAAGTTTATGTTAACAATGCTTTGACTTATGTAACATATACTTGTAAAAAGAATGTCATCTATATAGACAAGTTTAATTTAGTTGCTCCCACTCATTTTGAGGTAGGTACATTAATCCACTTGATTGTTAATGAAAATAATTACGTTAAGATTTCATCACATTATGATGTTTGCATTAACCCATACATGGATTTTATTGGCTTACAAATAAAGTGTTCTTTAACCTTCAGTTTAGAACTTTCAGGTTGTTTTATGAACATGTAAATATGTCAGCCATTTGTTAAGGAAAATTGTTTTTAATGTTCATCCATTGTAGCTTTAAACTATTATAAGCTACTAGAAGAGTGATGATCCTCAAAGAAATCTTTTGATAATTTATCTCTTCCTAAGTATAACCTTTGACAATCAATCATGCTTCTTAGTGTCTTAACGTTTATATATCAGGATTTGATTTAGTTATGAACACTCTTAGGTAACTCAATCAAATCCCAAATGTTATACGAACACATAAAATCAGTTTTACTAGAAAACTGTTTTATTCCATTTAGAAGATTGATTGACACTAATGGCTTAATTTGAAGAGATAGGATCAGTAAACATTTCCAAAATCCATTTCAACTTCAGTTAGGGAGGTTATGTAATCATCAAAGTTAGTAGGTTTTTAAATCTAGATGACCTCCTGAGTTGATTATTGGGTTCATTAGAAGTTTCAGTTTTATGGATTAGCTCTTGGTTAGGTTGCTATCATTTTCAGGATTCTAAGTCTATAAGAGTTGGTGCAGTATGGTGTACAAGAGGTGTAATCGGAGTTAAATTCAGAGTGAAATTTAATGACACTCTTCCCCCCGCCTCTTGTATTCCTTGCAAGTCATGATAAGGACTTTGACTGCTCTCACTGACCTTAGAAATCTTTAGGAACTCAGCATGCTTATGGTCAATGTTTAACGACCAACAAATTCTAATAGAGAAACAAGTTAACGATGTTAGTCGTTGTGATTTCTCTTGTTGAGGATTATGTTAGTTTAGGTAAGAAATCTAAGTGTGCCCACAATTAAGCAACAATGAAACTTTTGTAAGAGTAGCATTAGATTTTAAGGAGACAAGTTATGATAGAACAGTGTCAAGATGGAGCGGTGTCTTGTACATGAGGTGTAAATTGAAGTAATGTAATTTTTTTACTCCCCCACCTCTTGCAAGTTATCATTAAGACACTTAATGCTCCCACTGATCTTTAATATCTCTAGAATGCTACAAGAGAAGTTTCAATGAGCTACGTGACGTGGGAACCTATCACATATACGTTAGACTTTATTTGATTTCTTTAATGTCCAGATATCATAAGAAACTTTAGGGACATATTTAATAGAAATCTTATTAAGTATATATATATATGAATAGATTTATTCTAAGACCGTGAGCCATATGCGACAAAATTTAGATACAAGTTGATAGTCTGTTAAATGATAAATGAATTATGTCTGAATATTCCATTTGGAATAAGTTCCATGAATGTCAATGAATGACTTATGATGGACCCATACTTATTCCTTAAGCCAAGTAATATTTAGGGCTGTAACGTCATGATGTAAAATCACTTAGAATGAGATTAGATGAAAAAATCATCCTCATTAACCATGTCATGATTTCTCATGAATTTTGGTTGTAATGGATGAAATTTATAAGTCTCATTTTCCTTTTGTCAAATTCTCATTTGCATGATAACAAAAGTTGTGAAAATGTAAGGTCTCATCTAGTTTTATCTTAGTAATGTTTCAATCCAGATATTTAGAACTAATAATATGAGAGTTTAAGGTAAGTGTGACTTTATGTTGACTATGCAAACCTCACAACCTTCATAACATTGCTTAATCATGATACTATATTCTGATTAATCTTCAGAATATATAAGGTAACGAAAAGCGTTGTTAGAAGACTGCTTATTATGGTTCTTATAGTCTTAACATTTAATTTTGTCACTAACTCTCATGTTAGTTATTTATTGACTTCTGGTAAGGAAACGTTTAAAACTAGAGTCAACTAATCATGTGTTAATAGGAATATTAAAAATTATCAGACTTAAATATCATTAGTAAGTGACTATCTAATTAATTTACCCAACTGTTCTTTATAATAATGGATAGTCTCGTTGCTTATGTCTAGTCTAATGGCATAATTATGCAGTGAGATTTTCCCTTGAAGAACCTTAGAGGTGGAATTAACACTTGTAATTTGTCTATGGACCTTAGAACAATCCTCTTTTAAAGTTTAAGTGGTTGTAAGGTGAGTAACAACTTATTTTCCAGCGTCAAATATTTATTTCTTTGTACATATGTTGCTTATCAACACACTCGTTATACTTTGGTACTTTTGAGTGTTATAGTTGATCTATAAGGCATCAAATTGTACAAGTGAAAATCTTAGTATGTAATGAACTGGAAAAATGTATTTATTTTCATGCGTAAGCCCTTAACTTTATGGGTCATGGTATTGTACATTATTATGTATTCACATATACCACTTAGCTTTATAGTTTAAAATTTTAAATGAAGGCATGCATCTTAGGAGTTCTTGTGATTATTCCACAATAATAGATTAATCTTAGGAAAGACTTACTCTGGAATAACTTTAGTGATAGCAATTATGTTAGAGAGTTCTTGATTATCATAAGAGACATCATGTTTGATTTGTCCTATTCATCATGCTCTACTTTTTTTCTGTAGTGCTTTATCAGAAGAGAGCAATAGGATTATCGTGTCTTAAGAGATAATCGAGAATTTAATTTAAGAGCTAATTCTTATAGAAACTTTAAATAAAGCAAAGCATTTTAGGCTTAGGAATTAGAGTGGTTGAGATATAGATTTATAGAAGAAAATTATAGTGAGTAAAATTATGGGTACTAAGAATTAGGCAGACGAAATGATCATAAAAAAATTAATTAAGGATCATTAATATAAGGATCATTATGTGAAGAGGTTGTGATATGTCTATTACTAACATCAAAATAATAGACTATTTAAAGTTCTACTTAAACGAAGACAAATCAGCTTTGGCCAGAAGTGTAATCATTTAAGCATGTGTGCAAAATGGTTGTAACAAATCAGCTTTGGCCAGAAATTGAGACAATCACTTTAGTTATGCACTTGTTAAATATGTCATCTATGAAGGAATTAAATCAGCTTTGGCCAGATATTAAGACATTCATGTTTATGATGCACACTTAACATAGCTTTCGTAATACTTGAACGATAAGTAGATGCATCAAATCAGCTTTGGCCAGAAGTGATACATCAGAAGCTCATTCAAGTTAAGCCATTTTGGTTTTGTGAAACATTATTTGATCCTTATTAATTAACTAAATATTTACAAAACCAATCATTTAATAGCAAACCACCTGTTAGCGCGGATCGAACTCCGCAGTGAGTTCGCTGGGGGGGGGGTGCAGGGGAACAGCGTGCCCCTTGCACGGGGTTCGGGGCGGAGCCCCGAGCTAAATTTTAGTTCATATCAACTGCTTAATAAAGTAATAGGATTTCGAATAAGTCTTGAAATCTTATGAACACTCAAGATTTTGGATGATCTCGGATGATTTCGGATGTGTCCAAGACGCATGATTTTGGATGAATTATGTCTTGGATTCATCCGAAATGGTGATGCTTAGTCCGAAATGATCCGTGACACTAAGTCCGAGATGGTCCGAAATGATCAGGCAGTTATTGATCCGTGATGGACGAACAGATGTTCATCCGGAATGTTCATCCGAAATGATCAGACAATTATTGATCTGTGATGGGCGAACAGATGTTCATCCGGAATGGTCATCCGGAATGTTCATCCGAAATGTGTTCCTCAAGCCACAAATCCTTAATTTAAGCAGTTAATTACTGATAAGATTTAAATCCGAAATCTTAGGGATTATGGGATTAAGTTTCCTGTTTAAATATTAATTATATTTATCTGTTTGTTTTCAAAAATTATATCCATTAATAATAATAACAGATTTCGAAAAATTTAAGTAGACAAAATGGATCAAAACAGGAACAAACACCCTATAATCCGAATTCATTCCAAAACTAAGGGAATTTTTGAATTTTCTGATGAACAAGTGATGAACCCTAAAAAATAAACATTCAAAATTCATCCGAAATCTAGAAATTTTATAACACATTTTAAGCATATCGATTTCGGAACAGTAAAAATTTAATGAAATTTCATCCGTAATGCATCCGTAATGATCCGAAATGATCTGTAATGATCCGAGATGCATTCGAGATGACAAAACCCAGATTCGTAATCATCCGTAATGATCCGCAATGATGATTTCGGATGGCAAAAACGGAATTTTATTAAGGTTTTCAAAACTGTTTTCCAGTTTTATTCCAGATGTATGGATACAAAACAGAACCGACTAATCAACATATGCTCTGATACCACATGTTGATCAGTTCTGTTTAAACATAATGGAAAACATGATAACATACCTTTGATTGCATCAGCACAGGCCAGCAGGGAATCCAGATGGAGACGCAGCAACAGTGTTTGACATGATTGTCAGCTTGATCTGGTTCCTCCTTAGGGTGCAATCTAATGATGGTGATGATGAGAAACCGACAAGGGAATCGGTTATGGAGAGGAGGTCGATTGATGTTATGAGAGTAATTAGGTTGTCTAACCTTGAAACCTCTACATTAGTCTCCTTATATAAGCACCCAGGTAGAAACCCTAATTAGTTAATAAGGGTAATTGGGCCCATCAACAATTACCAACTAATTATTTAATAGGATTGTTATATATTTTGATCCATATAATGTAAATGATTATAATGACTACTAGATTAAATATGACATAAAATATATTTAATCTTACATTATGACTACGGGCTCTATTGATATAACGCCCCATATAGGCCATGTATGACGTGACACGACACGTGTCGCATAACGCCCACAAAGGGGCTTTATGACTATGGATAGCCTTAATATTGTTTTGTCCATGAAAAAAAAAAGTTAATCACCTTAATTAATGTTGTTGTATAACAAACACATTTGGACTCAAGTGCTTAAAACCACGAAAACATAAAGACTCAAAACGTTATAAAATGAACGGTTAGGGACTCGGAGTGTTAAACTTTTTGATTTTAGACTCAATCGATTAAAACCACTAAAATATAGGGACTCAAAACGTAATTTACTCTTTTAAAACATATGTTGACAATTGTATGTTTTAACAAGTTACATTATATTTTATTCAGCTCATGTAATACATGGGTTTAATCAAACCCAAACCCATGCAATACACATATTTTTAAATAATTTTGTCATTACTAAGTATATAACATTACATTTATTCAACATGTGTAATACACGATATTTTAACCTAATACACACACTAGTGGGGAACTCATGCGTTATGGCGGAGTCAACAATAGCGTCCGGAACATGATACTCAGTAGGCAATCAGGTGGTTAGTGAAGTGACGATTACCCGCCGCGGCGTTCTTTTCATGGGCCCCTTTTTTGTTTGTAGTTTTAATTTTACTGAAAACTTCCGTATTCCGTATTTTTGACAATCACCTCACCTTCAACAATTTCTACAATATAAAAGGAAGTCTGTGTTCACATAAATGTATAGATGTCCAGATCAAAAGTTCACCAAATTATAGTGTTGAATACTTGTTAACTTAAACAAAATGCATGCATGAAATTAGTAACAAAATATGTTTAAAGTTGGTATTTAATGGATCAAGTTTCTTGAATTTACTTGTATGACTACAACAAAATTCAAAATATGGCTTTTCTTTTAAAGAAAGACATTATTATGTATAGGTGGTAATGCTTGTGCGTTGCGGCAGGTTCGTTACGGGGTGGGAATTCGGTCGGCATCAGTTGGGCTCGATACGTTATTGACGCTCAATAAGTTTGGTAAGTTATTGATATCGGCACACGCTATATAGCAACCCAAATAAAAAAAATCTAAATAATAAGATCTTAACATAATCACAACGATATCTATATGTGTCCGGTGCCCACCATTTGATCTGAATTCAGAATTATTCAAATAACTGTCAAGACAGAAATTCAAACACACAACAACAAAATGGGGGAAATTTGCATACTGCCAGTAGGTTTCATAATTTTCATATCAAAGAGACACACGCCATTGCTAGGTTTACAAGAGCTTGCACTCCAAGAGACGTTCTTTGCCATCTCATGGAGGTCACCATCCACCACCAGCTGCGGATTTTAGGCCGTCATCTTTGTTTCTTTCTATCCCTCCAATGATTATGTTGCCATTGATGTAATCCCTTTGATTAACATATTATGATGTGTTATCTCGTCTGTCACGCGGGTGACCCGGTTCGATACCCGACAATGGTGTCAAAAACTTGATGTGCGTGATCTCTCTCTCTCTCTCTCTCTCTATATATATATATATATATATATAGGCAGGATTTAGGGAAAACACTTTAAAGTGTGAAAACGGTGAAAACGGTTCTGATCTGTCCGATCAAGACAATCTATGAAAACGGTTCTGATCCGTCCGATTAAGACAATTAAGGGTATAAGAGTCTTTTTACTGCTCTAATACAAAACGCCAAACTCATGAGCAAAACGGCATTAAAATTCCCGTCTTAACCTACAAGCCATACACATCAGTCCCTTACAGATGAAACATCATATTTATCTAAAACGTCATTCATACAAAAACGCCAAACTTAATGATGAAATGTGTTGCAGCTTTAACAGATAGAGGTGAACAAAAGATTACTGAAACTTTATTACTAACATTTATTATAAAAAATTCCCTCCTAAACTACGCGCCAAAAACATTATTATATAAATGACGTTACCATCACTTCCATTGATCATACTAAAAACGTCATCTTTAACCAAAACGCTAGATTTCACAAAAAAAAAAAAAAAAAACCCGAAAGAAGAAAAATAGCAAACATCATTTCATGGAGATTTAACCTTAGAATCAATAGATTCGTAATCCTTTTTGACAATAGAAGAAGAGTGTTTGTGAAAACAATCAAAGCCATAATGAACTTGGAATAAGAATTACAGGGAGGGATTGTCACACCCCCAAAATACCACATGCGGAATCCCCCGCGAGGCGTGTGACGTACCAGGATCTAGCCACCAATCACATTGAACTCATACAAGATTTTAAGTAAAGCTTTCAGTTATTAAGATAAGATGTTACAAAGCATTATTTACAACACGTTGTGTTCAGCGGAAGCATATTACAAAGTTTTATCAAACTCAAGTGCATTTAACCAACTAGTCTTGTTTCACGTTTCCATGTATCTCGACCCATGACCACTCCAGCATCCCAGCCAGCAAGTTCCACATCCAAATGTATCAATAACCTGCGATCATGCACACACGTGTCTCAGACAACGCTGGTGAGTTCATAGTTTTACGAAAACGTTAGTTACCAAGCGTTTAGTTCCGTTCATTGATTACAATGTTGATAATACCTCGAACACAAGACGGCTCCTGATTTATTTTGCCCTTTCCCCAATGCTCCTATCAAAGCATTGGGCATGACTAGGTCATTAGTTCACACCCGTCCTCTCAGGTACGGGGTGAGGGTGCCAAACCTAGATAGCGCTACCAACTAATACCCTGTTACCTCTCAGGTAACAAACAAGATGGGACTTAAAGGTGATAGGATGAGTGTATTATCCAACATTCCAGATTTTACCCACAAGACGTATTCCTCTCAGGAATACCCAATTGATTTACCCAAAAACCTATCCCTCTCAGGGATACCCAATGAATGTCCCAACCACCGGGACGTATGCTCAAGAGGAATGAACTCACCTTAGATTGCTCGGTATGTTACATTACGTTACCCGTTCCAAGTTGGTCAACCATACCCTACCGTGGTTACCAAGAATAGTCAGTTTCATAAACACATATCCAATTCATGTATGCAACAAGTCACACGTAATACCATTGTCACATGACACATAACAAGCATTTAGATCTCATGCACGTTTATAACACAAGTTCATGTTTCCAACAATGGTTACCATCAACATCAGTTTTACAATCAATCATCAGTTACTTACCTCACACAGTTTGCATCTATCACAAGGTCACAGTATAACATGCAACAAATACACATTTCCTTATCACAAGGTCACACTAATGTTTTTAGGAACATAGGCTTTTGTTAATCTGAGGTTCATACTTTAGCATCTAATATAGTAACATCACAAGTTTCATAACAACAGTTGAAATCAATTTTGAAAGTAGGAAATAATCCCATAGTTTAACAGATATATTTTTAGATCTAAAAACCATGAGCGTCTTGTGCATGATATCACTTGTTGTGTGAGATTTGTGTATCTTATGGCATCTTGGTTGTTTTACAGAGTATTTGAATAGCAACTTTGAACGTTATCACTCGTTACTCTGTTTTTCAACTAAATACAACCAACCTTAGTATCAATGAAGTTTTGAGCTGAACTGTTATGTCAAATTGATTGTTAGATCGAATTTGACTGTCCGGGCTCTGAAACCAATTGTTAGG
The DNA here is from genome assembly GCA_030545235.1 of Helianthus tuberosus. NCBI lineage: Eukaryota > Viridiplantae > Streptophyta > Magnoliopsida > Asterales > Asteraceae > Helianthus > Helianthus tuberosus. The sequence goes on from CM060357.1 coordinate 183,900,463, forward strand.
ATCGGGGGCTCTTATGAGAGTGTTTGTTTGTGTAAATTGAACAATCAATGAATATGAAAACAAGTAAAGTGCAGCAGAAATGAACAACAAACTTTGTAAACACAATCATAAAAAGGAAATGGATTTGATAAGCACATGAATTGCATCAGTCGAAGGATTACAAAGTAAATCAAATGATTACACACATGCTTACAAATAAACTCCCCCTCAGCCTGATACTCCAGTGATTGGTTGCACAAGATGAAAGGATTGAATTGAGGAGAAGAACTCACTCAAGACGATCAAATGTAACAGTACAGAGTACTGTTCCATTTATAGACAATCCAAACCACTGAGACATCTCAGCTGACGTCACCATGAAAGCGACGTCTAACAGCCTAACAACCTGTATCTACTGTTCTTATACAAACACTGCTAATTCTTAACCACTGACTAGACATAGAACAGATGACATACTAAACTACTGCTCTCTCTTTACATCAGTGCTTTCCTCAAGGTTGATCAGTCCTTGATTGGGCAGTGCTTTGTCATCAGTGGATTGCACCAGCAGTGCTTAGTTCTCAGCAGTCTTCTGGGCTTCATCAGTAGTATTGAAGAACAGCAGCAGTTGTATCCGGGCAGTGGATATAAGACCATCAGCTGTTATAGTCACTTCCAAGGGAGAAGACTTAGTGTAAACATCTGCTTATTGTGAATCCACTGTTGTGAACCGGTTTTGGCTTTCATTATCTGTTCCTCTGATAGGGTTCAATCCCAACATATATATATGGAATCAAATTGAAATCGACGTCGTTATACTTTTGTATATAAAATAGCGTTTAAAATGATAAAATGGTGAGGATCAAAATTTAAGATCTGCCTATGAGGAATGATTGGCCAAAAGCGAAAAGACGTGAATAAGGCAGAGTTGAATTCTCTAATGAAATGGAAAGTTTTTGAACCAACAATCCATGCAACCGAAGTTGTAAATCATGTTAGAAACAAACAGGTCTTTTATGCGAATTATGAACTGAAAATCAAATCAAGTAATATAAGGCAAAATTGGTGGCACAAGAATTTTCGCAGAGACATTTAATTAATTATGAGGAGAAGTATTCGCCAGTGGTGGATGCATAACTTTCCAATATCTTATTAGTCTGGTAACATAAAGAGAGAATTGATATGCGTCTTATGAATGTTATGTATCACTTGATACTAAAAGTTTACATGAAAGTCTTGAAGGATTAAATTATGTATGTCATGTAAAGTAAGTTCTTGAGAACAATGTGATCATTGTATACATATTCAGATTTGAATAGGTTATGATTGGTTTACATGTTGAATATAATTGAAACTCTTGATGAGTTTCTAAAGCAATTGGGTGCTTAAAAGGTTAATTGAAACATCTTAATGATGTAATACTTGTGCACCAAGAAACATACATAGAAAACTTGTACCCGATGATTATGACATCTCAATAAATAGTGTACACGCATGGTACAATATGGATTTTGGAGATAAAAGCAAGTGTTATCATGACATTTTGCATATGATATAGATATCTATGTGATAAATGGGCAAATTTATGGAGTAAAACTCCTAAAGAGTGAAAACACATGCATATTGGGATAAGATGGAACGAATTCCTTCATGGATTGATACTACAAGAAGCATTGCTGTCAAAACCTCAAGAACATACTATATGAAGTTGACAAAATATGTATGGACTAAAATAGTTGGGTCAAGTGTTGTATAACTCGAGATATTCGCATAAAAAGGGATATAAGTTTGATTAAATTAGCCATGTTATATCAACATTCTATTTTTAAAAGTTTACTATAATCGCAGTTTACAGTGATGATGTCTAGGCATCATCGAGAGAAACTGTCAAGCTTTTAGAGGGAGAATTTTTGAATGACCTTGGCACAATCTAATTATTACTCGAACCGTAGCTCGAGTATATATGTAATTATATTTCATCAATCCCTCAAGTACATCTAGAAGATGATGTTAGGATATTTTAGTATGGACACAGTTGAACCTTAAAGTATGTTAAAGGTTGTTAAGTCACTTGTTATAAGAAATGTCTATTATCATCTCCTACCAAAGTAGAGATTCTCATTCTAGAAGTACCATCGTTAAATGCATAAGTGCATTAATATGTTTTTGCTAGCTATGTATGGTTATAGTATCTTTCACTTGAGCTTATTGTCATGATATAACCTTTGTCAAGCGAAGAGACATTAGAATGAGCTCAAAGAAATATTTCAGGCATGAACGATATTTGATTATATTTTACTAACCCATGAAAACAAGTTTGGTTAGTCTTGTAGATTTGAGAATGTAACATAGCACAATCGTGGATCAAATGATATTTGTTTTCGAGAGGAAGCACCAAGAATCTCATACAACATTGCTCAACATAAGGGATTGTACTTCAATGGATAAGCGACATTCTACTGGATACAAAAGCTTTGAACAACTTTCAGGGAAGATCGACACACGTTACTCAAAGGCTACTTATTCAAATGAGGGGGAGTATCATACAAGTTGCATTTTTCCTTCACTAACTAAGTTTATTCCATTTGCTGTAAGGTTTTTAATACGACAACATTATCGGGGGGAGACAATACGCGCTGCACTCTTTTTCCCTTAGCTATGGTTTTGTCCCAATGGGTTTTCCTGGCAAGGTTTTTAACGAGGCAGCATCTCCACGCATATTTGGTTGATAACCAAGGGGGAGTGTTATAAATAAATATTATTATGGTTATCAACTTCATATATAGATGTATCTTGTTTACCAAGTTTCCCTCTCCTATATATATTCCTTGTATTTTATTGTAAAGACACACCATGAATAATATAAAGATCTTTCCCCCTACATCTCTTTCTCATATTGTTTAGCTATTAGGCTTGTTGTTTCACAACAATTACTATATATTACTAAAGGAATTGAAATGAATAGTGATTTTAATATTATAATAATAGTTTTTTTTTACTTTTTAACTTTTATCCTTTTTTTTAATATTAGGGGTTGGGATAATCTTAATGTCAACCGTTATCGAAACAGTACTGGTATCGAAAATACCGGGACGGTCCTGTTCAGTATTGAAGGTAAAAAATGGCACTAATACAGAAAACGCCAAAAGTTGGTGCCGAATTGATATTAGAAATCTTTTCCTTCGGGAAATTCAGTGATGCTACCCGGTACCATTTGCTCATCCCTGATCACGGTTACCGTACGAACAACGGTATCATACAACTTTTTTTGTTGTTGATTTTCTTCAAATTTTAATTTTTTTAGTTTCAGGGTTAGGGATGAGTACGGTGCCAACCGATACAGAATCGGTACTGATACCGAAAATACCGGTTACGGTACCGGTATATGAAGGTAAAAAATGGTAGTGAACCGGTACCAGGAACTCCAAAAGTCGGTAGCGAATTGGTACTTAAGATCTTTCGGTTCGGCAAATTTGGTACCAGTACCCAGAACAATTTGCTCATCTCTGACCACGGGTTTCATACGGACAACATCGTTACCATACAACTTTTTTGGTTGATTTTCTTTCGGTTATATTTTAGTGTTTTTTTCTACATTTTCTTTTTATTCTTGTCAGCAGTTCCGTTCGCAATACGCTCGTAGTGATTTCAAAACACATGTAAACGCAGACTAAATAACAAAAGAATATCTCCGCAACGCGGCGAACTTTTTTTAAACCTAGTTATGATTGAAAAAAAAACCATGTATTCTAGTTATAGCCAAACATCTAAAAACAAAATTTTAAAATAAATATAAATGGTGTGCAGCAGATAACAATTGATTACAACTTTTAGTATTTAATCAAGTGTAAAGATAGAAAAAAATTGTAAAATGTTACATATTTTTAAATGTGTTAATCGATTACAACTTTTAGTATTTAATCAAGTGTAAAGATAGAAAAAAAATTGTAAAACGTTACATATTTTTAAATGTGTTGAGTACCTAAGAAATACGTTGGCAGAAATAAAATATTTATCTAATTAAGATTATGAGGGTAACTAACTAATATTTATTCCAAGTGGGTTGAGTAAAGAAACTTTTGATTCATGGCATTATACTTACTATTTGGTGGGTAATTTTAAGGTTTGGTAATGATACGTTGTTTGATAGGGGGCAATGGTTTCTGTTTTTTGTTAGGAACGAATTTAAAAGAATAGAAGATGAATTACAAAGTTGGTACTTATGATAAGACTTGTTTATTTGACATTTTTCTATAAAATTACAAAGTTGGTATAAAGTTAGGAGCGAATTGAAGTAGATTTTATTTTTATAAAACTGATGTATATAAAAACTGGAAATTAATTTTTGGCTTACTTTATAAAATTAAAAGATCCTTCACCTTAATAGAAAAAAAAATAACTGAGTTAGTGGTTGGATGAAAATTTATAAAATTATGTGACAAAACTATTAATTTTTTTATAAGAACTGCATGTATATTTTGTTTTATATGTACTAGGTTTTTTACCCGCCGCGCGTTGCGGCGGCGCCGACTCGTTTTCGAACTAAATTTACGTTGAAGCGTAGAGCAATCCAAATTCATACCGTTGAATGAAAAATGTATTATATCTGACCCGATTTGTTTCAAAACAAAATTTACGACAAAACAAAGTGCAACTCAAAACGTACATAAAAACAAAACTTGATATTGTTGACTCGCCTTGTTTCCAAACAAAAATTACATTAAAGTGTATTCAACAAAAACATTTTCGGGTACATCAGATTATGAAATAGTTTTGAATAAGGATGAAAACAAAAAAAATAATAAAAAAATATGTAATCACCAGAAACACACATATGTCTTGCATTAGAAAAAAAAGGCAGGTAAAAACCCAATTAAGCTTCAATTAAGAGCATTCACATCCAATCCATCATATTCTCACCCTAAATTACACTAAAAAACACTACATTTTCTCTCTCATTTTTAATTAAATAATATTTTTTTATACATTTATCATTACCTTTTCTCTCCTCCACTTACAACCACTTTCAAAATATATTAAAAAATTATAGGGGGTGAACAGTGTCCCCCAAAATATACAGATAAACAGTAACATTTTCTCTCTCCTCCATTCACAACCACTTTTTATACTCTTTATATTTTAAAAACAACACACACATAATTTAATTCCTTTGATGTGAATGCTCTAATAGCATATAGTAAACCAATTTGTCATATTATCACTTTCCCAAGAGTAAGACAAAAGAAATTAATAGCATATAAGACAAAAGAAAATGAGAGTGGGGTTGGTGGCATGTAGCCACCTACCTTTCTCTTTAATATATACTAATAATTGTACCTGCCGCGTGTTGCGGCGACGTAAAAACATAAAATTCGAATGAAACATATTATATTTGATGAAACTCGTTTTTAAACAAAATTTACGTCAAAATAGATAAAAGACAAATCCGTCTCTATAATTGGAGATTTACTATAACATCATTTTTTTCTTTTCTAAAGATCAGGGTGTGGGATTAAAAATAAAAATTAAATAACAATGAGACTTACTTTTTAAAGAACAGGATGCGGGATTAAAAAAAATGGTAAACTATAACATTGAGACTTACTTTTGTTAGTATATCAATGTTTTGCACGGGTCGTATGAGTTGGTGTTATCAAATCTTACGGACTATATGACCATTTCACATGTCACACGATCTGTATGATGACGTCACATTGTGTATCTATAGCCTCATCCAGTCATCCGTTATAAAACCTTAAAACACCATTTTTCAGCCTCCTCCGCTATAAAACCTTAAACACTATTTTTCATTTAGGAATTAATGTTTGGTAAACAATTTCATCAACTTAATAGTATATCAACTATAAGAAAAAGGCAAAATATAGACCTTTGAGAAGCGGGATGTTGGGATACACATTTTCATTCATCCTGTTGAAACCACACACCCAACTTCTATTAAGAAATCACACCTAAGTTTGCACCACAAAAAACAAAATTAAAGATATATATATATATATATATATATATATATATATATATATATATATATATAAGGAGCCGCTAAAATAAAAACCACCCTCAGTTGTAAGAACCGCGAGAACCATTCTCCACCAATCAGATAATGACAACTAAAAGGGTAATATAGTCATTTAATCAAAACCATCAAATCATCTCTCTCCTCATTAAAGTCTCTTTTAAAAGTCTTTTCAATTTCTCCCTCTTCAATTTCTCTCTCTTCACATTTCTCTGTTATCTTTTTGTTACTTTATAAAAAAAGTTTTTGTAAAAAAAAATTATAAAAAAGTTTTTGTTAGAAAAAAATTTAAAACCGTAAAAAAAAATTCGTAAAAAATGTAAAAAGGTTTAAAAACGTGTGTGTAAAAAAAAAGTTTTTTGTAAGAAAGGTTAAAACCGTAAAAGGTCTTCGTATAAATTTTTGTCTTTTATAAAAAAAATTTGGAAAAAGAGTTTTTGTAAAAAAAAAGTTTAAAACCGTAAAAAACGTTTTCGTAAAAAAAAAAGTTGTAAAAATGTGTGTGTAAAAAAACGTAAAAAGTTTAACGTAAAACCTAAACTTTTTAACGTAAAACGTAAACTTTTATGTAAAAACAAAAAAATATAGCAAAAAAAAATCTAGTACAAAAAAATATAGCACGAAAAAATTCCGCAAAAAAATGTAGTACAAAAAAATCTAGCACAAAAAATTGAGAAAAAAAAATTTAAGACAAAAATTCAGCAAAAAAATTTAGCACAAAAATATAGTACAAAAATCTAGCACAAAAAAATGTTATACAACATAGAAATACAACACATTTTAGTGAGTTTTTTTAGTCTTCATATTTTATATGTCAATATGGTACTCAAATTAAAGATAAAAAGACGCTTGATTTTATGATGAAATTTTTATGAAAAAATAATGTCGTATAAAAAAGTTAGAGTTAAATGCCATTTTAGTCCCTGTGGTTTGGGCCATTTTGCCAGTTTAGTCCAAAGGTTTCATTTTTAACCTGTGGGTCCAAAAAGGTTTCACAGTTGCCATTTTAGTCCACTAGGTTAACTTCATCCATTTTTTCTGTTAACGAGAAGGCCAATTCGGTCATTTTATATGGCTGAATTGCCCTTTTTGTTAACAGAATTACATATAAAATGACCAAATTGGCCTTCTCGTTAACAGAAAAAATGGATGAAGTTAACCCAGTGGACTAAAATGGCAACTGTGAAACCTTTTTGGACCCACAGGTTAAAAATGAAACATTTGGACTAAAATGGCAAAAGTGCCCAGACCACAGGGACCAAAATGGCAGTTTACTCAAAAGGTTATGAACGTTTAAAAAATTGGGGTGAAATATGCATGTGTCTTGCATGTGGAGAGAGAAAGTCTATAAATATGATTTTCCCAAGATACCCTTGCACTCCTTCTTTCTCCTACACTTTCATCTTAACCATTGATTTGAAAAATAAATGGTTAAGATTCCTTCTCATCCTACTTAGGGAAAATTAACTTTTTATTTGATCTTTCCATATATATATATATAGGGAGTGGCTCATGCGAGAACTCCATTTATTGCGAGAACCGCTAGAACCAATGTGAACACAACCTAAAATAGCTAAAAAAACCTAAAAAAACCTAAAAAAAAACCTAACCCCCACCCCCCAAAAACCTAATCCCACCCCCCCCCCCCCCAAGCTAAATGCTAAAAACTAAAACCCCCAAAAAACCTAACCCCCTCCCCCACCCCCCAAAATCCTAACTCCCCCCCCCCCCAAGTTAAAATGCTAAAAACTAAACCCTCAAAAAACCTAAAAAAATCTAAAATAATAAAAAAAAATCTAAATTTTTTTTAATATTTTTTATGATCAAATCGCTACTTTTAGTGGCCCAAAAAAAATTTTTTTTTTTTTAAATTTTAATTTTTTTTTGGCTTCGAAAAGTAGCGATTTTTATATAAAAAAAAATAAAAAAAAAATTTTGTGTGATTTTTAGGCATTTTTGGTTGTGTTCACATTGGTTCTCGCGGTTCTCGCAATAAGAGGTGGTTCTCGCATGATCTTCTCCCTATATATATATAGGGGACCGCTAAAATGAAAACCACATCTTGTTGTAAGAACAATGGGAACCACTTTCTAGCATTTAGATCAACAAGGTGGATGGATGAGATTGAAAGTAACAAAAATTAATACTAAATACATTTTGTCTTATTATGTCTTTAATATTTTAATCTAAAAGGGTAGTTTAGTAAAATAACTCTTTTTTTGTCTTTTTCTCTTTATTATTTTTTAATTACTTTTTTGTTTTATTATATTACTTTTTAGTTTTATTATATTACTTTTTATTTTTTAAATAGATTTTTTTATTAAAAACATTTTTAAATTCAGATTTTTTTAACAAAGACAATTTTTTTGCGCGCCGGTTTTTGCACGCCGTTCTTACGCCCGGCTTTTTAACGCGTCGTTTTTACACGCCGTTTTTTATGCTTGGCTTTTTCAAGCGGCGTTTTTTTAAAACGCCGTTTTTTACATCTCGTTTTAACGCGGCGTTAAAATTTTTACGTTTTACGCTAAACTTTTTAAACTTTTTACGTTTTACTTTTTATGTTTTACGTAAAAATTTTACTTTTTACGTTTTACGAAAAACTTTTTACGTTTTACGTTAAACTTTTTTACGTTTTACAATTTACGTAAAACTTTTTACGTTTTACGTTTTTTCGTTTTACGTTTTTTCGTTTTACGTTTTTACGTTAAAAAAGTTTTACGTTTTTACGTTTTACGTTAAACTTTTTACGTTTTAGGTTAAAAAGTTTACGGTTTAACTTTTATTTTTTGTTTTTACAAAAAAAATTTTACGCAACACGAACGCACCCAGAAAACGCGAACTCGGTAGATGTCTCAGATAGATTGTTATCGTCATCGACTAGGGAAAAAAAATAAAAAAACCAACAACATCAAAACAAAGTGTATCTCGTAAAAAAACGGGGTTTGGCTCAGATTTTCTGATAATCAAAAGGCTGCAAAGTGAGGTTGTATGTTCAAAAACCTACCCTCCACCATCCTTGCCGCGCCATCGTCATCAAAATCTAGGTTTTTTTTTTAAATTTTTTTTGCATCATCGCCACCCAATCTAGCAGATCAAACCCACATGGTTCACTGATAAAAAATCACCAGAAAAATAAAAAACACAGGCCAAAAAATTACCAGACAACCACCACTTCAACCACTATTTTATACACAACCCCTGCCTTCCAACCATCAAAAGGTACCAATAAGCACAAAATCATCATGTGAAAACATGTAATTCAAGACAAAAACAACAGCATGACGAAACATATTCAATTTTAAACTAGTAAACTAATAAAACCGATTGCCCTTTTGCAACCTTTAAACAAGGGAAAACCCACCGTCCTCTTTCTCTGCAAAAGTAGAAAAGGAAATAACGATCAATCGCAAAAGAAAAAAAACCCAACTTTTTGAACACCATTACCTGTTCAATCGCAAAAGTAGAAAAGAAAATAACGAACAATCGCCTTCAACGCCACCGTCCTCTTCCTCTGCCGGAGCTGCAACGCCACAGCCGCCGCTGCAACGCCACCGCCGCCACTCAACGCCACCGCCTCCATCCTCTTTCTCTCTCCTCGGACTCCCCTTCTCTCTCCTCGGACTCTCTCTCTACACCGAGTGTGAACGAGTGTGAGAGACAGAGAAACAGGGGTGGGTGTGCTGTGTTGAACGATTGTGAGAGAGAGAGAGAGAGAAACAGGGGTGGCGGCAGCAGTGTGCAGAAGGGGGTTCCATCGCCAGCAGCCGGAGAGGTTTAGGTGGTTCCATCGCCGGCAGAAAGGGACGTGTACAAGAGAGGTTTAGGTGGTTCCATCGCCGGCAGCCGACACCTCCCTGTGCTTGGCAGATCTTGAAAGGAGAATGAGAGGGTTTGTATGTGTGAGATGAGAGAGGAGAGTAAATGTGAGATGAGAGTGGAGAGAGGTAAGATATAAAGTCAGGGCTTTAAATGAAGAGAGAGGTAGATTTGATGTTTGGGGTAAATGACCAAAATACCCCTTTTTCTGATTGGTTGAGAGTGGTTCTCGCGGTTCTTACAACTGAAGGTGGTTTTCATTTTAGCGGCTCCCTATATATATATATATATATATATATATATATATGGGATCGCTAAAATGAAAACCACTCCCAGTTGTAAAAACCACGAGAACCATTTTCTAACCATTAGATCTTTAAGATGGATGGATGGGATTAAAAGTAATAAAAACTATTATAAAATTCTTTTTGTCTTATTATTTTTTAATATTTTATTGTTAAATGGCATTTAAGTAAATTTGTTTCTATTGTCTTTTTATATATATTATTTTTTATTGCCTTTTTTGTTCTATTGCATTAATTATTTTTTATTAAAAAAACATATTTTTTTTGTTAAAGAATTTTTTTAAATCAGATTTTTTGATAATTTTTTTCAATATTTGTTTAAAAAACGTTTTTAACGAACCGTCTTTAACGCGCCGTTTTGCGCCATGTTTTTACGCTCCATTTTTAACGCGCCGTTTTCACGCCATTTTTACGCCCGGCTTTTTCAGGCGTCGTTTTTTCACGCCGTTTTTTTAACGTCGTTTTTATGCCGTTTTAAACGTCGTTTTTACGCCTTTTTTTAACGTCGTTTTTACACCGTTTTTTAACGTCGTTTTTATGCCGTTTTCACGCCGTTTTTTACGTCGTTTTTACGCCGTTTTTTTAATGTCGTTTTTTTACGCCGTTTTTTTAACGCCGTTTTTACGCACCATTTTTAACTCGCCGTTTTTTCACGCCGTTCTTTCACGACGTTTTTTCACGCCGTTTTTACGTAAAAAAAATTACTTTTTTACGTTAAAAAATTTACGTTTTACGTTTTACGCTCGGTTTTTTCAAGCGGCGTTTTTTACGTTAAATTTTTTACTTTTTACGTTTTACGCTTTACGTTTTTACTTTTTACGTTTTACGTAAAACATTTTATGTTTTACGTTTTATGTTTTTTAACGTCGTAAAACTTTTTACGTTTTACGTTTTATTTTTTATGTTTTACGTAAAACTTTTTACGTTATACTTTTTACGTAAAACTTTTTACGTTTTACGAAAAACTTTTTATGTTTTACGTTTTACGATTTACATTAAACTTTTTACGTTTTACGTAAAACTTTTTACGTTTTTCGCAAAACTTTTTACGTTTTACGTTTTTTCGTTTTACGTTAAAAAAGTTTACGTTTTTACGTTAAACTTTTTACGTTTTACGTTTTACGTTAAAAAGTTTACGTTTTACGTTAAAAAGTTTATTGTTTAACATTTTTTTACAAAAACTTTTTGACGCAACACGAACGCACCCAGAAAACGCAAACTCGGTAGGTGTCTCAGATAGATTGTTATCGTCATCGACTTGGGAAAAAAATATAAAAAATCAACAACATCAAAACAAAGTGTATCTCGAAAAAAAACGCGGTTTGGCTCAGATTTTCCGATTATCAAAAAGGCTGCAAAGTGGGGTTGCAGGTTCAAAACCTACCCTCCGTCGTCCTTGCCGCGCCATCGTCATCAATATCTACGTTTTTTTTTGCATCATCGCCACCCAATCGATCATATCAAAAAACCATCAGATTCAACACATCAAACCCACATAGTTTACTGTTCAAAATCACCATAGAATCAAGAACACAGATCAAACACCTACCATTTTTCATAGAGAGAGAAACACATATCAACTGCCAAAAAATCAAAACCCTATCATCAAAGATTCAAAAAAGCACCAGCAAGCCATTTTTTAACAGATCAAACCCTATCAACTGCCATAAAATTTCAAAATCAGCCCAAAAAATTCAAGAACACCCACCAAAAGAACAACCCATCAAAATAAAAAATTCAAGAACAACCACCAACCCCCTTCCCTCGAGCATTCCACCATCTCCGACGAACAGAATCAGACGGCCACCACCATTTGGTGGTGGCACACGACGGTGAAAAACCCAAGGTTGAGAGAGAGAGAGAGAGAGAGAGAGAGAGATGAGAGAAATGCGGTGGAGAGAGATAAGCCGGCGAAGGGTTACCGGTGCCGTCGTCGCCGCTCACGGCGGTGGTAGCCGGTGGATTTCAGCAGCGAGACCGGCGGCGGCGGTGTTTTTATGTTCTCGACGGGTTCACTAGTCCCCTCTCTCTCTCTCTCTATCTACTCTTTCTCTCTCTTGCCTGTAATCCGATGAAGGGACCAGCGGGGTGGCGGTGGATTTCAGCAAAAGGATCCGACGGGGTGGCGAGTTCATCCTCACCATCGATCGTGATGATCATCATCTGCATTTAGGATGAAGGGTGGCTTTCTAAATTGTGGAGAGAGACCAAAGTAATGGGTTTTCAGAAATGGTAGCTTTCAAAATTGTGGAGAGAAGTCTGACAAATATAAATGGTGGGGAGAGAAAAGCCTGCCATAATTAATGTGGAGAGAAGTTGAGAAATGACATTTGTGGGGAAATGACCAAACTACCCTTTTAAGTGGCAAAATCTAATTGGCTGAGAGTGGTTTTCACGGTTCTTACAACTGGAGGTGGTTTTCATTTTAGCGGCTCCCTATATATATATATATATATATATATATATATATATATATATATATATATATATATATATATATATATAGAGAGAGAGAGAGAGCCGGAGGTGGTCTATGGTGATCGGCTAACCTCCGTTGGTGACGGTAGGTATCAATTGAGTGAGGTGTAATGGTGACTTCACCAGATTCGAACAAATGGCTTCTCCAGCGGCTGCAATCGGATTTTCTTCTCCAGAGGCCGGAATCAGATTATCTTCTCCAGCCGTGCGGAGGGTGGTGTGATGGTACGTGAACCTGATCTTAACAGATCATATTCTCAGGCGAAACCCGTTAGATCTAACCCTAAACCCGACCAAAAAACAAAAAGCCGTTTGCAAACCCCAAACCCCACCTTCCTCCCAACTCCCGATTTCTGAAAGAAAGAACGCCCAAGCCCCCCTGTGAAACGACGTCATCAACGTCGCCAGTTGTAGTAGTATATTGAAAACAATGGTGTTCGGCTGTTCCAGCGGCGGTGACGAAGACTTGACATCGGTTGTGGCAACGGTGGTGGCTTGGTGGGTGGTGTCGTCGGTGAGGCGATGGATGAGAGGAGAGAGGTAAGGCCAGGGGATACTGGAGAGGAAGAGTGGACGTGAAGCTTCTGGTCGACTTTTGTTAACGCATGCAGACTTGCAGAGGGATCGAAACAAACAATAAACAAACCTGAAAGGCCAAGGAGGAAAAAGAGGAAGGACTAAACATAAAATTCACACCGACATTCATCTTTAATATATAGATAATGTAACAAAATTGATTAATAAAAGAAATTAAAAAGAATTTAAGTAAATTGCCAAAATCGTCCCTAAGGTTTTATATTTGACAGTTTCATCCAAATATCTTTCAACTTAACAGAAAAAGAAAACTAAGTTAGTGGTTTGGATGAAAATCGCAAAAAAATGCCAAAGGTGAAGGGCTATTTGGCTCAAAAAAAAATCATTTTGGATGAAACTGCCAAACAGACCTAAACCTCAGATACGATTGTGCCAATTTACTCTTAAAACTTTCATAATTAACTCGTCATTACGTGTGAGATGGTGTCAACTCGTTCTAGTACAAAATACGTTGAGGACTAGTGTAAGTAAATTATTTGTTTATTTTCTATTCCTATCATTTTAACCCTAATTAAAACATGTCTTCTGCCAAACTCTTACCACGTCCTCTGCATGGGCTGTGATCGGCACGAAATTACGGTTAACATTTACAACCAACACATTACACACCTATATTCATTTTCAGTTATACTTCAAAGACCATTGATGAAAAGTGATCATCCATGGATCTGACCCACAAATTTTTAAACATTCTTCTTCCTATTGCATCCATCTTTTTATTCATCTTCATCCTACCACTACTTTCAGTGTACCGCCTGTTGAGGTTTTGCATTCGATCCGTGTTCCCCGAAAACCTCGCCGGAAAAGTAGTACTAGTCACCGGAGCTTCTGCTGGTATTGGCGAGGTAAACTACAATGTATAAAGCTATGAATTTATTCTAGTATTTGCATCCGTAGATATAAGCAGTGGCGGATCCAGGAATTATTTTCTAGGGTTTAACCAAACTTTCAATTGGTGAGAACGGGATTTTTTCCTATAAAACACACTATTTTTTTTTTCAAGAGGTGCGCCCAACGCATCACCTAGGTCCGCCTCTGGATGTAAGACACTACTAAGCAAATAATTCCATCAGTGAAAGTGGTTACCGAAGAGAATCCATCGGTAAAATAGGTGTAGGTAATTTGTTTTCCAACGAATTTTCGATGATTGACTAGACTTAGTCTTCTCCAGGGCATGTTTTCTATGGTGTCCGACAATAATTAACATTCGTAGCTGATACTCATTTGTTTAGTAGTGGAAATTTACATTTTGATATTGTACCATTGAAGCATTTGGCATATGAGTACGCAAAACATGGAGCGAGACTAGCGTTGATTGCGAGGAGAGAAAAGGTGCTAGGGTGGTCGCCGAAAAAGCGAAGGAGCTTGGATCGCCGGATGCGATTGTGATCAAGGCGGATATTTCAAAGCTCGAGGATTGCAAGAGATTTGTTGATGAAACAATCAACCATTTTGGGAAATGTGAGTTTCATAATTTGATTACAAGTAAACATTGAATGAAATTAAAGAGTTTGGGGTCGAAACAAGTTGAGGCCAGGTTAGTTTCATGTCAAACCTACAAACATGTTTATCTAATTAAATAGTTGTGTCTCGTTTTGGGATTACTGATTGACAAGTTTGTTTTGATAAACTCTTCAACTGATATTAATGTTAGAACTTAAACTGGTTGACATAACTTTATATGTTAACACTTGTTAAGTTAAAATAGAAATTGGAGTATAGTTTACAATGGACGATAACCTTATTTTTTAAATAATATATAGCTTTTTATTATTTTTTAATTGGGATATTGAATTTTAATAATCCTAAGTTTCACTTGTTGGCCGATAATAATCCCAACTTTAAAAATTCCCTCCAATAATCCCAACTTGTAAAACTTTGGCCGCCATTGATCCTTTTCTAACATATGTGCACTTAAATCAATTAAGAAGTCTCTAGGTGTAATTGAATCTGTTGAGGAGACCAAATTCTTATATGTTTGAAAAGGATCAATGGCAGCCAAACTTTTACAAGTTGGGATTATTGGAGGGAATTTTTAAAGTTGTGATTATTATCGGCCAACGGGTGAAATTTAGGATTATTAAAATCCAATAACCCTTTTTAATTTAATATATCATAATAATTTATTACTATATTTACTTTTATTAACATATTTTTAATTTTTTTTCCTTTTTAAAGCCATATATTGCCTTTATCATTTTTTAATAATTCTTTTTTCTTTTTTTTAAACATATATTAATTTATCAAATAATTTGATATTTTTTAATAATTTATGTTTATAACTTCTTTCTAAAAACTTAAATACGTACTTGTTTTTTATTTTTTCGCTCGACATTCCGTTATAAGTTTTGTTAAAAACAAAGTTCTATTCAAAATAAAGTATTTATTTGGTATCATAAAACGATACAATGATAAACTAAACCATTCTAATGGTTTGTCTTTCAAAACAACATGTTTTATTTTCAAATCACGTTTTTTTTTACATTATCATTTATAACACACCCTCCTTTATGTTTCATATCATTTATATATTAATATTGGCTTTACATGTATTGACCCGTCCTTAGCTGACTTGATTATTCTTTTCCAGTATTTTATGTTTCGGTCTATTTTTTGCGAGTTAACATGTCGCAACGCGCGTGCGTAATTCAACATTTTTACGTTTACTTTTTGTTAGGTTTAGGGGTCCCACCTCAAAACTCGGGTCCTAAATACTAGTGTGTTAATAGGTAAAAACCTGTCTTGTAGTTGCATAATTTTTTGGAAAAATTACACGTTTTATCCTTTATCTTAACACCATTTTTCAGACGGTGTCATTTTCAACGAATGTTGACAGGTTTTGCACTTTACAGAGAATTTTTTTGCACGTAAAGTGCAAACTTGTCAAAATTCGTTGAAAAGGACGTCGTCTGAAAATGATATTAAGATAAAGGAAAAAATGTGTATTTTTTCTAATTTTTTTGGAGTTAGGAAGTTTTAATCAAATACTTTTATTGACTGCTACTTATTAATTAAAATTCAAGCAGACAAACCATACCTACTCTACCTTTGTGGGTCAATCATGCATAAAGCATTTCATGGTATTCGTAGTCATGAAAATAATTTACTCACATATAACTTAGTTTGGTGCCTTTAAAATTCACACACACTAGTCCACTACTTTTAATTATATTCATTTACTATGCTACCCTATATAACGTTTTATAATGGTTTTAATCACTTGAGTTTAAAATCAAAAAGTTTAACGCCCTGAGTCTCTAACCGCTCATTTTATAACGTTTCGATTCCAATCTTGTTCATTTTATAACGTTTTGAGAAACAAAATTGGACTTAAAAGGTTAAAAATTTGACTCAAAAGGCTATAAAAAAGCGTCTAGAGACTCAGCGCGTTAAACATTTTGACTTTGGACTCGAATGGTTAAAAGCATGAAAACACAAGGACTCAGAAAGTAATTTATTCTATCTTAAATTTGGCATATAAACGTTTTTCTTTTCCTAACTTACTTTCAAACAGTGGATTGCTTGATAAATAATGCCGGAATTGGAAAAGTTGGGCTCTTTGAAGACCAACAATGCATCACCGATCAAACTTCAGTCATGGTACTGATCTCTACCATACCGACTCATTTTCAATCTTTTTATAACCTGTTTGTCTTATTGGTTCACTAAACGGACTGGTATAAAAAACGGATGACATATTAATTAATAAAATTTTATATACCATATATATTACGTAAGATTATTGTATACATGAATCTTAACGTGTAAAACGTGAGAAGTAAAAGTAATTTTTTTTTGAAATTTTTTCATATCTAGTTAAACATGGTTTTTAGTCCTAAAACCTACAAAAGTTACACTAAGAACATGCTTTAGTAGATGGAAAAAAAAATTCCTTCACTTCTCACGTTTAACACATTTATATTTAAAAAATATGAACCTTAAATCCCAAAATTAGTAATTTAGAGTTTTTCTCTTTGTTCTCACAATAATTAGTGTTTTGTAATGATCCTTTTATATATATAGGGTAGGGTTCATGCGAGAACTACCTTTATTGCGAGAACCGTAAGAACCAATATGAACACAACAAAATAACCTAAAAAAACCTAACACAACAAAATAACCTAAAAAAACCTAACACCCCCCCCCCCCCCCCCAAAAAAAAAAGAACCTTACCCCCAAGCTAAATGCTAAAAACTAAACTCTCCTCCCAAAACCTAGAAAACCCCTAACCCCCCCCCCCCCCCCCCCCCCCCCAAGCTAAATGTTAAAAACTAAACAAAAAAAACATTAAAAAATCTAAAAAACACACACAAATTTTTTTTTAATATTTTTTAATGAAAAATCGATACTTTTAGTAGCCAATTTTTTTTAATAACGAAATCCAGCGATTTTTCATTAAAAAATATTAATTTTTGTTGTGTGTGTGTTTTTAGCTATTTTTAGGTATTTTTTGTTGTGTTCACATTGGTTCTCGTAATAAAGGGTGGTTCCTAAATGATCCTTCTATATATATATATACACACACACACACACACATATAGAGGAAGGTTAACGTACATTACGGCTTAACGTACATCACGTACGACAGATAATTATGCACGTTCATTTTAAAATCACGCATGTTGAAAACATTAATCACGCACGTTATAGAACAAAATCACGCACGTTGTCGTACGTGATGTACGTTAAGCCGTAATGTACGTTAAGCCGTAATGTACGTTAACCTTCCTCTATACGTGTATATATATATATATATATATATATATGTAGAAAGTGTGAGAACGGTGAGAACGCTTATTGATCGTTCGATCAAAACAATCTATGGACTAGATTGGCGCGGTGGCATTTTAGTAAATAACATCAAATTTATTACGTGGACGCGCGTCATTAAGGGTAAAAAGGTAAAAAAAAAACATTCCTCACATAAAACGCCATTGAAAAATAAAACGCCAAATAAATACAAAACGCCAATTTTATCACTGCGTACTTTTTTCTGTGTTTTATTTAAGCTCTCTGGCTACAAAAACGTCATAAAATATGAAACGCCATTATATATAACGCCAAAGCTTACATCCGGATAAATGTTAATTACATTTTTTGTTATAAAAATAACATTCCGCCTAAACTACGCGCCAAAAAATTCTATAAATAGAAACGCCTCACCACCTTCCGTTTATCACACAAAAAAAAAAAAACACAAAAAAAAACACACAGTGGTTGCTAAAAAAATTTACAACTCAATGTAAAACGCCAAAAAATACAATGACAGCAAACATCTTTTCTTTGATACTCAGTAATGTTCTGCATGAAACTTCATTTAATGATTTGTTACGTGAGTGTAGTAAGATTTTGCTACATGAGATGGACAAAATTGAAAAAAGAGAGACTGATGACACCCATATGTCATACTGTCATCTTTGTTCCTGAAGAAGGTTTGGATGATAAGAAGAGACCTATACCAGTATAAATGCTACTTTGGCCTCAATGAATATAATGAAGACCACAGGCAAATAACATCCACCCACAGGGGGTCGCTCTATGTCTCCAACATCCACAAAGACACTTCAACACATGAACAAAGAAAATAAACAATGCCAAACCCAAAATGCCATTTATTTGTCACATTTCTTGTAGTTTCAAAAGAAAAAAAGAGACTGATGACACTAGAGGTTTAAAATCATAAATTCCTTCTACTTTGTTTTTTTGTTTTTTTTTAATTTTCTTTATCTATTGTTTGTTTTGTAATGTCAGTTAATAAACAACAAAATAATATTAATGCTATAATGAAAAATATAATAAAACGCCAAAATTAGCAAATACGTGTAAAACGTCATAATGCCATAAAAAAGCCCCCAAACAACTACCAAACTATAATAAAATTAATTTGAACAACTAATATTATAAAAAAAAAGCGTGAAACAATGTGCAAAGAATATAAAACAAAAGAAGTCCAATAGTTATCTAACCGCCATTGGAAAACAAAATGCCATAATTACAGCCGTCAAAAGATTTGACGTGCTACACCATTAAAACAGTTGAGTCTGAAAACAAAACACGGTAAACTGCAAAAAACAGTAAAATGAAACGACGGAAAACATAATTGCTAACATTTATTATATTAAATTTATTTATCTTTTTCAAAACGCCATAATTACCTGACATACGCGGGAAAAAAAGTCAATATAAAAGAAGACCATCAGAACCCAAGCTCAAACACGCCAAAAAGACTAAAATGCCACATATTCTCCAAAATGCCAAAAAAATTTAAAAAATGGCTAAGGTTATTGCATGGAGGTTTGAAAAGAAAGAAAAACGATTCGTCATAAAGTTCTCTGACAGAAGAAGGGTAAAGGTAAGAACAACAAAAGCCATGATGGGAATGAATGAAAATGTTCAGAAGGATATCCTGGCCCTTGGGGTTCCAAGAGATAACAATTGTGAAAGAACCAGAACTATAATAAAAAGACTGGAGAGAAAGTTTCCAGCAGAAGATGATGAAGATGAAGATGAAGATGAAGATGATGATGATGATGTTGACGATACTCCTATACCAAAACTTAGCAGTTGGGTATTGCATGAGGAAGAAGGAACAATTGAAGTAACTTATAAAAACGGGGTGCAATATTCAAGACCAATAGAAGAAATGTTGAAGACAGAGTTGCTATCTATCATTGAACAACTCTGTGATTTACCACCTTCAAACGATCCTAAATCCAAGGATGCAGTGATATTCAAGAATAGGCTGCAGCAAAGAAGAGACGGGCTAATGGCGTCATATGCAAAAATGAAATTTAATGATGAAGAATCTGAAGAAAGTGATGAACAAAGCGATGTGTACATCTCTGATGTAATCCCACATACGGAAGACTATTAGTTTATTTTGATTTTCGTGTTATTGTAGTTTTATAAAATATTAATATATGGTAATGAATTATTAACAAAAAGATACAAAACGCCAAAAAATGACATGGAAAAAGCCATAACGCCAAAAAATTAACTATATGACACAAAAAGAATTAATTCAACGAGAAGAAATCTGAGAAAAAACAGTAAAACGCCAAAATAATTAATAAATCTACATAACGCCAAAATTATCTTGCACGCAAAAAATAAAGAAGCATGTCAAACGCGAAAATCGAGAAGAATACTAAAAAGACAAAAAAAACCCTAGGACCCTGATCATGCCCCACGCCACGTGTTCGGCCAGGATGCGTTCTCACCGTTCTCACACTTTTTGCAGTTTTCTCCTGATCCCGTTTCTATATATATTAACAAAATATAATTAACTATTTAATCTTCTAGTGTGTATTTACAATAAAAATAAATAAAACTTTAAACCATTAATTAGAACCGCTTATATAACCAAAACTAGTTCACAGAGGGATTCGAATAGACACAACCAAACCACTAATATAGTTGTCTCATGTCTGATCGTTGGTACGATTCTCCCATAACAACATTGCTCATTTCATAAATTGAAATTAAACATGAAACAAGTTAAAGATTCTCACCGTCAAAAAAAATGAAACAAAAGGCCAATAACAAAATTAAGACTTTACATGTTCTTTTTCAGGACATAAACTTTTGGGGGTCGGTTAATGCCACGCATTTTGCACTTCCACATCTAAGGAAGAGCAAGGGCAAAATACTTGTGATTGGTTCAGTTGCGGGATGGTTCAATACGCCCAAAGTAAGCGTCTACAATGTAAGTACAAAGATCAGCATTTTTTTTTTTATTTTATTTCATATAGTTTTTGTGTATGTTTTAGTTTGTTCTCATAGATGAATCTCCATGCAAGTAAGGCAGCACAACAAAGCTTCTTTGAAACCCTACGGCTCGAGTTGGCTCCGGACATTGGAGTATCGATCATGAATCTTGGGCTAGTTGACACATACTTAGCTACCAATGAATTTATATACAAGGTAAATGAATATAGGTCTATAAATGTACATCGTATTAGATTAGATTACTCAATGATTTGATTTGTGACATGTTTCACGGAAATTATATTTTATTTTGACGTATCTTAGTCGTTTATAATATATAAGGGTGATAGTTGGCTACACAGTCTATTTTTCCTACAAAGTATAAAAAGTCATAAAACACCATAATGTCAACCATAAAACACAATAATGTCAACCATAAAACACACTCAAAACCCACAAATAACTTAGTGAAGATTACTAAAACACCATATTTGTGAGGTTTGTGTTGTGTTGTGTTTTGGATGATAAGGCTTTGATTATTGAATGACTAACATTAGTGTTGATTATCATGTGTGTTTTATATTCATAGTTTTCCGATGGTGTGTTTGAAGTTTTTAAGGACTGTTAGGGTTTGGATATTGTGTTTAGTGATCTTCAATATGTTATTTGTGGGTTTTTGAGCGTGTTTTATGACTTTGTACACTTTGTAGGAAAAATGGACTTTGTAGCCGAACCCCACCCAATATATACATATCTCATTTTTGGATTGACTTTTACAACTTGTTTAACCCATTTATTACAAACATGGCAAGTTAGCAACCCTTTTATGACTTATTACCTGCCAACTCTTTTAATTCTTTTAGTAAATGGGTTAGACTAATCGTGTATGAGTTTCAAGATTGTTAAGTGTGTGTACAGGTGAGAAATAAATATATGGGTTGTGTTCGAGTTCAATGATTCAACCCACTAACTAGATGATTCCATGAAACAATTGGTATTCCGTGCATTATAATTGATATGAGATACATTATATAGACAATCTAATTTACACTAAACTACCAAAAGAGGTTAAACGTATTCTTCGCTACTTAAAGGGAACACTTGCTTATGGTCTTCATTACACTCGTCCTACTCACACTGCACTACTGGGATACTCTGATGCTGACTAGGCAAGTTGTCTGGAGACGCGTCGATCAACTTATGGCTATTCTATATTTTTAGGATATCAACTTATAATGCACGGAATACCAATTGTTTCACTAGACATAAGTTACACCTATACTATTAGAACCAGGATGCAAACTAAATAGATTCATTGTTGGTAGACAAATTTAGATGGGACACCGTTGCTAACTGTTGAAGGGTGCGCTAAGACAGTTGTGAATAGCATGAGACGGGGAGATGAATCCTTGACCAAGCCTCAGTGGATGCGTACGGTCTTTCTATGGATGATGTTGTTACGTGAGCTAATGAACGTGATCCTTCGGGTCCTTGCAAAGAAGAGAAAGTGTGAGTTAGAAAATCAAAAATCTCATAGAACCGATTCACTACAGCAACACTCTGATTTCAAACATGACTAAAACCATGAAGAACACAAAACATTTGTATATGGTAACATGCCTATTAATGTCTACGACAAGCGAGCATTCGGCTACATGGAAACATCAATCTTCTAGTATTATTATTTTGTAAGCAATAAAAGTTTTTTCACTTAGTGTAAAAGACGTATGTTAATGTGTTTTTAGTATTATTGTTTTGTCCATGAAAAAAATAAGTTAATCACCTTAATTAATGTTGTTGTATAACAAACACATTTGGACTCAAGTGCTTAAAACCACTAAAACATAAAGACTCAAAATGTTATAAAATGAGCGGTTAGCGACTTGGAGTGTTAAACTTTTTTATTTTAGACTCATTTGGTTAAAACCACTAAAATACAGGGACTCGAAACGTAATTTACTCTTTTAAAACATATGTTGACAATTGTATATGTTAACAAGTTACATTATATTTTATTCAGCTTATGTAATACACGGGTTTAATCAAACCTGTGCAATACACATATTTTTAAATACATAACTTTGTTATTACTAAGTATATAACATTACATTTATTCAACATGTGTGGGGAACCCGTTCGTTACGGCAGAGTCAACAATACATGGCCGGAACATGATACGCAGTAGGCAATCAGGTGGTTAGTGAAGTGACGATTACCCGCCGCGGGGTTCGGCGGTGCACGTTTTCCAGATAACAAAGTTTAGGATACAAACATTATAATGAGTTAGTGGCTTTATTGGGGGTGGGATAAGACTTTAGGATCAATAGGTCCTAGGGGGTTCGATTCCTATAAGGGGGTTTTCCCATATTTAATGGGTTTCCTCCTGAATTGGTGTATAGACATTATGCCTACTGGAGATGGATATGATCGGGTGGTTCCGCTGGTGGTACAATGATACTCTAGTAGTTTGTCGGTGATTCAAATTTGCCGCTAAAAAAACAAACATTATAATAAGGTCATTAATACACAATTGGGACTCGTTCCTACTCTACTTGAACCGAGTCCAACAAATCAAATCATGACAACAAAATCAGGAGTTCCATGTTCAATAATTAGTAGGTCATACTGGAGTTGATATATTAACATAACACAAAGTTAAGATATCGGCTGGAGTTGAAGTGGACGAACTGATTGATTTATGCAGCAGGATGTATGGTTTCAGGTTAGAGGACAGCAACCACGTTTGGGAATGGATAGGAGCAGGTGATAAAGTTTTCAACGTGAGAGCTGTGAAGCGACTGCTAAACGAAGATAGAAATCAAAATCAAAATAATCTTGAATCTCCGGAGACTTGTAAATGGTTACCAGAAAAATGTAATATTTTTATTTGGAGGACGGCTATGAACAAGATCGCTACGGTGAAAGCTTTGAGGAAAAAAGACATGGAAGTTCAGGTGGGTTGTTGTGCTCTTTGCAGGGACAGAGATGACTCGGTGGCACATATCTTCTCCTCCTGTTATGTGGCATCGATTGTTTGGAATCAAATTAGTATGTGGTGCAAAATTCAGAATTTGTTTTTCTTCAGTTTTAAAGACATTACAGAGATACACGAGCATGTGGGGTTAAAAGGCGCTAAAAAGGAAGCTTTTAAAGGAATCATGAGGATCAGATGCTGGTGTATTTGGAAGGCTAGAAACAGAGCGAGATTTGAAAACAAAGTGATCAGAATTGGAGAGATTATGAGTGAGATAAAAGCTACCGGTTTTTTATGTTTCAAAAATAGGACTAGTTTTAAAGATATTACTTGGTAGGATTGGTGTAAATTTGTAATTATGTAGCGTTTTGTTTGTTTTCGAGCCACTCGGCTTGAGGTGGGTCGGTTTGTTTTTGTGACAACCGCCACTTTCTGGTAATTTACGTACATTTAAAGCAATGATTTACATTATACAAGTATGTGTTTTGAATATTCGGACTGCATGATTACATGATATACATCTTAGAAAACTCATGGAATATTCGTTTATTATTACACATGATTCACTTTTATTGGGTACATTTGAAATAGTGCAAACAATTCGCCGAAACAACTAGAGTAGTGCCTAGTGAACTAGAGTGCTGACGAAAACTCCGGATCCGCAGAAACCATCTAAATTACATCTTTAGGACTCAGACGGAAGTCCAACATCAAATATACATTAAACCCTATATGGGAATGCAAGGGTTTGGTTTAATATACTACCAATGTCCGGTAGCACCGAAAACTGCCGAAAAGCACTAAAAGCGACGATTTCTACACTTTTCCGCAGAAATTCTGCAGAAATCAGCTTTGTAATATTTTTACGACATGTAAAAATATTATTTAACAAAGAATTCACGTGAGGATACATTCGGGTATCATCCGAGCCAATAACTACATCAATTCACACAAGTTACGCAACTTAGCGTTCAAATAACGTCTAACCGAAACAATTCGAAACGAATATCCGAACAATGTCGGATCTTTTTTTTAGTGACCATCTAATATTATTTAGATCATATTAGACTAGTAATGGTCACTTAACACCTTCTTAACACATTTATACACTTGAAACATTTAAACACCAAAACACCTAAACTTTGCTAAAAGTTTCTAACACTTTAAACACTTAATAACATTTCAACAATTCAAGACCCCCCCCCCACCCCATGTGTGAACGTTTTATGTGGGTCCCACATCCATATTTCACATGCAAAATATCTAGATATTATGTTATGAGCAAGTGGATTAGAATGGTGACTTATTACAACACTTCTTCACTAAGTTACTACACTTTTACACCTTATCTTTCACACACATAAGAACTCTTTCAATCTTCATCTTTTCACCAAGAACACCATTCAAAAACCCAATTATTTTTATCATCTCCTTCATGATCAACATGGATTTCCAAGTAACATAAGGTGATCTAAAGCTTTAGGAAGTAAAAGGAAGGGTTTTCATCCATACAAAAGTGTTCTACCATCAAGATTATCATCTTCTTAGTCTTAATAATCTTCTAAGATCATACCTAGCCTAGTGCTAGAAGTAAGCTTCTTTATCTATTTTTTTTTATACAAATGTATTAAGTTTATGATTGTTATTATTGCTAATAATAACCAAGAAAATCATACATAATATACATGAAGAAAATACAAAGAAGCAAAGAATAAAAATCATGATATAATTATGATTGTTTATATTATGATCTAAGACTTGATATATGCTTATTTAGTCTTGTTATGATGTTTATGATGCAAATAAATTATTAGAAGATGTTTTAAGTTATGATCTAAAAATTATGCATGTTTATGTTAAAGGGTTTTTAACATAAAGGATTAAATGGATGATTATAACTAGTGATCTTGTGAAAGTATTTAGGGTTTTTATTTAAAAACAAGACTTTTACAAGATTATAAAAAGTAACATACAACTAGAGATTTTTATAAAAGTTGTTAAAACTA
The DNA here is from genome assembly GCA_030545235.1 of Helianthus tuberosus. Taxonomy (NCBI): domain Eukaryota; kingdom Viridiplantae; phylum Streptophyta; class Magnoliopsida; order Asterales; family Asteraceae; genus Helianthus; species Helianthus tuberosus. The sequence goes on from CM060357.1 coordinate 183,926,356, forward strand.
GAATTAAACTTGGTTTTTGAACTTGTTAGCATATGAAATAATCATGGTTAAAACCCTACATGATTTGGATATCATCTTGATAATTTCATGTTATAAAAGTCTCATAATGTTTAGTTAAGATGTTGAATAAATTGTTGGTGATTTGGAAAAGAAAATGATATGTTTAATAAACATGGCTAAAGGATTAATACAAGGGTTATATGGCCATTTTTTTTAAGACATTATGTTAAGAAAACTATCATTTTTGGTTAAATCTTTATCATTTTAGAAAGGCTTTTATAAAAGAAAAGACAAGATAAATATATATATTTTTTTTAGAAAATATATATTTGATCATTTTAACAACTTAAGTGATGTGTGGTATTTGATGTATTAGTTATATATATCAAAGATAGGAACTTTATTACAATGGTAATAATGAACACATGATACATAATAATCAAAGTCTTATAAGACTTCACATAATTACGCCTTAAAACGAGTTACGGACGATCCAAATAATCGGATACAAATTATGGTCAAAACGGACGACGGGCGAATCTATAAACATATTGCCAATCCGGGGAGTTACTACGACGTTAGACGATCTTTCGACACGAAATATAATTATGCTATCGATAACAAATTTCGGATGTTTATAAGCTTATAAAAACTAGTATGTTTTTATTTACTAACAAGTATACTTAGTAAATTTTTATAAAAAGGTTTTTATAAAAATAAATGGGCTTATTATACTAGTGGGCTATTTTTATAACAAATGGGCTTATATTACTTAAAGGGCTATTTTACTTAATGGGCTATTTTTCTTAATGGGCTTATCTTCATAATGGGCTTAACTTAAATTCATGGGCTAAGCCCAAATACTAAACATATGGGCCAAAGCCCAACACTATTCAAGCCCAACACTATTCAAGCCCAACACTATTTGAGGCCCAACACTATTGAGGCCCAACACTATTGAGGCCCAACACTATTTGAGGCCCAACACTATTCAAGACCAACACTATTCAAGCCCAACACTATTCAAGCCCAACACTATTTGAGGCCCAACACTATTTGAGGCCCAACACTATTTGAGGCCCAACACTATTTGAGGCCCAACACTATTTGAGGCCCAACACTATTTGAGGCCCAACACTATTGAGGCCCAACACTATTTGAGGCCCAACACTATTTAAGCCCAATAACTTGAAAACATGGGCTTGGCCCAATGACACCATTTTTGTGAACACAACTATACAACGGATACACATAAGACACGAAATTCAGCGGACTAGATCCGACTATACAACTCATTCATCGAATACACAGTTAACGAATAGTAAAGACATAAAAGTCTTACACATATTGAAGACACAAGACTTGTACTCAAGTTCTTTTCAAAAGACCGAAGTGTCTAACAAAAATAAGAACATTTGTAGGTCGCCACGCTATTCAGGACGACCGCACGTGAGATCTTATTTACATCTATTCACAGGACGCAATACAGTGAGTTCATGTCCCCTATTCATTTAAATGTTTTACAACTTTACAACTATCGGGGAAAATACATGTTCATCGTATGTTAAAGTTAGGGAATGAAACACCTTAGATCATGTGCGAATTAGGGTCTATACATATAAGCACCATTAATCCAGTTTGGACCTAGGTACAAGGGGTTAGATCTAATGGGTTTTGGCGAGCCCCACTCTTGGTCGTGGACCCATACAGAAGAGTGCGTTTGTGTCCCAGTCGATAGGAGTCGACATAAAATCGTCTAGGGTTGGATTGCTTCCTAATTCGTCACACATATTAATGTCCTCGCGAAACATTAATGATCAACGATTTCATTGACGCTTTACATACTACATCATACATACAGATACATTTTATACAATTCACATGTTGTGGATACAGTTTATACATCATACATACAGATACATTTTATACAATTCACATGTTGTGGATACGGTTTATACATCATTCATACAGATACAGTTTATACATCATACATACAGATACATTTTATACAATTCACATGTTGTGGATACGGTTTATACATCATTCATACAGATACAGTTTATACAACTCACATTTTTCAGATACATCTCATACAACTAAACTGCATGAACTCGCTCAACTTTTGTTGATGTTTTCAAACTTAACATGTATTTCAGGAAATTAGTGGACCTGGCAGACATTTCAGTCAAGGAAAGCAAGTATCAAGACTCCATGCCACCATTTGAAGGGTTTGCCCGTTATATACCGCCTCTTTGCGGTGATATAGTGGTCAAAGCCTTGACATTTTAAGACTTACATTTTGATGTATAAAACGATGACAACTTATTTTCATTTGATGGTTTGTAACCAATACATTCAACTTATGTTGCATTCTTTTGGGAAACACTTATGTAATGGCAATGGCAATGGAGTATGTTTTATTCATATAGTTTGTTCATGTACATCGATATTTATGCAATGAAAACCATACAGATCACACCTCGCGCTTCCGCTACGAGCGGGTGTGACAGATTGGTATCAGAGCTTCGATTGTAGTGAACCAGGATTCTTTCTCGAGTCTAAGTCTACAATCACTAGGGATCTCTCACGAAAACCTCTTGTTCATGTTAAACATATTATAAATAAAATTGGACAAGTCAAAAGGTTTTCATTGCATAAACATTTTTCAGGGTCCACTACAGCAAAAATTCATTTCACATAAATCAAGCGAGGACATTTCCATGGGTGAAGTCTATGAGAAACAGACACAATACATTAATAGACTATGTGCCTACAATACATTACATTATCAGTTTATGCATTATAAACAGTTCACAAATTCAGCTTATACAAGATAGAAATCCTTGATTGATAGGATTTTACATGATTATATATATAGGTGGTTCATATATATGTTGCATGAAATATTTTGCCAAGAACAAAATACCTTCGACTTCAAACTCTATTATTATTCTTTACTCACACGGTGAAAATATCGACCTCACGTCTACTGCGGAGCTTATGGCGAACATGATTCCTAAGTGAAATCTTAAACTTAATTCCGTAAAATATGGTTGCTTTCTCGCGAATGCTGAGATGCCTGGCCATGATAATGACGATGAGGCAAAGGTGGTAACCTTGGACAACAACTCTATTAGGGGGACGAGATCCATGTGACTCACACTAATCAAGGTGGATATACTCTTGTCCTTACAAGGAAGATGAAGTACTCATCTTGAAGGTGCCTCTTCAATTGTTATTATTACAGATTCTTTTCATTTCAATTTCACCTAACGCCGTACCGTTCTGCGAGTAAGGACAACGAACGTTGACACGTGAGCTATCACGAAGGTCCCTCCTATGTTGAAGGTATATTGACAATAGTGTTTCCTCTCTTATTGATCGGCTGCTTCGTACGAGAGAACGCTAGGGTGACCATGCAAGGCAATTTATTATTACGGTGGCCAACGTAATAACAACTTGTAGTGCATGGGAATTCTGGTGGACTCTGCGGGCCAAGCTAATGATCACTATTCGTTCAAATTCTTAAATTATTATTTGAGATTCAATGTTTCTTATCTATTAGAACACGAACTGTGGTGGTTAGTATAACACCCTACAATACAATACAATACAATACAATACAATACAATACAATACAATACAATACAATACAATACAATACAATACAATACAATACAATACAATACAATACAATACAATACAATACAATACAATACAATACAATACAATACAATACAGGAAGACGAAAAGTATTTGTTCACACCTAACATTCGATCTATATCACGTTTCAGTTGAGACTAGTCATTTAAACGAATAAAACTTGTTAGCTACTCATGGAGGATTTTCCTCAACATTCTCGAAATTCTTGAACATGGGTTGGTTCCATGGTGTCTATGACACTTTATCCTACTTTACCTTACCTTACCTTATCATATTCCACCTTATCATATTTATTGGAAGTGATACAATAAATTCCGTCGTTTGACATTTGTCTTTTTCCAAGGGATAGTATGGCATGCGCCATGCTGCAACTCCCTCATTACATTCTATTCTACATTTTTGGATATTCTAATAATCTTGCTAGAGCTCGTGAAACTCAAGCACTATTACCATAATTGTCACATGGACAAGTAAGACAAAGGATTTTCTCTACTTAGGATGATCGAGGTCCATAGAGTAGGGAATACATATTATATGGACGGAGACCACTGGTTGGTTTCCCCTCCTCAACGAATTATTATTTTTTCTTCTTCTTTCTCTTCTTCTTTTTCCATTTAAACATATGACCAATACACGCAAGAGGCATTACACCTTTTGGTTTTGGTTATCCACATTATCATTTATTCAAACATGTATGCACAATATGGTCTTGAGGTTTCCATGACCGATTGATTGCATTCTTCATTCTTGGGCACATGATAGACTTTATTTATCCAAATACATGTCTAGATTCTTTTAATAGTGTGTATTAAAAAGATCATGGCGCCAAAAGAAACAAACGTTTAAGTCAAAAGTTATGTGTTGAAAACCACTGCTTTTACACAAGACATGGTTTATACATGACATTGTTACGCAAGACATTGTTATACATGTCATTTGACGTTGGTATACACAAGACATTTTTGGTGGTTATTTGTAAGTGATGAGACGTGTGTAATATGATAAAAGCATGGTGGATACGCCGCTGGTACTTCCTATATATAAATGCTTATATTATATTGCATGTCGTGGTGTTATTCAAACCTCTTCGACAAAGACAAGACATGACATTTTTGCACAAGACGCGACATCCTCTACACAAGACATAATATTCTATTTCAAGACATGATATATTTATACACTACATTTTTTATTGGTTATTTATTTAACCATACATCATTCTTTTATATCATCTGATTTTCATATCTATTTTCATATGATTTTATAAAAGAACTCGATCATAACTGGAGCCAATGTTGATGGTTACACTTGATGCTTTCACGGTCTCTCAAGGGTTGTTCCATACTGGGAAACACCCGAATTCAAACACACTGAGTGTTACATTTCGGGTTTAGCCTCGGAGATCCGAAGCATGACAGCATCATCCCTCCCTACCTCAATCACTCAAACGATAACTCTCGCCATGAGAGAAATGAAGGCAACTGCGGCCATAAACGATTTTGGTACCAGGATGTATGCTGGTAACTTGTCGAAATCCTAAATGTGAATAAGTGTGTGTGTGGTTAGAACTATGAATACTCCACAAAATCCCAATGAAGTCATGAGTACGTACACTCTATGATCATCATGTATCAATTCTTTTAATACCAACACCGAGCTTAGCTATTGTCTTTAGATGTTAAGCATATACTCGAATTAGAGTCATGTTGGACACACATTACTATATCAAGTTAGCTAATGGGGAATTAGCTGAGACATATCAAATCATTAAGGGCCACCGGTATGTATCCTATTCGTCAACATTTCACATCCATGTTATTTTATACAATTGGCAATTTTAGCTTCATCTCAACATTTCACATACATGAGTTTCATGGCTGGGGACGGGATTGTCCTAGCTACAATTAGGGATTGGGTTATCCTACATCTAAACATATGGTTGGGTTATCCAACAACTAAACATATGGATCGGGTTATCCTACATCTAAACATATGGATTGGGTTATCCTACATTTAAACATAGGGTTCCTAAAACTATACAGTGAGGTCCTCGCCACACAGAATTTAAAATGTACTTGGCCTAGAGTCAAGTAAGCTAGACGTCTCCTCATTCTATAGAATTGGCAAAAAGTAAACTAGTCAAGTCTAGAGCTGAAATTCAATATCGATCTCTTCCCTGTTCAGTTGAGTAGTTTCGAAGTAGTGGTTGACATGGATTGGTTATCCGATAACCTAGCCAAAGTCTTACGTCACGAGAAGATAATTCGTCTACCACTACTGAACGAAGAGACACTTGTGATACATGGAGAGAAGCGCGACACCTCATTGCGGATCATCAATGGCATGAAAGCACATAAGTGCTTACGGAAAGGTTGTATTGCCTATCTAGCACTTGTTGTAGACAAGAAGGCCGTTGGGCCACAGCTGACAGATATTCTTGTGGTAAAAGAATTCCCTGAAGTCTTTCCTAAAGACTTGCCAGGACTACCACCATATCGACAAGTCGAGTTTCACATCGACTTGGTACCGGGAGCTGCAACCGTAGCCAAATCTCCATGTTGACTAGCACCTTCTGAACCTTGTAGTTGACCGAATAAGGATGTTGTGAGTTCATAACCCCCACTCTTTACCATTATATATCTTTATAAAGGTTTTGGGGGTGGAAATACATACAAGTTTTGCAAAAATGCACAACATTTCGATGAACGAAAATTCATATTTCTAAACCATGTTACAAATGAATTTCCAACTAACTCAAATGGTTTATGAAAGGTTCTAGCTTCTACTCTAAGATAGACTTACGATCGGAGTATCATCAGTTACGAATTCAAGAGGAAAGCATACCGAAAACGGCTTTTAAGACTCGTTACGGTCATTACGAGTTTCTCGTTATGCCTTTTGGTTTAACAAATGCACCAGCGGTCTTCATGGATTTAATGAATCGTGTGTGCAAGCCGTATCTCGACAAATTCGTCATAGTGTTTATTGACGACATTTTGATATACTCTCGATCGACTGATGAATATGAGCAACATTTGAGAACCATTTTAGAGTTGTTAAAGACAATAAATTCGCCCCAATTCGAAAAACAAGATATAGCCTTACAACTTATTCTTAAGATTGGTGCATAGCATTTTACAACCTTATCATTATCCGACGATACCGATGACTCTGTTGTAGACTATGATGCTACGCATCAAGGATTGGGTTGCGTACTCGTGCAACGTGAAAAAGTTATTGTGTACACGTCGCGCCCATTTAAAAAGTTCACGAGAAGAACGATACCACTCTCGACCTTGAGTTAGGCGTGGTGGTATTCGCTTTAAAAAAAAAATTATGGCGACATTATTTATATGGTACTCAATGCATTATTTTCACGGATCATAAAAGTCTTCAACACATATTCAACCGAAAAGAATTAAATATACGTCAACGATGTTTGTTGAATTGTTGAACGACTATGATTGTGAAATAAAGTACCATCCGGGCAAGGCAAACGTTGTAGCAGATGCCTTGAGCCGCAAGGAGCGAGTTAGAACACTAAGAGTTCAAGCATTAGAGAAGATGATTCACAAGCGCTCAAGGAAGAGTATATTCAAGCAGAAACACTTCGAGGCATGAAGGAACAATTAGTGCCGAAAGAAGATGGAACTTTATACATTATGGGTCGAAATTGGGTTCCATTCTTTGGCGGCCTTCGAGATGATATTTTGAGGAAGCACATAGGCCTAAGTAGTGAAAGAATACTACTGGTGGCCTAACCTCAAAAGTGATATCGCGACTTATATCGGAGAATGCTTGACTTGCGCGAAAGTCAAAGTCGAGTAGCAAAATCCCTCGGACTTGTTACAACAACCCGAGATTCCCGTTTGGTAATGGGAACAAATATCGATGTACTTCATTACGAAGTTACTTAGGACCTCAAGAGGTCACTACATGATATGTGTAATCATCGATAGACTAACAAAGTCCACGCACTTCTTACCGATTTGGTAGAAGGATAATACTGAGAAACTAGCGGAACTCTATCTCAAAGAAATAGTGGCTCGTCATGGAGTGCCTATTTCAATCATTTCAGGCCGAGACGGTCGTTTTATTTCTAGAATTTGGAAATCATTTCAACAGGCCTTGGATCTCATTTGAATCCAAGTACGGCCTTTCATCCATAAACTGACGGCCAGAGCGAACGGACAATCCAAACACTCGAATATATGTTTCGCGCATGTGTTATGGATTTAGGAGGCAATTGGGATACTCATCTACCTTTAGTTGAGTTTTCCTACAATAACAGCTACAATACTAGTATACAAGCTGCACCGTTTGAAGCTCTTTATGGTCGAAAGTGTCGCTCTCCGCTATGTTGGGCGGAAACAGGCGATAGTTAATTAATTGGTCAGGAATTAGTCCAAGAGACTACAAATAAAATCTTTCAGACCCGAGACCGTATCAAGACGGCTCGCGATCGACAAAAGTGCTACGCAGATAAAAGACGAAAACCAGCATCTTTCGAGGTTGGAGAGGAAGTTTTGTTAAAAGTCTCACCTTGGAAAGGCGTAGCGAGGTTCGGTAAACGTGGAAAGCTTAACCCGCGTTACATTGGACCATTTGAAATCTTAGAAAGGATTGGCACTGTTGCCTACAAGTTGAAGTTACCAGATGAACTTAACAGTGTGCACGACACGTTTCATGTGTCGAATCTTAAATAGAGTCCAACACAAGCAACCGTTATCATTCTATTCACATTGATGACAAACTCCAATTCACTAAAGAACCTGTTGAAGTCATGGACTGTAAAGTCTAGAAAACATGGAGGAGTCGTATAAAATTATTAAAATGTACTTTGGAACTCTCGACACGGACCCGAGTATACTTGGGAACGAGAACATTAAATCAAAGCCAATTACTTTCACCTGTTTGAGAACAATCCTGCAAAGGATGACTCATTTTGAATTTCGGGACGAAATTCTCAATAACAGGGGGAGAATGTGACAACCGCCACTTTCTGGTAATTTACGTACATTTAAAGCAATGATTTACATTATACAAGTATGTGTTTTGAATATTCGGACTGCATGATTACATGATATACATCTTAGAAAACTCATGGAATATTCTTTTATTATTACACATGATTCACTTTTATTGGGTACATTTGAAATAGTGCAAACAATTCACCGAAACAACTAGAGTAGTGCCTAGTGAACTAGAGTGCTGACGAAAACTCCGGATCCGCAGAAACCATCTAAATTACATCTTTAGGACTCAGACGGAAGTCCAACATCAAATATACATTAAACCCTATATGGGAATGCAAGGGTTTGGTTTAATATACTACCAATGTCCGGTAGCACCGAAAACTGCCGAAAAGCACTAAAAGCGACGATTTCTACACTTTTCCGCAGAAATTCTGCAGAAATCAGCTTTGTAATATTTTTACGACATGTAAAAATATTATTTAACATAGAATTCATGTGAGGATACATTCGGGTATCATCCGAGCCAATAACTACATCAATTCACACAAGTTACGCAACTTAGCGTTCAAATAACGTCTAACCGAAACAATTCGAAACGAATATCCGAACAATGTCGGATCTTTTTTTAGTGACCATCTAATATTATTTAGATCATATTAGACTAGTAATGGTCACTTAACACCTTCTTAACACATTTATACACTTGAAACATTTAAACACCAAAACACCTAAACTTTGCTAAAAGTTTCTAACACTTTAAACACTTAATAACATTTCAACAATTCAAGACCCCCCCCCCCATGTGTGAACGTTTTATGTGGGTCCCACACCCATATTTCACATGCAAAATATCTAGATATTATGTTATGAGCAAGTGGATTAGAATGGTGACTTATTACAACACTTCTTCACTAAGTTACTACACTTTTACACCTTATCTTTCACACACATAAGAACTCTTTCAATCTTCATCTTTTCACCAAGAACACCATTCAAAAACCCAATTATTTTTATCATCTCCTTCATGATCAACATGGATTTCCAAGTAACATAAGGTGATCTAAAGCTTTAGGAAGTAAAAGGAAGGGTTTTCATCCATACAAAAGTGTTCTACCATCAAGATTATCATCTTCTTAGTCTTAATAATCTTCTAAGATCATACCTAGCCTAGTGCTAGAAGTAAGCTTCTTTATCTATTTTTTTTTATACAAATGTATTAAGTTTATGATTGTTATTATTGCTAATAATAACCAAGAAAATCATACATAATATACATGAAGAAAATACAAAGAAGCAAAGAATAAAAATCATGATATAATTATGATTGTTTATATTATGATCTAAGACTTGATATATGCTTATTTAGTCTTGTTATGATGTTTATGATGCAAATAAATTATTAGAAGATGTTTTAAGTTATGATCTAAAAATTATGCATGTTTATGTTAAAGGGTTTTTAACATAAAGGATTAAATGGATGATCATAACTAGTGATCTTGTGAAAGTATTTAGGGTTTTTATTTAAAAACAAGACTTTTACAAGATTATAAAAAGTAACATACAACTAGAGATTTTTATAAAAGTTGTTAAAACTAGAATTAAACTTGGTTTTTGAACTTGTTAGCATATGAAATAATCATGGTTAAAACCCTACATGATTTGGATATCATCTTGATAATTTCATGTTATAAAAGTCTCATAATGTTTAGTTAAGATGTTGAATAAATTGTTGGTGATTTGGAAAAGAAAATGATATGTTTATTAAACATGGCTAAAGGATTAATACAAGGGTTATATGGCCATTTTTTTTAAGACATTATGTTAAGAAAACTATCATTTTTGGTTAAATCTTTATCATTTTAGAAAGGCTTTTTTAAAAGAAAAGACAAGATAAATATATATATTTTTTTTAGAAAATATATATTTGATCATTTTAACAACTTAAGTGATGTGTGGTATTTGATGTATTAGTTATATATATCAAAGATAGGAACTTTATTACAATGGTAATAATGAACACATGATACATAATAATCAAAATCTTATAAGACTTCACATAATTACGCCTTAAAACGAGTTACGGACGATCCAAATAATCGGATACAAATTATGGTCAAAACGGACGACGGGCGAATCTATAAACATATTGCCAATCCGGGGAGTTACTACGACGTTAGACGATCTTTCGACACGAAATATAATTATGCTATCGATAACAAATTTCGGATGTTTATAAGCTTATAAAAACTAGTATGTTTTTATTTACTAACAAGTATACTTAGTAAATTTTTATAAAAAGGTTTTTATAAAAATAAATGGGCTTATTATACTAGTGGGCTATTTTTATAACAAATGGGCTTATATTACTTAAAGGGCTATTTTACTTAATGGGCTATTTTTCTTAATGGGCTTATCTTCATAATGGGCTTAACTTAAATTCATGGGCTAAGCCCAAATACTAAACATATGGGCCAAAGCCCAACACTATTCAAGCCCAACACTATTCAAGCCCAACACTATTTGAGGCCCAACACTATTGAGGCCCAACACTATTGAGGCCCAACACTATTTGAGGCCCAACACTATTCAAGACCAACACTATTCAAGCCCAACACTATTCAAGCCCAACACTATTTGAGGCCCAACACTATTTGAGGCCCAACACTATTTAAGGCCCAACACTATTTGAGGCCCAACACTATTTGAGGCCCAACACTATTGAGGCCCAACACTATTTGAGGCCCAGCACTACTTAAGCCCAATAACTTGAAAACATGGGCTTGGCCCAATGATACCATTTTTGTGAACACAACTATACAACGGATACACATAAGACACGAAATTCAGCGGACTAGATCCGACTATACAACTCATTCATCGAATACACAGTTAACGAACAGTAAAGACATACAAGTCTTACACATATTGAAGACACAAGACTTGTACTCAAGTTCTTTTCAAAAGACCGAAGTGTCTAACAAAAATAAGAACATTTGTAGGTCGCCACGCTATTCAGGACGACCGCACGTGAGATCTTATTTACATCTATTCACAGGACGCAATACAGTGAGTTCATGTCCCCTATTCATTTAAATGTTTTACAACTTTACAACTATCGGGGAAAATACATGTTCATCGTATGTTAAAGTTAGGGAATGAAACACCTTAGATCATGTGCGAATTAGGGTCTATACATATAAGCACCATTAATCCAGTTTGGACCTAGGTACAAGGGGTTAGATCTAATGGGTTTTGGCGAGCCCCACTCTTGGTCGTGGACCCATACAGAAGAGTGCGTTTGTGTCCCAGTCGATAGGAGTCGACATAAAATCGTCTAGGGTTGGATTGCTTCCTAATTCGTCACACATATTAATGTCCTCGCGAAACATTAATGATCAATGATTTCATTGACGCTTTACATACTACATCATACATACAGATACATTTTATACAATTCACATGTTGTGGATACAGTTTATACATCATACATACAGATACATTTTATACAATTCACATGTTGTGGATACGGTTTATACATCATTCATACAGATACAGTTTATACATCATACATACAGATACATTTTATACAATTCACATGTTGTGGATACGGTTTATACATCATTCATACAGATACAGTTTATACAACTCACATTTTTCAGATACATCTCATACAACTAAACTGCATGAACTCGCTCAACTTTTGTTGATGTTTTCAAACTTAACATGTATTTCAGGAAATTAGTGGACCTGGCAGACATTTCAGTCAAGGAAAGCAAGTATCAAGACTCCATGCCACCATTTGAAGGGTTTGCCCGTTATATACCGCCTCTTTGCGGTGATATAGTGGTCAAAGCCTTGACATTTTAAGACTTACATTTTGATGTATAAAACGATGACAACTTATTTTCATTTGATGGTTTGTAACCAATACATTCAACTTATGTTGCATTCTTTTGGGAAACACTTATGTAATGGCAATGGCAATGGAGTATGTTTTATTCATATAGTTTGTTCATGTACATCGATATTTATGCAATGAAAACCATACAGATCACACCTCGCGCTTCCGCTACGAGCGGGTGTGACAGTTTTAATGAAATTTACCTTTAAAAAAAGATATGCCATTTGAAATGAACAAACATCATGAAACTACTCATTGATCTTTAAATACCATGCATCACAAAACCCAATCGTCTAACTACATGTACCACAATTTATAACACAACCATGCCAAATTCAATGGTTTTAGTTTTATTGAAGAACCAAAGGATTATTAAATCATATAAAAACCAATTAGGCTTAATTTTGGATAAATGAAAGTCCGAGGCAGATCTTTTCATGGGCCACTTTCTTCATTCGTAGTTTTAAACTCACTTTAGAAACTGTATGATTGTATTTGTGTTCAGGGTACATATATCAAATTCAGAAATGTAAACAAATTTCCTCACAAAGACACTCGATTTCACCAATAGCACCCTAAGAAGTAAGAACTCTCTTGAATATTTCTTGTTAAAAACATAGCAAAGAATAGTTTATTCGATTCTGGGTAGTCATAAAAAAGCATAAACAAATTATACCAAAGTGGATCATAGGAGATTGTATTTGTTAACTTATGCTAAGTAGAGTTAAATGCCCGGATAGTCCCTGTGGGTTTGCTCTTTTTTCACTTTTAGTCCCTAACTTTCTAAAATTACAGCTATAGTCTCCAACTTTTGCAATTTTGTTCCCGGATAAGTCCCTAGGCCTAACATCAGTTAATTTTCTCAGTTAAGGGGATGTGAAATGACAAAAATACCCTTACTATAAAACAAAATAACTTAACTATTTAATAGATTTATTTATTTTTGGGACCCACTCTTTTATAAAAACAAAATAACAACCCCCTCCCCCACCTTCCTCTCTCTTTCTCTCTTCCCATGCAACTCCATCATCCCAATTTTTTCTCACTATCCAACCTCTGTAACCAAAAACCCAAAACCATGGTTTAATTATAAATATCAACAACAAACTGAGATCGAAATCAATTTACAATTTTCAACCAAATTAAAATTTTGAAACCAGATTCTGCATCTTGTTCTTCGTTCAGATCCATACATCTTAACCACTTGTTCAATGCACACTCAAGTGTGTGTGAGAAAATTGTTAGAGAGGGAGAGAAAGACATTCTAGATAAAGAAACTCCGACATTCTTATCAATTTTCCGGCATTGTTACTGATCCCCGACGTACTTCCCAAAATCAACAACATCGCTTCCCGCTTCTTCACATCCCATTAAACACCGGAACCACCAGGTCCACAACCTTTCCCCCATCGAGTTCGATCAACCAGAATGAGATCCAGGTCGATTGATGGGTTTTGAGTTGCAGGTTTGAACCGGGAAGAAAATGACGGGGTTTGGAGTTTGCGGGATTTCGGTAATGAGGTGGAGTGAATTTGGTATTGATATATGTATGCAGAGGAGGAGTTATGGTGGTGGTGGAACTTGCAGAGAAGGTGATAGGGGTAGGGCGGTGGCGGTGGGATGGAGATTTTATTGTGGTGGTGGTTTAGACTTTGGTGATGTGGAGTTCTTGTGGTGGTGGTGGTGGTGGTGAAACTTGTAGAGACAAGGAGAAACTGTAAAAAAAGGGAGAAGAAGTGGGGGTGGGTGGATAAAAATGGGTTGATGGAGTAAGGGTATTTTTGTCATTTCACATCCCCTTAACTGAGAAAACTAACTGATGTTAGGCCTAGGGACTATCCGGGAATGAAATTGCAAAAGTTGGGGACTATAGCTGTAATTTTAGAAGGTTAGGGACTAAAGGTGAAAAAATGGCAAACCACAGGGACTATCCGAGCATTTAACTCTATGCTAAAATAAAGAGGTAATCACATTTTCACCCTTTGACAATCACCTCACCTTCAACAATTTCTACAATATAAAAGGAAGTCTGCGTTCACACAAATTTATAGATGTCTAGATCAAAAGTTCACCAAATTATAGTGTTGAATACTTGTTAACTTAAACAAAATGCATGCATGAAATCAGTAACAAAATATGTTTAAAGTTGGTATTTAATGGATCAAGTTTCTTCAATTTACTTGTATGACTACAAAATTCCAAATATGGCTTTTCTTTTAAAGAAAGACATCATTATGTACAGGTGGTAATGCCCGTGCATTGCAGCAGGTTCGTTACGCGGTGGGAATTTGGTCAGCATCGGATGGGCTTGATACGTTATTGACACTCAATAAGTTTGGTGCGTTATTGATATCGACACACGCTATATAGCAACCCAAATAAGAAAATCTAAATAATAAGGTCTTAACATAATCACATATTATGATGTGTTATCTGTAAGATTAAATATATTATGTCTTAATATTTAATCTAGTAGCCATTATAATCATTTACATTATATAGATCAAAATATATAACAACCTATTAAATAATTAGTTGGTAATTGTTGATGGACCATATTACCTTTATTAACTAATTAGGTTTCCTCCTGGGTGCTTATATAAGGAGAATTATGTAGAGGTTAAAGGGTTACTCAGTTACACACTTAGACATAACCTAATAATCATAACATCATAATCTCGCCTTTCTCTCCATAACCGACTCCCTTTTCGGTTTTCATAATCACCATCATCAGTCAGCACCCTAAGGAGGAACCAGATCACCTTGACAAAGATGTCGAACTCCATGGCTTCTTCCATCACTAGATTCTCTAGTGCACTGTCTGCGGTGACAGGTATGTTTTCATGTTTTCCATTATGTTTAGAACAGAACTGATCCAACATGTGGTATCAGAGCATATGTTGATTAGTCAGTTCTGTTTTTGTATCCATCAATTCTAGGATAGAAATCTGGAAAACGGAATTTTTGATAACTTAATAAAACCAACAGCCAGTTTCGAGTCATAAATGACGACTCGAGATCACTGTTTCGGAAAAAGGTTAATTATATGTTCACTCGAAACCAGTATGGGTAATTTTATGACCGAAATCTGTTTTAGAAGCCTTAATTTTTCAATTTTCGGGTTCCAAAATTATGTTTTTTATGTTAGGGTTCATCATATGTTCTTAGGAAAATTCAAAAATTCCTTTATGTTTTGGAATGTAATTAGGATTGATAAGTGTTTTTTCCTGTTTGATCCAATTTTATCTTTTAAGTTTATTCGAAAACTGTTAAAAGGATATACAGTTATAATTTTCGAAATCCTTGATAAATTTAGATCAACAATAAAACAGGAAACACTATCACACAATCCCTTAAATTTCGAGTTTTCAGTTATTATCACATTAACAGCTGTTAACAGGAAGTTTCGAGATCCCTTTCAACAAGTCGAGATCAAGATCTCGACTCGAGATCTCGACTCGAGACCACAAGATCTCGACTCGAAATCATAAATGTTCTCAAATATTCACAACTTGAGACAACGATTGTTGGTGCATCCGTCTGTCGACTTCGTCTTGTATCGAGTCTTGTATGTATATAGATAGATCAGGGCATGTAATTCGAGAAAATTGTCAAAAATAGGTCAACAGGCAAGTTCAAACGAAATTAGAAAGTTTAATTTCGCTTGAAATGAACATGTCACTTCAAACGAAATTACTTGGCTAATTCCGTTTGAAATCGTAATTCCGCATGAAAGTAATTCCGCTTGAGTCATAGTCAAGCGGAATTAGCTGGCCTATATATAGAGGAGTCCTGATTTCGTTTAAAAGAAGGTTCTGTAATTCCGGTTTGAGCCACGAAGTGCTACCGAAGTGTCGTCTCGCTGTAAAACTAAATCAATCTAAAGACAGTTTAAAGTGATATTCTAGCTGAATTAAACTCGATACGTCTATTTCCGCCTTTCATATTGAGAAAAACTCTTCTGATCGACTCGTTTGGGTTAGAAAATGATCCTACAAGTGGTATCAGAGCTCAGGAGGAAGAGTTCTTACCAATTCAGCTGCAAATTCTGATTTCTACACCTTCTTTTTCAAAATTAACAACTTTTCACCGTTAAAATCGGCTAATTTTCTCATATAATGTGTGCAATGTTGTTTTAACAAATCCTTGAAAAAAAATGGACTTAAATTCGATCTAAAATTGGTAAAATTGGTAATTTCGTTTGAAAAACAGCTCAAGTATGATGACGTCAGCGACATTTCATACGGAATTAGTCCTTAATTCCGCTTGAAACCGGTATTTCGCTTGAGAAGTTGGTTGATTTCGTTTGAAATAGATAATTCCGCTTGAGTGATTCCGTTTGAACTTGCTATTTCGCTCCAAATCTGTAATTCCGCTTGAAGTACCTCACACGAAATCAGTAATTCCATTTGAAAGTGTGTTATTTCACACGAGATAAGGTATTCCGTTTGAAAAGATATTCCGTTCCAAAGGGATTTCGTTTGAGAGTGTAATTCCGTGTGAAATAGTGATTTCGCTTGAGAAGGTTTTCCGTTTGAAGTGTTAATTCCGTTTGAACAGTCTACGTTTGTGAATTTGTAAAACCGAATCATGGAAGAGGAATTTTACAACGCATTTGCTACTCCGATTACCCCGATTACTTTTGCACAGAACACAATGTTAGAAAATGAAACGGGAACCATGCAAAAACCTCCAAAACTTATGAACATTGAGGAGTATAAAGGATGGGAGGAACGATTTGAAAATTGGGTACAAGCAAACTACTTAGATGCTTGGAAATGTGTTGAGACGAAATATGTTAGACCGATGACTGATGATGAGGAGATTATAGCAATAAAAGACCTTAGTGCTGAAGATAGAAAGAAAAACAAAGATGAGAAAATGAGGACGAGTTTATTACATCAAGCTGTTAAGGAAGATATCTTGGTTTTATTGCAACACAATGGAACTTCTTATTCAATATGGAAAGCATTAAGATCGAAGTTTGTTGGAAGCCAAGAAATGGTCAAGAACAAAAAATCGCTTTTGAAAAAAGAATTCGATTTATTTCGGGGTTTAAAAAATGAAAACACAAAACAGATCATAGAAAGATGTTGCAATCTATTAGCAAACATGAAGAGATTGAGCATCACCAAAGATAATGAAGAGTTGATTGAAAAGTTGGCTGATGCGTTGCCACATGAAACATGGGGCACATACCTTATGATGCTAAGAAATAAGAAAGGGTTTAGCAGTTTAACTCTCAGCAAGTTCATTGAGAAATTAGAAGCTCAGGAGATGGAACAAAGGAAGATTTCAAGAATGAAAGATTTTGATGGTGAACAAGATATCGGTCTTTATTACAAAGCAGGTATCAATGACAAGACTAACATGTCACCGAAGGTTGAAACTGCATTCAATGCAAAAAGTTCATTGGGGGGTTCATCTAAAGGATCAAACAGCAAAAAAAGTTTTTCGTCATATCCATCATTTGATCCAAACTTGTCAACAACAAAGAATGGCAGAAAATTACAATGCAACATTGTATTGAATCTTGAGAATGATCAAGATTATTCTGAAGAAGTTGCAAAAAGTCACATGTCTTTGTTGGGGACAGTTTTAGAGTCATATGGTAGTTTAGTTGCAGGTCAGATCGGGAATCCAATGCTTACAAAAGAAGATTACGATCAGATTGATGCTGAAGAAATGGAATTGATGGACATTAAGTGGTGTTTGGCAAGTGTGTTGAGGAGAGCTGAGAAGTTCAAACAGATCACAGGAAGAGAAGATTTCCGTGATGCATGTGTTTCTAATTTGGGTTTTGATAAATCTAAAGTTACTTGTTTTCGTTGCAGGGAAAAAGGACACTTCAAGAGGGAGTGTACTAATCGCGAAGCAAGTGGAGCTCAAAATCCGTTCAACAACAATGATTACTACCGGAAGGCCGTCTATCATCAAGTTGCTCAACAACAACAAGAACCACAAGTGGCACATGATAGAAAAACAACAGAGGAGTCATCAAAGAGAACATGTTTGGTGAATCAAAATGATAAAAAATCGTCTAACGGTTTCAGTTGGGGCAAATATATTTCAGCTGATGGTAAAGCATGTCTGATAGATCAAGATGATGAAAAGTTACCTGAAGGGTTTAGCTGGGAAAATTTCAGTTGGGATGATTATGATCCTAACAAAACTTCAAATCACAAAGCCTTTGTTGCTCGAGTTATTGACGACAGTGATAATGATGATGATTATTATGCAAGGAGAATGGAAGCTCATTTAAAAATGATGGAAGAGAGTGACAGTGATGATGGAAAGGCTCAAAAGAAAAAGAAAGAAAAGAAAGCTACGAAACCTGTCAGCAGTGATGATGAAGATGTTCCTATGATAAGGAAAAAGGTGAAAAACATTCCAGAGTTCAAAGTTGAAGGAGAAGCTAATGCACAAAAGGTTCCTGTGACATGTGAAAAATGTGAAGCAGTAAAGAAACAGAATAGTACTTTGATTCATAACATGAACAGATTGAAAGAATCATATGATGTTCTGAACAAAGCAATGAATCAATACAATCAATCAAGTGATGAACAGGCAACAGCTATGAAGACTCTTCAAGGAGCTTTCATGACAAAACAGAAAGTCGTTAACAATTACATTGAGAAGTGTGCTGTGTTGGAACAAAAACTGGAAACACAGAGGATTGAAACAGAAAGAGTAAATCGTTTGTTAAAAAGTTACTCATGTACTTCTTATGTTATTGACAGGATTTATCCAACAGTGGAAGGCATGAAGGCGTTCGAAGAAGAGGAAGCTTCCGAGGAAAAGATTTCTGAGAAGAAGGATACTGAAGTAAAAGATTCTGGTAAGAAACAAGGTTTCGGTTACAACCAGTGTCCACCCCCGCTTGAAAATGGATATTCACCGCGAAATCCAAATTCAGAAAGAGTCAAAAAGGCAACCAATTTACAATGGGAATCTGAGCCATCAGATAATTTGCCAGATAATATTGATGTTATGTTTACATCATCTGACACTGATCATGAGTCCGAGTTAATAAAGAAAGTGGTCGATCAGGTGTTGGATAAAGATGAATCCGAAGAGTCAAAGTCAGAGTCAGAGTCAAAATCTGGGTCTGAAAGTTTGATTTCAACTGACAACAGTCCAAAATCTTCGGTTAAAAAAGTTTATAATAAAGAATTCTTGATGTCAAAATCTAATTTGAATGACGAAACATTCAAAGTGGCTTATACTTTGAATGATTCTGACAAATTATATTCTGATGAGGAATTTCCAATAAGAGGTGTTAAAAATGAAATGAAAAAAAAGGTTTTCAAACTAACAGAAATTAATATTTCTGAAATAAAAGATGTAAATCTTTCTGAAAAACCTAAACCTTACACCTCAAGAGTTTAACAAAGGTTTAACAAGAAAAAAGGTTACAGTTCTGGTTCTGGTTTTCAAAAGAAACCAAATCATAACGGTAATTTCAAAAGAAAGGGATTAGGATTTATTCCACCGGAAAATTATAAAAATGAAAAAACTTATAAACCAAAACTGTGTTTGTTTCAGGAATATCATCTGAAGAGGAAAAAGAAAAGTTGTTCAGGAATCAATCCAACAAAGAATTCCTTGCAAAGAAGCAAGAAGAGATGAAGAAAGAAATTGTTCAGAAGAAAGATACAAGAACCTGTTTTCAATGCAAAACCATTGGTCACATTGCCAGGAATTGTCCACAGGCAATCCAAACAAAACAGGGAGTTTCTGATAAACTGAAAGAAAAGATGATTGAGAATGAATCACCAATCAAACAATTCAAAGTTTTCAAAAATTCTACTTTTGAAGTTGGTGAATGTTCAAAAAGGTTTTACAAGAGAAAAGCAAATCTTGACAATCAAAAATGGGTTGTTAAGAAATCTGATGATAGTTCTAGCAATGATTCCGATTCGTCAAAATCAGAGGAGCTATTGTTTGGCGATGAATCTGATTCCACAATATCAGAGGGCCACATGTGACATCTGTGCCTCCACGGCCATCGAACAAATGCTAAATCAATGAAATGTTGTGTTTCACACTTGGGATTTGTATAAATATGTGTATCATTTGCACATATCAACTCTTGTTCGATTTCGGGCTCTAAATCGCTTTCTGGAAGGTTATTCGCGCACTGATGTGTAAATATAATCAGTTTAATGAAACACACACTCCGGGACAGTGACATAGGCTTAACATACCTTAAATAACCTTTACATAACTTAGAAATAAGTTTTGGAGGGTTTGGTGTGGCGAAATCAAGTTTTACAAGGACTAATTTCGACAAACTGCGAAAGTATGCCGATTTGTACTGTAACGAACATTCCAAAACATGACCATAAGTTAAACATACCCTAAATATCCTTTACATAGCTTAGAAATAGGCTTTGAGGGGTTCGGTGTGCTAAAATAAACTTTTGGTCATTCAGGGACTAAAAGCGTCAAAAAGTG
Source organism: Helianthus tuberosus (assembly GCA_030545235.1). NCBI lineage: Eukaryota > Viridiplantae > Streptophyta > Magnoliopsida > Asterales > Asteraceae > Helianthus > Helianthus tuberosus. Next base: position 183,947,353 of record CM060357.1, read on the forward strand.
CATAAGTTTGCATTTTCGCGCATATCTTACGTTCTGAATATATCCGGACTCCCAAAAATTTATGTAATCATTAAAATATTTTATTTTAGTGATTGGCATGATAAAATTTCATTCGTCGCTTAATTTGGATCGTTTTTGCGTTCGTTACGACTTCCGTCGTAATTAACCGAACAACGCAACCGTACGACCAAACGAGCCGACATCTGAGATATTTTTGAGCACATTTTAAGTTCTCTATACTTTAACTTCATTTTAGAGCTTTGAAATGGGGTTCACGGGGCTTAAACGTGTCAAAAATGCATCGAAAACCAAGTTTGGGGCTTCAGGGGCTAAATCTGTCATTTTTGAAAGTTGTTGGTCTGCAGGTCCCTTACGGTCCGTATGGACCTTTGCTTACGGTCCGTAAGCAGTGCCCAGCACATCAGAGTTGCAGAAACATTGAATCTGGTCATTCCCTCTTGTTCCAATGGTTTTGATCCATGGTTTTTCATGCTATGGGCTGGTTTGTGTGGAGAACAAGTCCCCCAATCTTTCTTTGACAATTGTATGGCTAAGATCATTCCCTCTTCTCCAAGAAATGATCCTAACGGTTTGCGGAAAACTATATAAGGCCATGTCCCTCATTCATTTTCTGCACATTTGGTCTGAGATTTCTCTAAGTGGTTGTGATTATTCACTACCTACCTGAGAATACTTGGAACCAAATCTATTTGGACCCTTTGTAAGTCCTCTTTCGTTCTTTTATCGCTTTCTAGCTTAAAAGTCAAACTTTGTTTGACTTTCTGCATTGACCAGTCTATGGTCAATGAGAAGTTCGTTTGAACTTCGCAACGTGAGCGTAATCACGATGGTTATAGTCCCTAGTGACTATACCTACTGATTACCACGTTATTTAGGTGTAGTGACGAGTCGTAGTTTCGGCCAAAATGCGTGTTTATGCGTATTTTGTAACCAAACTACTCTTAGGTATCAAAACCGTTAGTTTGATATCCAACTTATTTTCAAACTTTGTTAAACATGTTTTAAACATGTTTAGCTCGTCACTTTTAGATTAGTGCTTATGTTAGGGCATATAATACTTGTCGTAGGACTAGTTAGGCGGTCCGAACGCGTTTTACGCGAACGACGCGTTAAAGTAGCGCAAGCTACCTAAACGGGTCGTGATGGGTCGTAAGCACTTAGGATAGGTTTCATTTTAGTATGTAGGCCTTGTTAAACCGTATCATATGAGTTCCCACGCTCATTTGGTTCACGAGACCTCATACTATCCGATCTCCCGATTTAGGTCTGGTTTATTTATGTAGTTATCAATATTAGGTGCCGTTTGATTCCGTGCTCCCTCTTGCTTGCTTGGTAGTTGTTCAAGACTCCTAAGCACTCTCAAGTGAGTACATAGTTCCCCTATTTTACTGTTTTCAATTGTTTTGGGGTGATTCATATGTGCTAAATGTTTTCAAGGTTTTAACGATGGTTTTCCAAACGATTTTCGATATTATAACAATGGTTTCAAAAACGATAAAAATGGTTTATATTAAATTAATAACGATTTCGATATAGTAAACAAACTTGTTGGTTGTATTTACATAACGAATAATATCCATTAGTTTTGGCCTAACCGACCAGTATTAGGTTATGGTACCATAGGATCTGACAAATCCCGTATCAGACTGCACCCATGGTTATGTGTGGGTTAGGTGGGTAACGACTGAATCTGTGATTGTTAATTTACCCTTTGGTGGTTTATTAATGCGAGAAGCGATAGGCGAGATAGTCGAGTCACGAAGGTTTGGATGTTATTAGCGAGACAATCAAAAGTAGTTTTCACGATTTAAGACGAGAATGATTTAAACGACTAAAGCGATTTTTAACGAATTAAACGATTTGGGTAAACGATTGGTTTTCGGTTAGTGTTTAGATAACGGGACGGGTGTAATGTGATGAAAGCATGGTGGATACACCGTTGGTACTTCCTATATATAAGTGTTTTCATCGTATTACATACCGTGGCGTTATTTAGTTCACTTGGGTAAACGATTTTGAAACGATGTCACACAAACGAGGTTTTCGAAATGATATAAACCATACGAGTTTTATTAACAAGATTTATTAACGAGATTTATTAACGAGTTTTATTAACGAGATTTATTAACAAGTTTTATTAACGATTTAATACGAGATGTTTTACAAATTGGTTTTCTAAAACAAAATGTTTTCGAGTTAAGAATCATAGCTACGAGATTTTACAAATTTTAACCAACTTGATTTGAGTTGGTTAATTATGTCGCAATACTACACTTTTCAAAACAAGGTTTTTAATTAAGTATTGCAACATGTAAACTAGCCATGAATCCGACACTCTCAAAAACCTATGTACTCGCCAGCATTTCTTTGCTGACTTTGTTTTCACATATGTTTCAGGTGTTGTTGAATGATGTTGATTGCTAGGATGCATGCTCACATAGGACTGGACGAGGCCTTAGTGACTTAATAACAATGATAGACTATGTTTAAATTGTTTATTTAGATTTCCAGACGATGTAAATATTTAATGTTTAATAAAAAGAAACTTCAAATTTCCGTGTGTTTTGAAACAATGATTCTGTTACAACACTCCCTGACGATTCTGCTGTGATTTGTTGTTTTACCCGGTCGGGGTGTGACACCACAAATTGGGGTTAAAGGTGAGATTTCAGTTCCTCCAATGGTTGATGTCAATTTTCCACCATTGAAGGCTGAAAATTTTAAACAAAAATTTGGTAAGGTTGAAATTTCAAATCAATTCCATTCTAAAAAGAAAGAATTTGATGTTGAAATTTTTTTAATGCCAAAGTGAAACTTGTTTTTGGGAAAATGGTTGATGGTAAAGTCAAAGGAGTGAAAGAATTTTATGAGAAGAAAACAAAGAAACCAGGTAAAACTGTGTCATCCCAGGTTTGTGACTGGGATGGAACCTATTATGAAGAGTGAACAGTATGACTTGCCGGAGCTCCCAGGTTGGTAAGAGTGGAGCAGGTATCGGCATTTTTCTTGAGAAATTCACCTCGGTGATATTTCGACTTACAAGTAGTAAATCAGGGACATTAAGTTGTACTTGATTCTCTACAAGTGATTTGGTTAATTGAAGATTAAAACTGTTATATTTTTCAAAAGGTTGAAGATGAAAGAACAAAGTGATGAATTGATCCCCATTTTTACAAGTGGTAAAATCAATAAAACTTATTTTCCGGAAAAACCATTTGATTAAAACAAACTTAAGTGTTTTGAAATCACAATAGGAAAATAGTTTGTTGTAAGGGGGAGTTTTGATTGTCTATGCCTAGTGGATGGCGAATTGAAGCGATTTGATATCAGTTGTCATTTTACTTGTATAGTTTGTTTTCAAATTTTCTTAAATGTGTTTGCATTTTAGGGGGAGTAAGAATTTCTAGAAAATCCAAAAACATTTGAAAATTTGAAAAGGTAAAAAACATGATAAAGAAAAAATGAGTTTTGTTGTGAAAAAGAGGAAATGATAGTACATTAGTGGACGATCACAGCATGCTAAAGAATTGAAAAGTTAAAAAGTGATAAACGGTCTCACTGATGATGTGCTAGTAGGTTTTTACACATTTAGTAGATTGTGACGAGATATAAACCTACATTTCAAACTTGCTTATATCGTGGGGAACATCTCTCGGATATATGGGTAACCCCCGAAATCTTGTTTGAAAGGTCCCTCTTTCTGAGATACTAGGTCTTTATGCTCAGTGATATCTGGGGTATTATCCCGGGACTTCTGATTTTGCGGAAGCAATGGCCTAGTCCCCGGAGAATACTTTACGCTTGTTTGAAATATAGCCCACCCTCAGCATAAAAAATGATGACACATTAAAAAATGTTAATCATGTGCTGTTGAAGAAAAGATCCTTTAAAGGGGACCCACCTAAAGTCGAAGCCGTCATCTCTCTGCTGAACGGAAGTTCTGACCTGAGCTCTCACGGCCCTCGCAATTTAACCCTTTACAGATATCATCTAGGTAGACTCACCTGTAAGACTGAATATTGGGATCTGGATACGGGAGTATATTCTGAGGTGGGACACGCGAATAAGTTTAAGTGCTTAAAACATTAATCTCGTATCTCGAAACAGTTGAAATTTGTGTGAAAATTTAAGTGGATCAGTATACTGACAATCTAAGTGAATCGTTTAGAGCTTAAAATGATTAAAGCTTAACGGTGTTGGTGATTTGTCTCATAAACTGATATGATCCTCTTACACAAACTCACAAAAATATTGTTTGTATATATTTCTTTTCTGCATTTCGTTTAATGTCATAAATCCAAAAAGAGTTTAGTGTGTTTTAGCATAACTTTTGAAAAATACAAAAAGATTTTCGACAACTGATGTTGAAGAGCTGATTTTCAAAATTCCAAGTGCTAGACATGATGAACAATTGGTTTGGGAGAGTGTGCTTTGAAAAGAAAAATGATATTTCTTCAAGTGGTTCGTCAGAAATTTACATTGTAAAATCATTTTTTATATATCTTTTTCACAAGTGGTTCATCAGAATTTAAAACTGTTATAATCATATCTACCTCACAATAAAAGTGGTGTTGATAAAAGAATTCTATTAGTAAATTTTAAAATTGTCAATTTGAAATTTTACTTTTGGGTAGAGTTTGTGCAGGTAAGCCAAATTTCGATCCTAAGCAGGATGCGAGCCAGGTCACGATCTTGAACCTGTGAAAGCTAGACTGCAAATCCAGCTCATTGAGAGGGGGAGTCTGAATGATAAAGAGCCAGATTGTTATTCTGAGATTGAAGATTGGATCAACATCCTAGGGGAGGTTATCTGTTGGTGCTGATGAAAAGAGAAAAGAGAGAATTGAGGGTGCTTACATTGTTAGATGCTTCAGAGAGCACGAGAAGACTGATAAAGACTGAAGATGCGAAGACTCGACACACCGAAGACTTCGTCAACATCCGAGGGGGAGTCTGTTGGTGCATCCGTCTGTCGACTTCGTCTTGTATCGAGTCTTGTATGTATATAAATAGATCAGGGCATGTAATTCGAGAAAACTATCAAAAATAGGTCAACAGGCAAGTTCAAACGAAATTACTTGGCTAATTCCGTTTGAAATCGTAATTCCGCATGAAAGTAATTCCGCTTAAGTCATGTTCATGCGGAATTAGCTGGTCTATATATAGAGGAGTCCTGATTTCGTTTAAAAGAAGGTTCTGTAATTCCGGTTTGAGCCACGAAGTGCTGCCGAAGTGTCGTCTCGCTGTAAAACTTTGTCAAATCAATCTAAAGACAGTTTAAAGTGATATTCTAGCTGAATTAAACTCGATACATCTGTTTCCGCCTTTCGTATTGAGAAAAACTCTTCTGATCGACTCGTTTGGGTCAGAAAACGATCCTACAACAATTTCAACTCGAGACCACTAAGGTTTTGACTAAGGGCTTCAATCTTCACAACTCGATACCATGGTTGCGACTCGAGACCTCATAAGGAGTCGAGATCTCATAATTCACAGCAGTCGAGACCATGATTGCGACTCGAGACACTGAGGTTGCGACTATAGACCTTAATGAGTCGAGACCTCATAATGATGACTCGAGATCTCACTCGAGATCTCATAACAGAGTCAAGATCTCACTCGAAACCTCATTATCTTAGGTTGTTTAATGTGAACTAAGATTTAGCTCGGGGCTCCGCCCTGAACCCCGTGGTTTACTATTAAATAAATGGTTTTTGTAAATACTTAGTTAATTAATCAGATAATGTTTTACAAAACCAAAATAGCTTAACTTGAATGAGCTTCTGATGTACCATTTCTGGCCAAAGCTGATTTGATACATCTACTTATCGTTCAAGTATTACGAAAGCTATGTTAAGTGTGCATCATAAACATGAATGTCTTAATATCTGGCCAAAGCTGATTTAATTCCTTCATAGATGGCATACTTAATGAGTGCATAACTAAAGTGATTGTCTCAATTTCTGGCTAAAGCTGATTTGTTACAATCATTTTGCACACATGCTTAAATGATTACACTTCTGGCCAAAGCTTATTTGTCTTCGTTTAAGTAGAATTTTAACTAAGTCTATTATTTTGATTTAGTAATAGACAATATCACAGCTTCATAACGTAAAATGGTCATTATTTATGCATGCCTTAGTATAACGTGCCCTTAGATCACATTAGGACTTCTTCCTTAGTATCATAACTTGCTCATCTTATTTCCACTATCAGCGCCCAATTGCGGGATTCCACCTTTGACTGGTGATAACTTTGCCGCATGGAAGGATGATATCATGCTTACTCTTGGGTTGCTGGATTTCGATTATGCCTTGAGAGAGAATAAGCCAGCGGACCTTACTACTCAAAGTATTCCTGCTGAGCAGTTGACTCATGAAAAGTGGACTAGGTGTAACCGCATGTCTCTCATGTTCATGAAGCAGTCCATCAGCAATGCAATCAGAGGAGCTATTCCTGATTCTGAAGATGCTAAAACCTACTTGGCTTATGTGGAGGCACAGTTCAAGGGGACGTCTAAAGCACACGCTAGTACCCTTATCCTCAAGCTGGTGACAACTAAGTATGATGGGAGGAGCGGCATTCGCGAGCACATCATGATGATGAATGACATGGCCAATAAGCTGAAGGGGCTGGAAATGGAAATCAGTGATGGTTTCCTCGTTCATTTCATCATTACTTCGCTTCCTTCGTCCTTTGAAGCATTCAAGATCAATTACAACACTCGGAAGGACAAATGGACGATGAGTGAGCTGGTCGCTATGTGCGTACAGGAGGAAGAGCGTATGAGGATGGATCGCACTACTGATGTTGCTAACTTCACCACCTCCAACTCTAAGAAGAGGAAGAACAATCATTAGAGGAAGGATGCTTCAAAAGTCCAAAGGCCCAATCCTAATACAAGTGCACCTTCCAGCTCTAAGAAATCCTTAGGCAGAATCCACTACAAGTTCTGTAAAAAGGCAGGACATATGCAGAAGGAATGCCCTGACTTTAAGGAGTGGCTGGCTAAGAAAGGTAACGATTATTTTATGATACTTGAGTCCTATAATTTAACTGTTCCTGCTAATTATTGGTGGTTTGATTCTGGTTCTATGGTTCATGTTACCAATTCAACTCAGGGATTCCTTACAATCCAAAAGCTGGAAAGAAACCAAAGAACGCTTAAGGTTGGGGATGATCGAGAATTAGAAGTGAAGGCCATTGGAACATTACAATTATTTATGAAAACTGGTTTATGTATTAAACTTTATGATACCTTATATGTTCCTGAGGTAACTCGGAACCTTGTATCAGGACCAAAGTTAGACATGGACGGTTTTATTATTTCCCATGGTCATTGCAAACTCTCTATCCTCTATGATTCTGTTCTTTATGGTACTGGTATTCTGGATGGTGGTCTCTATAGATTAGAACTAGATGATGACTTTTCCAAATCTTTGTTGTCATATAACATTAATGAATCACTCACAAAGATGAAAAAGAAACGAGACTTAGAGACTTCGTCCATTTTATGGCATCAACGTTTAGGCCACATCTCAAAAGAACGATTAAATAATCTTGTAAAGGATGAAGTCTTATCTACTCTCGATTTCTCTGATTTTGGAACATGTGTCAAATGTCTTAAAGGTAAAATGACATTTGCGAATAAGAAAGGTGCCACTAGGAGCTCTAATTTATAAGAACTCATTCATACTGACATTAGTGGTCCCTACCAAATCGCTGGCATAACAGGACATACTACATTTATCACTTTTATTGATGATTATTCTCGTTACATGTACTTGTATCTTATTAAGGAAAAATCTAGATCTCTTACAACTTTTAAAGATTATAAGGCTGAAGTTGAAAAGCAATTAGATCGTCAGATTAAAGTTGTGAGATCAGATAGAGGCGGTGAATATTATGGAAGACATACTTATGTGGGTCAAGCTCCTAGTCCATTTTATGAGTTTTGTAAGGGCCAGGGGATTGTGAACCAATACACCATGCCTGGTACACCTCAGCAGAATGGTGTCGCTGAAAGAAGAAACCGTACCCTTATGAACATGGTGCGCAGTATGTTAGCCAACACTAATTTACCATTATTTCTCTGGACTGAAGCGTTAAAAGCAGTTGTTCATATACTCAATAGAGTTCCTTCTAAGTCTGTCCCTAAAACTCCTTATGAACTTTGGACAGGAAGGAAACCGAGTCTTAAATATATGAAAGTATGGGGCTGCATTGCTGAAGCAAAACTTTACAATCCTTTCCTAAGGAAACTTGACCCTAAAACAGTTACATGTTTCTTTATCGGGTATCCTGATAATTCAAAGGGTTATCGTTTCTATTGTCCTTCCCATGTCACCCGTATTGTAGAAACCAAGTGTGCTGTGTTCCTGGAGGATTTCAAGGTCAGTGGGAGCAGTACCAACCCTTACGAAGAATTGCAAGAAGTACAAGACGCGGGGGGAGAGACTCATCGCTTACCATTACTCCGATTACTCCTCTTGTACCCAATGCAACTACTGCACCTGAAGCTACTGCACCAACTCCAAATTTATCTCCACAATCAGAACCCATTATACCTCATGACGAAGGCACATCAAACACTCAACACCAAGACAACGCTGAACCCGATAATCCACTCAGGAGGTCATCTAGGCAAAGAAGGCCTACTAATTGGGATGATTATGTTACCTACCTGACTGAAATGGATCCCGAAAAGCTCAATGATCCTATCTCTTACAATGAAGCCATTAGCAGTGATCAGTCTTCTGAATGGAATAAAGCAATGATTGATGAGCTTGAATCCATGAAGAAAAATGACGTTTGGGATGTGGTAGAATTACCCAACGGAATAAGATGTAAATGGGTGTTCAAAACAAAACTGGATCCGAATGGAAACGTTGAACGCTACAAAGCGAGATTGGTTGCAAAGGGATACACTCAGAAAGAGGGAATTGACTATCAAGAGACTTTTTCACCTGTCTCTCGTAAAGATTCATTAAGGATCGTCATGGCTGTCGCAACCCCCGTCCCCCTATTCAAATACAGGAACGGGCAGCCGCGGCCAGTTTCGGTGGTATCTGGTATTGTCTAATTTGGCAGCGGAATTTTCATCAGGACCGTAGTTAGGAAATATTTTATCAGAGTAAAATACCACACTTTCATAATATTAAACACATGGGATAAGACCCAAGTTTGCAGTACACACATTTTCATATGAATAAACCCTATTTTTATTTAATAAAAACATCTATTTCTTTTTAGGTAACTTTATTGCCACTTTTCCAAGCCTTCAGTGCTGTCCAGCTGGCTTCTATTTGGCTTTCACATTTTGTTACCTGAAACGCGTTTAAAAATATTTTGTCAGTGGGAAATACTGGTGAGTGAATCCCAATTTAATTAAGTTTAAATAAAATTCATTGCACAGTATTGAGGGCGGTCTCGCAATTACATTTGTTTCCAAGTCATATCAATTACCACTCACGGTACTGTCAGACCCGACTTGTGGAAAAGTTACTCCTTGCAAGGCAGTAACTAATTTTGTATACAAAACCCCAACATACCGACGATAATTGTATCCTTATAAATACTCAATAACTGCTTAATATATAATTAATCATGTGAGGTTTTGTAAAAACAGTTAACAAAAAGGAGATTACTCACAAAAAGGTTTACACAAAAAAAGGGTTACTCACTTTGCTGTCTTAGATTATCCTTTAGGGTTTCCTGGTGACAATCTATAATTTTCACAAATGCACACGTGTTAGTATAATTACCCATTTTAACATTAGTAATACCCTCCCCGAGACGGCATTCCAACAACTACGTCGGGCAGAACCACGACAGCTGTTACGGAACCCTAGATCAATCAGGCAGAGTATCTAATACGTATCCAGGGGTTACGATACTTACAACCATGGTTGAAAAAGTCGTTAGGCGCTCCCTAGTCGGTCGACCGGGGAGTTGAGAGTACTCGGCCTAGGCGAAGAGTACTCGGGGAGTACTCGGACATGTTAAATTATAAAGAAATTAGTTTTTGGAAATTAAAAATATGTCAAATAACATAAATTTATTAATATCTATAACAAAATACGTGAAAATGATATTCATTCTTTAATATGATAGGCGTATAAATTATGTTTTATTATTTTTTAACTCAAAATCGGCCCGAGTTGACCTACTAGATGCGATTTTGGCCGAGTTTAACCACGTTTGACCGATTCCGAGTAATTAGGCGGAGTCAAAGAAAGTCGCATCGGCAGCCTACCTTGTAGTGACTACTCGGGGAGTACTCGGCCTTTGAAACCTTGTTTTACAACCATGCTTACAACGGAGCAGAACTTCGTTATTTAGGGGGTATTATACCCGAGTATAGCTTCTACTATGTGGAAATTCATAAGAAAGGAAAGAAATTGAGCGACTGAAACTGATATCCTGAGCTCCCATTATATAGGGCCTCATCTCGAGTTTCTCGTGGCCCGTGTAAAAGTAGGCTAAGGCCTACGCGGCCCGCGTCAAAGATGGTCAACGGCGTAGGTGATCCGGGTCACCTAGTGGGTTCAACACGAGTCCGACACATGTCAGCACAAGGTTTTGCTACGTTTTTTTATCTCTAGCGACCCACGTAAGATCCCTAAGGGGTCTACGCGGCCCGCGACAAACCCCAAATTTTGATTTTTAATTATTTTTAGTAATATTCCAGGTATTCGTGGTCCGTTTTCGCGTATGGGGTGTGTTTTAAGACATATTGGGATAATTTAAAATATATTAGGGTGTCGAAAATAATTCGAGGGTGTCGGCTTTCTTTTAGGGTTGTTATATCCTCCCCACCTTGTTTTAGAGCTCGTCCTCGAGACCTACTGGAACAAGTGTGGATATTTTCTTTGCATTTCCGATTCAAGCTCCCATGTATATTCTGGTCCTCTTTTAGAGTCCCACTTCACTTTGACCAGAATTAACCTCTTGTGCTTGAGATTCTTAACTTACCTGTCTTCAATCTGTAGAGGCCTTTCTACAAACTTGAGTTGTTCATTTACTTATATATCCTTAAGAGGTACTACAAGTGATTCATCGGCTAAGCATTTCTTGAGATTAGATACATGAAATACATCATGTATTCCTGCCATTTCCTCTGACAGTTGTAGCTGATAAGCTACAGGTCCTATTCTTCTAATAATCTCAAAGGGTCCAACATACATGGGACTTAGCTTCCCTCGTTTGATAAATCTTACCACTCCTTTCCAATGAGAGACTTTTAACAATACTTTATCTCCTATTTGAAATTCCAACGGTTTGCGACGGTTATCAGCAGTGTTGTAAAAGTCGGCCTACTCGGCCTTGTACTCGGCGAGTACTCGGTCCTCGGACCACCTCCGAGGCGAGTTTACCCTAGTCGGACTTGACTAGTCGGCGGCGGTCAAAATCGGCCTACTCGGCCTGTACTCGGACTACTCGGCCTTGTACTTAGGCTAGTCGGCCTTGTATTAAGAATACTTCAGACTTGTACTCGGCCTACTTAGCCTTGTACTCGGACTACTCGGCCTACTTGGCCTTCTACTCGGACAACTCGGCCTTATACTCGGTGAGATTTGAACTTCAAACATGTTTCATTTTGAATTATACTCATTTTGACATGAATTATGCTTCTTTTAACATATATATAATATACACCAATTAATTTTCTTTATATTTATCATGTCCGCGTACTCCCTGAGTACTCTCCGAGTACTCCGATTACTCCCAACTCCCCAGTCGGCCGCCTAGCGACTTTTGCAACACTGGTTATCAGCATAGCTTTTCTGTCGATCACGTGCAGCTTTTAGTCGTTCCTTGACTTGAATGATCTTGTCAGTTGTTTCTGCACTATCTCAGGTCCAGATAGTTTCTTTTCCCTAATTTCTGCCCAACAGACTGGGGTTCGGCACTTTCGTCCATAAAGTGCTTCGAATGGTGCAGCATTGATACTTGTGTGATAACTATTATTATAAGAAAATTCTATTAAAGGTAAGTGGTCGTCCCAATTACCTCCGAAATCAATTACACAAGCTCTAAGCATGTCTTCCATTGTCTGAATTGTCCTTTCGCTTTGTCCGTCTGTTTGAGGATGATATGTTGTTCTTAGATTTAATTTGGTTCCCATTGCTTTTTGGAAACTTGACCAAAAATGAGAGGTAAAACGGCTATCCCTATCAGAAACAATTGATAAAGGTATTCCATGTAAAGAAACAATTTCATTTACATATAATTTAGCTAATTGTTCCATACTGAAAGTTTCCTTCATTGGTAGGAAGCGAACTGACTTGGTTACTCTATCTACAATCACCCAGATTGTATCATTACCTTTCTTTGTTTTGGGTAATTTAGTAACAAAATCCATTGTTATCAATTCCCATTTCCACACTGGCATTTCTAACTGTTGTAACAAACCTGAGGGTTTCTGATGTTCAGCTTTAACTTGTGAGCAAGTTAAACATTTAGGAACATAGGTTGCTATGTCTTTTTTCATTCCTATCCACCAGAAATTCTTTCTTAAATCCTGGTACATCTTATCACTTCCTGGATGCATCGTATACTTAGACTTATGGGCTTCTTCTAATATACGATGACGTAGGTTTCCTAATTTAGGTATCCACATTCTCTTTTCATGGAATCTCCAAATTCCATCTGTTCCTTGTTCTAATTCGTTAATCATACCTTTTAATTTTCAGTATCCTCCTTGATTACTGATTCTTGTGCTTTTCTTATCTGATCATTTAAATCTACTTGCATATTTAGTTTAAGAGAACGTACCCTTTTTGGCTTTTCGTGATACTTTCGGCTTAAAGCATCTGCCACTACATTTGCTTTTCCTTCATGATACTGGATATCACAATCATAATCACTAAGCATTTCCATCCAGCGTCTTTGTCTCATATTCAATTCTTTTTGCCCAAAAACATACCTTAAACTTTTATGATCGGTAAATATGGTAAACTTACAACCATAAAGGTAATGTCTCCAAATTTTCAAAGCAAAAAAATATTGCTCCTAATTCAAGATCATGAGTTGAATAATTCTCTTCATGATTCTTAAGTTGTCTAGATGCGTAAGCTATAACCTTTTGGTGTTACATTAACACACATCCATAACCTAATTTAGAAGCGTCACAATAAACTACTAAATCTTCAGTTCCTTCTGGTAAAGCTAATATGGGTGCGTGGGTTAATTTTTGCTTAAGAATTCTAAAGGCTTCTTCTTGCTTTGGTCCCCATTCAAACTTAATGGATTTACAGGTTAACTTAGTTAAAGGAATGGCTATTCTAGAAAAATCTCGAATAAATCTTCTATAATAACCTGCCAATCCTAAGAAACTTCAAACCTCCGTTGGTGACTCATGGGTTTTCCATTTGGTAGTCGCCTCGATCTTTGTTGGATCCACATGAATTCCTTCATGATTAACTAAGTGTCCAAGAAACTGTACCTGCTCTAACCAAAACTCGCACTTTGAAAATTTATCGTAAAGCTTTTTCCTTTCTTAATAGACTTAAAAGTGCGTGCAAATGCTTTGCATGTTCCTCTTTACTTTTAGAATAGATGAGAATATCATCAATAAAAACAATTATGAATTTATCCAAATATGGCTTGCATATTCGGTTCATCATGTCCATAAATACGGCTGGGGCATTGGTTAAACCAAATGGCATGACAGTAAATTCATAATGACCATACCTTGTTCTAAATGCGGTTTTAGGAATGTCCTCTTCCTGTACCTTTAATTGATGATATCCTGATCTTAAATCGATTTTAGAGAAAAATCGAACTCCTTGAAATTGATCGAACAGATCATCAATCCTTGGTAATGGGTACCGATTCTTAATTGTGACCTTGTTTAATTCACGGTAGTCAATGCACATACGCATTGATCCGTCCTTCTTTTTAACGAATAAAATCGGTGCTCCCCAAGGGGATGAGCTTGGCTGTATGAATCCCTTCTCTAATAATTCATCTAACTGTTTCTTTAGTTCCTGCATTTCGGCGGGTGCCAAATGGTAGGGTGCTTTGGCAATTGGTGCTGTTCCTGGCAATAGGTGGATTCTGAATTCGACTTCTCTGTCTGGTGGTAGCCCTGGCAACTCTTCTGGAAATACATCTGAAAACTGAGACACTACTGGAATGTCTTTTAGTTCTTTTCCTTTAGTGTTAGTGATTATAGATATCAAATACACTATAGATCATTTTCTTATATAGCTTGCAGTTTTCATCACAGAGATGAATTTTGTGGATCTATAGGGTTTATCTCCTTTAATTGTGATCTTTTCACCCTTTGGTGAATTTACTTGAATTGACTTTCGATCACATAAAAAATTAGCTTTATTGGCTATTAACCAATCCATTCCTAATACGATATCAAATCCTGCCAGATTCATTGGGTAAAGATTTGCAATATACTTTTGGTTTAAAAATTCTATTCTTGCTCCTTGCAAGATTTAAGAAATCCTAACCGTTTCTCCATTTGTTGTCTCTACTAGACATTCTTGTGAGAATTTAGTTAATGGTTGATTAAGAAGTTTGAAAAATGAAGTATTAATAAAACTTTGGTTTGCACCAGAGTCAAATAATACTTTAGCAGAAACATCATTAACTAAAAACGTACCAGCTATTACGTCTGGAATCATCTTGGCTTCATCTGCAGTCAGAACAAATGCTCTAGCATTTTTAGTGTTCTTGTTGTTCGCGGCTGGAGCTAGTTTCGGACAATTTGGCTTGATGTGACCTTTTTCTCCACAGTGGAAGCACATTCCATTAATGGATTTCCTCCTGCAATCTTCTTCCTTGTGTCCTGGCATTTTGCAGAAATTGCAGTGAGTGGAGCATTTTCCCGAATGCTTTTTCTTGCAGGCCTTGCAGTATGGTGCAGAGGTAGAACCTATAGTCTTACGGTTGGAATTCCCATAACGGAATTCTTGGGTAAGCCTTTGAGCTAGGTTTCTCCTCTGGCCTTCTTCTCTAGTACGGATTAACTCATTTGTCAAGGTATTTGCTAGTTCTACAGCTTCTTATATAGTTTGGGGTCTAGCTGCCTTGACTACATGTCCAATCTCTCCAATTAATCCCCAGATGTAACGGGAGATTAATCATGGTTCAGGTGATGCAAGGGTTGGTACTATTCTAGCATATTTAAAGAATGTGGTAGTATAACCCTTACTATCTACCCCGGTCATTCTAAGGTTCAGAAACTTATTCGCTATCTGTTCCTTTTCATTGGGAGGGCAGAATTTCATTTCTATCATATTCTTAAATTCCTCCCATTCCATATTATAAACCCTATCACTTCCTCTAGACTGGAGGAGAGTGTTCCACCATTCTAAGGCTGAATTCTTAATTAGATTAGAAGCAAACATTATCTTGTCTTCTTTAGCACACTTGCTTATTTTTAAAACAGCCTCAGTCTTTTCTGTCCAGCGTAGAGCTGCAATGGGTCCTTCATTGCCCGAGAATTCTATTGGTTTGTAGGACCAAAATTCTTTGTAAGAACAACCATAAGGCATGGTTCTTCTTCTTTTTGGAATGGGCACTTGAAGTACGGGTCCATTGTTCACGCTGTTTGCAGGTTCAGATGGTCGCTTACTGCTATGTTTACTTTTATTATCAGCATCCTTAACAGTTTGAAGAATATATGGCATTGCATCTATAATTCCTTCTGCCACTATGTGTTGAATGGCACTATTATCCACTTGGTTTCCATTGTTATTGTTGTTGTTCGGATTCTCATTAACCAAGTTAATGTTACTCTGGTTATCGTTATTCAGATTTTCCTGATTCCCTTCGTCGGCCATCTGAATTTTAAACATTTACCACGTATTAATATCACAAAATAGCATTTAATATAGCCAATCACATGACACGCATTTCGGTCAAAAGCGTCGATCATTGCGACTTTACTCTATTCATATAATATGCATCTATTACACACCAATACTGAAATTAAAATTACAATACCGACTGAAAGAAGTACAAGACGCGGGGGGGGGGGGAGAGACTCGTCGCTTACCATTACTCCGATTACTCCTCTTGTACCCAATGCATCTACTGCACCTGAAGCTACTGCACCAACTCCAAATTTATCTCCATAATCAGAACCCATTATACCTCATGACGAAGGCACATCAAACAGTCAACACCAAGACAACGCTGAACCCGATAATCCACTCAGGATGTCATCTAGGCAAAAAAGGCCTACTAATTGGGATGATTATGTTACCTACCTGACTGAAATGGATCCCGGAAAGCTCAATGATCCTATCTCTTACTGCACTTGAATCCATGAAGAAAAATGACATTTGGGATTTGGTAGAATTACCCAACGGAGTCAAACCCGTAGGATGTAAATGGGTGTTCAAAACAAAACTGGATCCGAATGGGAACGTTGAACGCTACAAAGCGAGATTGGTTGCAAAGGGCTACACTCAGAAAGAGGGAATTGACTATCAAGAGACGTTTTCACCTGTCTCTCGTAAAGATTAATTAAGGATCGTCATGGCTGTCGCAACCCCCGTCCCCCTATTCAAATACAGGAACGGGCGGCCGCGGCCAGTTTCGGTGGTATCTGGTATTGTCTAATTTGGCAGCGGAATTTTCATCAGGACCGTAGTTAGGAAATATTTTATGAGAGTAAAATACCACACTTTCATAATATTAAACACATGGGATAAGACCCAAGTTTGCAGTACACACATTTTCATAGGAATAAATCCTATTTTTATGTAATAAAAACATCTATTTCTTTTTAGGTAAATTTATTGCCACTTTTCCAAGCCTTCAGTGCTGTCCAGCTGGCTTCTATTTGGCTTTCACATTTTGTTACCTGAAACGCGTTTAAAAATATTTTGTCAGTGGGAAATACTGGTGAGTGAATCCCAGTTTAATTAAGTTTAAATAAAATCCATTGAACAGTATTGAGGGCGGTCTCGCAATTACATTTGTTTCCAAGTCATATCAATTACCACCCACGGTACTGTCAGACCCGACTTGTGGAAAAGTTACTCCTCGCAAGGCAGTAACTAATTTTGTATACAAAACCTCAACATACCGACGATAATTGTATCCTTACAAATACTCAATAAGTGCTTAATATATAATTAATCGTGTGAGGTTTTGTAAAAACAGTTAACAAAAAGGAGATTACTCACAAAAAGGTTTACACAAAAAAAAGGATTACTCACTTTGCTGTCTTAGATTATCCTTCAGGGTTTCCTAGTGACAATCTATAATTTTCACAAATGCACACGTGTTAGTATAATAACCCATTTTAACATTAGTAATACCCTCCTCGAGACGGCATTCCAACGACTACGTCGGGCAGAACCACGACAGCCGTTACGGAACCCTAGATTAATCGGGCAGAGTATCTAATAGGTATCCAGGGGTTATGATACTTACAACGGAGCAGAACTTCGTTATTTAGGGGGTATTATACCCGAGTATAGCTTCTACTATGTGGAAACTCGTAAGAAAGGAAAGAAATTAAGCAACTGAAACTGATATCCCGAGCTCCCATTATATAGGGCCTCATCTTGAGTTTCTCGCGGCCCGCGTAAAAGTAGGCTAAGGCCTACGCGGCCCGTGTCAAAGATGGTCAACGGCGTAGGTGATCCGGGTCACCTAGTAGGTTCAACACTAGTCGGCCCGCGTAAGATCCCTAAGGGGTCTACGCGGCCCGCGTAAAAGTACAAGGTTTTGCCGCGTTTTTTTATCTCTAGCGGCCCGCGTAAGATCCCTAAGGGGTCTACGCGGCCCGCGACAAACCCCAAAAATTGATTTTTAATTATTTTTAGTAATATTCTAGGTATTTGGGGTCCGTTTTCGCGTATGGGGTGTGTTTTAAGACATATTGGGATAATTTAAAATATATTAAGGTATCGAAAATAATTCGAGGGTGTCGGCTTTCTTTTAGGGTTGTTATATCCTCCCCACCTTGTTTTAGAGCTCGTCCTCGAGACCTACTGGAACAAGCGTGGATATTTTCTTTGCATTTCCGATTCAAGCTCCTATGTATATTCTGGTCCTCTTTTGGAGTCCCACTTCACTTTGACCAGAATTAATCTCTTGTGCTTGAGATTCTTAACTTTCTTGTCTTCAATCTATAGAGGCCTTTCTACAAACTTGAGTTGTTCATTTACTTCTATATCCTTAAGAGGTACTACAAGTGATTCATCGGCTAAGCATTTCTTGAGATTAGATACATGAAATACATCATGTATTCCTGCCATTTCCTTTGGCAGTTGTAGATGATAAGCTACAGGTCCTATTCTTCTAATAATCTCAAAGGGTCCAACATACTTGGGACTTAGCTTCCCTCGTTTGATAAATCTTACCACTCCTTTCCAATGAGAGACTTTTAACAATACTTTATCTCCTATTTGAAATTCCAACGGTTTGTGACGGTTATCAGCATAGCTTTTCTGTCGATCACGTGATACTTTCAGTCGTTCCTTGACTTGAATGATCTTGTCAGTTGTTTCTTGCACTATCTCCGGTCCAGATAGTTGCTTTTCCCTAATTTCTGCCCAACAGACTGGGGTTCGGCACTTTCGTCCATAAAGTGCTTCGAATGGTGCAGCATTGATACTTGTGTGATAATTATTATTATAAGGAAATTCTATTAAAGGTAAGTGGTCATCCCAATTACCTCCGAAATCAATTACACAAGCTCTAAGCATGTCTTCCATTGTCTGAATTGTCCTTTCGCTTTGTCCGTCTGTTTGATGATGATATGCTGTGCTTAGATTTAATTTGGTTCCCATTGCTTTTTGGAAACTTGACCAAAATTGAGAGGTAAAACGGCTATCCCTGTCAGAAACAATTGATAAAGGTATTCCATGTAAAGAAACAATTTCATTTACATATAATTTAGCTAATTGTTCCATACTGAAAGTTTCCTTCATTGGTAGGAAGTGAGCTGACTTGGTTAGTGTGACATATGTGCTTGTAATCATTGTAAACAGTTCAGTTATCAATGAAATAAAGTTATTTGATCCCAATATTTGTTTGTTTACGTTTGATATTTTTCATGTTTTGACTTTTATTCAATTTCAAACTCTATATCGCTTTCTGGAGAATTATACGCAAACAGGTGCGTACACGTAGTCAGTTTAACGCGAAAAATACTCCGGAACATCAATATATACTTAACATACCTTAAATAACCTTTACATAACTTAGAAATAAGTTTTGAAGGCTTTGGTATGGCAAAATCAAGTTTATTCGCTTACAGGGACTAAATTCGACAAACTGTGAAAGTATGCCGATTTGAACTGTAACGAACATTCTGAAACATGATCATAAGTTAAACACACCCTAAATATCCTTTACATAGCTTAGAAATAGGCTTTGAGAGGTTCGGTGTGCTAAAATAAACTTTATGCTCATTCAGGGACTAAAAGCGTCAAAAAGTGCATAAGTTTGCATTTTCGCGCGTAACTTACATTTTGAATACATACGGACATCCAAAAATTTATGTAAGCATTAAAATATTTTATTTTAGTGTTTGGCATAAGAAAAAACTATTCGTCGCGCAATTTGGATCGTTTTTCGCGCTTGTGCGCATTCCGTCGTAATTAAGCAAATATCGCGATGGTACGACCAAACGAACCGACATCCGGCATATTTTTTAGCATGTTTCATGTCCTCAATATTTAGGCATCATTTTAGGGCCTTAAAGTTTGCTTAACGGGCCTTAAACATGTCGGAATAGAGCTTATAACACAACAGGGACTGAAACTGTAAATCTGCAAACTTGTTGCTGATCTGAGACACGCAGGCGGGCTGCGTAAGCCTGTTGGGCTCGTACGCTGGGCGCGAGCGACCCCCCAAGTCTGCACAGATCGTTTTTCCAGCTGTTTCCAGCTCATTCCAGCCATGTTTCTCACTTGCAAACGGTTTTTAACTTACTATGGGCCCCCTTGGGTTTGTAAATCAGTTGGTATGTGTTGTACGGTTGAGATTAAAGCATGTTTTACGATGAACGATCTTAACGGTCCTCCAAACTCTATATAAACCCAACACATTTCACTTCAAACTCATAATTTGTTCTGATTTATGCTCTCTAAGTTGAAGTGTATGCTTCATACCTGAGAGTAAATCGGATCAAATCTTGCGGGGACCTTCTGTAAGTATTCTTTCATTCTTTTCATTCGTTTTTAGTGTTAAAGTCAAACTGCATTTGACTTTCTGCATTGACCAGTTTATGGTCAATGCGAAGTTCGTTTGAACTTCATAACGTGAGCGTAATCACAATGGTTATAGTCCCTAGTGACTATACCTACTGACTACCACGACCCTTTGTCTTGATACCAAACCTGTTTTTAAACCTTGTTAAACATGTTTTGACATGTTTAGCTCGTCACTTTTAGAATTGTGCTTGTCTAGGGTCGTAAAGGTAAGCGATCTAATCAATCGCTTATACTTTCGAACCCGACCCATTTGGTCGATCATTAGGATCCGACCAAACACTTTAGGTGACCATAGTTGTATAGGGAATAACCTTCCGAGGTTATACCTTATGGTCACGTTGTTTAAGTAGTTGTATGATAGGTAGTATATATGCCTTGGGAAAATTACCAAAATGCCCTTTTTACGCCAAAATTCATTTTAAGCCTATGTAACGTAACTTTTGACATCTAAACTGATTTAGAAACAATATTAGACGTGTTAAGGCATATTTTACTTGTCATAGGACTAGTTAGGCGGTCCAAACGCGTTTTACGCGAACGACGCGTTAAAGTAGCATAAGCTACCTAAACGGGTCGTAACGGGTCAAAAGCACTTAGGATAAGTTTCGTTTTAGTATGTAGGCTTTGTTAAACCATATTACATTAGTTCTTACACTCATTTGGTTTACGAACCCTCATGCTACCCGATCCTCCGAATAGGTCCGTTTATTAATGTAGTTACCTATATTAGGTGCCGTTTGATTCCGTGATCTTCTAGCTTTGCTTGGTGGTTATCTTAGGACTTCTGAGCAATCTCAAGTGAGTACATAGTCCCCTCTTTTACTGTTTTTCAAACATTTTGGGGTGAAACACATGTGCCTACTTGTTACTTTCGTGCTTTCCATGTTTTCATATCATATACTTGCTATGTTCATTAGTACACTATTAGTACATGATTTCATTTTGTTTTGCTATGTATGTTTACTTAGCATATTTAGCACATTGATTTACATTACATCTTCTTTTGCTATGTATTTTTACTTGGCATGATAGCACATTGTTTTACATTACATTTTCTGCTTTGTATGTTAACTTAGCATATTTAACACATTGATTTACATGACTTTTCTGCTTTGTATGTTAACTTAGCATACTTAGTACATTACTTTCATTACATGTTTACATTTGGTATGACATTTGGTTTGTTCAACGGGTCTAAATTACATTCATTAACATTAGCTACGCCGCTCGGTAGTAAGTAATGGTACCATAGGACTTGACAAATCTCGTTCCTGACATCCTAGGTTTGCTTGGGTGTAAGGAATGACTGAATCCGAAAACATTTTACTTTGATAATCTTTACTCTGAGGTTATCCTGCTGTCTCAAGGCTTGAATGTATGTGTTAACTTACCGCATAAGTGTTTGTATCAGTAAAGCATGTATTTATTTAGTTATTTTACAAAACATAACTTTTGATTTATTCAAAATACTTTGTTTTTGTACATTTTTACTTGTGGTTTAAGTAGTCTCATTTTACTTACCATACATAACTTTTGTTTACACCTTACACGATTCATATTCAACCTGGGTTATACTATGACATTTGACTATTGGGTTAGACATGGATATTTTACATTGTTGGTTGGTTTGAGTGACTTAAATAACGAGGCGTGTGTAATATGATACAAGCATGGTGGATACGCCGCTGGTACTTCCTATATATAAGTGCTTGTATGATATTACATATCGTAGCGTCATTTAAACCACTTCAGTTTAGACATATTACATTTACAACACATTTTCACTTAAACATTGTTTTACAAATAACTTGGTTTATACAAAATCTTTTTACTTGGTTATTCTTTTAACCATACATTATTCTTTTATATATACATATCATCTGATTTTGCTATCGTTTTTCAAATGATTTATAAAACAAAACAATTAACAAGGTTCTTGACTGAATTTTATTAAACATTTCTCTAAACTCAAGTCATGAATCCTATTTTCATAAAACCTATGTATCTCACAGGCATTTTTATGCTGATGTACCTATTTTCACATGTATTTTCAGGAGCTGTTGCTTAGGATGTTCGTGATACACTAGGGCGGACCTGTGCCTTAGAGACTTAAAAATGAAGCTAGAACTAGTTTAATTTCATTATGTACTCTTGTTTCTTTATGTTTAAGACAATGTAATCCCTTTGTTTGGTGAATAAAACATAACTTTTAAATGCCATGGTTGTGAAACAATAATTCTGTTACAACACTCCCCGATGTTTCCGCCACGATTTGAAGTTTTACGTGGTCGGGGTGTGACAGAAGAGTTGGTATCAGAGCCAATGGTTATTGGGAATTAGGTTATTGGGAATTAGGTTATTAGTAATGCTTTGACCTAGACTATAACCTTTCTAGGACCCCGACACAAGTTATCTTGTGTTTAGATCTTAAAACATGCACTTCACCTATCCTTAGGTGATCACCAAAACGAGAACCCAATTTTTCTAAAACGATTTTTGAAAAATAATCTTCTGTTTTTAAATGATTTATTATATGGTTTTGAACCCTTCCAGTTTGATTTTTGGCCTTGTGCCTTCCAAATTTTCAAAATCTCGTCAAAGTTTTAGGTTCTAAATAGTGTGAACACGTGCAAACTGGAAGAGTGAATGCCTGTACCCTGGGTTTTCTATCTAAGGCTAGAGTGTTCGTACAAATCCACATAATCGGACCAGTCACTCTTACCTGGGAACTCTTGGGGTGAGTGTTCACTTATAGGCGAGCATGTCTTCGCGATGCATTATTTTTGACCCATTTACTTTGATTAGTCACCGTGAGTCGTTTGTTTGCTTTGTGATACGGACGAATGACCACCCTCTTTGCCTTTGTTGATTTTATTTTCATCTCATTCTTTTCATCTAACCTTCTCACCCGTTTCCTCTCATGTTTCCTCTTTTTAGAATGCCTCCTCGACGCGAAAACCCGCTATCTAATTACGAAATGGCAGATATCATGGCGCAGCATATGGCTGCAGTACTCCCAAACATTATAGCTCAGGTGAACCAGACCAACAACAATCAAAATGCTCCATGCAACTTCAAGAGTTTCAATTCGGCTAAACCACTCAAGTTCAGTGGTTCTGAAGGGGCAACTGGGCTCCTTCAATGGTTCGAGAGCATTGAGAGTACATTCCATCACGTCCTGTGTCCTGAGATTCGAAAAGTCGAGTTTGCATCAAGTGTGTTTCAGAAGAGGGCTCTCACATGGTGGAGCGGGGTTATGAGAGACCATGGTGCTGAGGTTGCTTTAGCACAAACATGGGCTGAACTTAGGGCGCTTATGATGAGGGAGTTTTGTCCTCGTCGTGAACTGCGAGCTTTAGAAAGGGAATTTGATGACCTGAAGCAGGATAGTGGCGAGCACCGGGCGTATACTGATAGGTATGAGGAGCTGAGTTTGTTATGCCCAATAATGGTTACCCCTCTCGAGAAGGATATCGAGAGGTATATCGATGGTCTACCTGACTCCATACAAGACATCGTTACTGGTAGTAACCCTACCACAGTCCGTCAGGAAATCGAGCTATCAGCGACATTGACTGAGTCGCAAGTCCGAAAGGGTAAGCTACATAGAAAAGGTGACAAAGGTAAGAAGCAGTCGTCTGACAAAGAGGATAGCAAGAAAGGTAAAAACAAAAAGGGTAAGGATTCTGGTTCCTCGAAGGGTTCTAGGAAGCATAAGGCTACCCAAAACTTCGCCGTTACTGCACAAGCTGCACCAAATCAGCCTGCGCAACCACTCGCCAAGAAACCTTATCTTGGCAATGCACCTTTGTGCAACAGATGTAATGGTCATCATCAACCGCATCTCCAATGTCGTCATTGCACCAACTGTGGAAGATCGGGTCACCTTGCTGACATATGCCGCATTCTTGCCAATCAGAATAGGGCAGCTCAGAACCCGGCTCAACAAGTTGCTCAGCCTCCTGCTCAGCAACAGGCTCAGGCTGCACGACCTCACTACCCACCAGGTTCTTGTTATAACTGTGGGGATCTGACCCACTACCTTAATCAATGTCCAAGATTAGTGAATGCGAATCCAGCTCAGGCTCAGACTCGAGCTCGAGTCTTCAACATGAATGCACAAGGGGCGCAAGCAGACAATGAAGTGGTTAACGGTACGTTCTTTGTTAATAATCAACCCGCATCTGTTCTTTTCGATTTTGGTGCCGATAAGAGTTTTGTGTCATATCTTTTGATCCGTTGCTTCGCATGTCTAGAACGAAACTAGGTAAGCCTTTGACAGTAGAAGTTGCTAGTGGTGATCCCGTTGTTCTTGATTCTGTTCTTCGCAATTGCCAATTGAACCTTAACAACCATCTTTTTCCTATCGACCTCACGCCAATGCAACTTGGGAGTTTCGACGTTATAGTGGGTATGGATTGGTTAGCCAAGCATCACGTAGAGGTAGTTTGTTTCGAGAATCGACTTTCGTCAGGTGAGATCCTACAGGTTAGTGGTGTGAAGCTTGCTAATAGTCTCAAGCTCATGTCTTGTTTTCAAGCTCGGAAGTATCTGCGAAAGAACTATGTGGCCTTCTTGGCACATGTTGTAGCAGATAAAGGCAAAGGTAAGTCTATTCAAGATATCCCTGTTGTTCGGGATTATCCAGAACTATTTCCTGAGGAGCTACCTGGATTAACCCCAGCGCGCCAAGTCGAGTTCCGTATTGATCTTGTACCTGGTGCAAATCCTATTGCCAGATCTCCATATCGTCTTGCACCGTCTGAGATGCAAGAATTATCTAAGCAGCTTCAGGAGCTTTCAGATAAAGATTTTATTCGTCCTAGTTTTTCACCTTGGGGTGCTCCCGTTCTTTTTGTCAAGAAGAAGGATGGATCTTTCAAGATGTGCATCGATTACCGTGAGCTTAACAAGCTTACCATCAAGAATCGATATCCCCTACCTCGCATTGATGATCTCTTTGATCAGTTACAGGGCGCTTCTTATTTTTCGAAGATTGATCTTCGTTCTGGGTATCATCAACTTCGTGTGCATGAAGAAGATATTCCCAAGACAGCGTTCCACACTCGTTATGGGCATTATGAATTCACAGTTATGCCATTCGGTTTGACTAATGCTCCTGCTGTTTTCATGGACTTGATGAATAGGGTTTGCAAGCCTTATTTAGATAAGTTCATCATCGTTTTTATTGATGACATTTTGATATATTCTAAGACGCAAGCTGATCATGAGCAACATCTTCATCTTACTCTGGAACTCCTAAAGAAAGAGCAACTTTTCGCCAAGTTCTCCAAGTGTGAATTTTGGCTTAAGGAAGTTCAATTTTTGGGTCATATCGTCAACGAACAAGGTATTCATGTAGATCCCTCCAAGATCAGTGCAATTAAGGATTGGGATACGCCTACTCCTACCGAAGTTCGTTCTTTTCTTGGTCTCGCGGGTTATTACCGTCGCTTCATCGAAAAATTTTCGAAGATTGCAGTTCCCCTAACTGCTCTAACTCAGAAGAATAAACCCTTTGAATGGGGTTCTAAACAAGAAGAAGCGTTTCAGACCTTGAAGCAGAAACTTTGTGATGCGCCTATCCTATCTTTGCCCAAAGGCAATGATGATTTTGTCGTGTACTGCGATGCATCCAATTTGGGACTTGGCTGTGTTCTGATGCAAAGGAACAAAGTCATAGCATATGCATCGAGGCAGTTGAAGGTGCATGAGAAAAACTACACCACTCATGATCTTGAGTTGGGTACAGTTGTGTTCGCTCTTAAGATCTGGAGACACTATTTGTATGGTACAAAATGTGGGTTTTCACTGACCACAAAAGTCTCCAGCATATCTTTAATCAGAAAGAACTCAACATGAGGCAACGACGTTGGGTTAAACTTCTAAATGACTATGACTGCGAAATTCGCTACCACCCTGGTAAAGCGAATGTCGTGGCTGACGCTTTGAGTCGTAAAGAACGTGTCAAGCTTCATTGTGTTCGTGTTCAATCTGATATCCAAGCTCGATCTGATATTAAAGCCCGCATCTCTCAGGCTCAACATGCTTGTGTTTCACAAGACTTGATGGGTAAGGAATTACCCTATCACATTAAGCCTGATCTTGAACTGAAGGACGATGGATCGTATTATTTCATGGACCGTTTGTGGGTCCCAAGCCTAGATGATCTCCGCACTTTGCTTATGGATGAAGCTCATAAGTCTCGTTATTCTATTCATCCTGGCTCAGATAAAATGTATAAGGATCTTCGTACTCAGTATTGGTGGCCTGGCATGAAGAAGGACATTGCATTGTACGTGTCCAAATGCCTTACTTGTCTTAAGGTTAAGGCTGAACATCAACATCCTTCTGGTTTATTGGAGCAACCAGAGATTCCAGTTTGGAAATGGGAGAACATTGCTATGGATCTCATTACTAAACTTCCGCGCACTAAGAAAGGTCATGATGCCATCTGGGTAGTTGTTGATCGTCTTACTAAATCAGCGCATTACTTGCCGATCCGTGAGGATCTATCTGCTAAAAAGCTTGCTAAAATTTATGTGGATGAAATCGTATCTCGACATGGTGTTCCTTTGAACATTATTTCTGATAGAGATGCTCGCTTCTCTTATCGTTTTTTGAGAACCATGCAATCTGCTATGGGGACCCAACTTAATCTGAGCACTGCTTATCATTTTCAGTCTGATGGTCAATCTGAAAGAACAATCCAGACTTTGGAGGATATGCTTAGAGCTTATGTGATCGATTTTGGTGGTAGTTGGGATTCACATCTTCCATTGATTGAATTCTCCTACAACAACAGTTATCACTCCAGCATCAACATGGCTCCTTTCGAGGCTCTCTATGGTTGAAAATGTCGTTCACCAGTCTGCTGGAATGAAATAGGTGAGGCTCAGCTTACTGGACCTGACCTCATTCTAGAGACAACTGATAAGGTTAAGAAAGTTCGTGATAACCTTCAGACAGCTCGAAGCCATCAAAAGAGTTACGCGGACCGACGATGCAAGCCCTTGGAATTTCAAGTCGGTGATCGTGTATTACTTAAGGTCTCACCTTGGAAAGGTGTGATCAGATTTGGAAAGAAAGGAAAACTTGCACCTAGGTACGTTGGACCATTCAAGATCGTCGAAAGAATCGGTAAGGTAGCCTACAGACTTGAATTACCTCCTGAACTTGGGAACGTTCATCCAACCTTCCACGTGTCCAATCTCAAAAAGTGTCTAGCTAATGAGAACCTCCACATACCACTTGACGAAATTCGTGTTGATAAAACACTACATTTTGTTGAGAAACCTGTGGAAATTATGGATCCTGAAGTCAAATGGCTTAAACGCAAACGCATTCCTTTGGTCAAAGTTTGCTGGGAATCTAAACGTGGACTTGAGTTTACTTGGGAACGTGAAGATCAAATGAAAGCGAAATATCCGCATCTATTCTCACGAGTTTCCTCTAAATAAATTTCGGGATGAAATTTCCACAAGTAGGGGAGACTGTGACATCTGTGCTTGTAATCATTGTAAACAGTTTATTTATCAATGAAATAAAGTTATTTGATTCCAATATTTGTTTGTTTATGTTTGATATTTTTCATGTTTTGACTTTTATTCAATTTCAAACTCTATATCGCTTTCTGGAGAATTATACGCAAACTGGTGCGTAAACGTAGTCAGTTTAACGCGACAAATACTCCGGAACATCAATATATACTTAACATACCTTAAATAACCTTTAAATAACTTAGAAATAAGTTTTGAAGGCTTTGGTATGGCAAAATCAAGTATATTCGCTTACAGGGACTAAATTTGACAAACTGCGTAAGTATGCCGATTTGAACTGTAACGAACATTCTGAAACATGATCATAAGTTAAACACACCCTAAATATCCTTTACATAGCTTAAAAATAGGCTTTGAGAGGTTCGGTGTGCTAAAATAAACTTTATGCTCATTCAGGGACTAAAAGCGTCAAAAAGTGCATAAGTTTGCATTTTCGCGCATAACTTACGTTCTAAATACATCCGGACATCCAAAAATTTATGTAAGCATTAAAATATTTTATTTTAGTGTTTGGCATAAGAAAAATCTATTCGTCGCGCAATTTGGATCGTTTTTCGCGCTTCTGCGCTTTCCGTCGTAATTAAGCAAATATCGTTATCGTACGACCAAACGAACCGACATCCAGCATATTTTTGAGCATGTTTCATGTCCTCAATGTTTAGGCATCATTTTAGGGCCTTAAAGTTTACTTAACGGGCCTTAAACATGTCGGAATAGAGCTTATAACACAACAGGGACTGAAACTGTAAATCTGCAAACTTGTTGCTGATCTGAGACACGCAGGCGGGCCGCGTAAGCCTGCTGGGCTCGTACGCGGGGAGCGAGCGACCCCCTGGTCTGAACAGATCATTTTTCCAGCTGTTTCCAACTCATTCCAGCCATGTTTCTCACTTGCAAACGGTTTTTAACTTACTATGGGCCCCCATGGGTTTGTAAATCAGTGGGTATGAGTTGTACGGTTGAGATTAAAGCACGTTTTACGATGAACGATCTTAACGGTCCTCCAAAATCTATATAAACCCAACACATTTCACTTCAAACTCACAATTTGTTCTGATTTCTGCTATCTAAGTTGAAGTGTATGCTTCATACCTGAGAGTAAATCGGATTAAATCTGGCGGGGACCTTCTGTAAGTATTCTTTCGTTCTTTTCATTCGTTTTTAGCGTTAAAGCCAAACTGCATTTGACTTTCTGCATTGACCAGTTTATGGTCAATGCAAAGTTCGTTTGAACTTCATAACGTGAGGGTAATCACAATGGTTATTGTCCCTAGTGACTATACCTACTGATTACCACATTATCTAGGCTCAGTGACGAGTCGTAGTTTCGGCCAAAATGCGTATTCTTGCGTATTTTGTAACCAAACTACTTTTGGGTATCAAGACCCTTTGTCTTGATACCAAACTTGTTTTTAAACCTCGTTAAACATGTTTTGACATGTTTAGCTCGTCACTTTTAGAATTGTGCTTGTCTAGGGTCGTAAAGGTAAGCGATCTAATCAATCCCTTATACTTTCGAACCCGACCCATTTGGTCGATCGTTAGGATCCGACCAAACACTTTAGGTGACCATAGTTGTATAGGGAATAACCTTCCGAGGTTATACCTTATGGTCACGTCGTTTAAGTAGTTGTATGATAGGTAGTATATATGCCTTAGGAAAATTACCAAAATGCCCTTTTTACGCCAAAATTCATTTTAAGCCTATGTAACGTAACTTTTGACATCTAAACTGATTTAGAAACAATATTAGACGTGTTAGGGCATATTTTACTTGTCATAGGACTAGTTAGGCGGTCCAAACTCGTTTTACGCGAACGACGCATTAAAGTAGCATAAGCTACCTAAACGGGTCGTAACGGGTCAAAAGCACTTAGGATAAGTTTCGTTTTAGTATGTAGGCTTTGTTAAACCATATTATATGAGTTCTTACACTCATTTGGTTTACGAACCCTCATGCTACCCGATCCTCCGAATAGGTCCGTTTATTAATGTAGTTACCTATATTAGGTGCCGTTTGATTCCGTGATCTTCTAGCTTTGCTTGGTGGTTATCTTAGGACTTTTGAGCAATCTCAAGTGAGTACATAGTCCCCTCTTTTACTGTTTTTCAAACATTTTGGGGTGAAACACATGTGCCTACTTGTTACTTTCGTGCTTTCCATGTTTTCATATCATATACTTGCTATGTTCATTAGTACACTATTAGTACATGATCTCATTTTGTTTTGCTATGTATGTTTACTTAGCATATTTAGCACATTGATTTACATTACATCTTCTTTTGCTATGTATGTTTACTTGGCATGATAGCACATTGTTTTACATTACATTTTCTGCTTTGTATGTTAACTTAGCATATTTAGCACATTGATTTACATGACTTTTCTGCTTTGTATGTTAACTTAGCATACTTAGTACATTACATGTTTACATTTGGTATGACATTTGGTTTGTTCAACGGGTCTAAATTACATTCATTAACATTAGCTACGCCGCTCGGTAGTAAGTAATGGTACCATAGGACTTGACAAATCCCGTTCCTGACATCCTAGGTTTGTTTGGGTGTAAGGAATGACTGAATCCGAAAACATTTTACTTTGATAATCTTTACTCTGAGGTTATCCTGCTGTCTCAAGGCTTGAATGTATGCGTTAACTTACCGCATAAGTGTTTGTATCAGTAAAGCATGTATTTATTTAGTTATTTTACAAAACATAACTTTTGATTTATTCAAAATACTTTGTTTTTGTACATTTTTACTTGTGGTTTAAGTAGTCTCATTTTACTTACCATACATAACTTTTGTTTACACCTTACACGATTCATATTCAACCTGGGTTATACTATGACATTTGACTATTGGATTAGACATGGATATTTTACATTGTTGGTTGGTTTGAGTGACTTAAATAACGAGGCGTGTGTAATATGATACAAGCATGGGGGATACGCCGCTGGTACTTCCTATATATAAGTGCTTGTATGATATTACATATCGTAGCGTCATTTAAACCACTTCAGTTTAGACATATTACATTTACAACACATTTTCACTTAAACATTGTTTTACAAATAACTTGGTTTATACAAACTCTTTTTACTTGGTTATTCTTTTAACCATACATTATTCTTTTATATATACATATCATCTGATTTTGCTATCGTTTTTCAAATGATTTATAAAACAAAATAATTAACAAGGTTCATGACTGAATTTTATTAAACATTTCTCTAAACTCAAGTCATGAATCATATTTTCATAAAACCTATGTATCTCACAGGCATTTTTATGCTGATGTACCTATTTTCACATGTATTTTCAGGAGCTGTTGCTTAGGATGTTCGTGATACACTAGGGTGGACCTGTGCCTTAGAGACTTAAAAATGAAGCTAGAACTAGTTTAATTTCGTTATGTACTCTTGTTTCTTTATGTTTAAGACAATGTAATCCCTTTGTTTGGTGAATAAAACATAACTTTTAAATGCCATGGTTGTGAAATAATAATTCTGTTACACCCGACGTTTCCGCCACGATTTGAAGTTTTACGTGGTCGGGGTGTGACAGTTAGTCTATCTACAATCACCCAGCTTGTATCATTACCTTTCTTTGTTTTGGGTAATTTAGTAACAAAATCCATTGTTATCAATTCCCATTTCCACACTGGCATTTCTAACTGTTGTAACAAACCTGAGGGTTTCTGATGTTCAGCTTTAACTTCTGAGCAAGTTAAACATTCAGAAACATAGGTTGCTATGTCCTTTTTCATTCCTATCCGCCAGAAATTCTTTCTTAAATCCTGGTACATCTTATCACTTCCTGGATGCATCGTATACTTAGACTAATGGGCTTCTTCTAATATACGATGTCGTAGGTTTCCTAATTTAGGTATCCATATTCTCTTTTCATGGAATCTCCAAATTCCATCTGTTCCTTGTTCTAATTCCTTAATCATACCTTTTAATTTTTCAGTATCCTCCTTGATTACTGATTCTTGTGCTTCTCTTATCTGATCATTTAAATCTACTTGCAGATTTAATTTAAGAGAACGTACCCTTTTTGGCTTTTCGTGATACTTTCGGCTTAAGGCATCTGCCACTACATTTGCTTTTCCTTCATGATACTGGATATCACAATCATAATCACTAAGCATTTCCATCCAGCGTCTTTGTCTCATATTCAATTCTTTTTGCCCAAAAACATATCTCCAAATTTACTACTATAAAGGTAATGTCTCCAAATTTTCAAAGCAAAAATTATTGCTCCTAATTCAAGATCATGGGTTGAATAATTCTCTTCATGATTCTTAAGTTGTCTAGATGCGTAAGCTATAACCTTTTGGCGTTGCATTAACACACATCCATAACCTAATTTAGAAGCGTCACAATAAACTACTAAATCTTCAGTTCCTTCTGGTAACGCTAATATGGGTGCATGGGTTAATTTTTGCTTAAGAATTCTAAAGGCTTCTTCTTGCTTTGGTCACCATTCAAACTTAATGGATTTACAGGTTAACTTAGTTAAAGGAATGGCTATTCTAGAAAAATCTCGAATAAATCTTCTATAATAACCTGCCAATCCTAAGAAACTTCTAACCTCGATTGGTGACTCAGGGGTTTTCCATTTGGTAATCGCCTCGATCTTTGTTAGATCCACATGAATTCCTTCATGATTAACTAAGTGTCCAAGAAACTGTACCTGCTCTAACCAAAACTTGCACTTTGAAAATTTAGCGTAAAGCTTTTCCTTTCTTAATAGACTTAAAAGTGCGTGCAAATGCTTTGCATGTTCCTCTTTACTTTTAGAATAGATGAGAATATCATCAATAAAAACAATTATGAATTTATCCAAATATGGCTTGCATATTCGGTTCATCATGTCCATAAATGCGGCTGGGGCATTGGTTAAACCAAATGGCATGACAGTAAATTCATAATGACCATACCTTGTTCTAAATGCGGTTTTAGGAATGTCCTCTTCCTGTACCTTTAATTGATGATATCCTGATCTTAAATCGATTTTAGAGAAAAATCGAGCTCGTTGAAGTTGATCGAACAGATCATCAATCCTTGGTAATGGGTACCGATTCTTAATTGTGACCTTGTTTAATTCACGGTAGTCAATGCATATACGCATTGATCCGTCCTTCTTTTTAACGAATAAAATCGGTGCTCCCCAAGGCGATGAGCTTGGCTGTATGAATCCCTTCTCTAATAATTCATCTAACTGTTTCTTTAGTTCCTGCATTTCGGCGGGTGCCAAACGGTAGGGTGCTTTGGCAATTGGTGCTGTTCCTGGCAATAGGTGGATTCTGAATTCGACTTCTCTGTCTGGTGGTAGACCTGGCAACTCTTCTGGAAATACATCTGAAAACTGAGACACTACTGGAATGTCTTTTAGTTCTTTTCCTTTATTGTTAGTGATTATAGAAATCAAATACATTATAGATCATTTTCTTATATGGCTTGCAGTTTTCATCACAGAGATGAATTTTGTGGATCTACAGGGTTTATCTCCCTTAATTGTGATCTTTTCACCCTTTGGTGAATTTACTTGAATTGACTTTCGATCACATGAAATATTAGCTTTATTGGCTATTAACCAATCCATTCCTAATACGATATCAAATCCTGCCAGATTCATTGGGTAAAGATTTGCAATATACTTTTGGTTTAAAAATTCTATTCTTGCTCCCTGCAAGATTTCAGAAATCCTAACCGTTTCTCCATTTGCTGTCTCTACTAGACATTCTTGTGAGAGTTTAGTTAATGGTTGATTAAGAATTTTGCAAAATGAAGTATTAATAAAACTTTGGTTTGCACCAGAGTCAAATAATACTTTAGCAAAAACATCATTAACTAAAAACGTACCGGCTATTACGTCCGAAATCATCTTGGCTTCATCTGCAGTCAGAACAAATGCTCTAGCATTTTTAGTGTTCTTGTTGTTCGCGGCTGGAGCTAGTTTCGGATAATTTGGCTTGATGTGACCTTTTTCTCCACAGTGGAAGCACATTCCATTACTGGATTTCCTCCTGCAATCTTCTTCCTTGTGTCCTGGCATTTTGCAGAAATTGCAGTGAGTGGAGCATTTTCCCTACTGCAATCTTCTTCCTTGTGTCCTGGCATTTTGCAGAAATTGCAGTGAGTGGAGCATTTTCCCGAATGCTTTTTCTTGCAGGCCTTGCAGTATGGTGCAGAGGTAGAACCTATAGTCCCTACGGTTGGAATTCCCAGAACGGAATTCTTGGGTAAGCCTTTGAGCTAGGTTTCTCCTCTGGTCTTCTTCTCTAGTACGGATTAACTCATTTGTCAAGGTATTTGCTAGTTCTACAGCTTCTTCTATAGTTTGGGGTCTAGCTTCCTTGACTACATGTCTAATCTCTCCAATTAATCCCCAGATGTAACGGGAGATTAATAACGGTTCAGGTGATGCAAGGGTTGGTACTATTCTAGCATATTCAAAGAATGTGGTAGTATAACCCTTACTATCTACCCCGGTCATTCTAGGGTTCAGAAACTTATTCGCTATCTGTTCCTTTTCATTGGGATGGCAGAATTTCCTTTCTATCATATTCTTAAATTTCTCCCATTCCATATTATAAACCCTATCACTTCCTCTAGACTGGAGAATAGTGTTCCACCATTCTAAGGCTGAATTCTTAAATAGATTAGAAGCAAACATTATCTTGTCTTCTTCAGCACACTTGCTTATTTTTAAAACAGCCTCAGTCTTTTCTATCCATTGTAGAGCTGCAATGGGTCCTTCATTGCCCGGGAATTCTATTGGTTTGCAGAACCAGAATTCTTTGTAAGAACAACCATAAGGCATGGTTCTTCTTCTTTTTGGAATGGGCACTTGAAGTACGGGTCCATTGTTCACGCTGTTT